>JAYKKI010000054.1:14050000-15277500 GCA_039881145.1 Druceiella hillmani | reverse complement strand
GGTTGACCACAAAGCATAAGGTCTTTGACGATTCCCGGGCCGTGTTTGAGACTGGATTGATATTTGTTCTGGTTGGCTGTAAGATATTACTCTCGTAGCAATAAGTCCACCATATGTATCAATGGTGTACCTTAAAGTACATAAAGAAATAAATTAATAAAACACGATTTCAAAAAAATTGTCATTTCTCTAAAAACAAAAAAATTAATACATTAATACAATTAATACACAACAACTACATTTCTGATTTGTAAAAAAATAAGTTATTTTTCATTTTCAGATAAACCAAAACAAAGAAATGTGCCCACAAGAGTCAATTTTTATGCTTCTCCATCCATCTTTATGTCATCCATCCATACATCTTTATGTACATCATACATACCATTTTTTAATACAAATTTGTGTAAATATAACAAATATGCCTATTCCACAATCCTTAAATATAAAATGTAGTTAAGGAAAAATCTATGAAAGAGGTATTTTTGGGGTCTCAAAAAAAAATTAATCGGAACTGGTCTTGATTAAACACCTCAATTAAATTCTTTCCTAATGCCTTAATCTTGATATTACTCAATATGACAGATGCTAATTTCGATTTCACTTTAATTGGAGATTTTTCAGTTTTAAAATTCATAACAACAAAATCAAGATACAAATAGGTTAATCAAACCATAAATTATACATTCAAAAATACGAATAAATAAATATACACGTAAACACATAAGACCAATGCTTTTTTCTTTAAGAGTTAATAAATTGCAAAGTTTACAAAATGCAGATACAACTAACGAATATTTTGAAATTTATGGCCACTGATAAAAGATAATAAAAGACAATAAAAAAATCTGAATCTACTTAAAAATAAAAAACTATATCTACTATATTTACCATTGATATCTCATTAGTCCATTCGCTTTGGTACTTCCAAGACTGAGTGACGTTGTCCCACATGTGAACTCTTGATGGAAATCCCACTATACGATCGGGATACTCCCGCCACACTTCATATCTGAAAGTCCATGTGAATAATCGTTGGAACATTATCTATATATTTATTTAAATAGAATTTTATAATCATTAATCAAACAACATAACACTGGATGACTTATAATTAGAGCTGCAAACAGTAAAGTAGGACAAAAGCATTCAAATTCTGAACTTATCCATTTGAACCCATCCTAGACATATATAATTTTTGCTTAGAAAATATTAGTAGAAACATCATGATTGTTTAATAATTAAGTCTATTATTATATAATTAATGGGGAGATTATTTACTAAATAAAAAAATGTGTTGCACGTTAAAAATTCACAAAAAGTGAATTGATAAATATAGGGATTATTTATCACTTTATACAATGAATGTAATATAGAAATAAAGAATTACCTAGATAACAAAATGGTACGAAATCAAATAGGTGCTCTATTAACAGGTGTTGAAAAGTTAGGATCTAATTGGAAACTCCACTCAGATGTATAGTGGATGTAAAAACTCAACGAATGACACTTCTATTTGTACATATACTGAAAACCATGATACGTAAATACTCATTTTGTCAGCTAAAATCAGCTGCCTACGCCTATCGTACATTCCTAACAACAGCATAAATCGAAACGACTCTCAAAAATACCTATCAATCCTTTTAACCTTCCTACATTTTAATGTCGACTTCATTAAAAATAGATATACAGATTTAGAAATTTTCTTCTGATTATAAAACACAAATCGGACTTACATACTCTTGTTTATAAGCATGACCATTATATTCCTGGAGAATTACGCTCTTAAATAAATTAACTAGAAATTTAAAAAGTAAATTTGACATCTATTTTTTATGATATATAGAGTTTACTATGTATATAACGGCTGATCAACGTAATTGCAACAATACATATTTGTTACTTTTTATTAAGAGTTAAGGTTTCCAAACATTTAAATAACCCTTACATTAGTTTATTACAATAAAAATAATGCTTTTTTTGTACTTCCCTCATAGGATGGAAACTAAAACAAAAACATTCATATTTTTCATTTACATATACAGGTTGTTCTTCCAAAAATATATGATGAAAATAATCTATTATATATACAACATTTTTTTTATATTTAAGCCTTTCTATAAGAAATAATTTATTTTCCAATAATATTTTCATTTTTAGCATTTTATCGGTCAAAATTATATTTAACAATTTCATTATCATAAACAAAACATAACATGACTACTGTATTTCCAGTATAATCGACGTTGCTTTCTGTGTGCCACACATGCGATGAGATACAAAAAATTGTATTGATTATAATTGCTAGGTAGTCCATAAACCATTTCTAAATTTTTTTTGTTATGTATTTCCAAAACTGATCAGGTAAAAAAAGTCACTTAAAACTTATATAGATAATTTCTCAAAGAGGCTATATTCAACTCCATTCCCTACAAAATGATGGGTTCACAAAAAACACTTTGATTATAATTTAAAAATGATAAGTCACTTAATATAAGTTAATTACAACTTTGTAGGCTATTTCATCAATTATATACGTCACAGGTAAAAAGACGGATAGTAAATAATAGACCCAAAACATCAACAAAGCAAACCTAAAAATAGAACTAAATTATATATCTATTTAAAAGCACTTTTAATCCTTGAAAAGAATTTATACCAATAAACTTATGAAAAATACATTAATTATCATGACAAACACGTTCACACCAAATACCATTAAAACAATGCATTAAACTAGATGGATCTAATTTATTTGCCGAAGGTGTCGTCAATAAATTAAAATTAAATTAACATTCTCAGCATAACACAAGGTATGGCCTTGGAACTTGCTGTCCACACCTCCTGACTACAAATTTGTTCAATTATTCACATCGAACAATTAAACAAGACGTGTTCACTCTGCATTCATGTTTAATTGAAGGTCACCGATACCGACCATCTTTAATGTGTAATCCTTTAATGGTATATTAGCAATTAAAAAACACATCTACATATTATTATGTCTCAGCAATCAATGTCAAAATCATCACATTTTAATATATTTTACATTTCGAACTATTTGGAACTGCCAAACTATGGAACATAATTAAAGGAATAAATATCCTTAAACCTATTAGCCAAATCAATGATGCAAGTAGCTTCTTATAGTTTCCAGAAAGTATCAGGTGTTTGGAAACTCTACAACGTAATCTATAAATCATGTCTAGAAAATGTTTAATAATAATCTGACATGAGCCATCCGAGGGAACATTCACAGAAGCCACAGACAAAAACTAAATAATGTATAAATTAATGCTTTGATTGTGAACAATGTTTTTAGGTGCACAATACAAGATCATTGTTTGTAGCAAACAACTGTTCTGACTACACACATGTTTACACATGTGACAAGTTGTTTACATTATGTGCGCTGGCATCTTAAGCTTCCTGCTAAGTTTCAAAACGAAACTACTTATAATGTAAACTGTCAAATATTTCGGACATTGAACTGTTATAAAAATCAAAGCTCGGTATTAAAAAGGAGCTTCTTGTGTTGTACAAATTTATGGCCATATGTTAGTCTGCGTAAAAATTAAAGACACACCTCTATTTTTAATATTTTTAAAAATTGAGGTTAAGAACCTATTTGATGTTTCATTAATTTTTTATCTTAATGTTTCATTAAATTTTTATTTTTCATCTTAGCAAAGTAGATCAACAGACGAGGAAATAGAACTTTAAAACTACTGCGGCTAAATCAACGCTCATTACATTTACTCTACATTAAGATAAGGAATCAAGCTACATACGGAAATAATAAGACATAAAAATACAGTAAGACATACCCAAGTAGGGTATGTAGTTGGATAGAAGACAAACATTATAGAGGAAAACACATTAATAAAAAGCGAATTGAAATAAAACATCGCTCAATTATTTGGCTAATTGGAAGACAATCAAAATTTAACTTAAACAATAAACTATTAGTATATGAAACTACTCTAAAACCACAACTACAGTATTCAACTATGGAGCACAGCCAGTACTCCAATATTGAGAATTTGCCAAGGTTCCAGGATAAAGTATTCCAGTTTATAAAAAAAGTGCTTGATTTTGTACATTGTTATGTTGGCATGCAAACCATAAACGAATAGATGCGAACCCTTACCACAAACTTCTTGTAAAAACTTGTTGCACATGAGAAACATCAATTGTAAAACTTATAGAAAAGGCTAATCACTAAAAGAGACTAAACAAACATACAGTGGAAGCGTTGCATAACAGAACTAACCGATGCAAGTAAATCAACTAAAAGTGACACATGCAACATATCAAACTACAGAAATAATCTGCTCTTAACCCAATGGCTGACTGTAGAAGGTCTCAACTTTTTAAAAAAAACTTTTTAACTTTTTATCTCTGCAAGGCAGTTTTTCCAAGAGCCAAGAATGAAATTTTTAAATATTTTTTCAGTGAAACCTTTGTCCATGATAGCATAGGTTTATACTTTTGAAAAATGACATTGAAACGAAAAGTGAAACACAATGGTAGAGTTTCAGTCACTCAGCACGTCATTGTATAGCAGCCCGCCAGTAAAATATGTCTAGCCTGTTTCAACGTTTGTTACACTCTAAATCGTAGCATATATTCATCTACATAATACACGGGTATTAAGAGCATTGAAATACTTAAAAATAAAATTTTCATTACATCATTATGTCTGTTACATACACATTTTTGAATAAAATAACATACATTCCATCAATCAAATCCTCTCTTCTTTTCCATTAATCAAACTTTCTTTTTTTTCCTCATCACCTTAATATTTTCCTTTTGTCTCTTCAAAATATTAAGATATAAAGAACTTTCAGATCAAACACCCATGGCCATCATGACCTTTTTTAAATAAGTATAATTTAAAAATAGCCTTCTTTTGCATACCCAAACTCGAGTTCATCTGGTGTCAGCATGACAATGTCATCATCGATTGTGAGCAGACATTCTGTTTCTATCTCTGCATATGGGTAGAAGCGATTGGACAGCTTGTTCTCTTTCGTCTGTATCACTTTAAGTGGCTTGTTTATGGTTGGCCACTGAGAAGCTGGAAGAGATTTTGAAATAATTTTTAACCCAGGACCTTCATTATGCAACCTTTATTTGAATTTATTCTTAGAGTTACTATTTACACACTTCTAATGAACACATTTGGCCTTTATTTGACTTTAGTTGTTATCATTATATTTTATGTCAAAATATATGTGTAAAAATACGTGATACTAATGTAGACTGGTAAGTACGTTAGAGTTATTAAGAAATATTTTTGTTTAACATAAATCCTTTATGTAAGCCAAACACAATTTCAATGCTGTGCTATAATGGATGGTATAAGTTATCATGTAATAAAATAAAAATTAACTTGTTAGATACGAGTAGAACTCACAATAAGGAGATTGTTGAAACTCAAGTATATATATATATATATATATATATATGTATATATATATATATATATATATATATACATACATATATATATATATATATATATATATATCTTTTTTTTTCTTTTTTTTTTATATATATAATCGTAGCTTCTTACGTTAATGGCATTTTTAGGATAGACCTAATAATAAAATGCATCAAAAAATAGCATTTTAGAGTCAAGGAAATATATATATATATATATATATACATATATTACATATATATATATATATATATATATATATATATATATATATATGTGTGTGTGTGTGTATGTGTGTCAGAAGGTAGAAATCCGTGACAGACAAACAAATGGATGCACAGATGAAAAGACAACAGACAATCCAGCTCACACTATGAGAGTTACCTTACTTGTATTAAAGGCACAAATAATTTTATGTAATATGTATAAAGCTGTCGTGAAACTGGTAAAGCAAGCCATTTTCAAAGGGTTCCTTATAATAAAATAAAAAGATTATAATCAATAAAAAGTTTTCATATCTTATCTTATTAACAAATGAGAACAAACACACTATTTAAAAGTACACACTATTTAAAGATATTCACTATTTAATAAACTAACAAAATATACTATTTAAAGGTTACCACAAGGGTTAAGGATCCTAAAGTGTAGGCACACTGAGAGTCGTGCGGCATCATCAAAGCAACGTGGTAAGCACCTTACTTGGCCTTGAATAACGAGCGATACAAGTATTAATTCAAAGAAAGAAAAATTTATTACAAGTATGGTTTATTACAACTGGTACTAAAGACAGAGCTTTCCCAAGTTATTTTTTATAGATGTTCTTTTTATTACAATGACATGTTTAAATATAATCAGGATTCAATAAACGTTGAAAATAAAAAAATATTTTTTAATTTAAAATAAATTAATTTTCGGTATTACTAATTAATAATTTATTTTCCGCCCTATAATACAAAATAAATAAATGTTATATATTATTTTCATTATATATTTTCGAGAGGAACAGAAAAAAAATTCTTGCTCTACCACTCAACAAACATAGAGATGTATATCCATTTATTTTAAACAACTTGAAGTGGGTCACAAGACTTACTTCTTTAGACAACATTTTAAAGTGATACCACCGATCAGACAATATTTGAAGATATGTCAGAGGATCGTGATAGTTAAAAAGCTTTTTTTGTCATAACTGTACCTTTATAGCCCACACACAATCTTAGTATTTATTGTTTAGGTATAGGATAAAGATCAGAAATTCCAGATACCTGTGTATCAAGGCTATCAAGATAGACCAAGTAAAAAATTGGTCTAAATAGACCAAGTAACAAATTGGTCTAAATAGACCAAGTAACAAATTGGTCTAAATAGACCAAGTAACAAATTGGTTTAAGTAGGGCAACTTTGAAGGTCTTTCAAATCATTACCTATTCTTTCAATAACGCAAATATTTTTAAAAATACACTTGTACTGTAGTCAGAGAAGGTAGATTGTTTACTGGCTCCCCGTTCATGTACAGACATCCCTTGATATAGCTAAGAGCGTTCCTCGAAATAACTCGTAAATATTGTCCTCAGACTTTCAAAACGTACCAGCTTTCAGTCTTTTCACACCTTCCCAAGATTAAAACAACTTGTTTTAATAACAATTTTTCATTTTACACTTACATGGAGGCGGATCTTTCTTCTGATTATTCCAAATAACGAGAACTTTAGTGAGACTCGGTGTTTTGACTAATTTCTTGATGAGGGTGAACAGGCTTTCAATTCTGTCATATGTAAGTATGACAGCAGTGAAACCCATCGCTTTTGGCGCTGTGACGGGCAAGAACAATGGATTGCTGGGACCATACTTAAATAGAAAAATCACATTTTATTAAGTTTTCAAGGAAATTAATGAAAATATTTTACATCATGCAGATGGCCTGATTTTGTAAAATTATATATGGTCTATCATTGTTATTCAGGGAGTAGCAAAAATTAAAATACAATTTTTAACCATAAAACAAAACAAAAAAGCTATCTTTGTAAACACGTATACATTATGTTTTTAATATAATAAAAATTGTGAATAAGAAATAAAGATCACAATAAAAATAGCATAGTAAATAATAACTTTTTGAAAACAATTATAGAAATTAATATCGATTGCTTATTTTAACATGTAGCCATTGCCTAAATTAATTAAAAAAAAATAATAAGCTGACACTGACATACATTCTGTTGTCAAAATGAATATTTTTGCTCTTTTCCAGTTTTACATGGCTTTTTCCACGACTCCAGGGCGCTTGAGAGTTTCGTGGAATAATATGTTACATGTCTATATGGATGATATTACGAGAACACAATTTGTACTTAGTTTCATCTTGCTGGTAGAGAGAGTTCCGTAGAAATATTATTTACAAACTATTATAAAAATAACCTGACGTACTGTAAAAATATTTTTAATTTGATTGGTCTGAAAGACAATTTAAATAAAACTTGGAAGGAGCTTATATTTTTTTTAATTTCTCTATTTAACAGTGCCATTTTTATTCTTGTAACACCCGATCCGAACACTATACGGACTTTTACCAATCTCCTTTTCAAGTTTTGAACAAGAAACCACGTTTTCAATCATTCACATTTTCTTGACTGAGAGGAGTAATTAAGTTAGTTGGAAAATTTTGTTTATGTTGTTTTATTATGCTTATAAAAAATGTAGGAATGTATTGGTTCAATAATAATTAAAAAAGATACAGTATAATACACTAGTTTTGAATACAAAACCTAAATAATTAACCTAAATGATTTGTAATAACATAAATAAGAGTTCAAATTTGCATATGCTGATGCCTAATGGGTAGAAGGTAAGCCTTCGAAAACGGTTTTTTCACTAGCATTATACCCATGCGTAATACCTAAATACAGGCACATGCCTGTTCAGATCTTGCAAGCTGATAAACATGGATTACTCAATACAAAACATCTAGGTTAAATAACCCTTATACACGGTGTCCGGGAATAAGTGTCAGACAAAGACGCTTTTCCTTGACTGTAAAATAATTTATTGTTGTCAAAATAAAATTTAAAAGATGACTTTTCTTTTTCAGAAAATTGAAAATAATATTCATAATTATTTGTCATCTTTTTCGTACACACGATACTTGCACACATCGTTCAGTGCCGCTCGAGGAGAATAACCCACGAACAGTTGCGAAGACATCGCCACTGCGGGTAAACTCCTGCACTCCAGACAAGTATTCGGTGTGTTAAAAAGAGTTATGTGTAATATTTTTTTCGCACTCAACTAGAAAAAGGGTGTATTTTACGACAATTTATTCCTTTATAGCCAATAAATAGCGTCTTTCTTGGTCCAACATCTATTCCCAGACACGATGTATAATCTTGGTAAATAATTTATTACATAAGTGATGCACTTACATATTGTTGTGGTAAATTCCATTCATCGTACCCTTTACCCATAAGAGGGAAAGCCTTTTCATTGATAATATCTAATGTAGTCTCTGTTATTTTATCCATCGTTGCAAAGTACTTATCATACAACCAGCGTGTTTGGAGAGCCATTTCATTCCTACGTTCATTCGAGACTGTCTTAACAATATTGATTAAAGAGCTTATATCATCTTCTGGAATAAATAAGGCAGCACGATTCCAGTCTATAAAAGGAGCAAACGGCATTATTATTGAATCTGCTATCACCACCGGTATGCAGCCAGCTGCTAAAGCATCCATTAAGGTGGATTGCGCGAGACGCACGCTACGTGCCACTACACAAAATGAGCTATATTTTAAGACAGACGGGTAATTGAATACAGCATGGTTCTTATATTGGCATCTGACTGAATAGTTTGTCGTACTGGGATCCTCACTGCAATTTTCAAGAAGCAGTAAATCTTCGCTCGACGAAGCCAAGTATTGCAAATCTGTTATGTGATCTGTGTATAAATTTATCTGTGAAGATATTATCAAGTAGGGCTTGGTGCTTGGCTGACTTGCATCTAAGGTTTCAGCTTCTGGGCTGTAGATTGGAATCGATATATCAAAGTCTGATCTGAAGGTCCAAGTGTCGAAACCTGCTCCAGCAATTAATGCATTGCCAGTGGACAAGTCCATCACTGTGTTGAAATCAGGTGAAGAACCTGGCAGCATATTGAACAAAAGATGATTCTCTCCATTGTTCCAGCTGAAAATATAGAATAGTAACATAGGACAACGACAACAGGACATAGTATTATATAATTATTTTTTTTTTTATTAGTATTTTTTAACAATATATAAATTCTTAATATTGTATTTTTTAACACATTAACATTATATTAATTGTTTAAAGTTTTATTTATTTACTGACTGAGTTATGACAGAAAACCAATACTAAAACAAAATTTTTTTTCTGGTCAACACTTTGGAAATACTTAATCCATTTTAGAATTGAGAATCTAAGAAGAAATTTGGGACCAAATAGACAAATGTTATAATTTTGTCTGTCTACTAAAGCAAAATATTGTCAAAACTGTCAATAAATAAACTTATATATCTTAATTGATAAAAATAAAAAACCTTCGTTAAATAAGTGAAGTATTAAAATGAGCCGCTGAGTATTTTTTATTTATAATCTTCGAAGTGGAAAGATAACTATGAAAAGAATTAAACAGTTTCTGTGAGTCTTGCAAGTAGCAGCAGCTGATAAATAGCAACTTTGCTGAGCATCTCTATTTACAGATACCCACTGATTGAGAACTGTGAAATTTTCTTTTAGCGAATGACTAAACTGTAAAATTCATACAATAACTATAACTTCCTCTTTTTTGTAACACCATCCCCACAGAAATAATGATTATCAATCGCAAAGTCTGCAGCTTCTTTTAGTATATTGAAGTTTATTTCGATTATTTAACTTCATACTCAATTATGAAATAATAGCCAGTAACATGACAGTTTCTATGTGACGGATCAATAATGTGTTAAAAGCCAAGAAGAAATGTGCAAACAAGCATTTAGTTAGAAAAAATTGATTCGTAGTATAATAAATAGAGTTTAAATATTTAAGTTTTGAGAAATTAGATAAATTTATAAATAGACAGGGCTCAATGGATAAAAAATTCAATCAGAGAAATAAGGGAACTTAACACTTAATTATGGACACCTGAGTGTAGTTTATAGAAAGGGAAAATTGTATATTTATTTTTTTTAATTGAAAGAAAACTTGCATGATTTATACATAATAAACATTTCGGATAATTTAAAGGTCTCTTACAATTTATTTTAGCAAAAAGAAATACATATAAAGTCGTCCGTCTTTTAAAGCCTCGGAATTTCTACATATATCTACAAACATTTTTGGAAGCTTCACTTGAAGATCTTGAAACAATTTTTTTTTCTCCAAATACCTTTATTTGGAGAAAAAAAATTGTTTTCACTTACCATACTTGAGCAAGATATTTACCATACTTGAGCCGTAATTTTTGAATTAATAAAAAAGGCTCAAAGTATTTCTTAGTGAGCATGTACATATTAAATAACAATAGGCTTGTTGCATTAATATATCCATTTTATTTAATGTCTACGCAAACTGTACTCTTTCAAATTTAAGCACACACTTTACTGGTACCCTTTATATTAATCAAATACGAAGCATGAAATTTAGTGACAAATAGGAAAAGAACAATTAAAAAATTTGCACAAAAATAAATTCATCCATAACAATCATTATTACGAGCAGGAAAACTTTATTTCAGGTCAAGAAAAATGTGTGTTAAAGGAAAAATAGTTTTTTTGTAAAGTGCACTTGTTCCAAAATTCTCAGTATTAAAAGATGAAAGGCTTATATACGTTACAACATTTTTAAACCATTTCAACCATATTGCAAAAATAGTAATATGAGATATTTATAATAGCTCTAGATCTATGAGATGTTCATAGCTTCCCTAGGTCACAAGGGCTAGAGAAATTATAAAAATCATCTCGTATTAGTATTTCATTTAATAGCTTATAAAAAGGGAACTTTCATATTTTTTTTCTTCTTTTATATCCAATATTCTCTTACAACAAAAAACCTACTAAATGGTAATGACACAAATTATTTCACTTAGTCATTTAAAATATATATGATATACTCACGTTGATAAAGAGTTCAGAGCTTGTTCTACTAATTTTCTTTTAAATCTATTTTGATTTAAAGTATCAATACTCGGTACTAAAATACAAGCTTCGTCTGGATCAGGCGTATAGTATTTACTTTTTATTATGTGGTCCAGAATGTAATAAAATTCTTTCGACAATTTAGTAATCGGATTCTCCGATTCGTCCAAATAATTCTTTAAAGGGTACACATATACCGAAATTTGGTTTCGCCCCTTCTGACCGCAACGATAAACGTTAAAACAATCCCAGTACGTACAGTTTGGATTTCTCTCTTTGTGATGCACATCTTGATATTTTAAAATCACATCTGGTATATTATCTAAAGTACTCAGATCGAGAGGTTTATGTATTCTGTTAAGATTTGAAGAGGATGGATATAAATTAATAGATATTATTAAACTAATAGACACGACCAGAAAAACAAATAGTCCAACGAAGAATCTTCTGTACGACGTAACATTTCCTAGTGTCACAATTTTTTGAGTTCTAAATTTTCCAACATTGGATATTTGTGACAAAACCATCTTTTATATTCAAATTGGATAATAATTTAATTTATTTACATAAGTCGTATTTACGTATCTGTCATCTTGAAATACTTTACAAGAAAATTGTTTTTCTTTGATGAATTGCGAACATGAAAGCTCCTATTTATTACCAAACAATATAAAAAGTAAAACAACAATGAAAACTGCCAATGTTCTGGTTCAATATAATCAGTTACCTGTATGTTTCACATTATACCAATAAGATAAATAAATCACTTCACAGTAACCCTGGTAATATTATTTACAATTTACATGATTTCTTAAAAACAAAAGGAAAAAAATTAACATTTAATTTACAAATTTCTTTTAGAAAATGTGTTTAAACATATGTATAAAAATATAAAGGGAAGTATGGGACAATAAAATTCGTAAAATTATCTTAGAAAATAAATGAAGTACTTTTAAAAAATAAATAATAACTTATAGGAAACAAAATTCAAATGAGATTACTAAATATTTATTGAGTGACATATCTATGTGCTGAATAATAGTACAGTATTATTTTATATAATTATTAAACGACGGTACAACCGAAATTATAAAAAAATGTCTAATTAAATACGTGAAGTTAAATAATAGTATTTTACATTTTATTTCTGTTCTTTATACAGCCTATTCTTAATATGTATATAAATAATAAATTGTTCATATATAAATAATAAGTAGTTAATAATAAATAGTTTATAAATAATAAATAGTTAGTAATATTTTCGTTTATCAACGATGTTATGGTACTAAAATGAGCTTCATGAATGTTTATCTCGCAGGAAATAACCATAGTTTTCATTTTGCACCACTTTTAAAAAAAATGTTAAGATCAACAAACGTCATTCACTGTATGTATTTTAATTTATGTAGATGCGTAGTTATTGTTTTTACTAATGATTTGATTAAGTCTTATTTTAATTTAATAATATTAAGTTTTCCTGATTTACTTACAAAATGGCTGTGTTACCACCGGATCCTGTGTTTAGAATAAGAAATCTTGATATGTCGCCAGTGCATAGCCTAGCATTTCATTTCTTACCTGGCGGCCTAGAGAGGTTATTAGCCGGTTCAAGAAATGGTTATGTTTACGCTTATAACCTTCAGGTAAACAAACAATTTTTGAGGTCATACATTGTTTCATAACTTATTTTTGGCATTCGTTAAAATTTTCCAAATTGTTATACATAATGGAACCTGTGCCTACCCACTTTTTTTATTAATTCACAATGACTATCACTCGTGACTGTTTAATTCGCTGAGAAAGTAAACATAATGAGAAAAGTTGTATGTTGAAATATATCGTAATTTTAAATGCAACCAAAAATTTATATCGTTTTTTCAAGAAACAATTTAATTTCAGACAAATAGAATTCAACAGAAACTACAAGTTGGAAGTGAATCTATATTAAGCATCTACCATCCGCCATATTCAATGATAACTCAAGAGAAAGGAGGAATAATAAAACTATGGCAACTGACTGAGTCGGGTTATATTGAGGATAGAAAATTTGACATTGATCATAGTGGATTTTGTCGCTTCACTGTCTGTTCGAAAAACGAAAAGCTCTTTTTGCCGTTTCAAAATTCCGAGATAAACATTTACAATCTTAATGGTCAAAAGATGTTGTCGCTGTCACCAAAGAGTGAAGAAAAATTAGGAGCCGTCATGTGTTTTAAGCAAATCGAATTGCTTGATAATTCATACTTACTTGCTGGTTACGAAGGCGGCACAATCTGCTTGTGGGATCTGAAGAGTAGTCAATGTATCAGTTCGCTAAAGTTGCGAGAATTTCCAATGGCTTTAGATTACGACATTAATAGTAATCGTGGCATTTGCGGCAATGCTTCTGAAGTTATAGAAGTATTTACCATCGGTCGCTCAGACATGATCCTTGCGCAGAAAGGTGACATTACCATCAAGAATGCGGGTGTTAATATGGTAAGACTGAGATCTGACAAGAAGGTATTCGTTAGCGGAGGCTGGGACGGGAGATTACGAATATTTTCTTGGAAAAGTTTGAGACCTCTCGTGGTTCTCACCGAACACAAGTCAGCGATCCAAGATGTAGCTTATTCAGAGTCAAAAGTATCGCTCTGGAACGCCAATATCATGGCGGCCGGAAGTCTGGATGGGTTGATCACATTGTGGGATCTGTACAAATGAGTCTATGAAACCGAAGATAATGAACACAGTATTGTCATGAATGATAACTGTTTCATTTTTTAAGTTACATTGTTATTATTGTCATTGATATTTTTAATTTTTTTAAATCATATGCCACAGTGAGTTTGTATGAAGATTGCTTGACAATATGTTTTTAATTACAAAAGTTGTCAATCAGTGTAAATAGTTTATGCCTGATCTCATATAATATTGTTCAATTATTGCTAAGTTGTTTACAGAACAGAATATCCCATATTGACGACATGAATAAATTTATCGATTTGTTAATAATTTTATAGAGTGTTATTATTTTTTAATTTTATGGTCTATAAATGACTCCCCATTTTCTGAAAATTAAATTAGATACGTATTTATTTCTATAGTAAAGTGGTGTATAAAGTAGCCATTACATGGTAGTTACTTACGAATTTTTAAGCACACAATATTTTTCAAAATATTTTATTCGCAATGATAAAAACAGAAATTTCTTAAAATAAACTTGCAGACATATTCACTCAAGAACAAAGTTTATTATCGCACCAAAATAAACACTTTTATTACAGTATTTGATTATAAGTTGCGGCAGTTCAATAGGAATATGCACACTTGTGTATACAAATGGTGAGAACACAATGTGACTTTTGTTCTTTTTGTGAAAGGTACTAAATTTGGTGTTGATATATGTAATGTCATTGTTTTCGATTATAATAGTGACAAAATTTTTTCATTATTTTGTCTACTACTATCAGTAAAAAAATAACAAAACACGGGTTTTTATGTAGTCATATATTATTTATTAAAACATTACTACGAGAGAATTCTACGTTTTCAAAATAATTCAGCAAATAAATTACATGTCTTCTCAATTAGATTAATCTATGTCGGGTACAAGATATTAAGTCATCACTCTTATAAATTAAACATGTACAGTTTTTTGTGTCTTTGCAAGTAAAGTCGAATGCTCATCATCACTTGAAACATTTACCAATCGTCTTCTCTTTCTCAATGGCCTGCTGAATTCAGAATTTTCTCTTGGTTTGGTGATTATTTTTGCCATTTTAGCACCAAGCCTGGTAATTTTAAATCTAGGTAAATCGTGCTCAGGATTCGCATGTTCTAAGCTGTCAGTTTTCCTTTCAACAGGTTGTACAAGTGAAAGTGGATCTTTGATAACCGTACTTGATTCATTGCACGTTTCTTCGTTATTGTGGTTTATATTTAAAAGACTTTCATTTTCATCATCGGCTTGTCTTATTTCATCAGCTTTACTCTTATTTACGTTCACTGTAAAATCAAGTGGCCCTTCTGATTCTTCACCATTATCAGTCACTATATCGTTTTTTCTTTCACTTTTACCACAGAGGGCCTGAAAAAGGGACAACACTGGTATAGGTACCGGTATCGGCAGCGGTACTGGAAGGACTATGGGGTATGGTACTAAAACTGTGACAGGCGGCGGTTGGTTCATACCTAGTTGTGGTAATGAGGGAATACCAGGTAATTTAGGTCTTTCCTGATGGAATACATTAGGTGGCATAGCTGGGATAAAATTTGAGGGCGGATGGAAGAAAGGTCTTGGCATTCGGGGGTCATTGAAATGATTAGGAAACGGTTCCATATATCCCGGTGGAGGTATTGTATAGAGGGGCTCCTGAAAATTTGAGTTTGGTATGTTAGGAATCCTATTGTTAACAGTGTTCGACGGTGATGTTAATCTTGCATTGGGCGTGACGGGCATGGAGAGCGGCGGTGAACTATCGATATTGGATCCTGGACTACCTAGTCTCAAATCGTGAGCTTTGGCGGCAGTATTGTTGGCGAGCTGACGAGCGGCGGTCTGTGATGTGACGGTTGCTGAACAGCGCGAATTATGACGCTTCCTTCCGAGTGTTTTTGGATGTTTCCCTTCCCTCTTGGACTCGGGAGAATTCCTCAAAATAATACGGTCCTCGCTCGTCGCCTTCTTGCTTTTCAATAATTTCGAAGTGGGGGCGACTGTGATGACCGGCGGCGGTGACTTACGGCGCGGTGACGAATTCGAAGGTGAAGGATTTTCCGTTGATTTAGTGCCGACGGCAGCGGCCTGGGCCAAGTTTTCAGCGGTGGGTGAAACTGATCTTTCCGAATTTGGCGAGACCGATCTGCTTTTACAGTTCCTGAGCCACAGGTCGGGAGTGATGAGATTGGATGTCGACGAGGCGTTAACCAAATGAGGGTTGAGATCGAGGTGCGCCTGCGTCTCGCGACAAAAGATGTGCATTTTGTACTGGTTGAGGCATTTATCGGAACAGAACTGCAACTGCGTGGCGCCATCTTGAAAGTCGACATAGGCGACGGTGTGCCGTACGTGGCGGCACCAGTCGCAAGTCTTTGCACGCTTGAAGGTGGCCCGGCGCGACTGACTGAAGCACAATTCCGAGCAGAACTTAGAACCGGACTGATGCAGGGCCCCGGTCTCAGTGGTGATTGGGTTGTTGCACCAAGAACATTCATCTGGAAGGAAGAAAATATTGCCATAATAAATAAAAGTAGAAAAAAATAAGTGCATATGAGTGCATTATTCAGTATCCAATAATATAAATTTCCATTATTCTTTTGAATGGTATAAAGTAAACTGGTGACAGTCGATCTTTGAATTATAGTATTAATTTAAAACGTTTTCGAGATTAACTCCGGTTTTAATAGTTTCGTAACAGCAAGGTAGCCGTTTGTTTCTTTTTTCCATCTATAGGTACATTGTGTATGTTAAGAAATTAAAATACAAAAAGAGTATGTAATTCAAATGTTTTATTTTGATTCATTAAATAAAGGCTTGTCTATTTTACGTACAGTTTTACTTTGTCGGATAAGCCGGTTGATTCGTATGTTACAAACAAGTATACACACTTTCTGTGTGTAGTTAAGCGTTACACGTAGCAATCATTTTAAAGATACCTTTGCATACTTTTAATATTCTCTTATAACGTGTATTTCCAATGAATATGGACATTGTCCTGATTTCTAGTAATAATATTGAAAGCATACCCTAATTATAAACGGTTGCACTGTCTCTCAGCTACAAGGGCATACAGTCCCGTTAATCAATATATCCATAAATGTAATAAATATATCATTTTAATATTTGATCTTTGTTCATCTATAAATTATAATATACCTACAAAATTGCTACAAAAAATATTCGCAAACGACCTCAATTGCAGGACAATATATATCAACAAACAAAACACACGTTTTTTTTTCAATGGAACGGGAAAACTATAGTAATTAATAAGTTCCAAAGTCTATAAAAGTTCAAGCAGACTCAAATTTGGACTTTATTTATCTTATTCTTGCTATTGAACTCTATTTTATTTTGAAAAACTACTGATTAAAATATATTCTATAACGAAATAAAGGCTAGTTTTTAAGAGTATTCTAAATCGTTCTATCGAGTATTCTAAATCGTTTGTATACGTATTCTAATCGATTCATATCCGTAATTTCTATGGATAATATTTAAAACCGAACTAAACAACTTCACGTCGGTCCTTCAAATTCTGTAAATCGATTGAGAAACAAAGATATAGAACGTAGAAGGCCAATATCAGTATTTCTAAGACGTCTCTGGCTAACGTAAATAAGGGTCTGGTCTTAAGACCGTGTCAAAAAATAGGAACTTTGAAACGATCGACTCTCACTAGCGGATTCGGAATAATACGAGTATTTTGATCTATTTATAGATTCCCTTCATTCGATTCCAAAATGACTTTAAAAAGACTATTATTCGCAAAAGGTAAATTAAAATTTTTATTTATAATGCGACTTAAATTCTCTTATGCGTATGGTTGACCCATCCTTCTTGTTTAAAAGAGAAAAAAACATTTCACTGACGCAAACATTAAGAAGATAAAAAGAGATAAGAAATATGACAATTATCTATATTAGATAAACGTGTCATAAAGGTTACTACATCCATTCGGAAGCCTAAATTTTTTTGAAAATTCGTCAAAATATAATATTTAAATTTTGAATAAGAAAAGTAATATTTAAACAGAAAAAATAAAAAGAAGGAAATAGAGAATGTTTTCTTCGATCACTTCTTTTTCTTACTTCACTATTTAAATTCGAAACATGGTGGTATGCAAATATTCTTATAGCTTATATATCAACGGTTAAACCGCATTTGAAAAAGAAATAACCACAGACTCCTTTCAGTCAGGCAAGGGATCTAAGTGCAACGATTTCAAAAAGCCAAGTGCAACTGAACTTTCATATATACCAATATTAAATCAAACTCTTAAATTAAAATAAATCAATGCTCGCATAATGCCTATTATTAGTTGAAGTTTATTTTGCAGTAGTCGAGTATATTTTGCTAAACAATATATCTTCGCTACGGCGTAGAAGGCTACGCGATTTCAAGAATATTATTAAGTATATTTTGTTAAAGTGCAATATAAACTGTAATAAGTTAAAAACGAATCTCGACCGTCATTGTTAAAAGATTTACTATCTGTTGGTTTAAGTATTGCTAAACAATTTAAATTGGGCTAATAATATTCGCAACCACATCTCTTAAGGCCTCAACTGTAGGAAAACATATTCGATATCAACTAAAAAAGTTACACACGGGTATTTTTAATGCTAAAAACAATAAAACTAAGGCAATTAATAAATTCGAAAATCTTCAAACACGTGTAAAATTGTACTGTAGAATAAGGAAATTGTTGGTAAAACAGGGTTTTTTATTGTTTATTAAATGTACAATTGTAAGAAAAATTAAAAAAAACAGGAAGCCGAACACAAAACAGAAGCCGAACACAGTCGTCGGGCACGGAAAATTACTGGCAGAATGTCCCAATCTTGTGCCATAAAAATGCTTGTAAGAAACATTCTGTAATAAATATATATATTTATATATATATATATATATATATATATATATATATATATATATATATATATATATACATATATATATATATATATATATATTTATAATGGATTTTTTTTGTAGATTTTGTTGTCATATACAATTTTTTTAATCAACATTATTTTGATGTGGGTAACAGAATTTTCAAAGGTGTTATTATTTATGATATGCATTACTCGCATACGGAATGTCCCAATCTTGTGGCTTAAAAATGCTTGTAAGAAACATTCTGTAATAACTAATTTATTATATTTAATGTAATTATATTTAATGTATGTATATATATATATATATATATATGCATGTATATTTAATGTCATTTTTTTGTACATTTTATTGTCGTATACAATTATTTCAAACATTATTTTGATGTAGATATAACAGGTTGGTTTGTTTAATGCAAACATATTTCTATGATTGGATTTTGTAAAATAAAACGGGGTATATCGAACAATATATATTAGGTTGGCAACTTATAAACCCGCCGTCTCTGTATACAAACTTTTCAACTTTTTATATATAGTCAATAAAATCAATCGTTAATTATATAAGCACCGCCGGTATCTAACACTTGTCGCCTACGTGTAGGCAGAGCTAAAGTTCCATCCTTGTAGAAAGCTTTGGGCCTTTGACTGAAAAACCAGTGAAGTTCGATTTTTTTATATGACTTTCGTCTTTAAATTTTGTATCACGTAAATTATTAAACAGAGAGCGAAACAGATGGTAATTAGATGGTAAAAGATCTAGAGAGTACAGTGAGTGAAGTAGCATACTCCATCCACGTGAAAATAGTTTTTCACGCGTTACTTTTGCTAAATTTATTAGCATTGTCATGTAAAAGATAAACATTCCTTTGATATGAAGGAAGTTTAGCGGTGACTTTGCTCTACTGTTTACAATAATCTTAGCTGTTATTGTACTGTTAGCTTGAAAGAGTTCCTAATGAATAACTCCATTTATATCCCATCATGCAATCAAAATATCCTTTGTCCAATATTATATTTTGGTCTAAGTACACCTTTTTCTCCAGCTCCAAGCCACTAGCGTTTTGCGCTAAAAATAAACATAAGTCACCCACTTTTCATCTCCTGTAACCAGATACTCTAGTCTCTCGTCGGTTCGATGGGAACTCAGTAGCTCCAAGCACACTTTAGCTCTCCTCTGAAGTTGAAAGGGTGTTAGCTCATGTAGTAGCTAAACGGAATATTTATAATATACTGTTTTTCTATTACAATATTGTTTCCATTTTTAATTTATTATTTGCTCGCCGATTACTCAATTGCAAACTGAACCGAACGAATGCCGCATTATTATATATATCCAACTATCTATAACATTCCATAAATCGGTCGAAAAAAGTGGCGGGATTATAAGTTGCCAACCTAATAATATCTAGCTAATTGCTGTAACCGTTTAAGTTTAACTTAATTTCCAAACATGCATATTCTAAAATTATGTAGGTACCCTAGGTCCATACGGATTCTATAAGGTATAGGTTAATGTGTTATGTCAGTAAATAAGCTTTTTTGTGCCAAACAGTAAACAAACCAGCCAAGCACGATAAGCACTGCGAGGGTTCAGTATATATTTAGGTTTTTATTAACATTTAATGGTACATAATATTCCTATTAGACTATTTACAAAATGTTAATTTTTTAGTGCGAAAATATATTGCCTACTTATGAAAGATAAAACAAGCATAAATAAACAAATATTTTTTTTAAAAATATAACTACGAATTAACAATGTTTCCTTCAATTGTGCTGTAAGAGTTTGGTTCTTTCCAAATTTCATGATTCTAGGTCAATGGAAAGTACCCTATATGACTTCATTTATTAGCGAGTAAAGTAAAAATACCAGCATATATGCCGCATATATTGGATATGCGGCATATATGGTGGTATTTTTAGGGTACTTCTTTATTGCTTTGATTTAGAAGTTTGATTTTTTGTAGCTTTAAGGGACCGTGGACTTAAGTATTTGATATTAATTTCAACTTGATACCTCCACGTGTTCCTGAGAAATAGTCGTGACAGATCGACAGACGGATAGCGAAGTGTAGCTATAAGGGTTCCTAACAAAGAAAACTTTTCGTCTTATAAAATTGATATGATAAGAGTAAATTGTGTATCTTAATATTAATGAAAACATTTTCTTTTTATTTTAAATTGAGTAAATTGTGTATTTTAATATTAATAAAAACATTATCTTTTTATTTTAAATCGAGTAAATTGTGTATTTTAATATTAATGAAAACATTTTTTTTTATTTTAAATTCAGTAAATTGTGTGTTTTAGTATCAATGAAAACATTTTCTTTTCTCACCGTCATGCATGAAGAACAACTTAATAAGATAAGAATAGACGAATGGGAATAATTCAAACCAAGAAATGACTGTTTAAATAAAGGCATATGGTCACTTATTCTAAGTATATACAGCACTCCAATAGCGGTTGATCCATTTTTCAAATTTAGCGGAAAGGATTCATTGTATTTTCCTGCATGATGGTGATGGATTTTTTTTTCACATTTGTCGTCCTGATTCAAGAGAACTTCAATTCTTAAAAGGTTTTATTTTCGTTTGATCGTGACCTAAGCTTGTTGATTTTAGTTCTATTCAAGTAGAGTCATATCGAACTTTAGCCGTAAATTCTTTCCTGGATTAATAGTTCTGTATCACAACCTACCGCTTCTAAATGTTTATTATATTATTTTTTTTTAAATATGGATGTTTAATTATATACATAACGAATAAATGATTAAGGCGACTAATTACTTTTTCGTTATGCATATAATTTCAGAACAAGCAACCGAATTTTCAAATAAATTTTAATTTCTAAAGAAATATATTTGAGAAAGCACATAAATTAAACGAAACATTATTATCAGAATAAAATTTTATTTCACATCAAAAGAAATAAGGAAGATTCCATCACGGATTTTATTTTGATTCTGGCATGTGAAAATTTAAGTTGGAAAAATGTCACACCCCGAACAAAGAACGTCGATTAAATATTAATGCAATTTTTTTCCAATAATTGGCAACCCTGTTTAATTTTTTACAGAATTCATCTGTAGACAGCAAGATATTGTTTTCACAACAATGGAAGCTACTACGTATAGATAAATAAATAAGAAACGAATATACAAAAGGTATCTAAACGAAACAATATTACAGAAAAAAAAACAAAACAAATCTGTAACGAGTCCAATTCGAGAGCCATAGATCGGTATCTGGTCTTTATAACAGGTTCATTACTGTTAACGAGATGATATTCAGACGAGCCATAGTGTAGGTAGTATTCGCGATTAAGCGATATCCTCGCGCATAGGGATGTCTCCGATACTAAACATCGATGAATTATAATTATTATTACTTATATATTTATGTTAGAAAAAGGGACACCGGATTCGGAAAGGTCACAAGCTTTAATTAAAAGTGTTATTATAGACTAGACATGAATGCGAAGTTTATTAAATTAGGGAAGCGACTCGAAGACAGCGGTTTCATTGTGGTTCTTTCGTATGCATGCACTGATAAAGACTCAATAAGAGGTAGGGCTACCATTCATCCAGATGTACTCGAATTTGTCCTAAATTGGAGGACGTCTAGAGAGTGGAATGTAGTTCGGGTTTTGAAACTATATAAATCGATTAAATAAATATTGAATTTTTATATAATTTTTATATTTTTTAGAAGAGAAGAGATAAGTTATTTTTTTTCGTAAAGGATCTTTGGCATAAGTAATTAAATTAAATTGAATTAGCAGTAATTTATTTTAATTTAGTAACTTATACTAAAGATGCTGATTAAAATTTAAGTCATTGATTATCTTCTGTAATTTTTATTGGATAATTTAATAATGGTTAATGGTTTATAAACAATTCATTTTTTTATCAGTAGTCAGAGGCAACATTTTCTCTAAAGTCTTAATGAATTTATGACCTTGTCGCTACCCACGCTAGGTATTCCATTAATAGCCACATCCTACTTATATACATAGTTTATGACCCGAATTAACACATAGGTTACTACTTTTTAACCTGAGAAGTGAAGTAGTTACTCCACTTCTTAGGTTAAAAAGTAGTAATCTATGTGTCAATTCGGGTCATAAACCTATGTGTCAATTCGGGTCATAAACTATGTATATAAGAAGGCTTTCTCTTCGTCATGCTTTTTATTCAATAATAAAACTTTACCACTACAAGGTTAATGGATGACGGAACGTTTAGATTTAATTTATAACTTCCTTGATATATTACAATTTATAAAGAGGTATTGCGGTAGTATCAAATCAGGCGCAAATCCTGCCGTTTTAAACGTAAATGCATTTGGGCGAAGCCGCTGACAAAAGCTAGTTATAATATAAATATTCCTAAACATATCATAAATCTCGTGACTATAGTTCTTACCGATATTTTCAAATCTATTTAATTAAATTAAAAAATAATTAAATGTATATCAAAGTCTGAAGTTCTACGCGAGTCATCCATAAAATACTGATCGATGACTAAACCTTATATCATCTAATTTAACATAGATTAAATATGGATTTGGAGGATTTGTTTTTTCGCTAATCAGATGTAGGACTCGATTGATATAGCGTAATACACATATCTTTTTATTTCTGTAATGTTATTTATGATGTATATTAAAATGTAGGTTTTGCAAACATTCTTACTTTTTAAAAATTATTTTGTATTTTTTATCTTCATTGACATTTAGAAACGCGACAGTCATGCATTCAAAGTTACACACAGCATATACAGTCTACGTTTTTGGTTGATACACTATGATGTAATCTCATTTGTTCAAGTTCTTTAATCTTTTTACGGTTCCATAGCCAAATGGCAAAAACGGAACCTTTATAATTTCATCCTGTCCGTCTGTCTGTCTGTCCGTATGTCACAACCCTTTTACTATGTAGATGAAATTTGGTCAGTATGGACTGTACAACGAAATAGTAAAATTATGAAAAAAAAAATAATATTAGGGGTGACACTCTACATATGTAACTGAGGGATGAAAAAAAAACCAGTATATAATAGGCGTGGAGATATCGTTAGATAGATCTTAAAAAATAATATGGAGGTTCAAAAATAACTTTTATAATTAAGTCAATAGTTGGTGAGAGTTCTAGAGTCTCAAAAAGTGTGCCTCCTCCTCATAGAAACTCCTCTTCATAGAACCAAAAATATATTTTCAACAAAAATTTATTTGAATAAGATACGTTGTGTAATTTTTGAAATGTGGGATATTTTCGGTACCGACCGCAGCAATAATGTTGTTTTTCACAGTGCCGTTGAAAAATAAAAAAAAGTTTAATATTCTTTTTATTTTCGGTTTTTCTTATTTTTTCTATCCCATATAAAATGAAAGTTAATTAAAAATTGACACATTAAGTGATTAATTAGTGAAAACAGTTATTTATCAATTATTGTATTGTAGTCGAGAATACGACCTCTATTTTATATGCACAATTTTTCCGCAAACGCGGCTGGCTAGATAATTTTATAGCATGTGCTACTCCTATAACATTTATAACGAATTTATAACTTATTGCAGTTTTAAATTATTTTTAAAATCATGTATTGTTTAATCTGAGTCTCACAAAATCAAGTCCCAATACTTTATTTATAATATACAATACAACATGTAGCGTCCGATAGGAGAGCTCGCTTTAGTGCTAAATGGTACATTAACAACTGACGTCATACGCACGCTATCAAAACAACATTATGTGTTTATTTTAATTTTACGACATCTATGTTACACAGTGATAAAGCGGTTTAAACGCAATATAATGAAGATAAATAATATTTAAGTTGTAAAACGTAATTTGATATGACATGTTTAATAGAAAGATAATGTCGACGTTTATTATTGCTCGCTATAAATAGTTACGTAACATTAAAATATACTCGCAATTACTAACCTTTTAAAATTCTTTAGACTTATATCGAACAGTTTAACAAATTTAAGGTGAAAATTACGAGTCCACTTCATTCTTGTAGACAAATAACACGAATACTACAATATAAGAGAAGCGGAGAAAAAGACATTTCCTACAAAAAGAAAATAAAACAGAAATTTTAATCATCATATCATCATCATATATATTAATACGCTAAGGTTAAGATGTTACTCTCCATTTTTAGAAAAAACCGCACAACTAATCCACATAAATTATATATCATTTTATAGATAATTCCTTGCTCTACCGGCATCCACAACTAAAAAATGTATTTTTGCTATTGTTTTTGCAAATTAATTAATTATTAAAATTATATAACAGCAATGCTGCCATCTAACGGCTCAACGTCAATATGATTGACGGTCGGTAAAATTTTTGTTTAATTTCAAATCCACTCACGTATAAATAAAGTGGCTCAATGCTTTTGATACTTGCGCCTCTATATTTCAATTTTAGTAAAATATTTGTTTGATCTGTCATCTGAGCTTCATAATGGAATAAATAATGCGAAGACTTCGCACGGGTCACGCTAGTCTTTTAATAATAAGAATCTTAGAATTTATTTTTAACTTATTGAGTTATGATTTTAATTTTTTCAAATAACAAATGATTAAAGAGCAACTGATGTGACTACAAGGATAATAAGAAAATATTAGTAATAAGGAGATATTTCAATAAAATAAGCTAGAAGTGATTAAACCCGACGTATTTAAATAGGTCGGGTTTTAATAAATTAAACAAATTCGCTTTATTTGCCGTGATAACAAATGACTTGAAATCGTTTTTAATGGAATAAAACCTGTTAAGCGCGAATAGAACTTGTACACGTTTATATAGGTACTTATAAACTTTTAGTATATAGTATTTCTATTAAACAATAGACAAATATCAATTTGATATTTAAATATTAAACAAATTGGCTTTATTTGCCGTGATAACAAATGACTTGAAATTGTTTTTAATGAAATAAAACCTGTTAAGAGCGAATAGAACTTGTACACGTTTATATAGGTACTTATAAACTTTTAAGAGTATGTAGTATTTCTATTAAACAATAGACAAATATCATTTGTTACAATGCACAGATATTGTGGACATATATGTGTGCGTTGTAAAAAATTGATATTTGTATATACAAATATCAATTTTTGAATTAAAAAATAACAATTGTCATATAGACAAATATAATTTTTTTACAACGCACACATATTGTCTACTATATCTTCCACAGGCGTAAAACATTGTGCCTATTTTAAAAAGACTAGCGTGACCCGTGCGAAGTCTTTGCATTATTTATTCCATTATGAAGCTCAGATGACAGATCAAACAAATATTTTACTAAAATTGACATATAGAGGCGCAAGTATCAGAAGCATTGAGCTAAAGCGCCACTTTATTTATACGTGAGTGGATTTGAAATTAAACAAAAATTTTACCGACCGTCAATCATATTGACGTTGAGCCGTTAGATGGCAGCATTGCTGTTTTGTGTATATAATTTTAATAATTAATTAATTTGCAAAAACAATAGCAATAATAAATTTTTTAGTTGTGGATGCCGGTAGAGCAAGCAATTATCTATAAAATTATATATAATTTATGTGGATTAGTTGTGAGGTTTTTTCTAAAAAGGGAGAGTAACATCTTAACCTTAACGTATTAATAAATGATGATGATAATGATCTAGGATAAATGTTACAGTTTTCTTACAACTTTTACGTGGCTTCTAAACTCCCTATTTTTCATAATCTTAAGTTGAGTATTTTCGGAAATAGGGGATGACATATGTTTTTGCATATTTTTCCCTATAACTCTCAGAATATACTACCTCAAGTTATCCCATACCCCACACTATCCATGGAATTTAAAAGACGATCATTTAATTAACCCCCTCCCCAAAGTTTCCATATAAATATTTGTGAGGGTTAACTATTGATATGTGTGCTGGTTAATATGTTTTATTAATATTACACATTTCAAGGACAGACGGATAGACAAGTGGGTGATCTTACAAAAGTTCCGTTTTTCATTTTGAGGTACGGAACCCTAAAAAATATAGTATTAATGAATTATCTACATTATCGCGCACGTATAATTTATTTTTATTTTATCGGAACTATTATTTAACGGAATACCGCTCAATTATTAAACATTTGAACTTTATTTCATAGATTAACAAATGGCTATACTATAAATAAGTGGTCTAATGCTGCAACAGATATCATATCGTTTCTTGTATATTCAAATATACTGTTTCTTATGCAAAAGGCAAGAAATAAAGTCTAATTTATGAAATTCTCCATTTCAATTGATGGCTTGAAGAAAGCAAAACAAAATTACATTTTTAAATTGGCCAAAGCACTCATGGAAATTTATTTTCATTATATATTATTGCAGCCTGCCAGCAAGGTAAACCAATAATTAGCATGATGCAAGTGTTTTTTGATTGTGTTATCTATTTATATTTTCAAGTTCCTCCATCAACCATTAAAGTATTATTGATAATATTCATACAGGGAGGAAGCAATCCACTAGAAAGTGATCCGTAGAGATCATGATCCAAGGCACTCTACAGGTACTTCATTATCTTGACCTCATTGTTATGGGATATGGTACTGAGTAGTCTGCTTTTACACCATCTCTGGGGCATGAAATGAGAATTATTTTTGAAACCCCATAAATTGCGAAGAACTTACTTGTAGTTTTCCAAATCACTATTTTTTATAGATTATTTTTTTATATATAATTTTATTTTACATAGCTTTTTACCTGAAATTTAGCCACCGTGGGCTGTTCAATTTGTCCAGTTGAAATTTTGTCGTGTCGAGGAATGTACATCAATTTTTTTTTTCTAGATTTTAACGAATGCGAGGATGAAAAGTCCATCTAAATTTCTTCGGTCGTTTTAAAAATACAAACGTACCAAAACTAACATACAAATAAACAAACACTGAGAAACATACAAAATATACAAATATATCCGAGACAAAAACAAAGAGAATCCAAAAGACGTTCAAGCGCACGTTGAACTTGCAACCTGAGGGTTTCGTGCTATTGTAAAGTTTTCTAATTAAATATTTTACAAAAAATACGAAATTTGGAAAACCAATAAAATTGTTTGTCACGTAATACTTCCACATAAATGAAGGATTTTCTAATTTTGAATTTTACTTGTGATATGAAACCTCTCTTAGTACCAAATTTAAAAAATCTAGGTCAACCAAAGTAGTTTGATATCAGTCAGTTAGTGCGATGAATCAGTCAGTATCAAAGTACTTGATATTTGAAAGGTCGTATCTCGTTATTGCATGAACTTGAAGAGCTTTACAGACTATGGAGTCATGGACCTTTATATTAATTTCAATGTGATACTTCTGGTTGTTCTCGAAAAGAAGGGTCTCGACAGACTATAAGTTTTTTTTCATTCTAAAGTACGGGACACAAAAATAAAATGGATTTTCTCGAAAGGTGACTAGAACCTCCGAACTTATTTTGTCAATATTTTTAGTGCACTGACTTGTAATATTTACTATTTTACAATATGTTTAGAGATTATTTCACTATATAAGTTGTATATCGAAAGTAAGATTATTTTTTTATATATTATTTTGTAACTCTGAACTTTACAAATTATTTAAAGAATCAGATATGGTCAAATATATACACAATACAGAGAATAAAATGGACAGGGCACTTGAGCAGAATGGTCGACAGTCGGGCAACAAAAAAGATCTTTTCAGCCAGACCATTTGGCTCTTGAAAAAGAGGAAGACCTAAACTTGGTGGGTCGACTGCCTGAGAAAAAAGACTTAAAAATCCTAAGTGTAACGAACTAGATGTCTCTGGCTGAAAACAGGAAAGCTTGGGAGTTGATTCTACGTAAGACAGAGGCCCATCCTGGACTGTGAAGTCATTGAAGAAAAAGAAGTTGTATATAAATAAATAAAATAATTTATGAATGAGCAATGTTTATTATTGTATACTTATTAATTCCAAACTCGTATGTTGCCCTTTAAGATAAGTGCAATATGAAATGTACCTTTATAATTATAAAAACGACATAGAAATAAATGACGATAAACATCGATATTATCCCTCTATCGATATACCCTGCGCAGGCCTACTCGAGCGTAATTATTTCCCTACCGGCGATCAGTGCGCCGCCGTTTTACCTACTACGTGTTTTTGTTTCCTTTTTTTATATTTTTAAACTTTCCTATCTTCAATTTCAGCCATTATTTTTACATTCGCAGACGCGAAAAAAATGTATAAACACGAGCGAGCGGCTAGCGGATCGTTTTAATGATAACGAGGAAATGAGAGAAAACGGAAATTGGAGGCGGTTCTGAGGCGCGCTTAAGACGTGCGGCCAGTGTCTGATTACCTGCAATTTGATTACGTCAAATTACCGAGAAGACTCATTTCACGAACTATCCCGACATGGTGCATCAGTTATTATTTATTACTTGACTTTGAAGTGAAGAAAGATAAGTAAGGGACTTATGTTATAATATTCGTTTGAATTGTGATATAAATACAAACTTTAGTTACCACGAAACAAAATCAAATGATATGCATAATTTCTTGGCATAATTAGCTTTTAATAACAATAAAAACCCTGTCAAGTACGAGTAAAACTCACAGTACGAGGGTTCTGTACACATTTAGGGATTTACAACTGTTTAAGGTACTTCATATTTCTATTAAACTATTAACAAATATTAATTTTTCGTAATGAAAATACGTCAGCTACTTCATCTTAAACTTTTTGTAAAAAGAAACTAATTACAAAAATATATAATTCCATATAGAATTATTCATCATTAATTTTTTATTTTCCCCTTGTGCTATACATTCCATTATGCCGACTTTCAAAGTTGTAGGTCGGCAGAAGTGACGTAAGTATATATTTGATAATTATCAGTGAATAATACTACGCATGAATAAAAAAAATACGCTTTAAAGGGCCATGTTTTTTGCATCAACCAAAAAATATGAAATTTTTACAGGAATGTAAGGCTATAGGCCTCTCTATACGATATTCAACTCGATATCTCAAGACGACTATTCAACTGGATATTTCGACTCGATATTCTTAGAAAAAGTGTTTGATAGACAGTAATTTTGACTGGAATTAGTTTTTTTTATTTTAAGCAATTTTGCCCATAATTAAACTCCATAATGTCACAATCATGTAATATTCTTTAACATAACTTTGGCTCTCACAAAGGGTAAAATAAAATCAACAAAAATTACTTAGCCTCGTTATATCTGGCCTGGAAGAATGCGTGCAAACCCTGTACGTAATAAGCGGCTGCATTTTACAGGGTGCCACTGGACACCTGTACTATCGTAAATATCACGAAGACCTGTGACACCTAGAACATCTTTATATCTTATAGATTATCTTTATACTTTTTCTGTAATTTTAGGTTCGATAGTTCGGAAATAAAATTTCTTGGGGAGGGAAATATATTTTTTAGTTTTCCCTGAAGGTATCATACCTAAAATTATTAAAACAATGTTTTCTTGAGACCTTTACAACTAGCTCTCTCAAACGAAGTTTTATATATCACATAGAATAAAAAAAGACATACGCAGTCAACGGGACTGCCTGCAGAAGTGGAAACTTAAAATTAGGAAATAACAGTGGTTTATAAAATTTTATAGAATTTTTAATTTTAAAATCCGTGACAAAAATATTATCGAACAACTAGAAATCTGTTTTAGCACGCTAGTAAGATAACTCCTAAGCCAGATGTATTGCAGAGGTCAAATATTAAAAAAAATAAATTATATCAAATTTTTAAACGCAAATATTGATACGAATATTGGAAATATTTTAAAATAAATGCTTTGTTTTTGTTATTCAATGTTCTATATAAAAATATTAACCTATTTCGTACTCATTGATGAACTGCACAGTGATCCTATAATAAAATAATTAAAGTAATAATCAAACTAAAACACAATTTAAACAATGGACAGTAAACACGTATTGAACTTTCCATGTAGTCAATTTAACTTTACTTATTTAGATATGCACAGCATATACTGCTATTACAGCATATCGGTGACGCGAACTCTCAAGATTTCACCCGTCCAAAAAGCGTCTAACGCGCACATCATATAGTCGGGTATATACAATGTGGTTAAGCGTATATATGTATGTGTGTACGTGCGCCAGTCTGGTACCAGAACAGTGCGCAGCATTCAAAGCGTCTAAAGAAGTTTTCACTTCAAAAAAAAATTTGAGTACTTAATTGCAATCCCAATATACCCATACAAATATTTTTGAATCAGTAATAAGAGCTATGTGAGAATAGCTATTGAGATTTGTGCAGCTTTATATGTTTATTACTATCCTAAATTTCATATTTCTGGGCCGGCGGTTTTTGAGAAAAACGGCAGTGACAAACGGACACGTGAGTGATGTTAGAAGGGTTCCATTTTTCCTTCTGAGGTACTATACCTTAATAATTAAGAAAATTACAATAAAACGTTAACTGGTTATGCGTTAGAACAGTTAAAAGAACAAGGATATTGACAACAGGGTAAAGTAGGTGTAACAAACAGGGAGAGTCTAAATGGTATTAAGAGAGGTATAATTTTCTTAAGACGATGTTTAAAAATATGAATTGACGATGAATTCCTGATATAGGGACCAATATTATTTCCTAATTTAGCGACAGACATTAAATGAGGGTTTGATGAAGAAGATAATGTTTCGGGAGATAAGAAAGCAAACTCTGGAATAAACTAGATCCTAGTATTCAAAACGTATTTATGTTTTTAAAAATAGTCTGAAAAAGATATTCCAAGTTTGATTACTTATAATTTCTCTATTCCTGTTTCTCGTATCCTATCCCTTTTACGTATCCATATCGACATCTGGACTACTTTTTTTTAAATTTACTTACTATTAAGTAATGAATACTGAACTCTATAATACCCACTGACAGTATATTGTAGTCTTCCATAGCACGTAAATTTTCAACCTCTGGAGTTTTGGTTGACTGCTCATCCAGCAAAAGTTCACCAAATGTATATAATACATTGAATTAGAAGTAACTTATAGAAAATATTAAAATTTGGAAAGATCTAAGTGGAAGCCACCGCAAGAGCGAGGGCCTAACTGCTGGTCAGATCAAGTCAAGATACTCGTAGGGTTCTCAGTCATAAGGTTTTCCAAAAAGGACATGATCTTCAACAACGAAGACTACGACCAAGAAGAAGATAGTTTCCGTCCCTCGTGCCTGTCCGTCCTCGTGTGTCAGTAGCTTCTACAGTTTAAAGATCTTCATGCATTAACTTATGCAATTAAACAATATGTCGTGTCATTAAACAGGTGTTTCGAAATGAAATTAAGGTTTTATTTATTAATTTTAGGTCCCATTTAATAATGAAATATTAAGCTCCAAATAGGGGTATGCAATTTTTTTTAATATATTGAAAAAATATTAAGAAATCCTAAGGAACAAAATTATTTTGGAAATTTCAATTGAAATAATTCAATTGAATATTTCTGTTAACTCGTATGGACAATTTTAAATGATTACTACAGCACGCATTTAGCCAGTTTTTTTGTTACATACTTTAGTTTTTGAGTTAGTTCCTAAATTTTCAAACAGTGAAAATTTAACCGAAACCTTTTTAGTGGTATTAACATGATGCTCGAATAAATAATTAATGTTTTAAACTTATTTAATTATTCTGCTCCAACCCTAAATCGACGTAGCGTAATGGCACATAATCTTAATCTCGTAGTTTTTCCTGGATCCTAGACTCCAATAAGTTTTCAAGCTACGAAAATCCCATCAAAATTTGCTCCGTAGTTTTAACGTGATGAACTCGCACTACAACACCGTACAGATATAGTTACATATAAGGGTTTTAATTAAGGGCATGTACCCTTAAGGTTCTATTAAACTATGTCTTTATAAATATATTAGTTTTACGGTTTCGTAGCTCAAACTGAAAAACAAAACCCTTATAAGGTCACTCACGTGTCTGTTAGTCCGTCTGTCAGAGCCTGATTTTTATTAAATATTGAAATAAGAATTAAAGAAAGAGTATTCGCATAAGAATTAAATAAATACTCAAAAAAAATTGTTTCACTTTTGTTTCTATCATTTGTAAGGAATACAAAAAAATTAAATTTCATTACATTTTTAACAAATATTCTACAAAATATGCAAAAATAGAGCACCGCCCCCCCCCCCCCTTATTTCCGAAACTATAGAACCAAAAATTATTTTAAAAAACCGGACAATAGCCTAGTATATACTGATAAGGCGTAGGAAAATAGCTTAATATAAACTAATAAGGCGTAAGAAAATAGCCTAGTGTATACTGATAAGGCGTAAGAAAATATCCTAGTATAAACTGATAAGGCGTAAGAAAATAGCCTAGTATAAACTCATAAGGCATAGGAAAATAGCCTAGTTTATACTGATAAGGCGTAGGAAAAAAGCCTAGTGACTAATGAGGCGTAAGAATATAGCCTAGTATATACTGATACGGTGTAGGAATATAGCCAATACCATATCAGTATATACTAATATACTGATGAGGCGTAAGAAAATAGCCTAGTATACACTGGTAAGGCGTAAGAAAAATAATCTTTATTATATTTTTTACTTTATTAACAAGAATAATTAAGCTTTGAAATACTTGCCAAAATATCTATTTTTTAAAATATGTAACAAAATTGTTAAAAAAGTTAGAGGAAAGAAGATAACGACTTTCACATTGCATGACATTCACATTGCATTGCATGACTCTCTCGCTCATGAGAAATGAGACAGTGACAAAAATTACTTTACGGTATGTTCCTTGTTTCGTGTTTCGTTTCGATCTCATTTCTCAATATACGAACTTACACTATAGTGGCAAAAGAAGTTTCACTTCAAAAAATATACAATATATTTGTGTATGTGTATATCTATGTATATGTGAGTGAGTATCGTGTGTGTGTGTGTGTATGTGAATTTTAAATAAGATAATTAGTTTCTCTATAGTGTTTGTTTTTCTTGAAATTTTATTTATTACGTAGCTGCTTTTAAATCCGCAAATAAATTTTCATTATTGTTATCATTTAAAAAATCTTAAACTAAGCATAGCTTGCAAAATTGAGTTTTTCTATGTAAACGCATGGAAATTCGGCATATGGTTAAGATATTATTAGGTTAATATAAACAAATAATAATTTTCAGGATTCCATATTTCAAAACGATAAGCGGAACCCTTATTGGATTACTCACATGTCTGTCTGTCACATACGTTATACTCAGAAACCATTCTATGTATATTTGAACTCTGTTATAATATTAAAATATATTAATCCGTACACATCTCAACAGCCAAAACTCAGAAACATTTATAAGGAACTTTGACGGGGTTATATACACGATTTTTTAAAATCTATATATTTAGTGTGGGGTATCATTTGAAAGAGCTAATAATAAGACCCTCAAAACATTGTTTTCACAGTTTTAGGTAGATAAACCGAAAAATACGCAAAAAATATAAGCCCTCTTTTCCTGAGGTTTTTAAAATTTTTCACAACGGTTGTAGGACAACTATAGCGACTTTCATGGACCTTATAGTTTTTTTTTAAATATACACCATGTTTTTACGCCTATGAAAAATGTAATAGGCAATATATTTTCAATTTGTGAATTGATATTTGTAAATAGTTTTATGGTAATACTGTGTGAACTTAAATGTTTATAAGTTTCTAAATGTGCACGGAACCCTCGAAGTGCACTCTCTCGACTTTCTCTCTACTCGACTTACCGCCGAGTATACCCGAAGTGCGTTACGCTCGTGACGTGAACGCGAACTGGTAAATTCTTTCCCATAAAAAATGGACAAGGTGAGCCAAAAGAAGTTTTCACTTAAAAGAAACTCTTACTGCTTGAAAGGTATTTAAAAATATGTAAAATATTTGAATCAAACTTTAACTCTTCGATTCCGTTGCGAAGTTACGCTAGAAACAACTTCAATATCGCCGCAGCAGGTTGCGTCGCAAACGCAGGCCTGAGGCGAGCGAGCGGGAAGCAACCGAACGCTGGCGAATTCGATCCGCAGTCGGCCGCCCGGCGCCGCGCATTATAAATCGGTAGCTGTCGCGGGCTCCGGTGTCCGACACGAGAGACGCGCCTCTAATTAATTAGCTCGCCGGCGACGGAACGCGACGCCGCGTCCGACAGACTACCCGCAGCCGGCGTCGTTTATCTACGTATACATAGTACGTCTACACAGTGTGTAGATGGGAGGTGGATCCTGTCTCGACATCGATAGAAAGTGCACAATAGAAGTAAAAACAATGCAGTGTACACATTCAACGGATGATATTTTATCCACTTTGACACCAAATAATATCAAAATAAATATGATATATTAAGGCATTCAAATACACTCAATTAATTTATAAAAGTTATGCAATTACATACAAAGTACACCAAATAATAAATAAATACATTTATCTAAAGAGAAAATATACGTCTTCATTACATACGTGGACTTTATATATTGAGTATACCCCGAACGCGAGAGAGTGAGACACTCGTCCATAATGCGAATTCGAGTTTTTCCCGACGACAAATAATTATATGCTCGGCCGCTAGATGTTCCTCTCGTTCGGCTTTACTCGGCCTACCGCCGAGTAAACCTTAAGCGCATCAGCAAACAATTCTATGCTCGGCCGCTCGATGTTTTTCTCGTTCGGCCTTATTCGGCCTCCCGCCGAGTAAACCCGAAGAGCGTCAACAAACAATTCTATTCTCGGCCGCTCGACGTTCCTCTCGTTCGGCCATACTCGGTCTATCGACGAATACACCCGAAGCTGAGCACGCTCGTGATGTGACGCGAACTCACATTTTTTTATAAAAAAATTGGACAAGGTGTGACAAACGAAATGTTTCGCTTCAGAAAACTTAAGTACGAGAGTTCCGCACAAATTTAGGTATATATAAAATATTAGGTACTATATGTGTAAACATAGGTGCTGACAAATTCGGATATGCAGTCAATGTTATTAGGTACGTATTTAAGTTCAATAGAAATCGCTTGCTCAAGTTTAATGCCTTTAATACCGAACTATTGCTAATGCGTGAATAATCAAATCGATATTTACACATACTCATATATACATACTCATATATGGCTTATTTTCGCTCATACTCATATATGGCTTATTTTCGCTCATACCCATATATGGCTTATTTTCGCTCATACTCATATATGGTTTATTTTCGCTCACATTTTTATGAAACTGCAATCAAAATAAGAAATTTGACAACTTTCATTTTGAATTGACGTTTCATTCTAATAAATATATTAACTAAAGGATACACAATAAGGGTAAGTACGGATACTTAGTTTGTGTTGAATGTCTTATTATATTACCACCCCTTAATATAATAATTAAAAAAGTTCTCACCTCTTTCCTTGGCGGCTTCTTCGTCAGGCGCGGTGGGCGACCGCGTGGGTCTCGCCGCCGCCCACCGTCGCAGCTCGAGGCGCTCGTACCCGTACCAGCCCAGCAGCTCGTTCATGGCTGTCTCCGCGAAATCCTGGGGGAAGGCGATGTAGAAAAGTGAATAGATAATAGTTAGCGCCGTTGAAGTGTTACGGGAAAAAACAATTTTAACCCCAAACTTAAATGGAAATGTTTTATCCATGTATGTTTATTACTTCATACCTTGTAGTTTCTATGTATCCGTGTATTGTTTACTTCTTTGTATCTTCTACGTACGTACGTATATTTTTTTAAAGTTACCTGCAATACTTAAAGACTTCCACAGTTCAAGAAGTACATGATAGATGGCCGCGTATGGTCGCGAATGAGTTAGAAGTACGTACCTTATGTTTGTATTGAGTGTGCAATTTATATTGGGTGTATCGTTTGTCGTACTGAGTATATTAGTCAAAGTGGTATTAGTCAAAAAGAAATGCAGCTTATTAAGGATATCATGAAAATAAAAATGGTGGTGAATAAAACAAAAAAGACAATGAATTCGATGGAACGTATTCGTAATTTTAGTGCACGTATTCGTAACATACTCAATGTTGAATATGAAAATGTGTCAGAGACTATAAATTATTTGGTCATGTAAAATCATGTCAGAGACCATAAATTATTTAATTACATAAGATCATGTCAGAGACTATATATTATCTGGTTATGTAAGATCATGTCAGAGACTATAAATTATTTGGTCATGTAAGATCATGTCAGAGACTATAAATTATTTGGTCGCCATTTTGAACTGTCAAATATTAGACGTAATTACACGAAAAGAAGTTGGAAATTTGTTGCTTCGCAGCAGCCTATTAGGAGTAAAAATACTTTTTAAATCTATGTTTTTATCATTAATTAAGTATGAGTCGCTTTTACAGTTGTTAATTACATTGTCCTTTTATTAATATTCTTTAATTTAAATATAGAAAAACAGTTTAAAAACTCGTTTTTTTCTAAAATACACTTACACTATACCTACATTGTTCTTTCCTGTCTTAACTCTTTTTTTCTAGTCTTAATGTGTGTCATGCTTTATTTCTTTTATTATATTAGGATTTCTCTATTTCTTGGTGAGAATTTTTACTCTTACATGTCATTGTTATGGACTTTCGACTCAATACAAAAGTAACCTTAGTTTTCTAATATCATAATTTTTATGTCAATGTTAGTAAAAAGACCGGTTAAGTACGTAAAACTGTGGAAGTTGTCTTACTGGCAAATGGACAAGTGTGATGTCCATTACGATGGCAAATGGACAGGTATGATGTCGTTTTGGATGATGAGGTAATATGAACTTCTTGTGTCTTTACAGAACCCTAAAAACGGACAAATATGCGACAATCTTTCGCGATAAAGATCCCTAAGTCCCTTTCATATATAAAATCTTAAGTAGTATAATATCATTACACAGTATAAATATTAAGTAACATATATTAACTCTCAAGTATTATAGAATAATCTTACGAATTATATATAACGCGAATAATTTAAAAAAAATTAAAACACAATGATAATTATAAATTTCACTGTGATATACATTTATTTACTAGCATAATTCAAGTAGGCATTTGTAATATCGTATTTCTTAGTTGTTATAATATTGCCTGATACCAATACCGCAGGCGCAAAACATGATAGAAACAATATTTTATGAACAAATGATTTTGTATAACTGTATAAATGGATAATAGTTTTTATTATATGAGTAACTTGTCATATTGTTTTAAATAGAAAAAAAAATGTGTTTTTAAATATTTTTTCAAAATATTTAATTTTTTCTTTTATTATTTAGAATGCCAATACTGAATCACCCGTGTGAAAGTATGTTGTACGAAATATTTCATCCCTTTATCTAGACACAAGTCAGTGACAGATAGACGGACTCATGAGTAATCCTATATGAAAACTGGTTATTTCTTGTGAGGCACGGAACATATGCACAATCTCTGAAATCTAAAAGCGGTTCTCAATATGTGTTCTCAAACGATCCTTAACATAATCTTTAACGATTCTCAATATAAAGTTGTGTGATACAAGTTAAACTATATTAAATGAGTTTCGCGTATTCAGATACAGAACTCTAAAAATATTATTGTGCGCTATTTGATTGGGGTACTTCACCAAAACACAAATGGTAACTTGAAATAGCAAAAGAGTAAGTTGTAATTGCATATAAAAATCACTCACTATCTTCTGGACTTCTTAAGTTAATAATATCAAAATGAAAAAGAGAAACAGAGTTGTTCCAAAAATATTCGATTGATATCATCGATTCGGTAATGAAATAAAGATGAAAACAATGTTTTAACTGTTTTCAAAATAAACACTATGGAATGAGTAGTAAAAACAGTTAAAAATATGGTTCTTTGAATCTATTCAGATCCAAATTAACGGTCCTACAAATATTAGTACTCGCGATCATCTATTTCGGTAAAAACATCCAAAATATCAAGTAGTGTTCCCTTACGGTTATCCGTTCTATTACTTGCCATTCATTGCTTTACTTTAATTATATCGCACAATGACCACCTAAGATTTTACTGTTAATAGCACTGCTCCTTAAAAATGCCCTTACGATTGTTCGTTCTATTACTTGCCATTCACTGCTTTACTTTAATTATATCGCACAATGACCACCTAAGATTTTACTGTTAATAGCACTGCTCCTTAAAAATGCCCTTATGATTGTCCGTTCTATTACTTGCCATTCACTGCTTTACTTTAATTATATCGCACAATGACCACCTATCATTTTACTGTTAATAGCACTGCTCCTTAAAAATGCCCTTACGATTGTCCGTTATATTACTTGCCATTCATTGCTTTACTTTAATTATATCGCACAATGACCACCTAAGCTTTTACTGTTAATAGCACTGCTACTTAAAATTAGCCTTACGATTATCCGTTCTTTTACTTGCCACTCATTACTTTACTTTAATTATATCGCTCAATGATCACCTAAGGTTTTACTGTTAATAGCACTGCTCCTTAAAAATGCCCTTACGATTGTCCGTTATATTACTTGCCATTCATTGCTTTACTTTAATTATATCGCACAATGACCATCTAAGCTTTTACTGTTAATAGCACTGCTGCTTAAAATTAGCGTTACGATTATCCGTTCTTTTACTTGCCACTCATTACTTTACTTTAATTATATCGCTCAATGATCACCTAAGGTTTTACTGTTAATAGCACTGCTCCTTAAAAATGCATTTCATTACATTTACAAAACAGGTATGAAAACATTTCACTTGTAACTTTAGGCGGGAAGTAGAAACACTCCAACCGTGAATAATACATCCTTCATTTCCTCCTTTACAAAGTATAAGATGTCTTCAAAGGTTTCCATACAAAATTGAATCCGGCAGAAGTCTGAGACACATCACAAACCATCCAGTAATTATCGGCTATTACTGGATGGCTTGTGACCTGTTTCAGATAGTTCGCCGTTTCACTGAAAAATCTTTTAAATTACAGAGTCCAAGGCTCTTAAATTACAAGATCTTAATTTGAGTGCATAATTTAATAAGTCTTCAAAAGTTTCCATACAAAATTGAATCCGGCGGAAGTCTAAGACATATCACAAATCATCCAATAATTATCGGCTGTTACTGGATGACTTATGATCTGTCTCACATTAACACCGTTCCATTGAAAAATCTCTTAAATTATAAGATATTTATTTTAATTTGAGTACATAATTATCATTTAATACAAAAATTGAGTATTGTCAATTACTAAAAATACTTATTCATTCAGCCAATATTGTAAGAGCGACATCCATCGTTTGATCTATCTATCCATTTGACATTCAAAAGTTTCATCGTTACAGTGTACTTGACTATTACTTGTTTAATTTTGTGATAGAATTTACTAACATGTAGCACTCTCCAAAACTCGCCCAAACCCATGAAGTCTTGAGTTACGAGAAAACTAACATTCACATTTATATTTGCGAATATTAAAATATAAACACTAATATATATAAGAGATCGTACCATTTCAGAGGGATTCAGTGGCTGGCGGGTCCACGTGGAGTAAAGTTCGACCGTCTAGCTGCTTTATGTAACCCTAGCACGCCTAACCAATTAGGCGAACGGACCGACGGACAACGTTTGGCACTGTGATACTCTTGTCCACTATTTCGCAGACTTTATGGACTCTTCTGTACCTTGCTAACGTATAAAGGCCTGTTGGAAGTATGTGGAGCGATTACTCGTTTGCCCGGAATAGTTAAAAATAGAATAAAAGAGACACAGAAATGAAGGATAACTAATGTTTTACAGACTGATACTGCGAAATGTCTAAAGAATATACAGGGTTACATTCCCTTGAATTTTAAACAGTAATTAAGAAACTATAAGTAAATCGTATAATTAAAACAAAATGCTGCCAATAAAATTAACATTACTAGTAGTAACTTTCGAATAATCGCACTTCCACGACCAAGGGGTGTAACAATTTAAATATCAAACCTTGTGCCGCTCCAGCGCACCCCTGCGGGTCTAGCCGGTATATCCGTGCCCAGTTATCAATCACGGTCTTGACCTAGGCTACGAATCGACGTGTTGTTTTGCAAGCGCGATCCCACACATTATCGATCGCATTAATGGCGGGACAAGATTAATAATTGCGAATATTATGAATAGAAATGTGTCAATCAGCGAACGACCGAATCACGAAGTTGTAAATGATCGGTCTTTTTCGTCAATACCAATCATGCGATCCCATTCACGATTGTTTGATTGGATTGATAGCTTCGCTCGATCATATGTTACACACATGAAGTACGCACGGTCGCGATTGATGATTGAGATTTTGCTTTCGATTCAGTTCACGGGTCATTTCATCTTAGGAAACATTTCGTTAGACTGCCATACCACGTATCGAGCCAGCCGCAAGGTGGCCGCATTTACCTTGATAAATTGGACACGGTATGTAAATAAATATTAAATACGTATTACAAACTATTTACTGTCAGCGGGTGCGACGGTTTGTAAACGAATACATTAATTGAATAATTGAACTAATATATACATAATTTTTATTAAGATAACTTATATAAATATCATTCTTCGTAACGTAGGAGTACTGTACTGCAGACTGTGTGTATAATAGTGTATCGGTCTGTATATAGAATCTGTCTTTGATGTGAAAAATCTATAGGCGCAGGTATAAACCGGATCGTTGGTGACGCGTGGCGACCCGTCGCCACGCTATACTAAAGTATATATATCGTCTATATGTAGTAGAGTGTACGGTATGGTGAAGTGTCGCCATGCACAACCGACTACGCGACCCCCTCCTCACTCAGTTCGTCGCTGTTGTTTACTACATAACCTGTGCTTTATTATTTTTGTATTAATTGTAAATAAATGTTTTTATTAAATAAAGTCACCATTTTCTGTAAGAAATTCGTAATACTTTATTTTTTCATTATGGTATATTTAGTTCCTGTAATAATCTTGTCTTTTATGCATATTACTTGTACGAACACGATGTTTCACATCTGCCAGGCGTCCCGTGACGGCTCACTGTTTTTTCGATATATAATTAATTTACAGTAATTCATTTATTGGAATAGTCTTGTAATATTTTCCAACTTGTAATATTTTCCAATTACCTGAAGTGTTTAGTGTTATGTTTAATAGACTTTGGAAAGTTTCTGCTTGATTGTAATCTGTTTATGATTATCATATTCGTATCAATAAAATGAGTTGTTATAGCTATATAGCTTGGATTGTTAACCGACATCCAATCATCTGTAGTTAAACAAATTGCTCCGGATCGTAACAAATTATTATTTACTTTTTCCTTGTTGCTAGAATACAGTTTCGGGATCAAACAAGTCGAAAGCCTTTTCCTGCCGTATCATAATTGAAATTGAAATGTTTCTACAGAACACTTCGTTTTTCCAGTAAATTCAATATTCCATAACAGTAAATATAGATAAATAACAACAATATTAAGGAAAGTTATTGGGTGCCAAAATATATGTAAATAAAAAATTAACAAAACGAAAAAATCATTAAACGATTATTCCATCACAATTATTATAAAAATGTCTATCTCAACAGCTAGTATGTGAACCCCATTGTATATATTTTACTTACATGATAAAATGGCAACGAGGCCATTTCTGTGCGTGATGACGCAAAAACCGCTTAACTCACTTTAATAACATTGGCAGCTTTATACCGTAGCGATTTATTTAATATCTGCAATAGAAATCGTCAATATCACTACTCTGCTTAATTAGTTAACAGCGACATCTGTTTCTTTTATAAGCAATCATCTTAAATATGTGGTTCCGATTATCCGCTAGATGGCAGTATTCAGTTTATGTTTGATAAATGTTTCTTTTTGAATTCTATTTCACTCCCGAGGAAGATAGTTCGAAGATCTAGAAATATAAAATAAAGAAGCCTAAATTGCTTCGTGCGAAATCGAACTAAATTGGCAGTTATGTATGAAAATGGATACGAGAAAATTAAATTTATACAAATATTAAACAAAGAGTGAACTGTAGGCTAGCAATAAATTAAATAATATGTATGATTTAAACGTGACATTTTAAACATATATATATATATATATATATATATATATATATATATATATATATATATATATATATATCTGTAAAGTATATATATATATATATATATATATATATATATATATATATCATCATCATATCATCATCACATATATTAATACGCTAAGGTTAAGATGTTACTCTCCCTTTTTAGAAAAAACCTCACAACTAATCCACATAAATTATATATCATTTTATAGATAATTGCTTGCTCTACCGGCATCCACAACTAAAAAATTTATTATTGCTATTGTTTTTGCAAATGAATTAATTATTAAAATTATATACACAAAACAGCAATGCTGCCATCTAACGGCTCAACGTCAATATGATTGACGGTCGGTAAAATTTTTGTTTAATTTCAAATCCACTCACGTATAAATAAAGTGGCGCTTTAGCTCAATGCTTTTGATACTTGCGCCTCTATATGTCAATTTTAGTAAAATATTTGTTTGATCTGTCATCTGAGCTTCATAATGGAATAAAAACGTAATAAGCAGTGTGCAAAATTAGAAATGAATTGAATACCTGCAATCAATTTTGATTTAATAAATTGACTCTAAACACTCTGTTATAACTAATATGACAGCTGTGAGTTCATTTTCTCATGTGTAAATATTTATAATCTACCACGCAAATTGATATAATGCGAAGACTTCGCACGGGTCACGCTAGTGTATATATATATATATATATATATATATATATATATATATATATATAAACAAAAATAACATATTTTTAATTTATATTAAATTATTGATCTTAGCTGATCCCGCATTCAAGATTATATACAGGCACTGGCCTTAAACCATCGCTTTTTAACACTTCCTAACTTTTTTTGTTTCACTAAGTTGTTATTCTTCTAACGTCCGTGTGCACCACACACAGTCAGGACTTTCAATTGGATTTACTGATAGTTAAAAACCTATTTCGAATGGGTACTTTAGCAATTGGGCTGTGCATTGGGACATGATCTGTAAAGTAGATCCTTGTTCCGACTCAACTGACAGTTAATGAGAAACAGAAATACGTTTTTAACTGTCAGTAAGTCCGACTGACAGTCCTGACGGTGTGTGGTGCATATAGCGTAAGACGCTAATATATTCGTAACTTATTATAAAATATTGCGCAAACAAAGAATTATGATACGAAAAGTGTACATGTGTAACAAAGAACGCATCTTTTATTTGTACAGGTGATTCCGTCCATCAAACTAAGTAGAAAATACATGAATATTTTCAACCGTTTCAAAAAGATCACTAGCAAAAGTCGCGATTCCAAAGAAAAAAAAATAAATGTTTCTTCACAGAAAAACTCTAAAATATACTCAGTTTAATACAGAGAATAACACGTATAAATAAAATACGAGCTCTTTGTTCCAACTGTATACAAATCAATGTAAATACAGCTTTAAAAAATGTGGACCGTGAACAGATTTCTATATCTAACCAGTTGTTTTCAAAAACAAATTGCGCCTACATTTGAAAATACGCTACGAAGCATAATATAGCTCTGGTCCAAATCTGGGCTAATAACACTCTGAGAAAATAAAATATGGTAGTGTTAATGTCTGTAGAATCGAGTTCAATCTACATATAAGTTGAAGTATATATGCATGTACCTTTTCAAGTTATGACTACTGAGAATTTTTATAAATATTTAGTGTCAGATATGTACTAAATATTCTTACTAATATGTATGTACATAAACACTAATCTATTCAGAAACTTTTGAAAAACTATTTAGGCTTATAATTTACGAAATATTCTTACTTATATCTATGTACATATACACTAGTCTATACTGTAACTTTTAAAAAACTATTTAGGCTTATATGTACTAAATATTCTTACTTATATCAATGTACATATACACTAATCTATACTGTAACTTTTGAAAAACTATTTGGGCTCCTATGTACTAAATATTTTTCCTATATAACATACCTACATACACAGGTATGTAAGGTATGTTATAATGTACTAAATATTCTTACTAATATGTATGTACACACACACTAATCTATACTGTAACTTTTGAAAAACTATTTATGGTTCTACGAATTGGAAACAATTTTTTTTAGAAATGTTATCCGCGTATCCGTTTGATCGAGTATCTCATAAAAACTACTGGAACGATTCGAACGTACCTTTCGTTGGAATAATCCTTTATCTCTTTCAAATATTTCCTACGGTACATTTTGTCTCTCAGTCTGTTTTTTTATCTAATCGTCTATTGGGGCATCATGTAAAAAAACTACTTAACCAATTTGAAATCAATTGCACCGATATAACGCTTAGGGTACAATTAAAATCTAAAGTACCTTTATCAAATCTTCTCTAAGGAATTTGAAATCCAATTATCAGTATTCGAGCAGCAAGACCAAGCACACGGTCTTAAAATTAATGAACAGAAAATATCGAGACTATTTGGGCGATTTGGCTTAAAATTGAAATTAACATATCGACGTTACTTTTACCTCGGTCAAGGGTACGTTTGAGATGCAAAAGTTATTTAAATTGAGATATATGATATCTTTATTTTGATAAAGTGTATTTTTAAAGTTATAAAAATATTATTGGAGATAAACCCTGCCATAAAAATTAAAATATACATGAGAAAAGCCGCGGACAAAAGCCAGTAAATATAGCCAGTGAAAACTTGTTTATCGGTCAATCGCTCAAGAGTTACGAGGCCAATCGATTCATAACGATTGAACTGAAACTCATTTTATAAGAAGTCTTGAGCCCATGAATAAAACTATTTGTGAGTGAATGAAACTTATGTCCGCACGTCATTGATTATTTATTTGATATTTGCCTAATCTGCCCTGTCAAAAAGAGATTTTAGTGTTTCATGTCATCTACTAAATTAAATTTGCGCTTAAAGTTATTTCAAAGGTTTAAAGTATTGTAATGATGTTTAATAAATATATCATTCCTAAGTAGCTGCGTATTTTCAATATCTACAAAAGAAAAAGGTCGTGGTTATGCAGAAAAGTAAAAGGTCGTGGTTATGCAGAAAAGGAAAAGGTCGTGGTTATGCAGAAAAGGAAAAGATCGTGGTTATGGAGAAAAGGAAAAGGTCGTGGTTATGCAGAAAAGTAAAAGGTCGTGGTTATGCAGAAAAGGAAAAGGTCGTGGTTATGCAGAAAAGGAAAAGGTCGTGGTTATGCAGAAAACGAAAAAGTGGTGGTTATGCAGAAAAGGAAAAGGTCGTGGTTATGCAGAAAAGGAAAAGGTCGTGGTTATGCAGAAAAGTAAAAGGTCGTGGTTATGCAGAAAAGGAAAAGGTCGTGGTTATGCAGAAAAGGAAAAGGTCGTGGTTATGCAGAAAAGGAAAATGTCTTGGTTATGCAGAAAAGAAAAATGTCGCGGTTAGGCAGATTTAACACCACCTTTAAACCAGATTTAAACCGCAAGGTTAAATCAATAATAAATGTAATAAACATTTATGTATAATCAACATTTCGTTACTAATTTGTGGAAATTTTAAAATATTTACAAAAACACATTGTGGTTGTACAGATTGGGAACCATATAATATAGTTTAGGGCAAAAGTTTCAATTTTCGTTAGTTGGTTTACTATTTTATTTTTTTTTATTTTTACGCTTTCAGTTATCACCGAGCAAGAATTTCCATGATTTATACACATTTATTTCCACTTTCACCTCATTCACTTTGTACTTATCTTAGTCCTCCTCAATATAATTGTACGTAAAACACAAGTTACATTTATCCGTATTATGAGACCTCATAATGAAAACACTCCGTTTTTGTAGTCAATATATTTAAGTTTTAATATTATACAATACTTTTATTAAAATAATTACTAATGTTTTTACTGTAGACTAAAAACTAGGATGAAAGTGTTAACCAGTGTAGACCAGACTGACACTGTGCTCAGTCGTGGTACCAAACGCAATATGTTTCAAAATTAAATGAAACTACGTGATGTCATAATAATTCTACTTTCTTTATGTTCTTTACCACGACCTAGGTTTCGTTGTATTACAACACCTTCAGGTGGGCTATTAGCAAATATTCAGTTAACGCCAAATATTACGCAATAGGTTTCATTATATGAACAGCCCAAAATCGTTTTCCGCCTTTCTGTCACAATGAATAGTTTATGCACTTTCGAGTCATTAATACACTTAATCATATCACTGAATACAATTAAATTATTTTATTTCCACTAGTACGTCGTATGAACAAAATAGCGTGAACGGAAGTAAAATTACGTCTGGTGTGGTACAATGGCGCCAACGATCATGTTTTGTAATGAGCCCCAAAACGCTTTTCGAGTTCCGGTCTAAAACTTTTTAATTAAATGTTTAATTTAAAACTGTCTCATTTGAATAATGACCAAATAATAAGATCTTTAATGTATTTTTTTTTCAGTACATGAATACTGTGCACATTTTTTTCTTTTTTTTTGTGTTATCCCATATTGTACATTATCTTTTTTCGACATTTCTTTTTTTCAACATTTAGGTTACATTAATTAAGTCAAGAGACAAATACTAAAACCGGAAACTGTGCTTTAAATTAATAACGACGATAATTGTTAGATTAATTTTAATTAAGACGAAATATATTTGTACGATAACTTGTCAGGAATTTAAAAAAAAAATGTGTAATATTATTTATTTAGACAAACTAGACTAGATAAAGAAAAACTTATTTTCGATAGATTTACGAGTATTATAAATTCAAGCATTTTTTTTCTTTCACAGTATAAAATAAGCAATTTCTATTTAAATTAAGATAAACAAAATTAATTATATATGCTGTGTGTGTGCTCGCCACTTTTAATTTTCTAAAATTTAATTTGGTTACCCTAGCTATATACCTTCAGGTGAGTGGAGAGAATTTTCCCGAGATGCATCTGCACGTCCACTGGTATAGATCAGTTTTCAAGAGACAGGGAGATGGGTCCCATTGGGGAACGTTTTCCTGGCCACATTACCAACACTTTCAGGTGAAAATGGTTTTTAAAGTTTCCACTTTCAGCTGTTTGTTTTTGTTAGTAGTATTGATGTAGACAGCACGTTTGAAGAATTTGATCCACCCTTTTATCGCTTCGATGTTCCCTTTCTATTGTTGCGACATTTTCAAGTCCGAGCTTTGTATTAAATTCTTGAATATTGCGTGTTGGAATCATACAAAAAACATTACAATATATCCACAATTAAACGAAACTACGTGATGTAGTATTATTTCTACTTTATTTAAATTCTTTCCCACGACCCAGGTTTCGTTGTATTGCAACATCTTCAGGTGGGCAATTAGCAAAGATCTCAAAGAATGGGCAATTAGCATCTTTGCTAATTGCCCAACTGAAGATGTTGCAATACAACGAAACCTGGGTCGTGGGAAAAAATTTAAATAAAGTAGAAATAATACTAAAGTAGAAATATATCACGTAGTTTCATTTAATTGTGAATAATGAATTTCTACAAAATTAACGCCAAATATATTCAATATCACAATATATGTAAAAAAAAATCAACGGTTTTATTGCGGTTTTACCTGAATCTGGTTTAACTATTTTTTATTTTGATACTAATAAATTGTTTACTTAATTTCAGCTGTTTATTGATTTAAGCTATTCTTTAAGCACGTATAGGACTATATGGCCCAAGTTTGTAATATAAAAACGATAATTATAAATTAAACTGGCTAAGTGGGTGTCGGACTCACGCACGAAGGGTTTCGTAGCACTATACAATATTAATCGTATAAGTTTGTATTTCTCAGAGAGAGACTGTGAAAACCGAAGTTATTGCTGCGGTCGGTACCAAAAATATCACATGTCTCAAAATTTACGCGATATATTATTACCTACTTAATTTTTTCAGAATTTTACACAGGTTAGTTGAAAAGTTAGAGGGGGAGGCATACTTTTTAAAACTTTAGAAGCGCATATCTCACCAGCTAATAAATAAAAAAGTTATATTGGAACCTCTATATCATTTTTAAGACACCATCTAACGATACCCCACACGCTTAAGTGCATTTTTATATTTTTTCATCCCTCAGTTACATGTATGGAGTATCATCCCTAATATTATTTATTTTTCATAATTTTACTATTTCTTTGTATAGTATTTCTTAGAACACACCTAATATCTAAACTTCATCTATATTGTGCCAATAGTTTCCGAGTAAAATGGCTGTGACATACGGACAAACAGAAAGACGCACAAGACAAAATTATTTATAATTAATTATAAAGATTGTAAGAGAAACGTGTCTATTATACAAACAGGTGTTCCTACATATCAAAAAGAGTAAATTTAAAATATGTTTTTGTAACAAAATGTAAATTTGTTTTATTTGAATCGCAACTTTGACAGAGAATTGTTTCAAAAACAATTGTAACAGCTACAAACGTGAAATTTGTAACAAATTTAAACAATCTTATATTATGAAGGTCTTCAAGGCCTCAGGGGCAAACTGTAAGTTGAATAGTCATTTTTATAAATAAATAAGTACTACACGCTTCTATTCAAATTTCCCGCACTAGTAAACACGGTCCGCCACTTCGTATTGTATATCTTATATTATTAAGATCTTCGAGGCCTCAGGGGCCTACTGTAAGTTGAATAGTAATTTTTATAAATAGGTACTATGCGCTTCTATTTAAATTTTCCGCACTAGCAAATACGGTTCGCCACTTTGTATTGTATATCTGATATTATCAAGGTATTCAAGGCCTCAGGGGCCAACTGTAAGATTATAGTAATTTTTATAGATAAATAAGTACTACGCGCTTCTATTTAAATTTCCCGCACTAGTAAACACGGTCCGCCACTTCGTATTGTATATCTGATATTATTAAGGTCTTCAAGGCCTCAGGGGCCAACTGTAAGATGAATAGTAATTTTTATAAATAGGTACTATGCGCTTCTATTTAAATTTTCCGCACTAGCAAATACGGTCCGCCACTTCGTATTGTATATCTGATATTATCAAGGTATTCACGGCCTCAGGGGCCAACTGTAAGATTATAGTAATGTTTATAGATAAATAAGTACTACGCGCTTCAATTTAAATTTCTCGCATTAGCAAACACGGTCCGTTACGTCGTATTGTATATCTGATATTATTAAGGTCTTCGAGGCCTCAGGGGCCTACTGTAAGTTGAATAGTAATTTTTATAAATAAGTACTACGCGCTTCTATTTAAATTTCCCGCACTAGCAAAGACGGTCCGCCACTTCGTATTGCATATCTGATATTATTAAGGCCTTCGAGGCCTCAGGGGCCAACTGTAAAATGAATAGTAATTTTTATAAATAGGTACTATGCGCTTCTATTTAAATTTCCCGCACTAGCAAACACGGCTCGCCACTTCGTATTGTATATCTGATACTATTAAGGTCTTCAAGGCCTCAAGGGCCTACTGTAAGTTGAATAGTCATTTTTATAAATAAATAAGTACTACGCGCTTCTATTTCAATTTCCCGCACTAGCAAACATGATCCGTCACTTCGTATTGTATATTTTCAAGGCCTCAGGGGCCTACTGTAAGTTGAATAGTCATTTTTATAAATAAATAAGTACTACGCGCTTCTACTTAAATTTCCCGCACTAGCAAACACGGCCCGCCACTTCGTATTGTATATCTGATACTATTAAGGTCTTCAAGGCCTCAGGGGCCTACTGTAAGTTGAATAGTATTTTTTATAGATAAATAAGTACTACACGTTTCTATTTAAATTTCCCGCACTAGCAAACACGGTCCGCAACTTCGTATTGTATTGCTGTATGTCTCATCGTCTGATAATCCGCTTGCGATAACCAGCTATGGCAAGATGTCAACTACCTATTGTGCTGATAATTATTTTACAGCATAGCTGAATATTCAAAAGTCAGTTTAGACCTTAATTCAAATAAATAATTCTTGGTTAAAATTAGTGAGGTGAACAATCGAATATTTCAAAGAAATTATTAAAGAAAAAAACTTGATTTAGAATTTTATATGAGGACAATGTTAATTAGCGCTCCTTGAATAAGTATGTTAACGTATTATTTAACTATACCTTGAAATACTTATTTTATTTCATTTTTAAATTAATTCAATGAATTCATGGTATACATTACACCAATAATACGTAATTGAATACAACAATAATAACTAATAATTATGTTCCAATCTAACTTCTATTTACAATATAAAATTATTTTATTCAGTAAAAAACTAATTGTCAAAAGCACTACTTTATTTAGTAAATAACATAAAAAGTTCGATTATTTTTCAATAATCAATTATAACTATAATTGGTTAATCACATTAGTCGATTACGGTTATCTGTGTAATATCTGTATCCGATTGGTCGAGGGACTCAAAAAATCTGTCTGTTAAATTAAGTAGATTCCAGGCTTTTCTATGAGTCAAAGACTCCTTTATTAAATTCTCCAGAGGAAATAACCGTTACTGGATTTAGACGGTAGTGTGTTTCATTTGTCATCATATGTTTTAGAAATTAGTTATCGAATTTTCAGTAAACCACACATCTTCAACAAAGTATTTCAATTGAAATGATAATTTACTTTTGTTAAACGCTTTTTTACATATTTCAATAGATTCTCCATATCTTTCTTCCCTGGTACCGTCTCCAGCACCAGGGAAATCGCTTTCGCTAGGAATTGTTCTTTGAGAGGATGCGTGTTACAATGTAATATAAACAAGGCGTTTTTGATAGCGGCTTGCTTTCTATCGATAGCGTAGTATTTTTTACGAAATTAAAAAGAAGGTAGGGTATCAAATTTGAAAAAATAATTTTTTTCTGAAAGTAATTATATATATATATATATATATATATATATATATATATATATATATTTATATATATTTACCAGCAGACTTTCATGCATGTAAAATAGTAGAATTAAGTAGAATATTTTCCAAAAACAAGATTGAAAAAATATCGAAACCTTGCGATTTTCTGTAAACGTAAAATATCAAATTCAGATAACTCATGGTCTGAGCTAACCTATTATATAATTTCAATTTGTATCATAACGGAATAACATCACTACGCCCCGTTTTATTTTGAATAAGTCACACTTCTATAAACATTGTGTAGTAAATCGGGAATCCGTAAGTTCGTGGTGTATATATATATACTTCTTTAACCTTTTCTTGGTACAGTACGTACTGTTTATTTAATAATAATTCCGCTACTTCTTTAACCTTATCTTGGTACAGTACGTACTGTTTACTTAATAATAATTACGTTACTTCTTTAACCTTATCTTAATACAGTACGTAATGTTTATTCAATAATAATTCCGCTACTTCTTTAAAGTTATCTTGGTACAGTACGTACTGTTTATTTAATAACAATTCCGCTACTTCTTTAACGTTGTCTTGGTACGGTACGTACTGTTTATTTAATAATAATTCCGCTACTTTTTTAACGTTATCTTGGTACAGTACGTACTGTTTATTTAATAACGATTACGCTACTTCTTTAACGTCATCTTGGTACAGTACGTACTGTTTATTTAATAACAATTCCGCTACTTCTTTAACGTTATCTTGGTACAGTACGTACTGTTTATTTAATAATAATTCCGCTACTTCTTTAACGTTATCTTGGTACAGTACGTACTGTTTACTTAATAATAATTACGTTACTTCTTTAACCTTATCTTAATACAGTACGTAATGTTTATTTAATAATAATTCCGCTACTTCTTTAACGTTATCTTGGTACAGTACGTACTGTTTATTTAATAACAATTCCGCTACTTCTTTAACGTTGTCTTGGTATAGTACGTACTGTTTATTTCATAATAATTCCGCTACTTTTTTAACGTTATCTTGGTACAGTACGTACTGTTTATTTAATAACAATTCCGCTACTTCTTTAACGTCATCTTGGTACAGTATGTACTGTTTATTTAATAACAATTCCGCTATTTCTTTAACGTTATCTTGGTACAGTACGTACTGTTTATTTAATAATAATTCCGCTACTTCTTTAACGTTATCTTGGTACAGTACGTACTGTTTATTTAATAACAATTCCGCTACTTCTTTAACGTTGTCTTGGTACAGTACGTACTGTTTATTTAATAATAATTCCGCTACTTTTTTAACGTTATCTTGGTACAGTACGTACTGTTTATTTAATAACAATTCCGCTACTTCTTTAACGTCATCTTGGTACAGTACGTACTGTTTATTTAATAACAATTCCGCTACTTCTTTAACGTTATCTTGGTACAGTACGTACTGTTTATTTAATAATAATTCCGCTACTTCTTTAACGTTATCTTGGTACAGTACGTACTGTTTACTTAATAATAATTACGTTATTTCTTTAACCTTATCTTAATACAGTACGTAATGTTTATTTAATAATAATTCCGCTACTTCTTTAACGTTATCTTGGTACAGTACGTACTGTTTATTTTATAACAATTCCGCTACTTCTTTAACGTTGTCTTGGTACAGTACGTACTGTTTATTTAATAATAATTCCGCTACTTTTTTAACGTTATCTTGGTACAGTACGTACTGTTTATTTAATAACAATTCCGCTACTTCTTTAACGTCATCTTGGTACAGTACGTACTGTTTATTTAATAACAATTCCGCTATTTCTTTAACGTTATCTTGGTACAGTAAGTACTGTTTATTTAATAATAATTCCGCTACTTCTTTAACGTTAACTTGGTACAGTACGTACTGTTTATTTAATAACAATTCCGCTACTACTTTAACGTTGTCTTGGTACAGTACGTACTGTCTATTTAATAATAATTCCGCTACTTTTTTAACGTTATCTTGGTACAGTACGTACTGTTTATTTAATAATAATTCCGCTATTTCTTTAACGTTATCTTAGTACAGTACGTGCTGTGTATTTAGCAATCATTCCGTATTAAGACAGAATGTAGATATTTAAATTTTTATTTACAAAATTGACTTTACAATAAAAGTGGTTTTGAAAGACAGTTTTTTTTGTCTCTTGATATTCAATTGTTTAGTTACAATACAAAATTTAACGAAACAAACGAAACGTTGCACTACAATTCTCACTGATTGCATTCTATTTGATCTTTTTTCATAATTAGTGTAAATGTTCGTAAAAAGAAACTAACGCTCTAAACGTTGTTATAAAAACAACTCGTAAACGCTACCGAGCTAGTTACTTATATAAATATGCAAGGTAACACATAAAACAAGAAATACTTCCCATCAAATTTACATTTCGTTATTTTCGTCAAAGCAGCAATTTTTTTTTTCTCTCCCACCTCTTGTCAACAAACATGTTACCTCTTTTCTATGACCATTTATTTAATGTGCACATTGCCAAATTATGGAACAAACTCAATTCAGATACCAGTCTTTAATCGTCCATTTAAATATTCGAAAGTCCTCTGAACACATTATATCTACCCTAATTTTACGTCTCACTTTCGTTTCCTTTCTTATCCCTCTTTCCTTTCTTTTTCTACCCTTTTTTCTATCCAAAGCCTCTCCCGACATATTAAACTAGATTATTTTTGTGCCCTTTGTCTTTTTTTGTTTTTTCTCACAAAATTATGTTTTGTTGTTATTACATGTTACTATCAACCTGTCCTATTACTTCACAAAAGCACTGTAATTCTGGTTCACTGTAAGATATTACCCCTGTAGCAATAGGTTCGCCAGATGATAATTAATTGAAGAAGTAAATAAATAAAAAAAATCATACAAACAGTTGAATGAAAAAATACAAACTCACGTGTACTGAAACAAAGTTCACATATTTCAATCTGATCGATTGAAATCGACCCGAAGAAGACTGAATTGGGCCGTCAGAACGCGCCGTAGAAGGCGAGCCAGTGAACGAACACTGTACCGCGGCGCGCTCAAGCCGTAAAACGGGCGTTGAGCAGCACGAGAGGGCGGTAACCGGACACCGCAGCTCCGCTCGTGAACGCGATACCCTGCACCGATACCAGGTCGTTCTCGCGCCGCCTTCCTTCTGATAATTATTATAAGTACCTATACGGTACATTACAGCCCGTTTCTGCTGATACATTGTGTGTTTAGCGATCGCTAAGCGGAATGTAACTTGAAAGATTTTTATGAATACTTTTACGTAGGTTACTTTTGATTAATTTATTTAGCTAACTGATAGAACGAATATGTTTCAATACAGCCTAGACGAGAACACGTGAAAGTAACAATATTTATTTGTTTAAAAATTTAATGTATAACACTTAGATTAAAACGAAAAATACGGTACGCGAAAAATACGGGTACGGGAAGATACGGTACGGTTTAACAGTGCGCGTAAACCAGGTCCAATGGACCTGGTTGTGTTTTGTTCAATTCCGTTTTCAATGGAGTCGATCCAAAAATGCGTTCTAGTGTTTTGCCACATGCATTAACCATTCACAAAATAAAAACAGGACACATGGAATTACTTTTCATGCGTAATTATATAACAATGTTATAAGTTTTCAAAAAATATTTTCTTTCATTTCTGTCATGTTTGAATAACAGCAGCATACGCAAGCGCCGCACAGTGAGAAACTATAGTACTACCAGTGCGTTCGATGCAAATTGTCAATTGCTGTTATACCTTGATTCACTTGCGCTACAGTCACATGCATCGCTTTGTCTCTTTCGGTTAATTTCACATGTAGGCAATTTGTGATTGCAACTGTCACAGTTTACGGCGTGTAATTGTACCTATGCCCGTTTTGTATTTACATAAAGTAAGAGTATACCGCATCTTCCTTTTTTTGTTTTAATCTAAGGTATAACCGTAAATAGTTAATACATATAGTGGACTTACGAGACCAATCTCTTACAGCCACCAGAACACTAGTAAAACGATGAATGGTATGATGGCAGACAATAGACTGTGCATCTAGCCAAAAGTAAAACACAATTTTAAAAAATAAATTATATATTAGTATTTACATACACATACATATTCATACATACATATATATATATATATATATATATATATATATATATATATATATATATTTACATACACACAAGCATGCATACATTATACGTGCACACACTTATGTGCATAAATTGGCAAATGACGTGGGATGGAGGAAGATAATAGGATATGGAAAGAAAAAAGGAAGTTAAGTATTATAGGAAATCACGAAAGGTATAGCTATTTTAGATCTAGCCAAGCGCTAAGTAAGTCTGCATGTTGGCCAATTAAATTTATAATGTTGGGCCCTGTCGCGGTACTATAAATGTAATATAACTTTGGTATTATTGAAAACGTTTAAGTTATTAGCAGCATAACGCATAACAATCATGAACTGAGCTATAAAGAAATGAACTGCTGACATTATGCAAATTTGCGGTAGTTTCGCGACACGGCCAAGCCCTATAACTTTTTTGACCAAGATGTAGACTTACTTCGGGCTTGGCTCTACATGAGATTTCATAATATTTTAAAAGTTAAATAATAATGAGACTTAGCAAGAACATGAACTATTTTGATGGGATAAGATTATTTAGAAACCTCTTGCATTATCCTGGAGATTTTTCTTAATATTTGCCTTAAGACTCTTTCATTTTCAAATTATTCTAGAACAAAAATCAAGTCCTTATTTGATATGAAAACAAAAATCAAGATATGAGGGCCAGCAGTCTTTATAATATTAAGTGAGGCCTAACAAAAAGAGTCTTTTAAGGAAATAAATGTGATGTTGGTAGTAGCATCTCCATCCTCAATTATGATGGAGAGGTTCATTCTATTTCAACGTGATTGTTTTGAGGTTCATTCTATTTCAACGTGGTTGTTTTGAGGTTCATTCTATTTCAACGTGGTTGTTTTGAGCTAAAGGCCTATGAACGTAGGACAAATCCCGAAAGTTGTGCGAAAATTGGCGGAAGAAGATGGACATGTACCATATCAACAAATCATAAATCTCAGCAGTTTATTTTATTCTACATAATCATTTAAATTTGATTTTATATTTGATTTCGCGGCTTTTAAGTAGGCAATCAATCACGTTTTATATCATTTCGCGGTTTTGAATAGGCAATAAAAAATCAGGCCCTTCACTTCTCTTATTTCAGACATCCGTTTTTATTCCCGATCAATCAACGAAAACTTGTTACTACACACTGCTCACTGTACTTCCATTATTACTTGTATTTATCAGAATATATAAATATGAGTACTATATGTTTATATCGAATGAGACTGTATACAAGTCTCAATTTTCATCATTACCTTAGATTTATTGTACATATTTTTGTTGTTCAATTATAGGAATCAAATTCCTTATCGCACGTTACACACTTGGCGAATGAGAGCTACCCCGAAAAAAGTGTAAGATTTCGACCAACACTTTTGCTACAATATAAAAGTGTAAGACGTCGATCGACACTTGCTACAGTATAAGCGGTTGCGCGTTTACAAGCGTATGTCAATGTATAGTGTGTACGTATAATGCACATCAGCTGTATTCGTTTAAGAGTATGTGTTTAACAATCCGTGCGTGGCATAGTATTCATTTCCATAAAACACACCTCTCTTCACACGTGTTATTGTTTACAATAAAGAATGAATTTTGAAAGTGATTCAGTAGAAGTTGAAGATGGTGATGATGAAATCAGGTAAGTACCGTGTTAAAGTAACAATATGTGGATGATATATTTTAAACTTAAATTTTGGTATCATTTATAATAATTAATAATAAACAAAAATTTTATCTTCATAACTTAAAAAAAACATTATTAATTACAATTTTAGTACCAGTCCTTCATTTATTACTTTTAATTTTTAATTTACTTACTCGTAACCGTTATTAACTTATTTTATTGTGCCTGTTATTTAACACAAAATATATAGAGGAAGGAACTCCGTTCCAATCGGGTGTCCCGCGACACCTCTCCTTCTTTTAATTGTTTCTTTTTCGTTACGTGCTGTTAGAATGGAATATGGCTAATTCGTAAAATCAAAAAGATGAAGCCAAACAATAAACCTAATATAAATAGATAATACATTTTTACAACCTTTTTCAAGTTTTTCTTTGAGAAATAAAAGAAAAACAGAACCCCCTAAATTCTAGTCACTTATAAGCCACTAGTTTGCTACCGGTTTTAAAGCAACAAACACATTGATAGTCTCAGATTGAAAATAATAAAAATAATTACACGTTCGGTACAGTTGCATAAGTTGGTACAAACATAATATGGCCGCAATACAGTCATTATGATCTCGTATTTTACGAGAGTTATATTGGTATGACATGCTCCAAATACATTTGGACACAATACGGAAGATTCATATTTACAACTGGTTGTGAGAGTGGACTTTACCCAGATAAACTTACGTATAAAAACAAGCATGAATTGGACTACAAGTCTATTTCATTAGGGCGATGAATCCAAATGTAGTCAAAATTTGGTATATTAAAGATCCATAACTGGACAGTACATCTGGAGTCATTTCTAAATAAATATGACAGATCAAACTCCATAGAAGAAAAAAAGAATTAAGTAATTGCAGTTATTCAGAAACATGAACTGTTTTTATTATATAGTACATTGAGTTTATTTTCAAGTGGAAAAGGCATCGATATGACGGGAATGTATTGTGCAGCCTCGTTATCCTTCGTTGTTCTTATTAGGTTTCATTTGACACACTACACTACAGATATTTAGGTCATTCCTTTTATGTCTAAAAATAATACCTGAAAGGTATGTATTGTCTAGTCTCGCTAGCCTTCCTTTTCGTTATTAAATTTCATTTGACACCCTATACTACAAATATTTTGGTCACTTCTTTGATGTCCAAAAATAATACCTGAGGGGTGTGTATTGTCTAGTCTCGTTATCCGTCGTTTTCGTTATTAAATTTCATTTTATACTTTACATTATAACTATTTCGGTCACTGCTTTGGCATCCAACAATTACTTCTGGGGTATATATTGTCTAGTCTCGCTATCCTTCGTTTTCGTTATTAAATTTCTTTTGATACGTGTAGTGTATCAAAAGAAATTTACAAGTATTTTGCAAGTATTTTGGTCACTTCTTTGGTGTCTAAAAATAATACCTGAGGTGTATGTATTGTCTAGTCTCGTTATCCTTCGTTTTCGTTATTAAATTTCATTTGATACTCTAGACTACAACAATTTCGGTCACTGTTTTGGCGTCTAAAAATTAATGTTGGGGCATGTATTGTCCAGCCTCATTATCCTTCGTTTTCTTCATTAAATTTGATTTGAAAATATTTTGATTACGCGTTTGAAGTTCAAAATAATTTCTAATGGATGTGTGTTGTCTAGCCACGTTTCCGTTATTAATTTTCTTTTGGAACCTATACTGAAAATATTTTGGTTTCTCCTTTTTTCGTCCAAAAATTATTTCTAAGGGGTATGTTTTTTCTAATCTTATTATCCTTCCGAAAAACCGAATTAAATTATTATAATTTCCATCTGTGTTTGATACGTTGTCGACGACACTGTACACGTTATTTGCGTGAAAATGTATCTTAGAAAGAAGGTTATAATACTAAGTTGATTATATATATAAGCACACGTTTTCTATGGTATCACAAAAGGTAAAAACCTCCCCCATCGCTGAAACTTCTAGACTTAGAAATACAAAAGGAAATGGTTATTAGAAATTTATCTAAAGGTTTTCGGAAAACTGTAGCGATATTTTTTTGACAAATTTCTATTTTCTAAAGGTTCTAATTTTTTATATGAAACCTCTTTAGCGACGTCTGAGTCATTCTGTAACGCTAAAATTTTGACGCTTTAGAAAACAAATTCCGAACGCATCCGACCGGCTGCGAAATCGGCAGACTTGTAAAGTGTATTCTCAATCTCTAATCTGTCGATGAATAGGCAAGTCGCCATCGATATGGCCGCCTTTATTTTTGTGCACGGTATAATGTGAAAAATACGAGCGATCCGAAGCCTCAATTACACTCGCGGCTCGCGGTTCGTATCGCGGTTCGTATCGCGGCTCGTCTCGTGCCTCGTCTCGTGGCTCGTCTCGTGGCTCGTCTCGCGTCTCGTCTCGTGGCTCGTGGCTCGTGTCGCAGCTCGCGAAATCAATTTATGTTCATATTCTCGAGTCCCACCATACGCGTTTCGTGGCTAGCGCGCGAGTATAAATGAGCGGTGATAATATTATTTATTCAACAGCTTCGAGTGAAAATTGATTAAGTGTATTACTATAATGATAGAAAATATTATTTTAATCAGAACAACAAGAAAAAATAATATACTTGCAAATAATTAATGATTATTATAAATTATTAGCTAACTCGAACCGTTAAAAAAATTCACTTCATCCGTGAGCTTATGTGGGTCTTATTAACCCACATATTTTGAACTAGCTATTTTAAAATATTCATATAACAATTAAATAGGCGTTAAATAAAGAAGACAATTTTTTTCAGTTTATATATCACATGTGGCATCATTTAAAGGGATCTGTTACGAGGAACACAGAAATAATTTTCTCACAATAGAGCCTTAAAAATTATTCTAAGAAATATGCTAAAAAGGGTATTCTTCCCCTTCTCCCCATTATTTAACATACTATTATACAAAAAATACAGAAAAACTATAGTAATTATCCTATATATTATATTTTTTGAAATATGCACCATGTTTTCACGCCTGTCAAAATATAGAAGTAATATAATTGCGTTATAAAAAATATTATTTTGTAAATAATTTAATTAAAATACTATGTATTCTTAAATATTTATAAATGCTTAAATGCGTATGGAACCCTCGTAGTGTGAGTTCTACTCGTACTTGACATGTTTTTTACTCAATTTTACCATAAACCTTAGTGTATCAAACATTTTACTTTCTAAAAGCTGCGCTGCTAATACTGATAGCTGTAATACGATGTACATATATCAGTTACAGGATACAGTTCTCTATCCGGGCGGTCTAAATCAGCAAGCGGACAAGACCCACACGGGTGCGACTCAACTTCCTGTCCGCACCGGAGCCGCGACATCCGTGGGCAAGTGATATTTACGTGGCGCCCGCCCGCCCCGCAACCCGAGAGCGATACGCGGCGCGCGACCAGTGGAGCAGAAATCGCATCTACAGAAATCAAATCAACATTCATAATTAATGAAAATGTCCGAATGGATTTTTGCAATATTAATTGCTTTAAATTTTTTTATTAAAAGCATGAAAGTGATTTTTTTTAAAACGGGACTCGAAAAAGCAATGGATTAATTTAAAAATTTAATACAAAATACCCTTTTAAAAATAGAAATCGGCGTACAATTATTTAATATCAAATCAAATTATGGAAATTCGTGTTTCAGTAATATGTTTTATTTTCGATTTCGCGGCTTTTAATTAGGCAAAGCATCTATAAATTGTGCATTATAATAATCGTCTTACAACGAAGCATTTTTTTTCTAATCTTTTTATAGTCAGTGTATATACACCAGTCACAAAAACAGACACCTTTAAAAATCTAAACATTTTCTTTTTAAAACCATTAAATACACCAACCAGTTAAATTAGGGACCCTTATACGAGTAATCATATTCCCTTAAGTGCCTTAGGTTATGGCTTGGTCGTGTGCATAAAAAATGTACGAGTCGAGCCCACTCATCAAGGGCTGCGTACCTCGTTGGAAGTGAATTTTTGAGTTTATTTTTACGAATCGGACATTAACGATACATGGATAGAACAATGTAACAAATACACTGGGATCGCTACATTTTAATCGTATGAATTAAGTTTACAAAAGCAAATTGAAACAGAACAACTCATTAGATTAATATTAGCAGATTTTAAGGTGTGACGATCATTGCTTTTTTATACAATTTTTTTAAAAGTAACTGTATTGGAATTCACGATATGATGCGTCATTATTCTTGGTGGGTCTTAATTCTTTACAATTTTAAGTGGGCCGTAACAAAAAGGGGTTTTTTTGAAGAAATTAATGTGAATTTGGTGGACACGTGTCCGTCTTTAATAATGATGGAGAGATGACTCGTCAATCGAACAGAACTAAATAAAACTCCGTGATGTAGTATTGTATCTACTTTATTTAAATTCTTTATCATGACCTAAGTTTCGTAGTATGACATCTTGATTTTTTCATTATGACAACGTCTTCAGGTTCTGAATCTCTTCAAATTGCCCACATGAATATTTTATCATACAACGGAACCTAGGTCATGGTTAATAATTTAAATAAAGTAGGTATAACACTACATCACGTAGTTTCATTTAATTGTGAATAAAAATTAAGTGATAATGCATTTCTACAAAATTAACACCAAATATATTCAAAATCGAACAGACTCTCAAGTTGAATGTACCAGCACTACATTGCATTCTAAAATACATGGCCATTTAAAAATACTAAAGCTTTGTTCATTGTGGGTACTACATTCCGTGTCTGACCATATGAGAAAGATAACTAAAAAAGCTATGCTAATTTTAAAGGGAATCCCAATGACGATTTTACAAACATGTTTAAGAGTTGGTCTATCAAACCTAACCCTTAAGCTTTTCAATCGATTCAAATTTTCTTTACGAGCTTTTTTATCGCCACTTATTACACTACTTGTAAGATATTGGAAAACTGCAAGCAAAATAATGTATTTAGTTATTTTGTCCGTATCGTTTTATCAAAGAATACACAGTAACGTTTGCGAGGCTTGTAGTGACTTCACCGTGAAGTAAAAGCTGCATGAAATATATGAGTGCGATTTTTTCACGTCTAATAACTTCAGTTAAAAAAATCAATCCACCATAGGACACCTCGGAGATGTGAAACATCTAAATTTTTTTCACTAACACTTTTACCATCACTGTAACTCATATTTTAAATTAATAAACGCTTTTAACGTTTTAAGACAGTTTAATGCAATACACCGATATAAACGACTAAAGTTATAAACGTTAGTAAATAAGAAATAACGCTAATACACTAACACACACGTAAAGTAGCATGTGTGTAGTGTAGTAGAGAGGGAGGCGTTAAGTCGGAAAGAACCGACGACATTCGAAGTTGGCCGAATTAGGTCGAAAAGGGCCGACAAGACGCAAAGCTGGTCGAATTAAGCCGGAAAGAGCTGACAACATACGAAGCAAGCCGAATGGTAAGTCGCAACGTGCCATCAGAAAACGTTTAACTCCCATCCAAATGCGCTATTAGATCTTTCACATCAACAATTCTAAAAGAAATTTATAAACTTCTATGGACAACAAGGAAAATTCAGATATTAAGTCTATAAAAACACATCTTAAATCTTGAACACATTAACAACTTGTTATTTCCATTTAGTTTTCATCAATGGATGAAGATTTGTATATCGGAAGCCATACATTTTCATTTATTGACACAAATATGAGGATTTTATTAGAAATGGGCTAATCCAACTTCAATTTAGTTCTTTTATTGCTAACTTGTGCATATATACGTGTAATAAAAGGTGTGCACAAACACCATTAATTCAATCACAAAATAATTAAATTCTACTTTGATTGCACATGCGATATGATCATTTCTACTAATTTAGAATTATGTGCATATGTAAGGAAGAAACGCTGAGAATAATCACTCGTAAAAATATCTTAACCAAAAAAAGGCAAGAGAAAAAATTTAAACTAAAGCTAGTGAGTCCTCTGTCGACCATGGTAATAGTTTACGATATTGTTTAATGTCAGTTTCAGCAACGTTGCTAGTGTATCGTAATGCCTTGATTATATACTGTATAGACTGTTTTTTTAAAAAAAATTCTTATTGATTTCAAGTTCTGCAGAAAGAGACATTCAGCCATATTTCTAACGTAATCTGCAGCGAATATTTATCTATTGTATGAACATTAAATATTTTTCCCACTGTGTTAGCCAACGGGCTGACCTCAGACAGACGAGTGCCAGACAAAACAAGTCAAAAATATATTCTCAATTCGAAACTTTATTTATAAACAGTATTTGAGAATTTGGTGTCAGGTTGGACGAGTTTTATTGCAACTGCTATCGTTTATTCACACTTCCGAATGTGTGAATCTCAGTTTTCTAAATCAGCCTCGCATTACTGTTCAGTGCAGACTATTGCTGAGAAAATGGACTTAGCTAATGTTCTACTTTTGCCTCTAGACTTATTTTCGTTTTTATGTTGCTTATTTTGCTGCGAATTTTAATTAATTATATAAAACAATAAACGACCCCATTTCGTACAAACGCTACTCTCGCAAATCCTCCAAACCCTGATTAAGGGTTGCGAGAATCGTATGGGATATCGGAAGTCAAAACTACAATTTGCTTAAAAATACTGGAATATCCCTAAACTCTATGCCTCTGTAAGCAATTTCGCGAAGGCTATTATATTACGATTTTTGACATTTATCGCATGATGTAACTATAACAATAGCGCCATCTAGTGTCAATATATAGAGAATGATTCCATTTAAATTACTTGCAAATGGGGTTTTATATATTTTGAAAGAGCGTAATTAAAAAGATAAACATAAATAATATTTTTCACTACACAGTTTTCCACTCAATAAAGGAATGATTATTGTATACTTTTTCACATGCATAAAATATCATGAAAAACTATATTTACAATAATTGCTATAGTTTTTAGTTTTGGAATCCTTATAAATTGTTGTTTGAATTGATATCCATGTGATACATGAAATAAAAAAAAATCAAGTCTCTTTCCTCGGTCAAAAATTCCCATATGAATATTTTTGAGTGTTAACTATTGTGATTGCGTATTGATATGTTTTACCATTCTGTCGTATCATATTTCTACATCAAGTGATTTCTGAAAGAAACGACTGTGATAAGCGGACAGACGGACATGCGATTGCTTCCCTATTTTCCTTTTGATGTACGGAACTCTAAAAAGGACAAAATTCATAGAAAATTAAACCAACATATTAATAATTACAGTCCCTGCCCAAAATCATAATTAATAGCTGTAAAAAATGGGTTTGGGATATTTTACTGAAACGAATCAACGTTGAATATCTGATGTATGTTATTGAATATATGTTGTTTTAATTAAAACATAGTTGTGATTGACAATTTATTAACTTTTAGTGTTCGAACAATATGAATAATCCAATTGTATTTTTAGATTAATATTTCGTTGATCCCACTTTTGTGGCTATTACGGCTTGAGTTCTTCGCGGCATACTGATAATGCATAATTGTATAGTCTCCTGCATTGGTGGGAGATGATTCCATACATGTATATATTTTTCAATAAACTGAGTTTTAGTTGTGATGACTTCTTTATTCACTTCCCTGTTCATCAGCTCCCACACATTTTCAATTGGGTTCAATATCAGGTCTGTTACCTAGCCAATCCAACAATGGGATATTTTGGTCACAAAAACATACTTTGGTTGCATGAGAAATGGAACAATAAGCTCTCTCTTGCATAAAAATAAATGGTTATCAATATCAGAACTATTTTATTAACTATGGAAGTTCAAGAAAACTCAAAGAAGTTCTCCTTAACTGTAGGACCTCTTTGTAATGGTCCTTCCTCATGATGCATTTTATTATTGTAGAGGTGCCCAGCACTCTCCCCACTGCTAATTGACCAAAATCATAATCTTCGTCGGGTGTTTCACGGTTTGCACAATGCAGTCAGGGTGAAATTTTTCACTTTGATGACGGGGAACAAATTGAGCTTTTACCCTAAAATTTTAACCTTGCTTTCATCGCTAAAGCAGACCTAAACAAACCAAATAAACGCTTAAATTGTAAAGGTAACAAAAATGTACCGATCAAATGTTAACAATAAATGAAATATTAAATTACTGAATTCCAAAACTTCACGTTTTTGTCTTTATAATCTTTAATCCATTTCAGACGCTTTTCGTTCATCGCAGCAGTCAATTTAAGTTTCCTGGCAGGTGGGTAAGCTCTGTTATCTAAATGCTTCAATTTTCTGCGGACGGTGCGCAATAATATTCGCTTCTTACAGATTAGATTTTCATTACATTTGTGGTAGTATATCACTTTTCCACACAAATTTTCTTGATAAATCTTTCTGACCTATAGGTGAAAATTGCCTTTTTTGCATTTTTTATTACTTTTCGGGTTCAATTATATTGACTTTTTCCTTCTATATCGTACTCTTGCTTCAGATACATTCAATCTTCGTGAAATTTTGCAGTTCGAATAAATTTTAGTAATAAAAAGAGCTTTGACATCAGTTTTTTACGCAGTGAGAGTTCCCCTTTTTAACCACATCAGCAAAATAAAAAAAAACAATTTTTCACTTTATGAAACTGCGTATTTCAATTGAAATAAACATAAATTTAGTTAAATAATAAAAAATCGGAAGAAAACCACCAAAGGATCAAACAAATACGTTCGCACATGTGGCACGCAAGAACGCGACTAAAGCGTGTCTACTTATTTGTGGTCCGATACAAAAACATGGATATGACAACATAATAAATCAAAAATAGGTTTAGAAAGGAAAACAATAATTGTCCTAAGTCATAATTACTATTTATAAAGTAAGATCACACCAAGTTGAGCATAAAACGTGTATTTATTTCAATATTTATATATTATCGGAAAGCAATAGTCGCATAGTTCAGTGTTGATAGTTGTGGCTTATTTGGTAATAGTTTCATTTTGCTTTAAATTGGTTTTGTAAGTTATAAGAAAAATTACAAAAATATAAGCCATGTCGTCACTGTAAAAAGACTGCTTATGAGCAGAAAGCAGACAGAAGGACCAAAACATGTCCTATATTACATTTACTATATTACGTTTGATCTTTTATATAAATTGGTGCTTAAAAGTATAACGTTTCATCTTTTATATAAATTGGTGCTTAAAAGTATAACGTTTCATTTTTTATATAAATTGGTGCTTAAAAGGATACTTAAAAGTATCTAAACAAAGTTGAAAAATAATTTCACTTAATTAAAGTTTTTATATAACTAAGTCCGTAAGAATTATACAGTTCAAAAAAATTCTCTCTCTACCAAAATCATGTATAATTATAAAAAAAATATAACACTGATGCATGTTTAAAACATAATTATAATATCATTTTAATCTTACAAATTTACTGAGAAGCAGTAGTACACTTTCACTATACGAGTTTTTTATGCCTCTGAACTCCGCTTGCGTTCACGTTCATTAAATACTGTCTGAAACGTAATTAGCCATTGCAATCTTACTCAGTGCAAACGAATTTAATATAATAAATAATCTAATTAACTTTTCATATTGCTTTAACATTTTTAAATTATCGTTCAATGACATTAGTTATTATTGAAAGTATAGTACACATGTGTCGCAACTGGATTTTAAAATCCACCCATTTAGAAAGCAGACATTTAAAAAAACGTCGCTGTTATCTAAAGAGACTATTGGCCGGTTTCTGTGGATACTAAATAACCTTTCCATAGCTATTGATTCATTAAATTTATCGGTTCGATAAACTACAAATAACCATAAATGCGTTTTCGAGCACTATTTCTTTTCATTGATAACTACTGATTAGATGAGCATTTCTCCTGGGCACCTTTAGATGGCTCTTTCTTGAAAATTAACTTTTAAATGTATTTTTAATGAAATAAAACATCAATACAATATTATTCTAAACAAAATAATATTTTAGGTACTTTAAAATGAATTGTAAAATAAAAATTTACTTAAAAATAGTTTATTTTTTAATAACATTGGCTGAATATGCACGATTGTGCCGTCGATCTTAAAAAAAGTTAAAATTGACGTTTATGTCACATAAAAAGCAAAAGTAATGGTGAAGAATTTAGCGTCTGCATATGTATGTTGTTATTACTGTCCATATTCTCATCTCTCTATCATAATTCTATCCTATCTCTTTCATAATTCTCAAATTAAATATTCTCCTATTTAAGTTAATAATCCAACATGGACTAATAATACACGTTCAGGGCGAGTTAAAGGAAATATGTTACGATTAATTTTTTTTTTTAAATGTTGCACAGTACTATTTTCTAAAATTTTTCATCTGTAAAAATTTTCTTAAATTTCTGGAAATTAAGGTATTATCTATAAAATTAATAATATCTTCATCAGATTTTGCTGAATAAGTTGAATTTATAGCTACACAATCCGTATTTGATTTTAAGATATTACAAAAATACAAATTTGTAAAAATAACACGAAAAGGTTGGAATTTAATGTCAGTTTTATGTTGACAGCCCCTGTTATAGAATAAAAAAAAATATTTATTTAACGGGAGTTTATCGAATAGACAACTCGCTATCGGGTATTCAGAAACTATTTTTGACAACTTATCGGTTCAATAGAGATACTGAATAGATAAATCGCCATCAAATGTGGGGTACATTCATAGAAACCGGTCATGAGTGATGTTCAGCCGGATTACAATGCAGTCGAATTATAATACACCGGATTTTAATAATATTTTCAGCAATGCAGTGTAAAGCTACGTTTAGACTACGACACTTTGATGTATACACTCAGTGTATACATCGAGTGTCTGTGTATGAACACCACTGTCTGCGTTTGCGACATTTATCGCGACACTTAGTTTAGTGTCGCGACAACGGAACCGCCTTATGTGTGAACGGCCAGACATTAGTGTCAGATATTTGTGTCGTAGTCTATACGGGCCTCAAAACGCCATCGGATTGAATAACTTAGTTCCCGTTTTTGCCGTTGATGGCTCTGTGTGATCAAAACAGCAATCATAGCAGCGCGTATCGAAATTTGTTCGATACAAATATTATTTTAAGATAGTTTTAGTATACAAATATGATTTTAAGATAGTTTTAGTAAACAATTATCCGAATTTCAAGGACTTATGGATCTTAATGCGTCATGTGACCGATCTCTGACAGAATATTTTTTTAAGAAATGCATGATTATAAATAATAATTTTGTTCATGTCCTTGTTCTATGGTCACCCTGAATATTCGAATAAATCACCCGATACATAATACGGCCATATGTCTGAACACCACTGAGACACTCTAGAAAACAGCCACATTGTGTACAACACCTAGGCATTCATTTGTACAGGTTTTCGGAGATTTATCCTTTTCTAGAGTATTCTTGGACGTCTGTTTGAATTTTTTCGACATATAATGACAGCTTCATTTTTATATACGTTAATCACATTATTGTTTTGTATTTACCTCATAGATTTTGTTATTACATAACATAATTTCTACATTACTTTTAATCAGTCTTATCAAGTTTGCAGCTTTCCACATAATGAAAATTCTTTTTTTTTCATAAGATGGCCACACTGTTTTTGCTTTTCAAAAAATATGATCATTTATTACGATTAAATTTACAAGAATTTTCACTGTTTCCTAAGGTCGCAACGCTGTTTTTGCTTTTTAACAAATATGATGACTTTTTACAATGAAGTTAACAAGAAAGCCCAGATAAAACTTTTTTATTGTCATTTTCATTATGGATTTTCTTTTATTATAAATTAATTTATGAAAATATAAATAAAATGATAAATAATTTTAGGATTGATAATTTTAACCGTTTTAAGTTTTTATGTTGGACTCAGTATAATCTCAGTTTTATGTTGGATCTTTCTAAGAGTCTGTAAATAAAATATTAGGGAAACAAATAGATAAATTTCTAAAAAAATAAATTTTTGACTTCAGAGCCTTCCCAAAGGTTTCCAAGCTCTTTCCAATAGATCCTTTCCTAGAAGTTTTGACATTTCTATAAAAATCTTCAACGTACAGACAAACCTAATTATCATTTTATAGTATTATACACAAATTGGTCTAAATATTGGAGATTGGGGTTTATGTATCTAAATCCCCTAATTTTGATATCATTACATTACAGCATCTCGTTAGAAATTATCATACCAACCATTTCCTTTGATCTACACCTCTATTCAAATAGATTTACAAGATCTAAAATGCTAAAGTATAATCCTATTGACGTGATTCTAATCTAGATTTTCTGAAGTAACATCAGTACTGATATTATTGCACTACATCAATTACTATTCCTTTAAACAAATTTGCATTTCCATTAATTAGTACAATAAAACAGGTTTTTTATGTTTTTTTTTAATTCAATCATCTAGCTGCGCATTGCCAGTTCTCAATTTACAGGAAGTAATCGCACCTACAGGTAGCCATTCGCTTAAAGCAAAAACGTGATCTTATCAGCGTTACGCAAAACGTTCGAACACTGGTTTTCTCCGCAAGATTTCCGGTTTAAAAACAAAAAAAAGACCTGTCAACACGATTCCCATTTCCGTCGCTCCCAGTTGCTCGAACTCGAGTCTACTCATTCGTAAGTTGTTAGTAGTCTCGAGTAGTCGTTGTGTAAGTTTTGACATGATGTTAAGACATAATTGTCTAACGCGCAGGCAGGCGGAATTCTATGTGACGACGCGAGATGATCGTGCGCCCAATTAATTAATCTATGTTGCAAATATGACAACTCATGCGTTTATGCAATAAATTTAAATATTTATTTAATTACTCGAATCCTTTCAATTAAACGATGTAGTAAATACGTTGGAAATGTTTTTAAAGTGATTTTTTATGCAAAGCAGACAAATCAAAAGTTAAATAACTTGTAACGTGTCCCGATCGTTAACAGCGAAGTCGCCTGATTGTACGACCTCCGAAGTTAAGCAATTTTGAGTGCGTTCCGTACCTGGATAAATGACCGCATAGAAGTATCAGGTGACATAGGTGCCCCTTTAAGTAAATCTATTCTTAGCGACGTGCCTCGCGTACCTACATTTTTTTTATTAACTTCTCTATCTTCATTAATTTACTAGCTGTGCCCGCTACTTCGTTCGCGTGAAATACGGAATATGAAAAGTTATTAGAAATAATGAACATTATAATTTCTGTTTTTTTTTGTCTATTTTTACAATATCTAAATAAAGTTTACTAAAAAAGCTAATAGATGGTGTTTACAATGCCAATTAAAGAATATTTACAAAGTCAGGTTTTTTTAAATTTGTAATATAAATCTGTTATTTTCTAGATAAATCTATCCTATATGTTGTTCGAGGGTACAAACTATTACCATACCTAATGTCATCAAAATACGTCCAGCAGATTTCGCGTGATTGAGGAACAAATTAACAGACAGATCAAAATAATAAAAACGTATTTTCTGGTTCCTATTATAATCCTATACCCTAAATTAATTACTCTTTTTAAAATATTTACCAGAATTCATCCTGTTACAGTTTTATTATATGTATAGATAATAACTAATACAGAAAACTCTGTTTACGCTAATCTCTGGAACCGCACGTTCGATTTAAAAAATTCTTCTTGTATTAAAAACTATTACTTTGAGGAAGATTATAGGCTATATATAATTACGCTACGATTTACACAGAGAGAGAAAGTAGTGTAAAAATATAACAAAGTACGGGAAACACTGCTTGAGCGGTGTCACGTAGAGATATACCGGCTTATTTATTGACTGATTATTCTGGGTTTACCCATCGACATACCACCGACTAGTGATGATCATTTATATCGATACCTTAGAACGATCTCGATCGTAAATATTAGGTACAACATAGGGTTCGTATCGAATAGTCACGTTCTGATCCTCCAAATATCGTTCGATGGATCGATTACGGAATAAAGGACTTTATAAATTTATGCAACAGTTAATTTATTATTTAGTTAAAATAGAATAACTTATGTAAACAGTATATATAAAAAAGTACATGATATAAATGTAGGAGGTAAGTAATGTATACATATAATAAAATCCTAAAAAAACTGAACATTGAATATTTTAAGTCAAACTTAGTTCTACCCACTAAAGACACGCTACTAAGCCTGAAACAACAGTTTTTTTATTTGTTTGACTGTTTGTTGGTTTGTCTATCTCTTTGTCTATGCGTATCTTCGTTAGGCGCGCTAATCGCGAACAGAGTTGGACGTGGTTTTGATGTATCCTAATTATTAGGCTAACGTTTTTGTTTCATTTCAATCGGTTCACAAGTAAAGAAGATACGTCAATCTTTAGTTGACGTTCGTTATTCATACTAATATCAGAACTGGCGGAACCGTTTTGCCCGCCAACGCCATTTATTGGAGATTTAAGTAAACTTTACGCTCATAGAGTTCCGAGAGAAAGAAAAGAAAAAAAAACACAAAATAATTCCTAATAACTTTTCTTACTCCGAATTCTACGCGAACGAAGTTGCTAGCACAACTAGTGACAAATATAACAATATTTGGACCGATAATTTAAATGCTAAAAAGTTATCAGTAACTTTCTATTGGAAACTTTTTATAATCAATAAAAATTTACTACGAATTCAAACTACATAATTTGAGCTTTCTAAAAATAACAGTCATGACTAAAGGTCCGGATTTAATCCGATGATCGCATATCAAAACCAATTACATTTATCCACTTTCAAACTTCAAAACGTAATTACCCATCGTCTACAGTACTAAGTTACCGCATGGAAAAGACAAGACAAAGTCTGCTCTTAAATATATCCAAAAGTAGACAAATTTGATAATTCAGTGCGACTGACTGTGCGACTTGATTATATTAATGATGCGATCAACTCGCATCGAATGATTCGATCGAATATTAGTATATTTGTATATTATATTAATGACGCGATCAACTCACATCGAATGATTCGATCCAATATTAGTATATTTGTATATTATATTAATGATGCGTTCAACTCGCATCAAATGATTCGATCCAATATTAGTATATTTGTAGCGATCCAAGCTTGTATCGCATTTGCATGTATCGATACCCGGAAAGTATCGTGATTTGATGGTGAAACACTAGCCCCACTCCGACGATCAATATCGTTTGGCGAATGGAGCGGTAGCATTTAGTGATGCGGGGGACGGGAGAACATAATTATTAAGATATTTCTATGCGGATGAAACCACCAAATGCATTCTCGAAAAAATGGAGGTATTAAATGATTCATTGCGGGGGGGGGGGGCAGTCATTATAACCTAATTGGGTAGAAGCATTTGATGATAGAAACGGGATACTATTAGGAGACTTTCAAAGGTCCCTTATTTTATATGAGGGGGATATTAAGGATCCCTAGAGAGTTCCTAGGGCCCTGAGGCAACACGGGTGTAAGGTGAGAATAGCTAACAAGTACTACACTAATCTGACTTAATTTTTAAGTTTGGTAGTAAAATGATTTGATTTTCAATCACCATGAAGTGTTGGACTGATCTAAAGGCATAAGGGCTTTGTCGGCGCGATGCAACGCGGGGATCCGGTTTCGATTCCCGGCCGTTTGTCCAGCGGCCGGACTGATATTCTAGTTAGCTGTAAGAGATTGCTCTCCTAGCAATTAATCCGCCATATGTACCAATCGTGTACATTAAAATATGCAACAATAAGTAAATAAAATGGCTAATATCCCCATCGACCAATAATGATCTCACATGTGTCATTGGAAAGCGATGTTTTTTGTAACAAACAGGGTTAAAAAGTGTAATATTAATGCTACATTCTAATTAACAACATTTTAGCGGAATAGAGACGTGTAATAACGATATTATTATGTAAGACACGATTTTTAGATAAAATAACATTGGTTTTTCTTTTAGCTATAACTTTTTCCCCGCGATGGTTTGAGACTGGCCGCCATAGCAACAAATTACAGTCACGAAAAGAGCTTTCCAGTGGCATGTATCTGGTCGTTATTGATCAGTTGGGACAGATCCCAGACATTTCTGCCTATTCTCCTTTCGTTATAAAATACACATACATATTAGCTTTCAAGGTAATTTTGGATATGATACCTGAGGATAATGGCCGATGAAGATAAAGTGAAATCATCTCGAAATTCAAAATACGATATCGCTGCAGAAACACTTAGTGCAGGATTTTATATATTTCTGCGGAATTCACCTAAGTAAAAAATATAGCCAGTTGAGTGGCGGAACACGCGCAAGCAGAATTCCACTGTTGTCCATTTCGCTAAAAAAATTTGATACCGAATTTAACCGAAAATATTCTACTTGACATTTCTTATCAAAAGTCTCGTATCTTTTCAAGTGTGCAGTTGAACAATTAGAGGAAAGAGACGTATTGCACGTTAAGTTCGAACTTAATATTTATTTAGCAAACAGTCTCTTCGTCCACTCTTTATATGTATGGGACTATGTTTTAAAAATATGTTTTCCAATATTTTCCTACATATTAACTGAGATCTCTATGTGATGGATGCATCCTTGTACTTGCGAAATTTAATGAACATAAGAACACACGCAAGCAGTATTACATTGTTGTCCATATGGCTTAAAATGTTTCATATCGAAGATATTCTACTTGATATTTCGTGTCAAATGCTTGTATCTTTTCAAGTGTGCGGTTGAACAATTAGAGGAAAGAGACTTATCGCATCTTAAGTTCATGCTTAATATTTATTTAGCAAACAGGGCTTAAATATGACAAATAGAATTTAAATTTGAATAATCAACTCTATGACACTCTACTCGACGCGACATGCGAAAATTGTCTTTTCGTCGACTCTTAGTATGTGTGGGACGATGTATTAAAAATGTGTTTTCTAATATTTTCCTACATGTTAACCGAGATCTCTATGTGACACACACATACTTGCGAAATTTAATGAATATAATGTTTTTATGTTTATTAATTCTGCGGACAAACAGAATTCCATTCTTGTCCATACAGCTTAAAATTTTTGATACCAAAATAAACCGAAAATATTCTATTTAATATTTCTTATCAAATGCTAGTTAGTATCTTTTCAAGTGTGCAGTTGAACAATTAGAGGAAAGAGACGTATTGCATGTTAAGTTCATGCTTAATATTTATTTAGCAAACAGGGCTTAAATATGACAAATAGAATTTAAATTTTAAAAGTCGACTCTATGCCACTCTACTCGATGCGACATGCAAAAATTGTCTTTTCGTCGACTCTTTATATGTATGAGACGATGTATTAAAAATGTGTTTTCTAATATTTTCCTACATAATAAATGAGATCTCGATGTGACGCATCTATGTACTTGTGAAATTTAATGAACATAAATGTAAAATTGTGAGACTGAGACCGAAATTATAAGAAGTAGGGGTCGCCCAGTGGTCGAAATTCGGCCGTAATGTACTTACTTATTCATTTCGTTGAAAATAGTAATAGGTAGGCGAGAGTAAGTCAATTCAGATTGTTGCTACAAAATTTTCCTTTTGCGACAGGTGTATATTAAACAAGCTATATTTCACTAATATATAAAACACAGATATCTACTATACAAAATATAAAATAAATGTTTTTTTGCCTTGACATAAACTCCACAGGCTATTGAAAAAGGAACATTTCGAATCACACAAAATTCACAGCTCGAAACTCATTCAGTCAATCGACATTTTAAAATTATTTTGTGACAAACTATACTCTGTGCGATTGTTTGACCATAGACTATTATGTGTTTGACATTGACAGTGTGAATGTAAACAATAAATCTTTTATTGTTGAACGTAAACAATGAAACTTTTAATGTATTTGTAATATATAATTCCACGTATTTGTAACAAATATCATATATAAATTTTAGCTTTCTGCACTCCTTCTCCATATAAACTTTAACTATGCCAAATCTCACACTACTTCGTGCGCGCAATATGCATAAAAAGGGGTACAAAGTTAGACGACTATTATGTGTTTGACATTGACAGTGTGAACGTAAACAATGAATCTTTTATTGTTGAACGTAAACAATGAAACTTTTAATGTATTTGTAATATATAATTCCACGTATTTGTAACAAATATCATATATACATTTTAGCTTTCTGCACTCCTTCTCCATATAAACTTTAACTATGCCAAATCTCAATCATAAAAAGGGGTACAAAGTTTTCTCTTCACGTATTAATATATAGGCTAGCGTGACCCGTGCGAAGTCTTCGCATTATTTATTCCATTATGAAGCTCAGATGACAGATCAAACAAATATTTTACTAAAATTGACATATAGAGGCGCAAGTATCAAAAGCATTGAGCTAAAGCGCCACTTTATTTATACGTGAGTGGATTTGAAATTAAACAAAAATTTTACCGACCGTCAATCATATTGACGTCGAGCCGTTAGATCAGCAGCATTGCTGTTTTGTGTATATAATTTTAATAATTAATTAATTTGCAAAAACAACAGCAATAATAAATTTTTTAGTTGTGGATGCCGGTAGAGCAAGCAATTATCTATAAAATGATATATAATTTATGTGGATTAGTTGTGAGGTTTTTTCTAAAAAGGGAGTGTAACATCTTAACCTTAGCGTATTAATATATATGATGATGATGATGATGATGATGATTCCTTTTTTAACCACGGAACGATAAAATTAAAGAAACAACTTGAAATAAAACTTTAGTTTTATTCTAATTTCTCCTGCGGCCGAAGCCAAAACTGTATTTCATCATTTTCGGACAACGACAAATGCCTTTGTCTTACTTGTCATATCATAGGTACTATCATAGATACAACATAACATATAATAGATACAACCCAGGTCAGAATCAAAGCTACTTTTATCCTCAACTCGGGTTCACGTCCAGTTTCGCAGACTGGCACGCAGAGGAATCTCGCCCTCTCATATCGCCTTACACAGCTCGCTGTCATTAGGACGATATCGGGCCAACATTCATAATGATCGATACGGATCCGCCGCGCCAAGCAGTAGTTTTAATTAAGTCCGGCCCGGGTTGATGCTGAGGCCACGTGTGGACGGCGGACAGACGATACGCTTGATGTCGGCGGCGCACAGTGGCCGAGCGGCCGGGTCGAAAGGACGATGTTTAGGTTTGAAGATAAATTAAAATATTTGTAAGATAATTCCTATTAAGTAAATAGCCTTTTGGCGATGAATATGATCAGGGTAACGAATTATGGAGAATAAATAGGGCTGCTATTAAATTTTACTAAGATAAATTTATCCACAAAAGCTGGTACGGATAGCAGAAATGTTCATTACCCTTCCAGAATAATCACATTACTTTTATGGTAATTGATTCTTATTTCAACTGGTCGCCTCAAAGCGTCAAAAATGTTAATGCAATTTTTTTAAAAAGGTCCCTTTTACAGGACATAAATATACTAAAATAATTAAGCAGTCATTGTCACAAAATACCTGTGTAATCAGTTATTCATCGTATATGCGGTAATATATAAAAAGAGAGTTATATATCATTACACTATATCAAGTTAAGGCGATAACAAGCGCCACTTCGAAATATTCATAGAGTTTTCGATTACCTAAAAAAATAATAACGAGATAGCGATAATATTTTGCATTTAGTTAAAAAATGCAGTATTTCTGCGAAATAACACAGCACCAATTAGTTGAGTTTTAGTAAAAACTTAATTTAACAAAATTTAAACATAATTTTATAAATAATACAGCGCCATCTTCTAGTAGAAACTTGATAACGTTTAATTTTGTTGTACGGTGTTATCTACGTATCTGCTTTAGATGGCATATACCTACACACTTCATATGAAAAAAAATAAATCTTAATAAATTGATTTGAAAAATTTTCTTAACTGAATGTAACAATGTATAGAAACAAAAGAGATATTTCTCAAAAAAAAATTATCAAAATGACATGACTTTGTATGAAAGTGCCGTATGAATCATAAGCGTATAATTTGGAAACAAAATTTACGACGACTTTCTTTTTAGGCGAATAATGTTGTCTTTTAAAAGTTCTTTTTTTATTTAGCTATTTTTTCCAAGTTTCATCTCGGTAAAGGGACATTACATACTTCCAGAGTTTCCACATATTTCTATATATTCCTTATATGTATAAGATATCTGTACTTCTGAATTTCGTTATATGGTCTCCAGATACATGTATATGGTATCTGGAGATCCATATAACGAAATTCAGAAGACCAGATTTTCGCAATATGTGTATATCTGCGAAATTTACCTAAAAAGGGATGAACAGTCATCAACGTAATAATGGGCAAATGAATGCATTCAATGCATATAAATCGTTATGTATCATATAGCGTGACAAAACAAAACAATATAAAAATATGATGTATGAAAGAGCTGATACTTCTAGATATTTCTAAAAAAATCTTAGAAAATTGACATTTTTACATAGTTATTTCATAATAAACGTTTATATGACAAATATTGCCGTCAAATTTTCTTTAGATCAAGTTATAATATATTTCTTTAGATCAAGTTATGAAAATTTCTTTAGTCCAAGTTATAATAGATTTCTTTAGACCAAGTTATACAAATTTCTTTAGTCCAAGTTATAATCTTAGATCAAGTTATACAAATTTCTTAATCCAAGTTATAATAGATTTCTTTAGACCAAGTTATACAAATTTTTAGTTCAAGTTATATTAATTTTCTTTAGATAAAGTTATAAAATCTCTTTAGTCCAAGTTATAATAGATTTCTTTAGACAAAGTTATACAAATTTCTTTGGACCAAGTTATAATAGATTTCTTTAGACCAAGTTATAAACATTTCTCTAGTCCAAGCTATAACACATTTCTTTAGACCAAGTTATAAAAATTTCCTTAGTCCAAATTATAATAGACTTCTTCAGACAAAGTTATAAAAAATTCTTTAGTCCAATTTACAATACTATTGTCTGCCAATAAAATTAGTACATACCTATTGTCTGCCAATAAAATTTACCTATTGATATAACATGTTTCTCTGTTGCCAATATATAGGAATAAATGATAAGGTTAATTTATATTAGTGCAACCGATAAATAGCGGTAATAAAGAGCTGGTAACTTGTGATCACATTAAAAGTTCATTCTCGAAACATAAACTGAAAATATAACGATATACAACTTAGTGTTCCACGCACCTCGCTCTCCGTATTACATTCATTTCTACCTATTTTTTTTTAAAATAAAATTATTGGGTATGAAATTACTAAATATAATGAGACATTTACAGACATCATGTCATTAATTTACAAAAGTAACATGCATTGGTCCCAAGCGATATGGTAACTAATCACGATCGTAAAGTAGATTGAGGGAAATGACTCTGATGTTATATAAATTGAACATAGTTTAAAAAAAACGATATTTTTAGAATAAATTATGCAAAAAGTGAATAACATGCACTGATCCCAAGCGATATGGTAACTAATCACGACCGCAAAGAAGATTGACGGATATGGCTGTGATGTTACAGAAATTGAACATGGTTTAAGAAATGATATTTTTTAGAATAAATCAAGCAAAAAGTAAAATATATATTTATAAACAGAACATAAAAATATGCGCAAACAGTCATGCAATATATCAAGAATTATTAATAAGGAACAAAAACAAAACAGTACAAGCTCTTTACAACGGTTACAAAAAATAATAACCAATATCGATCGAAGCAATTGATTGCTTTTATATGTGTTGCCATAGGCAAAATAAATTTAAAAGAAAAAAATTACTTGCAATGACATTTGTGTCGTGTTTTGTACGAGTAAATTTGTGATTCGCATTTTTCGAGTTTTACTTGGCTTTTCTGAGGACTCTGGTGAGGTTCATGTGTTCCAATGACACTGCATTATTTGCCGATAGGAAAGAACCAATTCAAAAAATATATTATTTAAAAGCACAGATATAACTCAAATTTGTATGAATATAAAGTACGTGTTGTATTTACAAACACCTCAATAGTTATCATGAATATAATATCAGTCACTACATTCATGTTTAGTGAGCAACTTCATCCTGTCGATTTTTGTTGCATCGTGCGCGCGCATCGTAAAATTTAATTCTCATATTTTTTTCATAACGCGCCTAAAGAAGTATAACTTCAAAAATAAATAAGTGATCAAGTCTATTTGATACTATTATGCAACTTCATTTAAAAAAATCAAAATTTCTTTTTTTTTAATTTAAACCAAAATTTGTACTTCTTACACACAATCAATTTTAATACATAAAAATATTTTTACCCATACAAATTTAACCACCACTTTCACCCCCTTAGCGGTAGAATCTCGAAAAATTCTGAAATACATGTTTCATTCTTTATGTTGAAGAGTTTCGCGTAAAAATTTACAGTAGAAATATTTTTCCTATACAAATTTTTACCACCTATTTTAACACCTTAAAAATTAAATTCCAGAAATGTCTTCTTAAACTATGCCTCCAGTTTTTTTTTTTTAATTTCTATAATTACACAATTTTAAATTTCTATAATTAGCGGTTTAGGCTGAGCGTGCATTTATACTATTAAAAAAAATATTAATATTGACGTGAAAACGTCTATTCGCTCGTTAAGTACAGTGATAGCCGATCGAACTATTTTGTGTTATAAAATACCGTCAGATTTCAGTCGCTCATAATGACGAGACTAATAATGAGTTAAAAGCGGTTGAGTCCACACCGGAAAGAGTATGTCTGTACGTGTTTGTCGTGAAGTATTTGTTTTTCCTGTGACGTCATCGATTAGTGTTGTGTAACGTTAAAAATAATGTAGCGTGAAAATGCGTTTAGCTAGGGCGTTGATGTGGGTGTCATTATAAAGAGCTTGTCAAGCACTACTATGAGCTAAACTGAGACAATAAAAATTTCCCGGAATATAAGTAAAAATAGATATTAAACAGAAAATTACAAAAAAATTAAAGACGTCGCCGCATATGAATCGTAAACATGCTCGGAATTATAAAAAAAATGCAGATCAGAGGAAAGTTTGCGTCAAAAGGAATCCAAGAAGCCTAAAAATTCCAGGGCTGAGTAAATAGGAGAGCTACGTCAACGTCGAAAAGAAAATGAAAAAACGACGCAAAGCGATTACGTAGCTGGTCCATTGAGCATACAGCACCCAGCGACAGTCCCCGTTATACTACCCTGTTAATACGAAACACTTGTTATGATTTTATTCCAACATTTTCACAAGCAATCTATGGCTCGGACCCGACCTGCGTCTTTAGGTTTCTTTTTACATTTCTCCAAAAGTATAGAATTTGGTGGCTCCGTAAAGATTCAGTGTTTTTCACAAAATATACAGGTTCCAAAACTTTTTTGTGAAGAATGGTCCACCTTCTGTAATAGGAGTAGAAATTCTTCTGATGATGTAAATATATCTGACTTGACATTTAATCTGTTATTTCATATTTTGTTCATCAGATTGGGTGACCAGTTTTCTTTTAAGTATACTAAAAGGATAGCATTAACATCATAATGAATCCGGTCTTCATAATTAGGTAGTCTCTTTAAAACTTCATTAGAACTTAAAAAATAAATACCATCATTGGAAAATGTAAGAACTACTTTAATAATTTTGTTAGAATTATCAGTTACCTTCTTTAATATAATGGGATCGTAAGAAGTATTAAAGAATGTTTCAAGTGTATTTCTGATTTTGGATACCATATCATGAAATTACTATTAATTTATTTTTTCCCAAGTACCACGCACCAAACTTTTTCATTTGCTGGAAGTGACATTGAGAGACAAAATTGATGTTAAATAAGTAGTTATGTTTATAGATATAGTCAGCTGACAATTAAGAAATTTTGCTCGTCTAAAACATATTTTCTCAACCCCATCCTAGACCGATGCGTCCCTCGAACCCCCGCCACTGTGCGTCGGTCGGGCGCTTCCCCGGTGTCGAGTATCCGCGCCCGCTAAAAATAGGAGCCGGCTCTCGTAGGAGCCGGGTTTCGTAGAGGTCTCGGGTTACCGGCAACCGGAGCCGGACTGGGCGGGCTCACCGGCGCGATCGCCGCCGATATACATTACTAATTGTTACAATAATTATGCGCCGGGCCGGCCGCCGACCCGGCTTCTGTTACCTTAATTACTTGCTCGCCTATGGAGATAGCGACTCGGTACCGAAATTGTATCGGTGCAGCGCGGCCTGCGATGGCTCAACTGCTCTCTGACACCTCCCGAGTGTCAAAACGCTGAGGGTTTATGACGGGTGACCGAAAGTAGACATGTCTAACGGTGATCTCTTAGATTATTTACGTTTATAACAACGTTAACATTAAACATTAATAATTTTAGACAATATTCAACTGCGTCTTAGAAGCGGTATACAGTTATATCAGATTTAGTGCAGTAGTCAGTGTTGGTGCTAAATTTAGATGCAAATTAATCTCGAGAATTTCAATAAATTATACAGTTTTGCCTGCTAGATATGCTTGGAGTCGCAATGGCAGTATCGCAGGGTATCTTGCAGGGAATCAATGACGTCACTATGAGTTTTGATGTTGGCTGTTAAACAGGATGTCTAAGATAGCCCACTTGTTGTTTTCTGGGTGAATACGTATATACACGACAAACCGATCAGAAAAATATTAACAAATATAAATTTTAGAACTAAATATGCTTATCACTGTAAAATATAACGAATATATCAATGTAATAACGGGCTCCAAATAGTTTTTAACTGGGAAAAATATTGTGTTTATAGTGTCGTACATACATTACACGTCGTATGTACGACACTAATATTGTGTTTATAGTGTCGTACATACATTACACGTCGTATGTACGACACTAATATTGTGTTTATAGTGTCGTACATACATTACACGTCGTATGTACGACACTAATATTGTGTTTATAGTGTCGGACATACATTACATTGTCGTACATACATTATATCGATTAAGAAACAATCTGCCATGTAAAGTAGAAAATTTTCAACCGATATAATAAACGTGATCGTCTTTATTTCAAAGACGGAATTACGTATAATTGCTACATGTAAACTACTTTCACCTTTATCATTTTCAATAACTGTCTTACGCAATAAACCACGAAAATCGATACCATCTACTTTGGGTGAAATCGGCTCTCCGCCGTAGACTGCAAAGCTCAAAGCGGTGCTATCAGTACAGCTACCAGCGAGCGATTCAAAAGAGACAACATGAAGAGTGTGTTTTGCAAGTTGCGTGTGTGTGCGTGCGTGCGTGCATACGCAAGGAATCAATGATGTCACTATGAGTTTTGATGTTGGCTGTTAGACAGGATGTCCAAATCCACACGCATACGTGGATTTGTGCGTGTGTGTGCATGCTTGCGTATGCGTGTTGCGTGTGGATTTGTGCGTGCACGTGTGCGCACATACGCGTACACGTGCACATGTATGGGTGTGTGTGCACATGAGTACGTATTCGTGTTGTGTATGTGCGTGCGTGTATGTGTATGTGAGTGCGTGTACGTATGTACGCATGGATGCGTTCATAGTTCATAGTAGTGCTATCAGTACAGAAACCAGCGAGCGATTCAACAGGGAATAAATGAGGAGTACGTTTTGCGAGTAGCGTGTGCATGCGTGCGCGTATACGTGTGCGCGTGCGTTTATACGCGCGAGTACATATACGTCAGTATGTATGTGTGTTAGAGTGCGCGCGGTACTCTTTGGGCACAATGTTAGCCGCTTTCGAGCGACATAAAAAAGGAAAAAAGTATTCGTCCAAAAAATCTAAACTAAACTTTTGATTAGATCTATTCAAAAACACTAACAAAGCATAAAAAACTTCAAATTAAATGGCATGTGTGCGTGTACTGTCCATTGTAGGTGTTTTTTGTAAACTATTAGAGTTATTTGGATAAATTCGGCATTTTATTTTTGGCAATTTATTATAAATTTCTCTAGCCTTATTTTTTTTCTCACCTAAATATTACTTAGGGTACATTAAACAAAAAATAATTTAAAATTTGAATTTCTGATTAACGGGTCCAATGATTTTCTTCAAACTTTTCACACTGTTAACGCTACATAAGTTGAATAAATGCCAGAACTCATTTTTGCCTGTAGTAAAATCTGATTGATTGGTAGTAAAATCGTCCGTATAATGGGGGTGTAGCATGGCGCGGGGTGCAATTACTTGGCGCTTTATTAGCCCAACAATACAAATATTTTATAATTTCAACAATAAAACAATAACATTTTATTGCGACTGTAAAAAACATTGCAATAGATTGTGTTGCGCGAGAATTGATTAATGTAAAAATAAAATAGTACAAACATTATAAGTACTTTAATAAGATTGTAATAATTACTGTTTTTAATAAGTGTTTGATTAATAATCAAAATTATAAAAATAGAAAGAATTATTCTTTATTTTATCTTAATTGTTAATTAATGAGCATGTGATTATAAAGGTCAAAATGCACTAGAGCTGCGCGACACTGTACGAAGCGGCGTGGCGCATGGTGTGTAAACTTTACCGACAGTCTGTGCTTTACGACGCAAAACGCACTAGAGCGTCGCGCTGCGTAGCACGGAGCGACCGACTTATTTCACAGAAAAAATGCTGCAGCACAGTCGAGCAGCCGTAGTAAGTTTTTACCTTTAATTTGAGTGAAGGAGACGCTACTTCACAACAAATGTTATAACGGCAAAACGGAACAGACTGAACTGAAATGTGGAACTTTAATGTAATACTAATTATTATCTAAATATATTATTTCTAAAAGGTGTTTTTTGGTCGAGCGGCTCGATCTCTTTAACTACTGCCCCAAAAAAATACCCACTTAAAGCTTATGTTTTCTACTTTGGGCGAAAAATATAAAAAAATTCGAAAAAAATCTTTTTGTTAATAAAAAAATTAATTTTTATAACAATTGGCATGAGCGCCATCTGTGGGCGACACATCAAATATCTTAGCCAAATTGTATACTTGGAACACGCTAGATGGCGATATAGTGCGAAGACTTCGCACGGGTCAGCTAGTCCTCATTTAAAAAATATTGCCCAAAAATATTTAGTGATACATAATTTACAAAATTTCGAAGGCTTGAAAATTAATACAAACCAGGAAACTGGCTAAAATTCTGGTTCCATTATGAAAAAAAATACACGCAAAATCGACAAATACATATATTTGTATTTAATAAAAAATAATTACAGTTAAATTTATTTTGTAGTTTTTAAAATATAAAAAATGAATATTTTTCTGTTACTTTATTGTAATATTATTTTCTCACACTGATGGAAAGTTTAAGATATTTTAAATAATATACATTTCAAAGTTTTCTTAAAGAGATGCTATTCCCAAGCCACCACTTGGGTTAACTTAGAGCCCCTCCTGAGGCCCGTAACGACCCGCTTCATACAAAGTCTCTCTTTGAAAGGCCCCCAATAGTGTCCCGTAACGAACGCTCCCGCCGACAGGATTAAGCACTGTCCCTTCTCGATTAGTAATTCAGTTCCTCCGTTTCTTCTAGAACGTTTTTGGCGAACACTCCAAATGCTTCAAACATCAGTCCACACTCAACCAAGTCACGATGGCTAACAAATTCCTCATACTAATTGCAATAAAATAGTACATGATTCGCGCCCTGCATATCACAATCTCAGGACCGGGCCGGGCTATCTCTTAATGCAAAACAATGTAAACTCGCGCGCAATGCGCCATCTCACGTCAGAAACTGTGAAGTACAGTAATCGCTATTGAGTAGTTACTGCATATAGTCAGAAATATCGTGGATACGTCGAATCGGGTAAGTAGAATCGAACTTTGAATCGGGTACGTAGTATCGGGTAGATAGAATAGTACTTGGAATCTGATACGTAGTATCGGATAGGTAGAATCGTACTTATGCATATTCCGCACGTACTCGGCCGGTTTTATTACATGACAAATATTTACGTCTACGAATACAGAAAAGAACATTTTAATATATTCCTTAAAACGATGCTGTAGAAATGTGAAATTACGTTAAGCCGAGCTTAATAGCATCTTCCATTCGGTCCTATTTTTCAAATTATGTTTCTGAACAAGTGTAATGTATGTAATGTTAGGCAATATGTACGCATCGATAAATAAAAATTCTCCGAAGTCATTTGACCCAACTCTTTGTTCCCTAAAGACCTTGTTCATGAATTATTAAATTGTTTACCTTAATTAACATTATTAGAAATAACTATTAGAAAGAACAAAGGATTGGGTCGCTATGTAATGGAAACGCAGTAGTCGTTTCAGGTCATTTCAACTCAGTTCTCTGTCTTCGATTGTTGTTAATATAGGAAGTTACGATTTGGTCGTTTTAAAATAAATACTTCGACTTAAGTATAAGTTTAGGATTCGCATGGAGTTGTATCTTCATTTCGTTACAATTCCATAAGCGCCATTGCTGCCCAAACGCTCGACCCGTTTGTATAATAAATATTTGAAAACAATAATATAGGTTCCTTTCCACACATATAAAGTTGAGGCTGAATTCGTTTTCACACACCCCATAGTGTGAAACGTACTTATGCATATTATGTCATTTGATACATCTTCGTAAATGTTTTAAATTTTCAAGCCCATTTGCGAAATATTACCTTTAAAAGGGGCATGCAATGCGTAACCTTCTATGTGGATTAGAAAATTCTAAAAACAAAATCTAGAAACCAGCATTTGATCAGAAATTTCACTTAAAATTATTTGGACTAAATGGTTTCAACAATTTGAGAGATACTGATTTTACAAGAGATCCACATTGCCTTTCAAAGTTGTTTTCCCACAAAAACAACTTGGAATAAAAACTTGAAATTTGGAGTGGTGATAAAATGTATTAATTTATATATGTTTGAATAAGCCACACCTAGAAAAGTTAATGCAAAAACTTTAGAGGGTGGATATAAAAAATTTATTTATTTCTAAATTTCATTTACCGTGCATTGATTGAAAGTGTAAGTTACAACGATTATAAATTTTTTTATGGTATAATAATGGTGATAATGTTCACAAATAATATATACATAATGCTTAACTCAGGAGTTAGGAGAAATAAATTATTTTTCCAGATTATTATATTGAGGAGTTACTGAAATTAAATTGTCTTCCACATCATTGTATTGGACACCGAATTAAAGCTTATTAAAATGGGCGTCCAAAAATTTATAATTTGCCTTCAAAATGTAATTTGTTCTGATAAAATTACAACAAAGCAGCAAATGCATGAATCGCACTTAAGCGATTTCCGGCGCTAACTTCAACCGGCTTTATTATAAAAAGGACATGTCAATATATATTTTTTTTGTTTTAATTTAAACAAATAGATATTAGAATTGTACAAAATACAAGTCACTCACTGTAAATACCGTGATTTTTTTTCTCATTTACCTACATCTTACAGGAAAATTCTACATGTATTTTAATATGTGTTATTCTCTCCAATAAAAGTGTCAAATCAAATCACTCCTGATGTTAATATACGTATTTTCAAACTATACGTTAGATGCGTAACATGTCTAAATCTGAACGTAAAACTTGTGAATTTATTTACTCCGAATAATATTTAAAACTAGTGATATAAACGATTATTTTCAGAGAATCATCAGAGAGATAACGTCTTCTCAAGTAATTTTGATTGCGTTTTATTGCAGCATCGTTACCGAGTTCTGAATATTACGCTTTTAATCATGTGTCATTTCAATTGCACATACAGCGACATTGATCACATACAATAAATTGTTAATTTAAACAACATTTCTAGAGCGAAATACCTATGAAAAAATCTAAAATCAGACTTCAAAAAAACGTAGTTTCTTCCCTACTAGTGCCTAGTAAGACTTATTTTGCCATATGCTGCTGAAACGTGAACTCTCACGAAGTCAAAGGAAAAATCCATAGGAATTTCTGAAAAAGAATTCTAAAGAGCATACGTTTTTGGAAATAACACACCGAAAAGGAAGAAGATGAGTTCGGAGCTCTATAAGGCTTATCCTCATCCGTTCGATCGAAATACTAGCTAGGCATCTAATAATTTAAATTTGTTTTTATTCGTATAACGATTATTTTCCTTACAAATATTGTCGAGAGATTTTCCTTACAAATATTGTCGAGAGATTTTCCTTACAAATATTGTCGAGAGATTTTCCTTACAAATATTGTCGAGAGATTTTCCTTACAAATATTGTCGAGAGATTTTCCTTACAAATATTGTCGAGAGATTTTCCTTACAAATATTGTCGAGAGATTTTCCTTACAAATATTGTCGAGAGATTTTCCTTACAAATATTGTCGAGAGATTTTTCTTACAAATATTGTCTTGCTAATACTTTGTCGTCTGAAAGCCTCAAGGGATGGCGCTACAAATACGGGTTCGGGCTATAAAACTTAATCGTGATGGGACGACTTGTTTGAAGTCGCTCTGATCTGTTATCTAAAATCTCACTTGTCATTATGTGATTATCAAGTGTGAAAACCGTATGATTTTGAATTTCATCACGACTTATAAATAATTATTTTCAATACGTTGTCGTTACATTTTTGCTGTACTTTATGAGTGAGAAATAGATTATGTTCTAAAACCAATTGAAAGTAACGTGTGACTAAAAAGTGCTGGTGGGAAAACATCCTGGAGCGTCAGTGCCCGCCACTGTAATTGGTGGATGGTCACCCTACTGTGGTGCAGGCTATTTACATGCCTCAAATACAGGGAATGAAATAAGCTGGACATTTAATTATAATGAAAGAAAGTGATGTGACTGTCACGCCACAGCGGTGCAAATAATGATACCCATTTCTCCTCAAACGTTTTATATATTATTTATCACATTGTATATTTCTGGCTGCTCTAAACGGCTAATTATTGTTTTATATGTCCAATGCTTAACCTTCTTGAGACGTTTTCACACATGTATATTCCTCACAAAAACCTCATTTCTTCTGTATAAAAATAATAAAGAGTCATTTAGAACAGGTTAAAAGCATCGGTTTGTTTGGACGTTGCCATTAATTTATCCCCAAGGAGTGTTCCAGAAAACAATGTTAGCAAATCTTTATTATATATATATATATATATATATATATATAATATGATGGAAGAATAAACTAAAGCCTGATGGAAAGCCCCAGGAGAAAGTGTGACTTTTCCAATGTATGCTCATTGATAAACTACGGAGCCATATGGATGACTTCTAGCAACAAATTCAAGATATTGCTGACGAGGTTAATTACACTGAATATCATATTTATGCCACACGAAACAAAATAATTATGTATTATGTATTGTTTAAATTAATTAAGAAGAATTATGTATTGTTTAAATTAATTAAGAGGATCATTATTAATATACGCGCTTAAAATGCAAAATCTGATGTATCACTTCTCAAGGAAATATTTGACAAAATGGAATGACGTTTTATATAGACGCATTTTATAAGTAAAAACCACCAAGTGCGAGCGGACTCACGCACGAAAGGTTTCGTAGCACTAAACAATATTAAATTTATAAGTTTGCATTTCTCAAATACTGAAAAACGAAGTTGTTGCTGCGATTGGTACTGAAAATATACCGTATCTCAAAAACTATACAACATTTCTTATTCGAACTAATTTTCGTTGAAAGTTTATTCTAAGTTCTACTATCTCAATTTTTCTCAGAATTTTACACACGTTACTTAAAAAGTTAGAGGGGGAGAGAAGACACTTTTTAAGTTTTCAGAAGCACATATCTCACTAATTATCATTTCTAACTTCTTCGAACTTCTATATCATTTTTAACATTTACCTAACGATACTCCGACTTTTTTTTCATCCCTCAGTTACTTGTATGGAGTACCATCCCTAATATTTTTTTTCCTAATTCCACTATTTCATTGCATAGCGGCTCATAGAAAATACCTACAATCCATATTTCGTCCATATAGTGCAAATAGTCTCCAAGTAAAATGGATGTAACATACGGATAGGACAAAATTAAAAGAGTCCCGTTTTTACCATTTGCAACCCTAAAAAATTACCTAAGATAATATAACCGCGTCACCGATTTTAGGGCACGTCTTAACTGGACAGAAACACGTGGCCGTCGTAATTTACATATTCTGTCTTCTCTTCAATACATTGAAGAATCCTTGTTCTTCATCTTATCTCAATTCTAGATTGTAAGTCCTAGGGGCTCCAGCCTTGATCTTTCCACATTCCCCTTACTCCTAAAAATGGCACTACTTTCTAAGAGTACTCTCAGACAACACTTACAAATTCTACAATAAACTTCATGCTAATGTTCGAAATGCATAGTTGATTTATGATTCCAAAAGTATTCTGAAAAATATTTCAGATTTTGCTTCCCTATCACTACCCTATTCCTTCTTCTCCTGCTCCATCCTTTTTCCTGTCCATACTGATACCTAAATTATTTGCTCTATCATTACCTGTTAAATTGCAATGAGTAGATAATGTTACAATGTCTCATTGACAGTATATTCCAGTCTTCCACAACACTATTTTATCAACTTCTGGTGTTTTGATCCACTAAAAGAAATTGTCATTTACTCATATAGCAGTAAGTTCGTAAAATGTATAAAAGCTTTGAAATCTAAATAAATAAATAACAAATAATAAACTACCTTACGCGATGGGCATAAGGTGAAAATAAAACTTAAGGGGTTGTTCTTTTCCGAACAAATGGTAGAAAATAAGTTTAAGACTACATTTGAGTATTTAAAATTATGTTTAAGAATTTACTTTTAAAATTAATTTTGGTGGATTTTCATAAACTTTAAACCGCTACAATTTTCAAATTATTTGACCAATTTAGACGATCTAAGTACTTAAACCAAATTGGTGAAGATGTGGTAAAATCACAACGAAATTCAAAGATGAAATATCCAGAATAGCTGTATTTCTGCGAAAATCAACAATTACTGACATATAAATGAACTCAGGCACGCTTATCTGTGTACGAATACTGTTTCGCATTCCATTTATTGTTGTTTAAACAGCAAGCAAACCAAAGCTACCGCTTGTTTTGATAATTATTGGGCTAATAAATAATTCTACTGCCATTGTTTTATATTTAAATATGAAATACAACCCCTTCATCAAATAGAATACAGTATTATCTTGATCCTCAGTGCTGTCAAAACCATATCTACCGATGCACCACTGCTGTCGCGTCGATGCAGTCGTGTTGCAGCGAGTAATTTCGCTGCACATAATTACTACCGCCGGTGGAGCGATGAAACTGGAGAGGTCTGCCGCCGGTGCATGTGTAACAACAAATGTAACACGATGATAACGTATCGTGTGCCCGGTTCATACATACGTACGTACTTATACTTGTATTATCCGTCCTAGTACTTTGAACTCGGCTGTTGCTACCGTGTTTGCTGGTGAAGATGGGCAGCACAGGGTTTCTTAAATATTTTATGGATTAGTGCATCAAATTTTACTATATATCGTGAAAAGTCCTAAAGTCTGTATAAAATGAAACCTCCATGTATCAAAGCTAGTGTCCACCTGACTGTCCGAAATTTTCACATTATATTTTCTTCGAAACAGCTAAAACTATCTACTTTTTGAATATGTGTTTTTAAAGCTGTTTCATTTTTAGGGAAATAACAGTTGGAATATTGAGTAAATATATTTTTTTATATCCAAGACAAATATCAAATGAAAGACGGTAAATATGTATGAATATAAATATATACTTTTCCTAATGTATAATCCGTTATTTCAAAATTTGTTTTTGAAAAATTACATGAAAAGATATTCCGTTCAAAACCTATTTTTGAAATAATTGGAACGTAATAATTCTCAAATATGTATAACAAAGTGACAATTACAGTAGAAATAGTTTGATTCAAGTTTGAAAAGAGTTTAGAAAAACAAGATAAATCAAAATTAGCTGTTTTCTTTATATTTTCGAAGGAACGGAGAAATAAAGTATATATTGAAATTTTTGCCTGTCTGTCTGTGGGTACACGTACCATGCAGAAACAACTAAATGGATTTTGATATGTTTCCCATTACCAGAAAACCTAATTATAAACTAAATTGAAAGCTAATTGAAACCTAATTATTAATCATAATATCAATAATAATAATTATATATGATAATAATAATTATCAATCAGAAAACCTAATTGAAACCTAATGATTTCTTAATTTCTGGTTCTTGATATTGTTATCAAAAAGAAGAAATTAAGAAATAATCTGTTATTATATTTATTTGTAAGCGTATCACAAAACTAAAATCCGTCGGATGAAAAATTTTCTATATAACATTAAAAACTTAAAAAAAATTTTATTCAGGAATGGTTGATTAAAAAACCAAAATCAGTTGAATATTGCATTCACAATTGGTGAATAAATTGTCTTTCAAGAAAGCAATCACGATAATAAAGTTGTTGGAACAAAATATGGAACTTTATTTGTCAATTATTTATTTAAATTTCCTCATTATATTTTATTCTCATACTTTGATTCACTTTTTTTTATTTTTTTAAAACTTATATACATTTAGTCTCTATGCTGAATTTTATTCCTACCGCGTATAAAAATATTGGTTTATATTTATTATTAAATTTATACGCGAAACCATAAATACACAAATTCCCAAAATTTCATCATTTTTTACAGGAAGATCTCCTCTTTCCAAAACGCTATATTAAAGTTGAATACTTGTCAAATTACACGAATTATAATTCGTTCTATCGTCAAAATTCGAGGCTTGTGCGTTAATCGATCATAAAGTACTCACCTGAGGCAAAGAACAGTAACTGTTACTGCGTACCGCGGGATGTGGAATAATTTCTCTAATTTAAAATGATATCGATAATATATTTAAGCGAACCAAAAAAGTTTAACATATTTTTATTAGTTGCAATTTTCAAACCGTTTTTATTTACTTTTATAGTTGGGTCTTCATTTTCCCACAATATCGGCGAGCAAGAAACTTTGGCCGGCGCCTTGCTGGTATCGGTTTCCTCAGTAATCAAGCAAGAAACTTGAAAGTAAAAAATCTTGAAATTAATTTTTAATAAAAATATTCATTTACATTTAATAAGGATATTTAAACGTAACATGACATGAGTATTTGCAATTAAAATTATTTTACAATTAAATGAAACTACGTGATGTAATATTATTTCTACTTTCTTTAATTTCTTTAATAAAAAATTAAAGAAAGTTTTAAATTAAAGAACTCAGAGATAAAAAGTTAAAGAACTTTCTTTAATAAAAAATTAAAGAAAGTAGAAATAATACTACATCACGTAGTTTCATTTAATTGTGAATAATGAATTTCTACAAAATTAACGCCAAATATATTCAAAATTATTTTAGTTAATTTGCATCAACAATTTCAAGATATATAGACAACAACAAAACACTACTTCCAGCGTGTTCCGACACTGAATTGACTGATATTTTAGTTTTCATACTACAAATGTTAGTATGATAGCAATTTTTGAATTGATGCTAACTTTTATACAACTTACTAAAATTAGCAAGATTGCATATTGATTTTAATAATAACAGAATAAATTAATGTTTCAAGATAATATAACCTTTAGTGTATCACATTTCTGGATATAAAACTTAATTGTAATTAAACTTTTAAATATAATAAACAAAATCTGATAATACAAATTACTATGTAATTAGTTCTGTGCATTCCACTTGTCTAATAGTGATGGGTCATGAAAGAAAAAACATACTTATTTGGTATTATTTTCATTTTTCTACATAATTACTTCTAAAATCGATACATTTCTAAACAGAGCAATAAGCGTTTCAATATCTTATAAAAATAATTCCTTTTTCAAATCATTTCCAACTTTAATCTTTCACCAATTACTTCCTCTATTGTTGGAAAACAGTTTTTCCGAGGATCTTTCTTATATTTTAGAAACAGATAGCAGTAGCTGAATGCATCAGGCTGGATGCATCATGACATCAGGGCTATGCAGTTGGATAGTTGATTTCTTCCAACTGACAGATTCGTACAGAAGCAGTAACTTACTATTTCCTCTCTTTCTGTTCTTTAGTTACATCTCTTAAACGGTATAACATAGCAGCATGCAAAGATCTATTAATAGTTTCATCTTTGGTTTTGTATTCAAATAGCAAAATCCAATTAGAATCCAAAAAAAATCTGGGCATGGTTTCTCCGACGGATTGAATAACTGAATTGTCAGTGCCCTTTTCGTGTCGTTGCATGAGTTTCTGTTTACTCTCAGAATCATAATGATATACCCATTTTTAATAATAAATCCATTCAACCTGCTAATTACAACTCGATCATAAATTTTTGAAGGATTTTCACCACAAGCCCTAAAACTCGTTACAACAGTCAACATTAATAATCAACTTACATTTCTTTAGAACACCATAAGCATTCGAGAGATTCACTTTTGACAAGTTAATATGGTCATGAAGAATAGTATATACATAGCCTACTTATCTACGTAGGTACCGGTACCGTACCGTATTCCGCTATGTAGGTACCGGTTCCATTGATAAATAGTCACCTATCTACGGTACCAGAAGGAAGGTTTGTCATCTCTACTAACATTTTAACACTTATACGAACTTCTTCCAATACAAATTTTCCGAACTTTTCTCCGTTTATTCGTCGCTAGTGACTTCAGTTGACTGAACGGGACGAGTGTCATTTTCAATGCTTTCCCTACTTCGTTTAAATTCACTTCACCATTTACCAATTTTGGTAATGACAGGGTAAACAGTCACCATCCAAAGAATTTGTGTCGCTTTAATCATATCTTTCCTTCTTTCAGCGGTACATGGGTGCACACTCGTACACGCATGTAATGTATGCCTGAATATGTGTATATATAACTTTTTTCAGAAAAGACAAATAATAATTATTTGTCTTTAAATGAAGAAATACACCAACAATATAAAGTGATCATAAAATAACAAGAATCGAATCCAATAAGAACTAATTACATTTTCATTCTATACAAATCTACGACATGTTTGTAACGAAAGTATGGCAAACAATTTATATTAGCGAGTTTTTATATAAATACAGTTTCCAAACCAAATATATAAAATATATACTTATATGAGTATGATCATGAAAGTATAATAAATATATTATAGTTGCTATGAATATAAAAAACTTTATCTTGGTTTTTGTCTCACAATTTCTAGTTGAGTCTGAATTTTTCCTTCATTGGTATCTTAAATACTATATTTGTACCATATTTAAAGGTTTAAACTCTTCTCGTAGTGACCTATAGGTGTTGATGATCTTTCAGTATGTGTGTGAGTGAATATGATATGAAATTTACTATATTTCATGTCAAATATTGGGAAAAGTACTATAGACATTTTGAATTTGTAATAAGTTTTAATAAGTTATTCATCCCTCCATACGTTCAAAAATTAAGACAAAAATATTCATGTATCGACTTTTGTATTTGAAATCGATTTTACACTATTATTTTAACTATCAGCTTTTCTAATATTTTACAACTTAAAACATTGTCGAAACGGACATAAAGTTAGAAAACGAACATCTTTTCAATGTACTTCGTAACCGGCTAAATCGAGAAAAATAAAGGAAAGCAATATCGATCAGGAATAATTGAAGACGGGAAAGTCAGTGGTACGAATCAGAAAACGGCAGAAAAATTGCTAGGATTATCTATTCTAATTTCAGACCTATTCTCTGCGATACGGACGCAATTACTCGTCACTAAGCTAAAAGAGTTAATGATTATTTAAGTAATTTAATTAAATTTACGTAACATTGAGGAGTAATTTCCAAACAAGGAGAGAAATATTCATAATTATACAAATTATGTAGTAATCAGGCGACGTATCTATACGTTTTGAGTTACAAAAACTTTACGACTTATTTCTTAATCTCCTGCGACATGAGTACATATTTACCGTCGTATAAAGATCAGGTGACTACGTTCATTTTGAGTTTATACCTAACAATTACTGCAATAAACACAGTCTTTATGACTCTAGGTAAAGCCTCATGGAGATCAAGTAACGAAATAGAGAATATTATGCGCCAAGTAAAATTTCTTTTAAAGGGAACAGACAATCTAACCATAACCCCGCCGACATCTGGTTTAAGTTACTACAGGAGTGGCTTTTTAGCTCCGTATATGTAGTTCTATCATTTGTGTGTGTGTGTGTGTGTGTATATATATGTATATATATATATATATATATATATATATATATATATATATATATATATATAATATATATATATATATACATATAGATATATATATATATATATATATATATATATATATATATGCTTATAATTGATTAACACATTCAATACGAATAATGTTAATGGTGTTCACCATTGCTTTGATTGTATAAAGGTTATAAGGCCAGTGTAAAGGTTATATGACCATGGTTGGGATAATTCAAGATTTTAGTCTCCACATTGAATATGTTAAGCATTATGTGACATTTGTGTATAATAAAAAATCCTGCATATAAATCACTGATAGTAACACTGAACGAGTACGTCTATTAGTTTCATATTAAATGTTTTTATATAGCTTCATGTTCAGGAAGTTACTGATTCAAATTTTGCGATCGATTTATCAGCTACTTCCTGCTTAACCGATTCTCATGAAATTTTACACACTTGTTCAACCCCCGTACCAATACAATATTATGGTATTGTCATGGGGTCAATTTAACCTTCAATCCTCAAGTACTGATCCTGCAGGGGTAGGTAGACCTACCTAAAGCGTGAGACTGAATGATTTCCTAATTTTGAAGATAGTATTATGGATCTCAAGCAAAGACTTCGTCATATAAAGACGAATTCCAACTCCTCAGCCCTAATGCTGCAGTAATACGACCTGTCTAAACCGTAAAACTTGAGGATCTGGTGTTTCTAAATAATTATTGTGGGTCCCAAGCGGAGACTTTGTCATTAAACTACCGGATCCTGGTGCTGCGATAGTACCACCTGCTTAAACCAAGAGACTTTTAAAGTAGTATTGTCCCAAGCAGAGAGTTTTTATTAAACTCCAGGTTCCAACTCCTCAGTCTTGATGTTACAGTATTATGGCATGCCTTAATCATGAGGCTTGACGATCTGCTGCTTTCAAACTGGTAAAGTCGACCACAAGTAATTCAGTGGAAAGTAAACTAAGGGTGAATTGGTATTCAACCATTGAACTCTGAATACCAATTCGCCCTTAGTTTACTTTGAATCCACCCAAGTAAAGATTTCTTTCGTATCGTGCCAAGGACGGTATGGCATTAGGGTTGTTAAAAATGATACGTCGCTAATGACACACCACCTAGCGATACCCCCCTTCAATAGAGGAGGTGAATAATGATATGAGATATGCTTCAAAATAATCACCATGAGAAAGAGTTAATGCGGTGTAGTGTTTAAATCTCAAAACTATCCTTGATCGGAATAAAGGAATCTATTCCTGTAGTTCTCAGCAACGCATTCAATTTACGTGCACGAGTATACCTTACTTAAAGCTTATGTCCACTGCTCTTCTCATATTTTATCTATATACGTATCATCTATATGCATAGGGTTTGCTACCCGAGGAATCTGAATGGAATCCTATAGTTGTAACAAAGTTGTCAATCCGTCCTACTATTTGTCTGTCACGAGCTTGGAATTTCTAAAGTAAATAAAATAGAGATTGGTATATACACTATAATATGTAATAGTTCCTTAGTTCATGTAAAGAACGCTGCAGTTTTCTTTTTCTACATCAGCACGCGAGGTCTCGCTGAAGAGGCCTTTGAGTGGAGCGCATTTCTATTTCTTATTTTATTTTCACTGAGTCAGAAAAACTACTTCTTAAACCATCAAATTTACCATTTTTATACCCATATCGTTACCAAACCTGCTATAAAAATGCCATTACGTAAGAAAATATAATTCCGCCTACATATTTCTCATTGCACGTAATAAAAAACAGGTATTCAAAGAGAGTACTTAGTATAGCATAATAGTAATGGGTTAAAACCAAGTATTTTTTAAAATATTCACCATGTTTTTACGCCTTTGAAAGATATACTAGGTAATTGTATTTATGGTGAAAAATAGTATTTTTTAATAGTTTATCAAGAGGTATCACGGTACAGAGTACTCTTAAATATTCTTACGCGTCTAAGTGTGAACGAAATTTTCAGTGCCGAGTTTTACTCGTGTACTGTTATTTTAGTGACGTACGGCCACAAAGAAACTATCAAAGTTTCAATAACATATCTGTAGAGGTTTCAATGAAATCTATTTTTTTAATACAAAAAACCAAAGTAAAAAGGACCAAAAGTAAAATACAATCAGGGAACAAAAAAGCTATCATAAATGTTATATGTCTAGATAATATAATTTATTATATCAATTAATAATTGTTACTAAGAAAGAAAAAAAACGAGTGTGCTTTAGACCACACGACTAAAGTAAAACTTCAGATTCACAAAATATGAACTTTAAAATGAATTTACAATTTTATTAACTTTAAACGTAGAATAATGTATTGAACAAAATAATAATTTATAAAATTGTTCAAGAACGAAATGAAATTACAAAATAATCAAAAAATCACCGTTGGCGTAACGCTAGCAAACTCGCATATATATATATATATATATATATATATATATATATATATATATATATATATATATATATATATATATGTATATATATTTCATGCACTGGCTATGAAAGGAAGAGAGAAAGAAAATGTGCGCGCGCATTGCTCTCTCTTGTCCCTACAGTTATATACGAAACGTATATAACCCTCTCAACTTCCGTTCGCCTCGCCCGATCATACTTTTCGTAACGCTCTCGTCACGCATTCACCAGCTTACTCCCCAAGTCAAGCGTGCGTGTAGAAGTTTTACTTTAACAATAAAAATCTAAATACGTAATAACTTTTCAGAAACGTTTCCAAAAAAATCTATATCGATCATTTTTTAAAATATGTAGTTATGGCCTAAAAGAATTTAAAATAAACTCGTAACCGGCAGTGACACTCGTTTTGTGTTGTTTTCAAAATGAATCCATTTTTTCTTGCCGATCTCCGTTCATTTCAGACAATTCTAGTGTTTTTATATTTATATGACAGCTCGTACAATACATAAAGTATACCGAATTAATTGTACCAACAGCATATTTTGTCAAAAACAAGTCTTAACGAATTAAATAAAGTACATTTGGGATTATATCATTAAAATCGATTGTATAATTTTCTAGTTTACTTTCTACGTACAAACGAAGAAACTTACGCATATCTTGACGCAGAATTTTATATAATAGTTAAAAGAGCGGACAGTGAGAACGCGCCCTAACCTTGCGCCGCTATTGGTAACGTGATCCGGTGGCGTTTTTGCGTCAGACGCGGCGTTCGGTTACGCGCCGTCACCTGAGCTGCTTCCTCTCGCAGCGGGCGCAAACTGAACTTCTACCCTCGCCCTGCGGGGTGGTTGCCGCGGTGTCGAAGAACATACCCCTCCTGACAGCGAAGTTGAGGAACTATGCATTCTTAACTTAGCAGTGATATACTGAAAGGTCGTTTTCATAAACATAAGAAATTATATTACTTTGTATATGGTATCAACCAAATACCGACATTTATTTGATAATACACCTTTTGCTCCGTAATATCAGAGACACTTAGATTAATTACTCCAAACAAGCATAAAAAAATTTCTGTTATGTGCTTATAACCACACGATAGAAATGAAACTTCTTATATATATATATATATATATATATATATATATATATATATATATATAATTACATTGATGTTATATAACGGATATTAGTTCGGCGAATCAGGAACAACGCGAGATAATTATGTTAAAATGCAATAGCATACGCGTATTACATCGACAACTCTCAAACAAAATATTAGTCAAAAATAAAACGTAATTCACAGACAGTGAACTCACTCAGCCGGTGCCGAAGGAAGCTGAGTCTACCCATAAGAATGAAACAATAGGTTTGTGGAACCTATAATATATTATAAATACAAATTTAGTCAAATATCTAAAAAAAAGTGCGTATGGTTCACTTAAAAAAGAAGTACTGGATCGGGTAAACTCGGCTCCCTGGCCGATGCCGAAGGGAGTCGAGTTTACCCGATCCAGTGTCACCGACCGGACGACTCAATTTCTTGCTCAGAAAAAGTGCGCATGATGTGCCTAAAATAGTTTCATTTCAATAGAGAAACATCATTTTTACCGACCTCCCGTACATTAAACCAAGGGATGAAAAATATTTTTTTTATTATCCCATCGAGTAGGGTGTCAAAAGAAAAGTAGTCGAAAATACAATCGAAAATGTCATACGCATTTTTCGTTACGGTGTCTGTTTCGCGGGATATGAGCCTGGAAAAGGTCAAAAATTATGAATATCTTTCCTTCAATTTTTTGATGTGCTTGCGAAAATACGGAAAAAATGCGGAACTGATGTTTGTTCAACACTACAAGAGAAAATTATTTTTATTAACTTGCAATATAACATTCAAGAGACATAGACTATAAAGTTCCTTTTCTTAAGCTTGTGAAATCTATAATAGGCTATCAGCAATATATCTTTATCACACACTCCGATTACCACTAATTTCTACGGAAATAAATATCCTGATCCTGATCGTAGTAAAGAAAGTTTAAAGAAATTAGAACATCTTTAAAATTTATGCATCCGATACATCTTTGGTCTCAGAACTGAAGCAGGTCACATTCTCAAATATAGTCAAAAATAACATTTAAATAATACTTGCCAATGAACTATTTTTATTAAAATAAAAATACTTTGTACCCTTAATTAAGCTTTTAAATATACCCAAATGGGTACCGAAGAATCGTAGTGCGAGTTCTACTCGTAATTAACAGGTTTATCTAACTACCTTATCTTCATTAATTCATTATGTGTTATATTATATACACTAGCTGTTGTCACCAAAATCTGAATGGCATTGGGGGACCGAATGGGATTCTTAAAATCGGTGAAAACACTAATCAACCATTAATTAGTGTTTGTAAGCAAACAAATTCTAGATTTAAAAATCTAGACTTTGTGTAGTTATCTAAACAGTTAAATTGAAAAAAAAATATAACAATTTCTATTTTTTGTATTTTTTAAATAATTCTACTCTAATGTAAATGTGAATTTATAGTAATAAGTTATAGTTGTCTTTTAGAGTTGTCGTAGTAAAATACATTTAATTAATAATTGAATTCATTTGGCGTTAATTTTGTAGAAATTCATTATTCACAATTATGAGTATTATTTGTAGTTACTTTCTTTAAGTTCTTTACTGTGACCTAGGTTTCGTTGTATTACAACATCTTCAGGTGGGCTATTAGCAAAGAGCTTTGCAAATTGCACGGAGGTACTGATTCCTCCATCCTGAATCCTTCATCTAAAATATCTACTTGCAAAATTTTATGACAAACTTTACACCTTAATTAAAAGTGATTAAGGTACTTTAAATAAGGTACCTTTACAACTTTGTAATACCTGTCCGTCACAGTAGACCTACATAGGAGCATAAAATTTAGCAAGTAGTTGTTTTAGATGGAGGATCTCATTTAGTTTAATACTAAATGAGATCCAATACATATTTTTAATGTACTTATCCAAAAAAATTACAGTGTGGCCCCAGTTTTACGAGGTCGTAAAATATTTTTCCACTTACTTTATCAATGAGGAGGAATTAGACATAAATATTTTCAGCTAACTTGTATCAGCAGGCGATTAGAGAAAGCGGATATAGATGCGTTTTCCAGTCACGGATTTGTCTAGCTGTTTTATTTTCAAACGTTGTGAAATTTATTAGTGGGTTTATTAAGCGTGGCTAACAAGAAGTAGCATATTATAATCTAGCAAGGTAGAAGAGATAAGGAAAATTCTCGCTAGAATTATGTAGATATAACAATTATTATAAAATGTTTGTCTGTAGTTCACGTGAGGTCGCATATGGGTTGGTTTTAGAAAGGCAAATGTCAGTCTTAATCATTAGATTAAAAACTTAGCTGAGTAGAATTTTGACTATCATATCATGTAATTACTTAAACTCCACTCCATTTCGAAAGAGAATGTTTGTAAACAAACCAATTTGACAGTTAAAATATGGTTGGCACAAATAAATATTCAATCAAATAGTGACTATTCACAAAACTCATTGTATTTCACCCATAAAAATATTATACCATGTACTACAATATAAATATATATTAACTTAATAAACTGCCACATTAAATAATGTTATAAATACTATTGTTGTAGTATTACACCGTTATTTTACTGATATGAATCGTAAAATTCAAATTAGAAAAGTGGACAACCCTTGCTGTCAATTACTCAAAATCCAGAGATATAAAACCTTTTTGGAAAATACTCTTTATTCCGTCACATAAAAATCAATACCCACACATGGTATTAGGTATTAACCATATATTTTATTCGTTTGGAGTGAAATAGCGTTAAATCTGGCGTAAATATAGTAAAAAGAAAATATTACGACATGTTACTTTGGTTTTAAATAAATGTTAGTATTATTTATAGTAAAAAGAAAATATTACGACATGTTACTTTGGTTTTAAATAAATGTTAGTATTATTTATAGTAAAAAGAAAATATTACGACATGTTACTTTGGTTTTAAATAAATGTTAGTATTATTTTGCAGTATAGGAAAAAATGTTTACACACTATATGGCAGTACTTCTTTTTGTAATAGGTAAGTTTATGATCTTATTCAACTGTATATTTTCGACGATTATTTTTAGTTTTCCACATAAATATTGAAAAAAACAAATATTTAAAAATTTAATGTTAAAGCATGACGTGGCCCGTAGCACAGGGGCCAAGACGCTGGCGCATGACGGAAAGAGAGGTTGTTTAAACAGTCATAAGTTATTTATCTAATCGTGAATGATTTAGCATATGTTGTAATATAAAATTTAAAAAAACCAATAGCAATAGAAAATCATATTTAATTGCAAAAACTAAATAATTTCATATTACATTACTAATGTGAACATAAGGAAAAAAAATTACAATACCTGAACTGTCATTTTGCTTTGTTTACAAACATTTTTATTTTTTAATAAAATGGAGTATAATTAAAATTAAGCAATATGTTATTGTCGTACTGTGAATTAGTTATTTCAACAATGAATGTTAGTTTATCATAAATACGTTCGAACGTAACACAAAAGTTATTATTTATAGATAATCTGGAATAGTCATAAGGCCTCTCGCACTTTTTCATACATCGTTGCACATCCCGCGGGTGTGTACTTCATTAACTACCAGCCCGCCAACCTCGAGTTTTGACGATAGACATATGTAATTATAACTCGGCTAATTTTACAACTAATCAATTTTTCATACATCTCTACGAAAGAGAAGACCTTTCTCTAAAAATTAATGCATTTTTTAATTATTTTAAATATTTATTACGACTAAATTCGCTTTTGAAAAATAATATGCGTCTGTGTCCGTTGCTTTATACGTATGTACATATGAACGTATGTAAATATGTACGTATGAACGTATATATGTATAAGGACATGCTACTGTCGCAATTTTTAATCGATTTCAGTGATTCTTTTTTTTCTATCAATTAATTAACTATGACATTAGAAGTCTCTTGTTTTTACAATAATTTTTCAAACAGATTAATTTTTATAAACAATTTTATACACAAACTCTCTTTTTTCGTGCTCGGTGATTGTCCTCTGCCTCCGTTTTATACGTATCTTCTCTTTGCTCCCTGTAGTTTATACCTTTTTATTTTTTAACTTTTTCTTATAGTTGTTTATTTCATAAACAATAAATAAATTCGAAGTGTACATTTTTTGTTTTACCGACAATTTTAAAATATCTTCAGGAATTTAGAATGCGTACCTAAGCCAAACATTTTTTCTGCTGCCCACTTGCACTGACTTGCTGACAAGCGCCGATTTAAAATAACGATGTTAAATATATAAAAGCAGTGTTATTGAGGAAATCATAAACAATATTATAGTAATATTTTCATTTTAATGAAATTAATCATTTTTGCATGAAAACGTTGCAAAGAAATAAACAATATTATCCCATTTATAATACTGGTTTAGATTCACGTATTATGCTTATAAAAGAAATCAACGGAAATCATATTTGTTATATCCTTTTAAAAGAACACAATATTAACTGTTATTCTACCATATTTTTTTCCTATATATCAGTGTTCAGAAAAAATTGAAGTTCGCTCGCTAAAAGTTTACAAAAATTGAAATATAACTTACGCTTATCGACCCCCCTACAAACACTTACATATATGCACGTGACCGCATTAATACTTTGCGGTCCCTTTGATTGTCATGCAACCCCTTTAAAGAACATGATCCCCACTCTGTGAAACTGTTATGCACAAGCTTTACAACCCAGCCAATACCACAGAATCATAAGTTGTTGGTAAAAGCAAAATCATTTTTTTTTGTCTTTTATTAATATTATTTTAATATTGAATCTTTTACTCATGTTTATATACATAACCAATACGACAAATTTACATAGGTTAATTATAACTAATAATACGGCAAAAATCGATGAAAAATGTAGTCATTAACCTCACCTTTGATCATATACTTAATAAAAAAAACTGTCAAACACGAGTACAACTCGCACTACGAATTTCCGTAGATATTTATGCACTTATAACAATATTGACAATTACGGACATTTAGGAATGCATAGTATTTTTATTAAACTCTACAAATATTAATGTTTCAAATGATAAATATATTGCCTACTTTATCTTTCACGGGCATAAACATATGGTGCATATTTAAACAATTATGAATAATGGCTATAGTTTTTCTACAACCCTTGCGTGGGTTTCTAAAAACCCTATTTTTCATTATTTTAGGGTGAGTAGTTTTGGAAATAAGGGTCAGATTTATTTTTTGCATACCTTTCAGTATATCTTAAAATAATGACTTAAAACATTTTTTGACTCTGACCTACATAGTTTATTTAGACAAATCATATAATTAGATATTTCATTATCTTATACCGGACGTTCCGCCATTTATATTTTAACTACAGCAATAGACTAACGTCATAGACAACAAAACCAGAGAGTGTTGCCAATATAAATATAAAATAAATTATAATATCTCTCAATATAAACTACTTAAAATTATGAAAAGTATACTTTTGAGACCCTTATTATTAGCCCTTTCAACCAATATCCACCCTCGTAGAATCCCAAAGTGTATTTAATAGAAAAATTTAACTTAATTTTCCCGCCCTAAAATTTCCAAATAAATATTTCTAAGTGTTCGCTATTGTGTTGTTTCTTTGATTTGTTTTATTGTTTTGCCAAATTCCAAGCGGTTTTTGCAAAAAACGACTCAGACAGGTAGATAGATATGTGAGTTATCTTATCAGGGCTCCGTTTTCCCTTTTTGAGGTAACCTTAAAAAAATTAAAAAGTTTAAAAAGGTCTAGTTCAAGAAGATTTACATCAAATGGAGACCGAGAATAACCGCCAAGCACAAAAAAGGGCGCTTCGTAGAACATTTGTTTATGAAAATGAAACTATTCATTATGACAATAAATAAATAAATAAAGAGGCTTCTACTTTGATAGTTAACCAATCGATAACCTGCTCATTCAAAGAAGAAAGAAGAAGAAGCTTCGAAGTTAGCCGCGCGTTCGCCATGAGGTAGGAATTTTAGCGCTGACCCGTTATACTTTGAGTTCTTAGCAGATGAACTCCTTATTGATAGAAAGAGATGTATTTTGGATATCCTTTGTACTCATTGGCAGTCTAGCTGGGCTACCCCCAATTCTAAAAGTGAGACTACAAGACTGTTTTTCTCCGATGTATCTGACCGGTCAACAGTACAAGTGACTATTATACTTCACAATTTCAAACAGGGTAGGATGCTTTTCACGCTAGCTTGTTTAAATTCACTTTGAGAGACAATTCTGCATGTTCCTACGGTTTCGAGACGCAGGTCATAAATCACGTTTTGTTCCACTGAGATATATGGATGTTGACGTATGCTCTCTATCAAAACCCTATGCGCATCGTGAGCGCGACGACGCCTAGAATCGTGATAGAGAGCATACGTCAACATATCAGTAGAGTAGAGTCACGAGATTCTTTAGAACTTGGTATCTTTAGTCACCGTAACTTGGTTGAGAGGGGACCAATCCATGAGGCGTTCAGAGCGTACGCAAAATGCGTTCTTGAAAGAATGGATGTGCTAAATGGTTCATTGGTTGGCGACAGTCCTTAACCCTGTTGGGTGGATGCGCTGGATGGTAGTAACAGAAAACTATTAGGGGACCTTCGAAGTTCCCCATTTTTTGTATGTTACTGGTCCGTGGAGGTGTAAAGAATAGTAAAGAATGGAATAGTCGACGGAAAAAAGAATCACAAAAATCGGTCAACAATTACGGCATGTAGCGTGTGTGCTTGCGTACATACGTACGTACGCGCGTACATACGTACATACGTATGTACGAAAGTACATACGTACTTTCGTACAGACCAACAAATGGAGACGAATATTATTTTTCAAGAGTTATAGTAACAATTTATTATGTACTTGAAAAATTATAGAAGCTATAATTACTTACATCGTCAAAAGTCAAGTCTGGCTCGCCAGTCAATGTGTGACTCGCCAGTCAATGTGTGACTCGCCAGTAAATGTGTGACTCGCCAGTAAATGTCAAATCAATGTTCTTTAAGTTAGGGTTTTAAAACTATCACATAGTTTTATTATATACATATATACATATTATAGGTTATATAAATAGAAAAATAAAGAAATCTCTTAATAACATTGTCTGATCAATTATAGGTTTGAAGCAAATACAGAAGTTTTATTAATTTTTTTTACTTTAGGGTATAAAAATCAACTTGTAAACGATTTAATCTAAGCGTAGTGCATTTAATTAGTTCGCTTTATCTACTCGGCTTTCGACCGCCATGATAACTATAGTCCACTATAAGAACACTCGTCACGAAAGCAGACGGCTTCGATTCAAATCTCAATCTAAAAACGGACACAAAACAGCACAAACGAGCAAACGGCACGTAACACAACTCCGCCGCCGACACGGCACAACCCGGCAAATGGAACAGAGGGGCCGGCGTCTGCGGCGCGGTGTCGGCTTACGCGAATATTGGGAGACCCGCTGTGTTGCCGGCGCGTGTAATGCTATACGCCGATATAATTAGCAGCCGATAAAGTTTCGAAAGAGACGGGTTACATACGACAATAGAAGTCACGAAACTATATGTGTAATTAATTGAACGTCGACACAAAATCACACAGCACAGTAAGTTAACAAATACTTATAACTAGTCTGCTTACAACTATTAAAGCGAGACATAAACTAACTGTATGGAATAACTTTCGTACACCATCATCGCTGTACAAAAGTTATAACTAGACTGCTTACAATTAGCAACACGAGACATAAACTCTATGGATTAATTTTCATACACCATCATCGCTATAGAAAAGATATAACTAGACTGCTTACAACTAGCAACGTGAGACATAAACTAACTATATGGATTAACTTTCGTACACCATCATCGCTAAACAAAGTTATAACTAGACTGCTTACAACTAGAAAAGTAACTAAAAAAAATTTTAAAAACGAAACTATCAAATAGATTAAATTTTAATATAAATACATAATCTCTATACAGATTTCAAATAGCAACTTAGCACTGCCCAGCAGATGGACCACGTAATTTCATAAGAAACCATTACAAAGTAACGGCCAATAGTAAACGCAGCACAGTCAACAAAACAGAAGAATATCGATAGTAGTGTTGTATCGCTTATGTTATATACTAGTTGTTATCCGCATGGATTTGATAAAATAGACGCGTAAGTTTTGGACTCTCGGATCTACTTTACGCCATCTGTTGACATATTGTATAACTCATTTTTTAGTTTCATACCTCAAAAGGAAAAAGGGATCTTTATAGGATCACTTCGTTTTCCGTCTGTCTGTCAAGACTCTTTATCTTAGGAACGCGTGGAGGTTACCAAATTAATACCAAATACTTAGATCTATGGTCCCTTGGAGCTATTTCCGCCATATCCATCCGGGTTGTCTCAGAGCCTCTCCTGGGACCTGTGCGCTGTAAAAATATCAAACTTCTAAATCAACGTAATCAAAAAATACGGCCATTTACGCTGCATCTAAGTTAATGCGATAAAAAATACGCTCATTTACGCCGCATCTAAGTCAATGCGATAAAAACATACGGCCATTTACGCCGCATCTAAGTCAATGCGATAAAAACATACGGCCATTTACGCCGCATCTAAGTCAATGCGATAAAAACATACGGCCATTTACGCCGCATCTAAGTCAATGCGATAAAAACATACGGCCATTTACGCCGCATCTAAGTCAATGCGATAAAAACATACGGCCATTTACGCCGCGTATTTTGACAGTTGCAAATCACTCAAAAACTATAAGACTTTTAGTACGCGGGTACTATATACTTTCCGTTGACCTAAAATCGTGACATTTGGAAGAAGGTCTCACAGTACAAGTAAAGGAAAAAATCGTTAATTTGTAGTTATATCCCTTAAAAAATACTTTTCGAAACTTGCCTGTGAAAGATATAGTAGGCAATATATTTTCGTTCTAAAAAAATAAAATTGTTTTTAAATAGTTTAATAGGAATATTAAGTACCATTGAATTATCATAAATGCCTAAACGTGTACGGAACCCTCCTATTGCGAGTTCCATTCGTGCTTGACAGGTTTTTATTTATTATCAAGTTGGATTCGACGGGAATTATGCTATTTATCGGATTAACAAGTATTTTATATACTATATGTCTATATTCAGTTTTAAAAGTTATAAAAACTTTGTCTAGTCATTCAGCAACAAATATATTGTTTTTCGTAATATTAGTGTAACACGCGAGTAAAAGATACGGGTATTATTATAGTTTATGGGTTACTTCCCCATACTATTTGTACGTACGCCAAATAGGCTAGCAATCCGAATCGTGAATTATATTGGTTCATGAAAATTTGCCTAGCCCTTAAGGTTGTTCAGTAACAAATATCCAAATACTCTTTTTTGTAACATTAATATAGGACGCAAGTGAAACCATGGGTGTTACTGCAACATATGTATTACCGCCTTACACTAAATATATTTAATATATTTGGCGTTAATTTTGTACAAAATCATTGTTCACAATTAAATGAAACTACATGATGTATTATTTCTACTTTCTTTCATTTCTTTATCACGACCTAGGTTTCGTTGTATAACAACATCTTCAAGTGGGCTATTAGCAATGATTCTTTAATTTATCTAAGACATCTTTGCTAATAATAGCCCGCCTGAAGATGTTGTAATACAACGAAACCTAGGTCGTGGTAAAGAAATCAAAGAAAGTAGAAATAATACTATATCACGTAGTTTCATTTAATTGTGACTAAATATATTGATGAATAAAATTATATTGTTGGATGTGACTCTAGTTGTTATAAAATGCCTGGAATAATTTTGTATAATTTTCCTAATTGTCTACGGAAACAAGAGTCTAAAAAAGACAGTTCGTAACAGTTCTTCGTTGATAGTAAAAGTTCCGCGTGCTATTCGCACCAGTAGTTTCTCTCAAAACAGTCCCTTTTATAAAAACATGCAAAGGAGACCAGCAAAAATGAGCCCAAACGGTACAGAGATAAAACAATTTTAAAAAAGCTGGTATTTTTGAGAATATAAAAAACCAAACTATTCAATAATTGACAATCAGGAAAGAGGAAAAAATAGAATTACAATTTGTAACGATAATACGAAACAAAAAAGCCATCTTCATAAATTCGCATATATCATATTTTTAAAATATAAAGAATTATTAATTGGACATAAAAATAACAAAAAAAAAATAGAACATAATACATAATAACTTTTTAGACAGGATTACAAAAAATATCAATGCCTCTTGCTTTCTTTAACGTGTAGCCATTGCCTAAATTAATTAAAAATAAACTGTTAACAAACATTGTCAATGGTTCTATTGTTGACGTTTTCCCTCTTATGAAGGTTTACGTGACTTTTTTCGACGACCCTGTCGAACTTGTGAGTGTGATGAATTACTATGGAACATCTGTGGATGGAGGATACAAGACACAATATGCACTTTGTTTAATCTCGCTAGTTCAAAGAATTCCTTCGAAATTACATTTACAAACTATTATGAAAAATAATCTAATTTTTCATTAAAAATACAAGATTTCTCCTTTGTCTGACTGACGATTGTAATAAAACTTTTAAGGAGCTTATTTTTTTAATTTGCTCTATATAACAGTATCGTTTTTATTCTTAACACCTGGGCCCAATACTCTATGGACTTTTGCCGGTCTCTTTTAGTAGCAATTTAAATCGAGAACTATATATTCAACTCGAGTCATGAACTACATTTCCAATTCGAGTCGTGAACTATATGACAATTCAAATTATGAACTTCATAGGCAATTAAACTGATTAACGATGTGGATGTCCTAGAAAATCTGGTTAGCCAATAAAGCGGTACAGTAACAAATATCCAAACACACTTTTTGTAATATTAGTATATGACACGAGTGAAGTCACAGGTGTTACTATAGCCTATATATTATTTAGACATATTAACTATACGCCAACGGACAACAGCTAAAATGGACCTAACCTTAGAGAAATAAAATACAATAATTTGAAGAAGTTGGTATTTTTTAAAACATAAAAAACAAACGATTTAGGCAATCGCTATAGAATAAAAAAACAAACGATTTAGCAATTGACAATTAGGAGACAAATAGCAAAAAATAAAATATAATTTATAGCTATTATGGCCACAAATTATGTTTTCGCTTTTTGATCTCTAAAGACCAAAAAACTATCTTCGTTAACGCTTATATATTATATTTCTAATACATAAAGAATTGTTAATAAGAGATAAAACTAAGAAAATTAGGAGACCGCAAAAAATAAAATATAATTTATAGCCATTATTGTGGCCACAAATTATATTTCCTTTCTTGCTCTCTAAAGACCAAAAAAGCTATCTTCATTAACGTTTATATATTATATTTCTAATACATCAAGAATTGTTGATAAGAGATAAAAATATAATAAAATAAAAAATAACTTTTTAAAAACGATTACAAAAAAATGTGTAGCCATTGCCTAAATCAATTAAAAAGAAAATTAATTGATATTGACACTCATTGTGTTGCCAAAATGAAGGTCTTTTTCTTTCTTTTCGAGTTTACGTGACCTTTTCGACGACCCCGTCTGGCCAGTGAGTTTCATGGATTATATGTAGATGCAGGATATAAAACAAGACACAATCTGTACTTTGCTTTATCTCGCGAGCTCAAAGAGTTCCGTAGAAATAGTATTTACAAACTATTATGAGAAATGACTTGACTTTTCATAAATAAATACAATATTTCTCCTTTGTTTGATTGTAACATTTAAAAAAAACTTTTGAGGGGCTTATTTTTTTATTTTGTCTCTATAAGAACGTCACTTTCACTCTTGTAATACTTGAGCCCAGCGCTATTCGGACTTTTGCCCGTCACTTTGGGTTGCAATTCGTTACGAGGTAGATGAGTCATTAAAGATAATAAACTGACAAACATACCAATTTTCGTATTTTTAACACTAATAGCGAAATAGGGATAACAACGCACTCTATTGCCTTAGTAATTGACTTAGATGTACATATCTGAAAGAACTGATAGTTTGTAGAGTTTTATACCTAAAAAAAAGGAGTCCTTTAGGAACGCGTAGAGGTATCAAGTTGAAATTAATAATAAAAAATTAGGTCTACGGTCCCTTGGCGCTGTAAAAAAACCAAGCTTCTAAGTCAACGCAATCAAGAAAAACCCTAAAAATATGGTCATTTATGTCGCATATTTTGACACTCGCAAATAAATCAAAACCTATAGTGTACTTCCCGTTAACCTAGAATCATGAAAATTGTCTAGAACCAAGGTCTTACAGTACAAGTAAAGGCAAAAGTCCGATCAGTTATTTTGTGTAGTTAGCCGGTAATTTGCAGTTTGTATAAATAATTTTTTATACAAACTGCAAATTACCGACTAACTACAAATTGTAATCCTTAATTTGCAGTTTTGTATAAATATTTTTTTTAAATATGCGCATGTGAAAAATATAGTACGCAATACATTCTCGTTCCAAAAAATTAAAGTTTTCTAAATAGTTTAACAGGAGTATTATGTGCCATTAAATGTTTATAAATGCTTAAATGTACGGAATTTTCGTAGTGCGAGTTCCAGTCGTGCCTGACAGGTTTTTTTATCGATATGGCCAACACTTTCATAGCCAAGCATCGACGGAAATTCAAAGTAACGGGTAGTTACTATGAAATCTAGCAACCGAATGTTTCTTCACCATTTCTTACCTTATTAAATAACCACATTTTTGCATACGAAAAGTACACTTAACATTAATAATATATGAAATCGTGCGAACTCGTATTCATGTGTGTTACATTAACGCCCATATGCACCACACACGGTTACGACTATCAGTCGGACTTACTAATAGTTATAAACGTATTTCTGCTTCTCATTAACTGTCAGTGGAGTCGGAACAAGAGTCTACTTTACCGACCGTGCTCCATCGCACGGTCCAATTGCTGAAATATCCATACAAAATAAGTTTTTAACTATCAATAAATCCGACTGAGAATCTTGACCGTGTGTGGTGCATACGGGCGTAAGTTTTGTAATGTCCACAAATACGATTAATATGTTACTGCTTAAGTGTTTTAGGAGATGCCAATTCCAAATTTGCATTCGCACATGTTTTACATTTATTTTTTACAAAGTCCCCGAGTAATCCGATATTATTGCATCATAAAAAGTGCTTTTACGTTGGACTTTTTCAAGTGGATGCAACAATATGTTCGAGCACATTCGAAGTAAAGATAATTAGCTAGTAAAAGTCCGGTTGGTACATTACTGCATGAGTAATGTATATAATTGTAGTCTCGTAATTAAATACAGCTGGAAATACAATTCCAGTCACAAGCTGTCTAGCAGATGAAACGGCTGGGGCGCGGTATCCTCTTACACTAATATTATCTCGACACTTTCAGCGTGATGGTCAGTAGCAGCTCGTTTTTGAGAGCACTCAAAAAGCAAGTCAGACATAATGAAAATGGTACACCTTCTCGATCTGTCTGTGATTCTTAATAAATTAACACTTTAATGAAATTCGAGAAATTATCACAAAGTATAAAAGATTTAAGAGATTCGTAATGCTATACTTCTTTACTCGCAATCCTAACTTCCAACATTTGAAATAAAACTGTTTCATTCTAAAAAAATATAATTTACTTATGCAATTTTTTTCGATTAGATTATTATAAGACAAAAAGGTTACTGTAACATTGACTGTTGGTTTAAACTATGATTGATCTTATTACTACTTTTCAAAATCTTGATATCGGAAGAAAATAAAAAAGTCATTACAGAACGAGAAAAACTGTTAATATCTATAAAAATACCTATTGGAAATCATTTACCCATAAAAATAGTTGATTTCGTTCAAAAAGATAGTTGTTTCGAACAATACAATAAATTGTTAGACGAATCAGACTCGTATTGACATAAGTTGATATTATATAATGACTGCTAATACTGAAGTAAACACTGTTTTAACTATCTGGTTTCGATCGAATCCAAGGGTTATGGAATAACATTTTTCAGCACCGTAAGTCACAATACTCTGTAAAATTATAAAACTAAACTGGTATTATACTGTAATTTTATTCAAGTGAAATTTATAAGTATAATAAAGGTAACATTCCATAAATTCCTATTAGTGGAGTTTACAAAATTATAATGTTTAATTACTTATCTAAAAATAAATTGTCTATCTATATGTTTAAATTATCATATATTATAAATTATCTATATACCACTATAGCCGCAACACTTCTGTCACATATTTTCGTGATGCTAACTTTATTAATTATATAGACGTAATAAGTAGTTTGAATGCTATCTTGTATATAAAAAATATATATGTTCTACGTAGATGTTGCATTAAGAAAATTAAAAAAAGACATTTTATTTTAGGATTTTCATGTACTTTTTATTAATTAAGAAAATTGTAACTCAATTTTTGTTTGTTATAAATTTGGTGCAATGATAAAGCATATTAAGCTGCTGTCTTATATTTCCATTGCCGCCCCTAAAAATATTTTCACACAGGGAAATTTTAGTTTGCGCAAATAAGGTTGTTTAAGGTATCAATCGAAAGAGGATTATATGGATTCAAAAACTGGTTTTTATAAATTGATATGAGATTGCTCGAGAAAGATTGCTGTTATAGAAACGACCATAAAAATATGACCCGTCTCCATCTCCAAAGAAAAAGCACCAAATTGAGAAAAACTCATATTTAAAGAAAAACAGCGTTAGTATGTTTTACGGCTATACGTGATATTTTTACGACTGTGAAATATATACCAGGCAATACACTTTTATGTTGGAACATAAAACTTGTATTTGTGAACAGTTTAATAAAAATACTATATTATTAAATCCATAAATGTTTATATAAGGCTAAGTTTGTACAGGACACTCGTAGTGCGAGTTTCACTCATACTTAACAGCTTTCATTTTAATAAATACTTTCCTACAATAAGTTTATGTGTGACTTTATGGTTATCGCACATTTCTACATTCAGCCCATTTTGTCTTGGGCCTGAACCACTGATATATAGAAATATTTAAAAGACTAATATAATTTCATATGTTATTGAAAATACTTTCGTACTTCACGCCAAATGATCTATTAACCTCATGAGACTTTTTTGACAGTAGCACTGTTTAGAAACGTATCTAAATAGTGCTACTGTCATGTAGCACTGTTTAGATACGTTGTATATTCCAATTTAATCAGTTTCTCACAATGTTCAACTGCTAAGCCATCTTGTCATAATTATACCATAGTGTGATGTATTTACGGCGAATTAAAGTAAGTTTGTGGAAATGTTGTCTTCATTTGTATTAAATGTTATTGTTTACTTATTTTTAGCATTACGGAAACGCATAGATTTTAGATTATAACGGTCTATGATGATAAATAAAAATATTTCATTAAAATTTTTAGTGTCTAATTCAGTAATATGAACAGCGAACACCCTAATATACGAACATTGAGTATCATATTCAAATGACCTTCAGTAAAACGACTACCAACCCCTGCATGGCGACATAGGCCAAATCCTTTAACCGTCTCGAATGTCAACGCCGTAAATCCTACTCAGAAATTCCTGAACAGGCCACGGCTGGGTTACAAGGCAACTTACACCAGTGTAATAAAAACGAAATCCGAACACCGAAAGCCATTCGATCGCCACTAAAAATTAAAAAGAAAAAAAAGTGGACGAAAACAATAATAAGGCGGGGTAACCCGACCGACCGGCTTTTGCGTCAAACTTTATACACAACTAGGGTTGACAGACGAAACACGAACGCGGGAAAACCAGTCGACGCGTTGCATTATGTCGTGGACTTTACAATAAATACAATGCATAATAGAATGACTTTTTTATTTTTGAATGTCACACGAGGCGCAACAATCCTTAATGAAAAACATAAGTTAATAAATAATTAACAGTAACACCCGGGTACATAAACTCTGATTTTGTAAGTTTAAAGCGCAACGCAGACGAACGACTTTTGTAGGTGGAGAGTCGACGGTCGATAACCGCCGACTTTTGTGGGACTAGGTCCGTAGCCGACTTTCCACCAACTTACCATAGAAGTCAAGATGCGCGCACCGCTGACTAAATGTCCATCGTTTCCATTAGCACGTGTTCAGTCGTATGTTCTATCCTTTTCTCCGTTTGAACATTTTAACTAGTAACGTACGGATCGGCGAGAGCTAGTCAGGGTCGCTACGATTTTTTGTGGGACGCGTACGTTAAAGTATTAAATATCACACGTTTTATTTTTTTCCGATTAATGTTCGACCGGTTTTTGTCGGTAGTCAGTGTTGCGTGTAACCCTTAAACTATAGCTAATGCATGCCGTTCTACATGACTTTAAACCTGTACTTTCCATTTTTCAAATATTCTTCTTGAGGTGTTGACATAAGTGTATTTAGATTCTATCAAGTGATAAGAGTAGATCTGAATACATTTTTTTTGTTATCATTTTCTCTTCTTACGAGTTATATTTTGTTACACAATTTTTTTTAGGAAAATATAAAAATCACGCCTTTAAGGGTTAAATTACTGATAGGAATAGATGTATAATACATATTTTCCTGAACAGCAATATATTTATATAGCTTGTTTCATAAATACTCTTCAATGTTATTCTTTAAGTAAAACCTACCAAATAAGTTCTCGTTTTTATAAGGCATGCAGTTATTTGATTATTCGAGATTATAGATTAGACAAACGCTGGATACGTAGCATTATATTGCTAAGAAACCTTTGTAAACAACTTCTTGCGAGGTAAAAGAACTTCAGACTAATGACAATCAAAGGACGAATTTAAAAGTGTGATTTTTAGTTAATTATACTACTTATCTGCGAGATAGAATTGAATATCTTGAAATAAGTCACAAAATTAATATTTTTATTTTTGTTTTGCAAAATAAGACTGTCATTATCCTTTGAAAGTAATTATTTTGTTTTATTTTTCTAATTTAATTTTTGGTTTTATGTTTTTTTCCTTCAAATAACCAATCTTACGTCACAATGGTTTTAGTTAAATTGTTGTCTAAACCTAGAGATAGAATTCAAAAACAAAATAAATATACTTCAACAGATTCCTACTTAAATATTTCATAGTAATTTTTTGAATAAAAAGCATATAAAAACAATTAATTATTTTCAATACGTAAATTCCTTTACCATGTCGGTCGGACGTCAAAACTTTCAGTATATTTCTAAAGCAAACTATCAAAGTTTATTTGATAATTTGCAGGAGAAAAGCCTACTAAACGACTAAAAAACTACTATCAAATGTTTGTTAATAAAACAGAAAATGGTGAAAGAAAAATAATTTATTTGCGTAACCATTAAAACTCGCCCATTGTAAAAAAAAAGTTTCTGAGTAAAAAATAAACTAAAGGATAATTTAGTTTTGCAAGATATAAAATGTCAGTACATTCTTTTTATGAAATAAACATTGTGTGCAAAAAATTACTGAAGAACAATATATCGTTTACAGAAAACTACTAACATCGTTTTTTTTCTCAGTGAAAGTTAAGAATAGAAAAATTCAGTAAAGTTTTTTTTTTCAGCAAGTAGTATTCCGGGCCATTAGCCCCCACTTAAACATTAAATAGTAAAGCACTCCGACTACGTGCTTAAAATGTGGGTAACTGCTTGGGACTTCATGCATAAATGTGGATAACGGGGCAGATGGGCATCAGCCCCGTTACCCATCGCCGACCACATCAATTCTTTATCAATCGCATACGTGCGGAACTGCGTTTTAAATATCCAAAGCTCAACTGAAAATTTTGGAAAACGCGTAAAGAAAGTTTTTCCTTAGATCGTGAGTCCTAATAACTCTATAAAAAACTATGTTAATATCACCTAAAATTGAAAAAAAAAACAATTTAAAGGGAAAATAAAAAAGGCGTTATATATACATATATACTCCGTCTATTGCGGCTTAGAATTTCGCAAATTTTCATAAAAACGGACGATAAGTCAGTTTTAATGCAAATACAATTTATATATATACAAAAGCAAAAATTAGTAGTTTTCTGCATGGCTTTAACAACTGATCTATTTACTTATTAAAATACATCTCGTATATTCTGTCATATCGAGATTTATTTTATCGTCACTTTAACAGAATGACAAAAGTCCCATTCAATAGGGTATCCATTCTTATTCACGTCAAATACAATCATATTGAAAAACATTAAAAACCATATTAGTTAATTTGCAAATACAAACAAATCGTCTATATTTCTACATCAAGCGGATTGGATTTAACATGTTTATTTTCAAGTGTTAATTTTCTATGTACATGCATACCAAAGGTTCTTAATCTGTTTTTGGTTATGACCTAACTATTTGTCACCGCGCGGTTCTCAATCTGTTTTTGGTTATGACATAACTATTTTTAACCCGCTTTAGTACGTTTTGACCTGCTGCGACATAGACTAAATACTTTACGACATAGAATGAATATCTTTTGAACAGTTCAACAGTACTACCACTTTTTTATTATTTTTTTTATATTTAGTGTTGTTTTATTTTTATGATATTTTGGGCTTATTCTTTATAAAGTGTATATTTTAATTCGTATATGTTGTAAGAGAGTAGGTTTATGATTATCTTTGACAGTTTCAAAAATTGGCATATTCAAACTTTGTAGTTGATCGAAAGAGACAGCTCATGCAGCAGTTTCAGTTCTTTAGTTGAGTGTTCTCAGTTGTGTCAGTCGTTCACGAGCATTCAACGCGTTTACACGTTTTAGCGATTTACGTAGAAATTAAAAATGCTGGCGTCCGCGATAAGATACTGTACAAATGACACAAGAAAAATGTCAAAAAAGTAAGGTAACCAGTGCGAAAACACTGACTGCTTTCTCTTTCGCCACGTGAATGAACGAGAAATAAAAAGCCTTGCGGGAAATAATTGAAACATACGGTGATTTCTGAATGACTCGTTGTAAAATAACAGTAAAACAATATTGTATGAATGTCTTCTCTATTCAAATAATACCTCAATACATTTTCCCTGTGTAGCGAAGACAGGATGAAAACATAGACAGACAGTCTATTTATGAAAACATAGACAATGGGTCTATGTATGAAAACATAGATAGTGTATGTTTTCATAAATTTGTCATATTTTATAAAACTTTTGAAGACTATGGTGTTCTTTAAACCTTAATATTTACTTAAATTATTGTAAAGAATTCTCAAGTCAGGGAGAGTAAAAAATCGTCTCGAAGCCCGTTGGTGTATATTATAAGCAATCCTCGTAATATCTGGCAGCCCTAATCTTTCTACAAAACCTGGGCATATTTTATTACATTTAAGTGGCAAAGATGCCTATGAGAGCGGTGCCGAGAATAGCGCGGCGTCAGTTTCCTATATAAAAAAGATCTGTCCATATCGTGGGGTGTCATATTACGGGCGCGCGCGTATCGCCTTACCGACGCCATCTTTCTTTTTGTATTCGAAATACGAATGAACGAGCAGGCGAGTGTTGTCGATGGTCCCCACTTGATTCGTGTCCCGAGTTAGACGTTGGCGCCAAAGCGTGTTTTATGGTCTTATTTGGCGGCTGCTATTTTAAATAATGTGAATTTAAATTATGCCAGTTACTTTTCATATTTAACCTGCGGTCAGTGCATTTGGACCATATAATCCAGAACGTTTTGGATTTCAATAATTTTTTAAACCAATGGAGAATTTATATGTTAAATTTGTATTAGTTTACAAGAAGATACTTATAATAAATATAATCAAAACATCAATATAATATAATGCCTTACTTACTAATAAAACTAAATGCAAAATATACGTTTTCAGGATTCTCGCTAAAACACGAGATGTGACGTCATACTATTCTCGGATCCTGCCAAATCTTGGAAAACGTTTTCGACATCAATTCTTGTGCTTCTAGTAAAAAGTATAATGATTTATACCAATTACTAGATACTTTACATTATCAAATACTATATATTAAAAATTCTACAACAGATTGTTTTTCAGCCTATAATAACAATGTTTTAAACGAAGTAAGTACTTGCAATTAATACCACGATGTTACGAGCTTAGATGCCAATCCAATTCAATATAGTTTCCTAGTAAAGTGTTTTTAACCGTGCTAAATTACCCAAAAATAAAAACGTTGCAAGAAACATTCTCGTTATGAATCTATTTCAAAATCATATGTTCAGATCATTTCGATGTAAGTTGCATTCAAAGAAATTAAATATAATCATCTTTCCTACTAGCGAAATTGATTTGTTTCCACTTTTCTAATTTTATTTGATATGTTACAAACAGAAGATGATATCGAAACCTAAAATATAAATTGATTTAAACAAACATTAGTTAAATAAGTCTGACATTTCTCATAGTTTTAAACGTGAACATAGTATGGAGCTAGCAAGCCTAAATCTGCGGTTTTAAAATATAAAAGACGAAAATCGTCAGAAGTATTGCAAATAGCAAAAGACAAAAATCGTTAGAAGTATTGTAAATGGCAAAAGATAAAAATCGTCAGAAGTATTGCAAATGGCCAACGACGAAAATCGTCAGAAGTATTGCAAATGACAAAATATAAAAATCATCGGAAATATTGCAAATGGCAAAAGATAATAATCGTCGTAAGTATTGCAAATGGCAAAAGACAGAAATCATCAAAAATCATCAAAGACAGGCAAAAGACAAAAATCGTCAGAAGTATTGCGAATGGCAAAAGACAAAAATCGCCAGAAGTATGGTAAAGCAGATTTTTGGTTCATGTGCTTCAAAAAGTAAGTGATACAAAATATAATCAAACTCACCGGGTAATTCTTTTCGTTTCCATAATCGAAAAATCCAGATTTCCTAAGAAAAAACATGTGAAGATTTCCATGCTAACCTTAGGAAAGTTTCTCTAATTCACTTTAATAAGGCTCCTTTCCACTTTAATTCAATAAATCATGAAAGGTGGCTCTTATCTAACAAGAAGATAGGGTGACGTCATTAAAAGCCAATAAGCTTATTGGCGTTTTGGAATAACGTGATTTTCAGATCTCTTCTTTATAGATATAATGGTTTTATAAAAATCTAAATTTCAAGCAAATTTTTCGTTATAGAATGCTACTGATTTTTTTAATAACCGGATTTAAAAGCCAACTCTTAAGATCGCAACACATTCAATACGTGTTAAGCACGTGCGACGTGAAAGGACTTTAACTTAATATTATTTAACGTGAAGAAGTTTAACTTAATATTGTTTATATCGTTGATTATTTATATCGTGTTTTGACTCAATATTATCTATATCGTTGCTCAATAATTTTGTTATTTTGCAGTGATTATGTTTACAAACATGGCGAACTCTGAAGTGAGATGATGTAAGATTTTTTTATTTATAATTTTGAAAATTTCTTGATAAAAATATATTATTTTACGTAAACCAAAATATTTTTTTTCTTATTTCAATATATTTTCAGACAGAGCCCAATTTACATACATCATTTTAAATATTTAAATTAACTTCATATTACCTACAATGTGACATGTTCCGGTCTTAAATTTTACATTTTAATTTTACAATACATTGACACAAGTTCTTTAATACCAAATATACCAATGGTCTCTTCAAAACTTATCAAATTAATTAAATAGTCTGAAATAATTATCCGTGATACAATTTAACATTGAACATTTAACACTATCTTCAATTATTGCGATATTAGGTTATCATGAATTTATTACGTACATATTCTGTTAACCTAAAAACGAAGCTAGGTAAAAAATGTTTTATTTACAATAAACACATTTGAATATATTTAGCTCTATGGCTGTGGCAAAAAAAGTTACATATGCGTAGGGTTACCATATTACCTTTTAGAAAAATAGAGATGACCAGATAAAATCCCAGACACGTAAAGATGACCAGATAAAATCCCAGACCAGATTAGTTCATAACCTAGGACACTTTGGACACGGTTGTAAAGCAACTAAACAATATGATTTTGGCTTAAGCAAGTCTTGTTTGCCATACTGTCGACACAAAAAAAATAGTGATTATATAATGATAAGACGTATGGTTATTATAAAAAATAACTACAATATTTCGTCAATTACAAAAACAGTAACATAAACAACATAAAAAAAATCCTATATTTTTTTAAATTCTAAACCTTAAATCTACAGGTGACATTAATAATAGCCAAACTTTAAAAATTAAATCAGAAGTCAAAATAAATTATGCTTGGACATGTCTCTTATTACATTATTATAATATTCTGGCCAGATAACGTTTCAAAATGTATGATGGGCTAACTCCCATAAAGTTTTAAAATTCCGGGAAAATCATTATAAACTTATTTTTAGTATTAAAATTTAAGATACAATTTCTGCTTTTTGTTTATTTCTTTCATTAATCTATGGAATATAAACCAGGGACACGTTTAAGAAAACCCCTGGACAGTCCTAGGTGCTCTTAAAAAGAGGACAGTGACCGGGGAAAAGATGACGGATAGCAATATGCGCAACATTTAACTATGGTAACACTATTTAACTATGCTTACACTATATTTAACTATGGTAATACTATAATCGCATCAAAGTTTTCTTCCAAACGACTGAAATTTGAAATAGTTATAAGGACGTAATATTTTCAAATATCGCTTTTTAAATTTAAACAAGAACTGAATTTTAAAGAGCCAAAAATTAGAATTGATTTCTTTTTTAAATTTTAACATTATCGTAGCTGAACCAAGAAAATAAAAAAAAATTGTCGCCTTTTTGTTACGACGTAGAGAAAAAAATAATAAAGTTCAAATTAGAAGACGTACTTAGAAAGTTTGAAAGCTTGGTGTGTAATCCGCAATACGGGTGTCCCAAATTAATTTAACCGGTTTTTCTTGTTTACGTGTTTGCAATAATTATTTGCCTTTACTTATCTGCCTCGACACTCCTGATGTATTTACTAAACACTTGTGATGTCGTCGAATGTAATTGATTGGTTTCACAGCCTTTTGTATGCTTTGTTCTCGAGATTCTGAGCAAAGTTTCATAAATGAGATAAATAAGATAAATAACAAATATATATTTTTTGGATTTATCTTCTATCTACTTAATAGTTTCATTCGTTACTTACTACCTAAGTGTTCTCCAGAAGCGGAAACATATCTAAACTCTGCTACTGTAATATGTTATGCAAACTCGGCTATTTCCGTCACATTAAAAACCGAATTTATATAATATATGTCCAATGTTTCCACTTTTGTGTCAATGTATCACGACTTATTTTCGCAGAGACTATACGACATAGAGAGATGAATTAACGTGCATTTAATAACGGCCTAAACATAGACGTGGTATACAAACGCAATGATTTCCAATTTTAGATATAAATTTAGACGGGGCCAAATGGTCAAGTTTTTTTAATTACAACCACATCGATGTTCAACCCGATTTTGAATCAAATGAAAGCTGGAAAAATTGTAATTTAACTTCTTTTTACATAAAAAACTTTGTTGAACGAAATTAAAAAAACACACACGCAGGACAAAATTAAATATATTCTGTTAACGGGACATAAGAATGTGTAAAATAAGAAAAAAATATCACTCTACTGACTGCCATGTCATCTTTGACCGCATTCGCTAACAACTGGGTAAATAAAGAATCTCATTTGAACTAAGCCGCGGGTAATAAGCTAGTCACACATAACTAGGGTTGCCAGATGCCGGAATTTCCGGGATTGTCCCGAAATTTGTGATGTTCCGTATCCAGGCATGCAATAAGTTTGTCGTATCCAGGCATGTAATACTTAAAAATTGTTTTAATGGCATTTTTCGTGAATCTATGTATGTTATAGCTGCATTGCATTTTGCTATCTTGATATATAGAAAGACCAAAATCGGGTGATCACGGATCTAATCAAGGCATAATTTCAAATTCGAATAAATCGCGAAACGTCTTATTCCAGAATTTAACAGTCGCTATTAAATAATCCCGATGGCAATATATTATTAAAATTACTAAATCAAAACATGAATATAATAAAATAAATATTATTGTCACTCACAATTAAATGAAACTACGTGATGTAGTATTATTTCTACTTTCTTCCATTTCTTTATCACGACCTAGGTTTCGTTGTATTACAACATCTTCAGGTGGGCTATTAGCAAAGATATGAATAATGAATTTCTACAAAATTAACGCCAAATATATTCAATTAATGTTATTGTCAAACTACGAAAGTTAAGTTCTTAATTGAGATTAGATAAGATTACTTATAATTATTGGCAAACAAATTTCTTTTGCCAAATATTAATATTACCTTTTAGTAATTTGGATAAATATGATTAACATAACGACTGTTTTTGTATTAAATTGTCATCATTATTTGATGAGTCAATAAACTTTGTTAAGACGTTTCCTTTATATTTTGGCAAGAGAAAACAACTTTTCAAAAAACCTTTTGCTGGGTGAAATTATTTTCTTTTCTTAAACCACCATTAATTATAATATGTTATTTTGTACATACTGTACAAAACAAGAAAACAAAATGTAATAAATAATGTTGATTGAATGAGGTTTTATTTTTAACTTTGCCTTAACTTGCACGTCTGCACCCTGTAGTAGACATGTCCCAGAATAAGCGACTTTACAAATGGCAATCCTACACATAACCGAGATTATGTGTGATTAGCTAATTACTCGTGGCAAAAATTATAGATTACCTTATATAAAACTTTTATTTTGTGGTCTACATGTGAAATATGGAGGCAAAATTTTGATACCTAGAGAACGCAAGACCGATCACCGTTTTGATCACAGTACGTGGGGTGTGTAGATCCTTATACAAAAATGGTGGCCGGTATGAAAATGTCATCTTGGTGTCGTAACTTTGACGCATCTCCCCTGCCCTGGAGCACGCCGGATCAGCCACCACTTCTGATACGCACTTGGTGGAGTTTATAAAACAATACCTAAAAATGGTTGATGGTTTCAAGAACCTCATTTTCGGAACTTTATAAGATCGCCAAAATTTCGAAAGGATCACGAAATTTGAACTTTTCACCGATAATGAGATCCTAAGTGGCAAATTCAAATGATATCCAAAATTATTTTTGCACTTAAAATATTGTGGAGCTCTGGTCTAGTACATTTATATCTGTATCATGTAAAAATTATAAGATAAATCTAGATGAGATTCCATTGTTATATTCTTTAAATAATAATCAATTTTTGCCAGTCAGTGTGCATGTGTATCCCACTGTTTGTATCCGCATCACGTAAAAACAACTAAGCAACTTAATATGAAATTAATAAATACTTTCACTATCATATTTATTAAAGCCTGGGAAAGAAATTGAGAAAACTTATAAAAGTTTCGACCGAATAAAAAATACACTACCTAACTACTACTCGGCGTATGGAAAAAAACCTCAACCAAAGCGAGCCTCGAAACAGCACAGCTTAAAAATGATGGGCCATCTTGAAATTTTCAATTTTACAACTTTCCTTCCATTTTCCAGTACACGCGCACATTAATAGAGAAATATGTTCGACATTCTCCATAATCCTAACAGTTATACGTAAGTGCATTTTGGACCAGATTCGCATTCCTATCAACCCACGCACAACAGTTTTATTCCAATAAAGAGAATATTTTTATTATCCCAACATTCTATTGCGGTATTTCGCGGCGATTTTTTTTAAAAAGAGAATGAGGCCAAAGAAGTCGCTACAGATTTGTGAAAATCTTTAAAAAGTGCGCAAAAGAGATTAAATCTGCCTGTTATATTACAATTTTTTCTCGTGCCTATCTTTCTTCGCTATGTGCTGTTATAAAATTGTAACTATGATTCGTCTATACGTTAAAGACAAGTTTGGTGTTGGCTATTTGGGAGGTCTCTAAACCCAAAAAAAATAGGACGGCTCAGCCGGCACCACGCAAAAACCACTAAACGGATTCTGAAGGCGTTTTCCCCTTTTTGCATCTTTAGATTCCTTAAAAATAGCAACTTAAAAATAGAAGCATGTGTCATAAGGTCTCGACAAATTACGTCATACTATTTTTATTTTGTACAACTGCGAAATCGATCTTTAGAAATAAAACATTTTTATTACTATCAGCAAATTCGGGCAACTTTAAGAAATGGTATTAGTCAAGTGCAGAAAATTCTACATGAACATTTAGGCGTCAAGAAGCTTGTGCTAGGTGGATACCCCGTGGATACCGCCAGTCAACACCAATCATAGTCCCGCGAGTAATTAGAAAAAATCGTCGGAGCTCACTTAAATGCTGTATTCGGAGTAGGATCCTCCTCCATCACAACAACGCCTCAGCCAGATGATCGACCGAATATTGGACTACGTTAGATGCAGATATTGTGGATCATCTGCCGTGAAATCTCAACCTCGTACCATGCGATTTCTACTTATTCCCAACAGTAAAAAATACGAAGAATATGATTCCCGGATGCCAAAGAAGCGGTGACTGTATGAAAAAACCGAGGAAGAATATCCAAGGAATAACAGGCTGATGATTTCTCCCAGTTGTTTCCATGGAATGTAACGATGCATGGAGTGCCGCCCAGATTATTTTGAAAAACAATAAATAAAATGCAAACTGGAAAGTCGGTTCTGTTTTTGATATAATAAAAAACTTTCAGGTTTACCTGTCTGTTTAATAATGTAATAATTATTTTAATTACACTTTTATGGCTTTTATGTATTAGACGCCTTGGAATGTTATATTAAAATGTGTTGTACGTGAACACTCAATCGTACAGAATTTATTCTATGACTTTACTAAATAAAAAGAAAATTTAGGATCAACACGCCATATTTTCTCCCCGGTCTCCTTTACTTCTCGCTCTGTGTTAGAAATATTTCAGATGAAAGATCAGGAATGTTTTAGATGTTTTTTCGAAGTGAAAAGATCTACTAGAGACATTGTGTATGTCACTAGCAACACGAGACTGGTTGCGATGCAACGCACTGCAAGGCGACTGCAAGCGATACGGCCGGCGCATACATCACTCACTGTCGCGGATGCACTTGTCGGGTCGGGTGTCGCGTCTCTGTAACCCTATACGCGGGGTGCGCGCCTAGCGAGCTCTCTGTACATATAATACCCTACTTTGTGCTGTGTGTATAAGTTTTTGTCTGCCGGTTACGGCCTTGCGTATTTATGTTTCAAATTCTGTGGCTTTTAGAAAAAAAAATGGTTAAGATTGTTAACGAAAACAATTACATATTTTGTGGTAAACCGCAATATTCTGTTAATAAACTTGTTAAACGGTTATTGTATCAAAGTGCGCTTTTATTACTTGAAATTGTGTTAATTTTCTTTTAGGGTTGTTACGGTTGTACGGAAAAATCGATAACAATGATTACATAATATGAATATAAATATACATGTCATCTAGAGAGTGAAGTTGACATAACTAAAGTATCCCATACATTTCTTACTCTATTATGTAAACAAAATCTTGCATACCAAAAATGTACATACATTTTTCTAGAGACCACTTAAAACGAGTAATGTCACAGAACAAGTAATAGAACAGAAGTGGTATGCCAATTATATTGCATAGCATACCCCCACCTCTGCTCACAACCGTCTTAAACGTCATTCGATATGGAATCTCGCTCCCGTATACTTGTGTCGTACATACGTCTATCCTGCTCACATAAACAGTTGAATATTGGATGCTTAAAAATAAATATTAAATTAAATTTTTTATATCGAAATAACTTTGATTAACCTTTATAACTGTGATAAGAAATAACTCCTTTAGCTAGGTTGTGTACACGGTCCTTATTTTCAAGAACGCAGTAAGACATATTTTTTTATTTTTAAGCAAAAATAACGGAGCACTTTCCTGCGTCACTGCAAACGGCAAACTAACGTAGGGATGTGAAAAAATAATCGATTATTAAAAAATCGATTTTTTCAGTGTCGATTTTTAATTGATGGCACTAATGTCATCTATTTACACAATCAAATTCCAGTTACCCAAATTGTTACCCCTCGCTGCTTACTATTGTGAACAGATATATGACGTTGTAGATTTAATTTAATTAATAAAGCTGTGCGTAAATTTGATTTGCCAAGAACAGAAAGGAAACAAGAACAGAGAGGGAAGGGAAGATACATATAAAACATATAATAGACTTTTAGAGAAAAAGTCGATTATTTCTATAAGTTTAATCGATTCTTTTTAAATCGATTTTAATGTGAAACGATATAATCGATTTTTCAATAATCGATTTTTTATGTTGAATGTCACAGTCCTAAACTAACATAGACGAGACGTGGTTACGTTAAAGTAAGCAGAACTTTGCCATATGCCATTTCTAGTTTGCCTATGTCCTGTGAGTAATATGGCATTATTGCTTGCATAAAACAAAAGAAAACTGATGCAGCTTGTCACTGTTAAATATTGTGAGAGAACACCACTTATCATAGAATCACCAAAAACTTGCATTCGTGTGTCTTACATAAATTTTCGTAGAGTTCTTCTAAATACAAGTAACATGATATTATTACTTTAAGCGTTTGAGTGCCGACGAGTGACTTACTTAATTTGCCACGAGCGCGATGGTGCTCGGGAAATCAGTTCCGGTTTAGGGCGCGGTAGGGGAGGTCGCTCGCACGCATCGCTAATTTTGTATCTTTCTACGTGTTACGTAATGTTCAAATTATAATATTATTAGTAATTACAATATAAAAAATTTTAACCCATAATGTCGGAATACGAAAATAGGTCGAGTGAAAATGATCGTTTTTCAAGTTGTGAAGAAAGTGATAGGGGGAGTGACATTATGGTGCGCTCACAACTTGCATTACGCCCAATGATAGTGACGATAACGATTATTTTGCTGATACGGAGGATGTACCGGACTGCGAAAATACGACGTGACCTTGATTTTTGTTACAATTTTTGTTCACAACATAAATTTCCATAATTTTCTTTGTATTTTATTACCCTTGTAACAGTTTTTATTAAGAAAACACAGAAAAATTATTAAAATTGGATAATTTTTGAAAGAGATATAGTTTTTTTTCGAGACAAGGGTAAATGACATCAAAAACAAAAGATTTCTTTGCCATTTTTAAGTATATATGAGTAAAAAACCATGGCACTAAAACGTTTAACATAACAATAAGTATTCTCGTTTGAAACTTCGAATCAAGTGAAAGTTTGAGAGATCATACATCAATATTGACAATACGAATAAACAGTTCCGAAAGTAGTCTATTACTAAGTAACAAATAGAACATAAGTGCGCTTAAGATAACAAAACTTTATAGATTATTAAGAAATGCAATTGTACCAAGTTCTATAAAGGATACTTAATTATGAATGCGGATATTTAATGATCTTGTGGTTGAGAATGATTAAAATATAGATAGTTCACGAGTACTAGGTTCAGAATACTAAATTCAATTAGTACATTATCCCTCTGTATTAATCCTAAAGTGACATGGTACAAAAAAAGTTCGTACGTACAAATTGACGGGGTCTAAAAATGTATTGATTATATAATAATATTCGTAAGTACAAAAAATATTTATATATAGAACTTAGAGTACCACGCAACTTATATTCTATTTACAGTATTTCTATTTTCTATTTCTGTTTCAGTATTTCTATTTACACTCATTCGAATTAGGCGTCCGGCTCACTTTATCCGTTGTTTTTAGTTATATTTAATTACATCGGGTCGTTTATATTGTCTATATATTTCAAGATATGATCATCTCCGCCATGTTCTATTTGTCTATATACCACCAAGGATGGTTTTCAGGACATTTCGTTCGAAAATTGTGCTTTTTCATTTTTTGAGGTTAATGTCCATATTTTTCAGGAATATATCATTACAGACCTTATTATTGTTTTGTAAAGCAAGAGTTTTCTTTTTCGTTATAAAAAAATGATTTCCGATACTTCCTAATTCCATAAAAACAATGTTGGCAGCTGAAATTCTGTGTTGTACAATTAGGGCAAAAAAACTGAAATATGTATCATATTGTTATTAATATATGAATTACATATATATATATATATATATATATATATATACATATATATATAATATATATATATATATATATATATATATATATATATATATGTTATTAATATATTGTTATTAATATTGAACGACAGAAAGAAAAGTCCCTTTATTAGTGGTCCACGTGAATAAGCGGCTGGAAAATTAGTTTATAACAATATATGTAAATATCCTCCAAAGAATTCACATACATTTACTGTTACTGAGTTTCCCAGGATCACTTCAGCAATTCATATATGTGTTTATTTCTTACCACAATAGTGCAAGAAATATTCAAAACCTTCTTGTAATCCCGCACTAACGGAAGACTTTTTCAGTCGAGAAAAACGTTTTCTGGGTGTCGTAACTCAAAAGGAAAAATAAAAAAAATCCTTACAAAATATCTCGCGTGTCCGTCCATCCTATGTGTACGTACCTATGTGTAACAGCCGTTTTTCTCAGAAACCGTTTGACATATCTCAATAGATAACACTCAAAAATATTCACTTGGAATATCTTATAATATGTGATTTATCAATTGAAAAGGCGACTTATTAGAATTTAAAAATTTTATTTTAAAATTTGATGCAAGATAGATCTTAAGATATTGCTAAAAATGTCAACAAAAATTTTCTCAGACACGTTTGACATCTCAATAGAAAACATTCAAAAATATTTACTTGGAATTTCTTTTATGTGAGATATCGGTTGAAAGAGCGACTTATTAGGATTTAAAAACTATTTATTTTAAAATTTTATTTAAGCTAGATCTTAAGGTATTACTAAAAACGTCCAGAAAAAATTTCTCAGAAAACGTGACATTTCTCAATAGACAACACTCAAAAGTATTCACTTGGGATTTCCTATATTATGTGATTTATCAATTGAAAGGGCGACTTATTAGGATTTAAAAACTATTTATTTTAAAATTTGATGCAAGATAGATCTTGAGATATTGCTAAAAATTTTCTCAGAAACCGTTTGACATATCTCAATAGATAACATTCAAAAATATTTACTTGGAATTTCTTTTATTATATGAGATATCGGTTGGAAGAGCAACTTATTAGGACTTAAAAACTATTTATTTTAAAATTTTATTTAAGATAGATCTTGAGGTATTGCTAAAAACGTCCAGAAAATGTTGCTCAGAAAACGTGACATATCTAAATAGGTAACACTCAAAATTATTCACTTTCAATTGATATTATCTGAAATATCAATTGAAAATCATTTTAAAAACTATTTTTTTAAGATAGATCTTGAGATATTGCTAAAAACGTACGCAAAAATTTTCTCAAAAATGTTTGCCGTAGGAACTTGAAATTTGGCATAATGGTAAAAGAATATTAATCCGCGTAAATCTCAATAGTCGACAGGCAATTGCTGAAAATGAATTTGGATATTGCTGGAATGGTAAATAGTTTAATAAAAATACTATGTATTCTTAAATGTGACTAAATTTTTATGAAACCTTCGTAGTAGGAGTTCTAAATGTACTTAACTAGTTTTATTGGTATTAATTATAAAATGTAGCGTACATGAGAGTATGACGTGTTCCGAACAAGGGAAATATACGAATATAATATACCGTTCAACCTGATGTTATTTTCTTAATTTTAAAACATAGGTGGTCTCAAATCATGAAACTTTGCTATTTTCACACATCCCACTGGGACATGGATTCCGGGACTCCGGAATTTCGTAATTCCGGAATCTCGGACCAATTTTTCCGATATTTGAATTCTGGAATTGAGTGGTCACAATATCGTAATTCCGATATTGTTACATTATATAATATATGTTTCGAGCGCAAACTTCTTTCTGGATGCACCCGTGATGCACGCTAAACCTGTCGCCTGTCGCCAAGGTCCCGCCCACTTGCACCCCTTTGTCACCCTTACTCACGTATGTGTAGCTAATACTGTTGATTATTAATATTTAATCTTAGTGATTTATTTTAAATAAGTTAATTAATAGTTAATTTAAATTTTTTACAAAACACCTTATCACTGTTGGTTAGCAAGAATATTATGATAAGAATATTAAGATTATCATTTCCTAGCTGCATACTTTTAATAGATTATATAAATATAACTAATAAAAACTAAATTAGAGTCATGTCACAGACTTGTATTTCCCTCGTTTTTGTGACATTTCTTGATAACTACTCTCAAGAATAATCTAGCCAATGCGTATCTAGAAAGAATTTATTTTTATCATTTTCTTCCCGTTGTATATCATGTACAGGGCCTAGCTCCTACTTATTCAACTAATGTCACGATATAGTATTTAATTAGTATTAAAGACGAAAGACACCGCGGTAATTACCCGAAATGTCATTTCACACTGCGTCTTTCGCGCGCTCACGCACACACTACACAGTTTATGTAATTACGTAACACGTCGACATTTTAGTTGTGACGGTATCAGTTGAAGCTTGCTAGCGCCAACACCACCTCGGCACCGGCAAAACCGCTACCAAATCGGTGGCGGATATACGTACATTCTTGCTTCTGCTGCTTCCATGCTGGAGCTGTTACGCTCCTGGCTGATGTACGAGTAAATAGATCAAAAAGATATAACGTTAGTTAGACTTCGTTGAGCTTTACAACTTTTGTTTTATCTTTTTTTATAAAAAAATTAATGACCGACAAGTTTTTTGTACTACTATAGTTTGTTCATTGTAATTTGGTGCTTAATAGCACATTTTACAGTATAAATTGTTTCTACCTTTTATTTACTATATTTTGATGTCAAAAGAGATTTAAAGCAGTGCAAAACGCTGAAAAGAGAATCAAAGCAACACAGTGTGCAAGGTATCAAAAGGGATTAGTGCAAAGCCTGTATGGTGGTCTCCATCCAGATTTTTTTTTAAACAAATACTTTTTTTTAAATGACTCATATAAAGACAACAATTAAGCTAATTATAAATTTACAATTTTGTTTATACCCGATGAAAATCTTATAATTAGGGTTACGTACCTCAAAAGAAAAAAAGAAATTCTTATAGGATCACTTCGTTGTCTGTCTATCAAGACCCTTTTTCTCAGGAATGCCTCCACGCATTCACATTGAAATTAATTTCAAATACTATGGTCCCATAGGGCTGTAAAAAAATCAAGCTAAACTGTAAAAAAATCAAGTTAAGTCAACGCAATAAACAAAAATTAATAATACGATTATTTCCCGTTGACCTAGGATCATGAACTTTGACAAGAAGCAAGGTCTCACAGCACAATTAAAGGAAAACAAATCTAAAAATCGTTAATTTTTAGTTATACCACAAAAAGTAGACAATATATTTTCGTCCTAAAAATTAAATAAGTTTAATAGGAGTATTATATACCATTAAATGTTTATAAATGCCTAAATGACAGATTTATTTTATTTTTATTAATTTGCACAGTTGTCCACAAAATATTGCCCATCACTTTGAGAATGAACAAATTTGACTACGGCAACACTTGAAAATTGTTTTATATCTTTAGATTGTCACGATAAACCGTCTCGGAAAGACTCGAAGGCAACGACTCACAACCGCGATCTGTCACCCGATCCATGCTACCGCACTCACTCTCCACCGTGTTTGTTCGGCGAGCACCCCGTCTTCGAAGAGCAAATACAACGACACCATGCGGCCCTGTCTGTCTGTACCCGCGCACAGGTAAGCAAACACGCCAGGGTGACCAAACACAAACGAGAAACACAGGACACGAAAGAATAAATGGGAAATACTCTTTAAACTCTCAATACGGTATACGTACACATAGTAGTACAAAAGTACTTTAGTAAAAAAGGAAATTTATCGTTTTTCTCTTTTTAAATGAAAAAAAAGGGTGCGTGTACTTATGTACGCGCGTGAAAAGTTATACTTCTTTGGCATCATTAAATACTATGAATACATACTATGAAAATAAATACTATGAATATGAAAACAGTGAACAGAGGCGACGATGGTGCCAACTTGCGCGACTAATAGAGGTTCTATTTCTATTTTGTTGGTAGCTTTTGTTTCGAGACTACAACTGCTGCAACTTCATACTGTAACTTTTGTGTGACGAATCTTAAAATTTCACTCTCATCATTTTTTCATAACGCGCCTAAAGAAGTATAACCTTTTCGATAATTATAAAAGTCATTCGGGTTAGTAAAAAATTGATTTAAACAGTGCTTTCATTACTAACGAATGGGAAATTTTCAACGCCTTTAATCGTAACTTTAACAGGGATTTTTTTCAGAAATGGTTGAGTATTGTCATGTAGTTAGTTTAAATGTTTTACTCAGTTTGATACGCAGAACCATCTGTGTGAATAATAGTATGTATGTATGTATATATGTATGTATCTATGTATGTATGTATATGTATATATATATATATATATATATATATATATATATATATATATATATATATATATATATATATATGTATACACACACACCTGTAAACGTACATATAGTTAAAGGGTTGCGAGTAATAATCTTGAAATTTTATAATAATAATATTTCAATATTTTATAAAATGTAATAATTTTTTATTTGAAAGCATGAAAATAGTTTTTTTCTATTTTACTACTATTTTTTCGATCCCAGTTGTTACTTAGAAAGGTGTTATTTAGAAAAGTTTGTAAATCGTTGTTGTCTTTTTCTAAGAAGTTGGTACTTAGAAACAGACAACAACGATTTACGAACGTACTACAACTCTCGCTGTATCTACAAACGATAGAATGCAACGTGTAAAGAAAATTGCCGTGCAAATAAATGACAATAGTCGGTGAAGTTTCTGTAAAGCTGTGAAAGAATACTAACAAAATAATTATAAAATAAAAACATTTATTCAATATTTAAATATGTGACTTAAAAATTTAAAATAACACCTTAAAACGACTATATACTATGTATTATGTATACTATGTACTGCTTGCTAATTACCATAATCTTTCTGTAACTAAACTAATATAGTTTCATTTTAAATAATACGTTTAGTCACCCTGAAACGGACGACTTGCGACGTCGGTATCATGCGGCGGTATCGAGTCAGCCTCAGACGAAACATAAACGTCCGAGCGCAGGCGGAGTAATGTCCCTTATTAAAACACGCTTTTGTAATTCTTGTATCATAAACGCAGAAACTACGTTCAAGAAAGCGATGGTCTCACAATGTTCAAGATCTTAAAGAAATAAATGTATTATTGTTGTATTTATTAACAAATAATTCCAGAAGCACGATAATTGACGATCTATGCATTTAATTATAAATAAACACATTTAACGCTCTCACTGCCGGCGTAAAAATAAGTGTAATTTCACTAGCTAAAGTATAATTTTAACAGTAGTAAAAGAAGATTAGGTTAATAAAAACAATCAATTTAAAAAGTATTTTTTTACAAATCAGCTGTCTAATGTCATATCTTGTCTTTACTTTTACGTTCTTTTTAATATTACGTTTGTTGTTTGATAATTTGTATATTAAGTCAAAAAACTGTAATAAATGACTCGTTTTGAGTATATTTGGCGTTAAGTTTGTAGAAATTCATTGTTCACGATTAAATGAAACTAACGTCATATAGTATTTCTACCTTATTTAAATTCTTTACCGCGCCCTAGGTTTAGTTGTATGACAACATGTTCAGGAGACCTTTGCTAATTGCCCACCTGAAGATGTTGTCATACAACGAAACCCAGGTCGTGGTAAAGAATTTAAATAAAGTAGAAATAATACTACATCACGTAGTTTAATTTAATTATGAAATGACTCGTTGTACAAACATAAGTTTTATTTTATCCTTATAAAGGAAAACAGTCATAAATTCACATTTGCTGAAGAGCATTTGTTTTCTCGTGATTTTTGTTTTGCATTGAACGGGTTAAGAGCAAGTGGAGAAAGCATTGATCAGTTAAAGAGATGTAACGTTTTCTCCTTGCTACTGCTCTCGGATAAAACTAGTATAAATACTTATTTCTTCCTGCCACGAAGATTTTCCTGAAAGGCAAGGCCAATAAAACGTCGTCGCCGTGGTGTATTGAGTTGATTATATCGCGTTTGTCGGCGCGGTGCACCGCGGGTACCTTTTATTCCCAGCGGGGCCGGTCTGGTTTTAGTTGGCTGTAAGATATTGCTCTCGTAGTGACAAGTCTGCCCTATGTACAAATTGTATACATTTAAGTACGTAAATACATATATACATAAGTTATAAGTTAAAAAAAGTTTCGTCTAGTTGTTTTGTCCAGTTGTAATTCATTCGAAATTATTGTTTGGAATTCATTCATTAGAAATATTTTTTTAGAATTTTCTTTATTTAAATAAAGAAGAAAATGCCTATTGTCAGAGTGCAATTGCTTTCCGTGATTTAGACATGCATTGAGAGAGATATGAAACTTCTTTGATTTATGGTAAACAATTGGGTCATATTCCTTATCAACAATTGTATCATATGATAACAATGGCGTCATATGAACCTTCCTATGACACTATTGTGTCATAGGGAAGGATAATAATAATCAAATCAAAGAATAATAAAATCGAATGATAATCAAATCATAAAGAGCCACGTCCGTGTCCCCTTTTTTTATAAAAAAACAAACAATCATATTTGATTCACTTCTGAGTTATTTTTTTTAATCTGTCACAGATTTCATGGCGTCCAGTAATTTATGACTCTATGAATGGGGTCAAGGACTCCAAAAAGCAGAATTGTTCCAAAGAAATACCGGGACCACTCTATTTATAAACAATTTATATGAAATTCGGGTCATCGATAGATCGTCGGCCAAAAAATTGACAGATTTAACTGAGCTGTCGTCGAGACGGTCAATTTGCCCGCAAGTTTCTCGAGTCCAATTTATTTTGTACATATTATTCTATAATAAATATTTCAGTTCATTACGATTACATATTATTTAATAATGTTATATTTAAAATATATTTAAATAAGACTGAAAGTAAAAAAATTATATATTAATAAATTTACTTAAATATTGTTCTAAGTAAAATGACACTATATTTCAAACTTATCTCTAGTAAATAGGTACCTGTGTGTCATTAAGATTCCAACTCGTAAAACGGAAATTCGTTAAAATAATATGAGCGATACAGAAGCTCATTTATCCACGTTCACAAGGATTCTTGAAGTAATGGGAGACACCATTGTAATAATCCTACCAGTGTTTGGTTATCGTTACTTTTTTAGATTTCTCATACTTTATTATTATTGTTACAAGAACAATTTCTTACAGACAACCGCAACGAATTAAATGAGAAAAATAATCACTGTGGTAGACTGCAAAGGAGTAATGCACATTAATTAACGGTACAAAATAAATGTTACTTACAAATAATAAATTCAAACTGATATCAATTTAAAACACGATGCGTGTACTTATGTACGCGCGTGAGAAGTTATACTTCTTTGGCATCATTAAATAATACATACGGATAGATAACCTCAATTATATTGGAGCACTTGAAAAAGTCAATAAACACAATTTTTTCACTAATATTTACGAATAGTAAATATATTAATCAAAATATTGAATTTAAATCCCTACCGAATATGATTTATCAGCACATATATAAATCGCACTTATATGAAACTAAAACACGTGTGTGAATGTAGACACTAGAAACATGTGGATAAATACTATGAATATGAAAACAGTGAACAGAGGCGACGATGGTGTCAATAGCTTTTGTTTCGAGACTGCAACCGCTGCAACTTCATACTGTAACTTTTGTGTGACGAATCTTAAAATTTCACTCTCATCATTTTTTCATAACGCGCCTAAAGAATTATAACTTTAAAAATACAAAATTAACAAAAAAATTAAATTAAATAAAAACAAAATAGCGATACGTTAGGGATAAGGAAGTTGTAAGAAAGGGTTTCAATCTGTCGATTATGATAATGTAATTTCAGATAACTTTTGAACACAGACAATGAGGGTCTACTTTATAAAATTGTGTTCAGTTGATTCCATCATTTAACAGCATACAAAGTAATTGTGGGGCACATAGACATAGGTGTAGCCACAACTTAACCTGCTAATTTTTTAACGGCATTCATAATGCCGTTAAACGTTAGGCGAAAGCCCGGGTAGCGGTTTTTGGTACATCAAAAAGATTTAGTGTGTTATTTAATGCGTCTAATGGTCACACCTGCGTTCCTCTGTATGTAATGAGAGCGCTACTGGATCGTACATGCTTCTGAAGTAACTGTAGATCGAAAAAGAAACTCTGACCTCTTGAAATAATATTAAATATTCTGTGGCTATGGAGTAGACACATGAAAGAGTGATTGAGTTTCTTGAAGTCCTTCAAGTTAAATCAAGTTTTTGGGATCCGCGACATAAATGTTATAAAAAATGTTATTCGCTGAATGTAGGTAGTACACTCATACTACCTACACTACTCAATTTAAACCATTATTTCGTGGAACATTTTGCGCCTTAATTATTGCGATAATGAGCGTTAGACGTTAACCTTTAGTGTGGGCCCATCACAAACGATTCTCCATAGAAAGCATTTCTGTGCTGAGTGGTTAGGTGGTTGTAGTTGTTTTTAGAATATAATTCAAGGTTATTTGTAATATTTGTAAAATTCTTCTTTAGGTTCTAGGAAATACAAAAGTGAAACGCTCTTCTAAATACTATTAGAAGTTTCTGCGAGATGCATAATCATAAGAAAAAGAGAACAGACACGGAGACAAAAATAAAAAAAATGTGGTTCTTTTCTCTAGCTTACTTACAATATTTGCATTTTCTTTTTAAAAAAAAAAGAAATAAATGAAGGTAAGGTAACGCGTAATCATAAAGTTAACGGTAACAAGTAACACGGTAACGTTTTTTGATGTTATTTCAATAGAAGTGATTTGTGTTGCGGTTAACTATTTGCAGTATTTTATGCTTTTATATTACAGAAAATCATATTAATCTCACTGTTAATTTAAAAACTGAGTCGTTTTTAGTATCCTTTGAACATGTTTTTATTTAAAACCATTTTATTAGGATTCTTTTATACTGTCATTATGCCTGTTGTTTAAATATTGTCCATGTTCTTATGCTTACGAAAGATACAGTAAGCAATACATTTTTCTATTTTCAGAGCCAATTTTCTCAGAAACCATACGATGTGGAACTTTCAGTTGGTAAAAATCATATATTTTACATCCCTAACTTTTTTGAAACATTCGTTTAACAATTAATAAGGAAGTGAATAAAGACCTCAAACAAAGATTAACGGAAGTTAATAGAAGAAGAAGCGGAAGTTAATAAAGAACCCTTTTTTTCTCATCTCATCATACACCATGTCGGATATCATTTAATAAAGTTTGTTGGGAGGAATATGAAAAAAATTTCTTTACAATTTTAAATTGCAAATATTTAAAAAGACATTTAAAAAAATATTAACATTTACAAAAATGTAAAATTCCGCCCCACTTACTTCCGAAACAGAGATGTTCAAAAAACATGATTGGTAAAGTTCAACTGGAAGATTACTGGATAGGGATGTCGAATGTGCCAAAGAGTATCGATATATATCGTATCGATATATTTTAAAAGTATCGATATCGCTTTTAATATATCAAAAAATATAGATATATCGATGGGACTTGAAAGATAATATTGGCGTCCTAAAAAATTGTTGTGTTGTGTATTTGGTCTAGTTTAGTTCAATACAATCTCAGATTAATAAATAAATACTAATCAATATTTCTAATAAATGTATTTTTGAGTTGCAAAAACGCATGATGATGCTTATTTTTTATACCACTTATTTTTATTCCAGGTTCCATACAGCACTAGACATGATATATAAAATATTTAAATTCACTTCACTCACTGTAATACAAATGAATGCAATCATAAATTACTTTGTCTAACTTGAGTGCAGAGTGGGTATTTAGCTTGAGGCTTTGAAGTTATTTTTTTTATATACACACACACACAAGTAAAGAAAGTTATAGACAAACACGAGTTTTTCTTCATTCGCTCCGTTCTTGTAAAGCTTTGAATTCCAGCATTTTAGTCGGTTGCGACAGGAAAACAGTATTTAGTGCCGCTATTGGAAAAAATATCGATTTTGATACATTTCCGATACTTGATATTTTATTGATTTTATCGAAATATTAAATATCGCCAAAAAATATCGGTATAGCAAATAAAAAATATCGATATATCGATACATCGATATTTTTTCAACAAGCCTATTATAGGAAAACTATAATAGGCTTGTTGAAAAAATTTCGAAAAATATCGAGATTATCTAGATCTTATAATTTTTGAAATATAAAATAGTTTTTCGCCTGTTAAAGTTATAGTAGATAATACTTTGTAATATATTTATTTATTTATGCTATTTATTTATTTATCCTACTATATTATTACTACTATTATACTATACTACTATTATACTTACTATTATATTATTTATTTATTTATCCTACGTTATGAAAAATTAATATTTGTAAATAGTTTAATAGTAATACTATTAGGCTCAAATGTTTATAAATATCGAAACATTTACAGAACCCTCGTTGTGCGAGTTTCCCATCTGCTTGACAGGTATTATTACATGTGTAGATAAAAGTCTTTTGTAATTAACAATGAAGTTACTTACGGTGGAAATACGACTAAATAATTAGTACCAAGGAATCTTGTGTCTTATACATCCAACTGTTATATTAAAGAATATACAAAGTTTCCATTTACGCTTACATATGCTTCTTTACAATAGTTGATAAGTCGGTTGATATACAGTATGCGGGGAGTCCCCGCATTCGGCGAAACATATATGTTTAATTACTTGGAAGCTACTTCCGTTTCCTCGGGCTGTTGTACACATTTCTTGCTCAAGAATTCACAATTTTAGTTGGTTTACACATGTATTTTTGAAGTAAAACCTTCGTTAGGCGCACCTGCGCACTTTTTCTGAGTAGTGAAAGAAAGTGAGCCGTCACGCCAACACCTACTACCACACAAGGTGTTAGTCACGCTAGGGTCGGTGACGCTAAATCGGGTAAACTCAGCTCCCTTCGGCATCAGCCATGTGAACTACTTTTTAGGCGCAGCTTTTTTAGATACAAGTATAATTTAATACAATACGCGTATGTTATTGTATATAATCAATATAATAGTTCAAGTGTATATAGACAATGTTTATTATTTTATTTGAGAGTAGTTTAAATTAAAACACACACGTGTTACTGTATTTTAAAATAATAATCTCGCATTGTTCCTGATTCGCTGAATTAATATCCATCATATAACATCAATATAATCATTATATATATGTATATGTATATATGTGTGTGTGTGTGTGTACATATATATATATATATATATATATATATATATATAAATGATTTTTATGCACAGCCTATATACTATTCGTGTTATTGCATTCGAAAGACTTATAAATGAAAGTATATAATATGCATTTTGAAGTGACTATGCGTTTCGTCCAGGATGTACCATAAGAGTTTTAAACAATGCTCGCTTCAGGGTGTCATAGCACAGCGTTAAGCAAACTTTAAAGATACAGCAGTCCTTTTGTACTACAGTTGTTGTCATACCTACTGTCCGACTAATATCTAAGCTATGGAGAAATATTTACGGAAAATTTTGCGGGTTCTGTTGTCATACTTCGATCGTTCGTGAAAACTATAAGAAAGGTTTCCTCTTTTCCATTGCGCATAGGTTATTTATAGGGGAAACTCTTAAAAAAGAACATGAATTTAAACTATGTGGAAAATAGATGTGCGGTTTGATGTGAAAATTCTTTATTGTTAATTGTTTATTTATGACTAACAAGCATATGCTCGCGGATTCGCTCGCGCGAATTTTACATGCAAGTTTTGAATTCTCTAGACACACGAGCAAGATTTAATACTCACCTTGAGTTATCTATTGACATTACTTTTATTACTCAGTAAAAATGGCAAGATTCGTCCCACAGGTATTATGTTAGTTCCCAAGCCTGTATATTAATTCAAATGATGAATTTGTCAAAATTCGTCGAGCCGTTCAGGCGTAATTAAGAAACAAATGTAAAATACACTTCGCAATATTACTACATCGTGCGAACGAAGTCGCGAGTAACTTGCTATTACTTTGCCACACGAACAGTACACGTAGTTTGTTAACGATTAGTTGGTTGGCAAATAGTAGCAGACAGAAGGTAACGAACAAACAGACAAACCCAACTAACTTTCGGGTTTATAATGTTAATAGGTTGAAATAATAATTATTATTAATACTATGTCATACAAAGTTTACTTACGCGGCATTATAATTAAATATAGTGTTTATTTCTAAGAAATACATAAAATTAGATGCTTGGCAAATAGTTACTTGTAAAGGTATTAGGTAACGGACTAATTGACAAATTGGCAAACAAATCATTTTCGGATTTATAATATTAATATTCGTAAAATAAAAACTATATATTAACAATAAATAGTATACAATTTGCCAAGTATCTAATCGTATATATTTGTCATAAATAATTTTAATACTTAATTACAAGACCGTGTAAGACAAACAATAAAATAAACTTTACTAACTTTACTTATAAAGACATTAAGTAACGAACCAACTGACAAATTGGCAAACAAACCAACTTTCGGGTTTATAATATTAGCAGGCCCCAATAATTATTATGATCATTAATATTATGTGATGCAAACCTTACTTACCTTTAAAACCTTACTTGTAATTACATATAAATATCATTTATGATAAATATATAAAATTACTTGGTTGGCAAATAGTTGCTTATAAAGATATTAGGTAACGAACAAACTGACAAACAAACCAATTTTCGCATTTATAATATTTGTACCTGGTATAATAATAATAATTATTAATATTTTATAATATAAATTTCACTTACATGGTCTTTTAATTAAATATGAATTGTATTTATAACCAATAAACAAAATTAATATTAACAACTTCAGGATATTACTTCCAAAAACTATTTTTAAGGTAGTTACAAAAATAAGGAAAGTATCGATGGTCAGTAGTTTAAATTTCCACATTCATTTCAATGAATATCTAAAAAAATCATTATGGAAATACTTATACGCAATGACTGATAGATGTCGTTAGTATAGTGTTACATTCCGGTGAACGGGTATGGTATCGCTACTCAGCGTTTCAGCCATCACAACAAAAAAATTTCGTTTCAATACAAAATCGAAAAAGTTTAAATACAAGTGACAGGTCACAGCACTTGTTGCCAACCATTTTAATCTCAATAATGTATTCTACAGAATCGAGAACCATCAGAGAATCAATTTACGACAGACTCTACATTCTCGTCACCGATCTCCCCTTACGTCCCGCAAACGAACAGAGCCATTTCCGGCATACAGAAATCGGATCCAAGCGCCGTTATACCAAAACTCAAACATCAAACAGGCCACGGTAACGCAACACCGGCAAGTTGCCACGGCGCCACCCATTGTTTTAAGAATAATATTCCTTGCTGTGAAGGCAGGCAATTAATGACCGGTGTCGGCGTCCGTCACGAGCTCCATCGATCCCCGTAACGATCACTGATGGTTGAAACTGGAAACTATGATTGTGGCTAGGGATACATGAGATAAAACATGAGTCTGAAATCTTACTGATTAAAATCTTTTGGTTAAAATTTAGATCAGAGTGAATCAAAAAATATAATATGGCAAGGAAACTGATGAAAATAGGCTTGGGGTTACAGAAAGGGGACACAATTTTTAATAAACTTGTTAAGTACATACATATATATATATATATATATATATATATATATATATATATATATATTTATATATATATATATATATATATATATATATATTTAAATAATAATAAATATTCATTTTAAAATGTATGCAGTTGATTCATGAAGTTTTTAAGAACTTTTTAAAAACCTAATTACATGCCGTATATTAGTCGGCTATAACTCATAAACTAATACCGTTTATAATAGATTTTTTTTAAAGCTGTGACAATTTTCCTTTTAATTTTTTTATTTATTCCCTTGCGAATACTATTCAGATATTTAAAACTAGCGTTTTAGCTAGTAGGGGGTGGAAACACGTAACTTCAAAAAAATAACCTCTTTGAAGCTTACTATTTCGTAAACAGTTCCCTGTGTCCGAAAACACTCCCCAATATTTTAGAAAGACTAATTCAACGATACCCCACCCAGTGGAGTAAGCAAATAAAAACAATTTACCCCCTCTATACATATAGAGGAGATAATCTAAAAATAGTTTTATAGAACATTTTAAGCGTTATAATATGTATAACAATGTAGATTTCTGTTTAGCAGAACTAATAATCTGAAAGTAAAACGGCTGTGACATACAGATAGACATTGCCAAATAATAAGGATTACTAGTTTAGCTGCGGATCCCTAAAAAACTGGTATTTTTTAGAATACAAAAAACCACACATTTCAGCGATGATAACTAGAAAAGAACCAAAAATGAAAAAAAAATGTTGTAGTCATAATACAAAAGAAAACAGCTATTTTTTTTAATACGCATATATTCATTTTTAACAGATCAAGATTAATTACTAAAAAGTAAAAATAAAAATAAAAATCTAGCTAAGTATATGATAATTTTTTAAAAACGATTATGAGGAATTATGAATATCGAGTTTTTTTATTAATATGCTACACGTTGCCTAAACTAATAAAAAATAAACTCTTAGCGGACATTGATAATTATTCGTTCTGGGTTGTCAAAATTAGTGTCTTTTTTGCACTTGTTAAAAAAATATGAAGCTTACACTATAATATGCAATATGAAATTTATGCTATAACATAGAATACGAAGCGTACACTATAATATGCAATACGAAGCTTAACTGCAAGATGCGATACGAAGACGCTGAATGTCTATCGCACGAAAACAACTTAATTTTTGAAAAGTGTCATAGAAGCTTACACTATAATATGCAATATGAAATTTATACTATAACATAGAATACGAGGCTTGTAATATAATATGCAATACGAAGCTTAACTGCAAGATGCGATACGAAAACGCTGAATGTCTATCGAACGAAAACAACTTAATTTTTGAAGAGTGTCATAGAAGCTTACACTATAATATGCAATATGAAATTTATGCTATAACATAGAATACGAAGCGTATACTATAATATGCAATACGAAGCTTGACTACAAGATGCGATATGAAGCGCAGAATATCTATTGAACAAAAACAACTTACTTTTTGGAGGGTATCGTAGAAGCTTACACTATAATATGCAATATGAAATTCTAGGAGCTTTTATCGACGACCCTTTCAGGTGTACGATTTTCGTAGATTAGTATGTTGCATCTAGTGTGAGGGATGCAACGAGGCACAAATTGAACTTTGTTTCATCTAGCTGGTTTAAATAGTCCCGTAGAAATAGTATTTCAAACTATTTTTTAAAATAATCTGATTTTTTATAAAAACAAAAAGGATTTCTCATTTGTATCGTGTGATTGAGGTAAAATATATAAGTGGCTTATTTTTCCATTTTCTCTTTATAAAAGTGTCATTTTTAATCTTTTAACAATGGTATTCGACCATTATATACACTTGTATAGATGTTTTTGCAATAAATTCCGTTTCGCAATATTTTCATCAAAAGCGCAGAAACCTTAATGGGATCACTTTGGTATTTCAGATTCAAATATCACGTCTGCTGACCTAATTTTATGAAGTTTACACCAAAATATGCAATCATTAAATTAATGGTACTAGTCTGCCACACGTCCGGATTTCACCCAGATCGCTAGGGTTTTCAGATTCTGTCCTGGTTTCTATCCGAAATTAACAAATGATCGGCTTTAATAAAGTTGTAATACTAAAACTGCAATAATCTCATTCTCGTCATAAAATTCATTTAATAATGAGGATGAGATAATTGGAGAAAAAACAAAAAAAAACAATAAATTCTCTCTGAAAAGAATGAAAAAGGTACTAAAAATAAAACGTACAAAACCGTACGTAATCAGGTGCTTTACCGCTACCCCAATAACTTACTGGGCAAAGTAACACAATTAAAATATATTAACTCGGACACCCTATATTTTTCCTAGTTCGGTCGCGCTCGGCCTAGTACCGAGTATAGCCGAAGTCAGACCAGTCGGCCATACTCGGCCCACCGCTGCATATATCCAAAGCGTAACGCGAAATCGCATTTTTTTCCTTTAAAAAATGTTGGATAAGATGAAGCAAAAACAAATTTCACTTCAAAATTAGTTCCTTACTCTTATTACTTATTGATTTTTCGACACTACCTAACAATTAAAACTATAGCGCCTATACAAATCACAAAAGCCTTCGAAACAGTTTCTGAACGCGACGAAAAAACAATTTTCATTTAAAAATTATAAAATTTAACTTTTCATGTTCCAATTTTTAGTCCTTTGTACCAATTATTTTAGCCACCAATTCTGCAAATTGAATCCCATGCAATAAACATAAAGCTGATATATAATATGCAATAACCAACTTATACTATTATATGCGATGCGAAACTTAGCTACAATATGCGATACGAAGAACATATCTACCAAACGAAAACAACTTAATAAATTTAGAATCCAAATCTAAATTGAAGTGAATAGTTCTATTTCAGTGCGAAACCGCAAACGCGTGGGTAATTTCTTTCCAGAGGCGTTACAATGAACACGTATAACGTAGTTATGTTGTTTTCGTCAGCATAATGATATTCTTGGTTGATTGCCGTTGTTGAATGTTTACATAGAGAATGGGGTGTGGAGACACGGATAATTTATTACAATTTAAACGATGAAGTTGGTTAAAATGCAAAGTGGCCAATGATTCTTCGGCTAAATAGTTGAAAAACATGTTGAGTAGTAATAATGTTTTATAGTAATAATGTTTTGATGTCCTTACAATAGCCAAACGATACGCGGTCATAGGACACGACAGTAATAAAAACTTCCACTGAATCACAAAACTCGAAATAAAGCTTTCCGTAAAAAATAATTAAAGTATGTTACTAGTAAAAAAATAATTAACAACTTACACTTCAAAGGGGGAAAGGAATGCTTATGGCCCTGAACGACAGAGCTTTCTTCAAAAATTAATTAATTTCTTAACGATACTTGTTTATTGAAAATAAAAAATATCGCTTGCGTGAAAATAGGTTTTGTAAAGTGTTCCCATAAAAAATTATAGTAAATGACAATACGTGGACAATATATTCATCATTTTTTTTGAGTTCCATTCCTCAAAGTAAAAAAACTGAAACCTTATAGGATCATTTTGTTGTCTGTCCGTCCGTTGTGAAAGCCCTTTTTCTTAGGTTCTCGATTTCTCAGTTTGAGACACAGAACATAAAAAAAAGATAAAAGTGGTAGGTTCGCCGAACTGCGTAAAAAACATGTGTCGCCAGTTTGAAACAAATGAATTTTAAATGCGCCAATTATAAAGGAGCGCACGTCCCCACCTCTACTGATAATCTTCATAGAGAACTTAAATTCGCCCTTGTTTACGCACGCTTGAGTCACATATTCTTATCCCACTCGCAGTCAATATCCTAAAATTTTAGTGTTGTGCACACATTTATCAATCGTTCACAACGATATCGAGCTAAAATTGCAGTACAAATTAGCCGATGTATCTAAATTTTATTTTTTTAAAGAAACTTACATTCATTAAGTGATTTTTAAAGAAACTTACATGAAACTACAATGTTTACATACGTACTAAAATATTTATTAATTTATTATCTACATGCAATACAACAAACTGACTAATGGAAACGTGAGAGTTTGCTAATGGAGTTTCATAGGTTTCAGAGCATTTTATTAAATCTTTCGCTATTCGAAATTATCTTATTAAATTTTTCTTTATTTATTTTTATATTTGTCCCTATATTCACGTTGTTTGTATATGATCTCCATAATATACAAACAACGTGAATATAGCGACAAAGATAAAAATAAATAAAGTAAAAATTTAATAACATAATTTAATATAATTGCCAAATGTCTAAACTACTCTTTTTTCAAAATACCATGGTACATTGAAATATTAAAATTATCCTTGGATTTGTTTTAAATTATGCTTAAGGTGTGTGTATTATTAAAATTTTACATTGTTTTTAAACATTGCATATTCATCATAAACATATATACATTTATTTATTATTAGAATAAATAAAGGTTTTTTTATATATTACAGTCTTTAACTTTTTTTTAGTTGTTAATAACTGCAAGATTTGACTTATTTAAACAGAATATATAAACTATAAGAATAAAAATAATGCAAAAAACTTATATTTTGTTAGTGTAAAATAACATGAATGGTTCCCACAACTGTATGTCACACATGTCACAACTGTATGTCACACATGTCACAACTGTATGTCACACAAGTGCTACCAACATTACGTTGCACATCTTTACAGAGATGGTCTATAGTCTGCACATTTATCAACCAATCACAACGATATCGAGCTAAATCAGCATAATAATTAAGCGGACATTTTTAAATTTAATTTTAATTGAGAAAATTGAATTTTATAAAATTGTAACGTTTACGGGTTCAAGAATATTTATTATTTATATTTAAAACAAGAAAATAATAATGTATACACATTGTAATAATTTCGATAATAAAATAAATAATAGAAGATGAAGGAGTATAGTTTAAATAAAAAAGAATTCCAGGGGAGTGAAGCTGCTGAAGACTTCATAAGTTGAATAAATAACTGGTCAATGCTTTAGATTCCAGACATACAGGTGCTTTCGTTTTCCAGAAATACAGGTGCTTTTCGTTCTGGTATCGTTGAGAAATAATAACGAATACAAAATATTTTCTTTGTTCCAATGTTCACATTTAAAATCTCTAAAATTTCTTAATTAGACTTTCCTCATTAATGGACCATGTTAATTAGGATTCGCCGGTTTGTTTGATAAAATATTTACGAAAATATTTAACTTAATTCTCGGAAAAAATACAAATTTATTAAATAATTGAAGGTGTTTTGTTGAGTAATATAAATGAGCATTAATGTACTTCCCAAATTCGACTTTCATTAAATCGGTTACAAGATTGCTTGAAGGTAAATCTTCATACTGATAGAAAGCAATGCCATTAAATATCTTCCTGGATATAATAATTTTATTATTTTTGTCTATCTTACTAAATTAATAATCAGTCGCTTTTTTTTATATCATTTTTATATTATAGAATTATTATATAAATTGCTTTAAAGTCTGAAACTTCTATCTCAGTAAGAACACAGTCTCCAAACAATTCACGTTATCGATAATGTTGCGTGCCGGCGCAACAATGTCGCCAATAACGTTTTTATTTATCAACAAAATGTATTCAAATTAACTTATCGATTATAGAAAATTCCTCAACTAATTACGTTCTTTTGCTAGTTTTTTCGTTTGCTAGATTTTCGCATGTAATTATGGCACAAAAGTGCATTTTTGGATCCTAATGATCAATGAACGCTGATCCTAATGAATCACTTATCGCATTCAGTCTACGACTAAAGTATCGCAGAGAATAATATGTGATACATGGATCATATACGTGGCACGCGTGCCACGCCTACTTACCATCTCTAGATATATGCTCTATGGTTTGAGAATAAAATATAAGTTGAAACAGCTCGGGGTATTAATATCATATAATGAGGCTTTTGACCTTATATTTCTGTAAAAAAATCAATTTCCTCGGTTCATGCAACAAAGAGATAGGGTACTTTAAAATGTATTTTTCCATTATTTATACCATCATCTTCTTTTCATTATTATACCATCATCTTCTTTTAACTTCCGGTGCACCTACAATATTGAAAGTCGGCGTAATAAGACTAAAGTAAAGAGAAGTAAAAGAAAAAAAAACAAAAATCAGTGATTTTTAGTCCTATGTGAAATTACACATTTTTTTAAGTATGCTCCTGCGAAAGATATGGTAAGAAATATATTTGCTTTCGGTCATAAGTTGCATTTACAACTCTAAACTATTTTTGACCGAAATAAAAGTAATTTATACATTAACATGGACTTTAAGCTGAATAGCAATAACAATCTCACCAATTTCTAGTCGTCAATTCTTAAGTCCAGGTTTCTGGTTCTTACTGTGTGAGCATCCATATTTGAACTTGAATCACCTCAAGTAACATTCGAAGTAACATTCGAGAAGCCTTAACTTTAATCTGATCTCGAGCATAATTTCAATGAAAGTCCCTTGAGCATAATTTCATTGAAAGTCCCATCATTTCAATGAAAGTCCTAAATAAGTATATTAATTTTTGCCTGATACTCTAACAAATAGACAAACAGACAAAAATATCATCGAATATTTTCGATAGGAATAAGACCTAGTCGAAAATTGAATATGAACTTCCGCAAGCATTTTAATGAAAGTTCCTTTCAATAGGCTAGTAATTTTAAACATAAAAAGCAAAAAGGTAAAAATCGCTTAAGAAGTTCGAAAGGGACAAAACACCAAGATTTTGATCGAAATCCAAACATCTTCCCAGTGAAAGCTTCATTCGAATCCGTCCAGTAGTGTTTGCGTGCTGCTCCAACAAACAGAAATTCTAAAACAGTTGATTCTCACAAAAAAACTAGTTTCCCTAATATATTCAGTGTACTAAATCTAACCACCTTCCTGAAGTAATGCAATTTAATGATAATAATACTGATAGGACTCGTTCAAATTACAACGCATAAATTGCAACAGTGGACCCTTAACTGGTATATAAAAATATTACAAAACAGACAATCACAAAACAAAAATAACAACTATTACTTTATATGCAATTACTACATTAATCAACTGCTTGACATAACAACTTTACAAGATTCTGTATAACAGTAGACCGTGAACCATTTCAGAATTCTTTAATCACAGTTCTAAGGCTATCAACCACAGAGAAGAAAATGTCAAAATCCGGCGCACATCTCAACGATGAGTTGAGAGACGCCAGAGTGTGTACAGTAGGAGGACTCTAGAAAATGATGATTGTTGATTGAAAAATACAAAACGCTAAATTCCTTCTAATTCGAATATAAAATCCAGAAGTATAAAACGAAACTAATCCTAACACCGAAAGGATTACCCTTCGGCATAGTTATTGAGAAACATGACAAAGTGCGTAAGCAAGGGTAACTCGAACATAGCGACCGAAAAAAGGCCACCACATCGGGCCACGTAACAATACGTCTTAAAATATAAAAATGTTATAACTAAGTATTCCGTACGAAAACAGTAGCAACGGATCAGTTTACAAAACAAACGGTTGTCTGTCCCGACACTCTCAGTGCCACGGGTATTTTTTTCAGAGATCGTTTGCCATGGAAAGTCACTATAATTGTAAGGATTGCTTTAAATAATTGTAACGAGTGGTCTTAATTATGAAAGAGAGATGCGAAAGCACGAGTTGTTATTTTTAATTCCAAAAACAAACATTTTTTTTAAACTTAAATTAATTTTATCGTTTTAACAGTTTCCACGAAAAAAATTTAAAGGAAATTCATTTACACGAAAATTCATACATAGGGTCATTAACTCATAATGGGTGCTTTCTGTGGTTAAGTGTGAATATTTGTTTATAGTTGAAGACAGTAAGATTTTTATTACTATAATTTTTGCAGTACATGTGCCAATTTTTAAAATGGTTTGCCAGTTCTGTGTAGTACATTTTTTTCAGTAGAAATAGAAGCAAAATTTGAGTAATGAAAATTACGAAATTCTACAAAGTATGTTTTTCAATTTTTTTTAAGGGAACCGCATTAGCTGTCGTAAATGTTTTGATTAATTCAAAAGCCTGTGAAAAAAGCCACTACTAAAAATTAACAAACATACTTAATTTGTAGTCGTTACACCCAAAATATCGACCCAGAGTAGTGATTTCACAAATTTTAAAAAAGTGTCTATCTCTCGAGAACTAATAGATTTTTATTAAGGTCAAATTTTGTCAGTAACTCAATCATAGCTTGGCCTGTTTCTCCTTTTCGGTTGATCTATGACTTACGGGCACCTGTACTAACATAGTAAAAAAATATTAAAATAACTTAAAGAAGTTGTAAAACGCGGTTTGTTTAATAGATGATACGGCCAATGATAGAGAAAAAAATAATAATTTATGTAAAGTTTTAAAATCAAAATTGATAAAAAACGTTTTTTTTGTCTTATTGTCATTATTTAACTAGTTATTACAACATAACACGGCTTATACAAAAGCTATAAATCGGAAAATTTTCGTCTAACAAGAGTATTGAGCAGTCTCTGTATAATCAATATGGATAAATAACAAACCTTCGGTAATAACTACTATACAATCGGCGATTTAAACATACTAACTATATTGCCTAAGTGATAGAAGCATACTGTGTCATTTTAACTGATATAAGCATACCGACTATGACAATGTCGCCTTTTAGAGTACTCAATATTTTGATTTACTACGGTTGTAGCCAATGGATCAACGATGATCGAACCTCCCAGTCTGTATCTTCAAATATCTGATTTAATTTAACGGTTACTTATAAAATTTAATAGCTAAATTAATTTAACTTATACAATAAATATACCTAAATACATTAAAATCTATTTGCTACATCATCTACGTATATAGCGCTGCTCTTTAAAAATATATAAAAAAAACTCGTAGGATCAAATAACATATAAAGTCAACACAGAAGTATCGAACTTATTATATGAAGAAAACAATTATATTAAATGAAGGAACAATTAACTATATTTAGGCAACACTAAATACTCAGAGAGTGATTCTAATATTATACATTACTAGCTTTTGCTCGCGGCTTCGTCCGTGTGGACGTGGAAAAACGATATCGTTTCCTATAATTATCTCACGGGAATTTACCCTGGGGATAAAATGTAGATATTCTTTATAATGATCCAGGTCATGTCTACATGTCGTTGGATTGATAAATAGCTGATTCATAGCTAAAAAATCGCAATATGAGCACATCCGTCTATGACATGTGCCCTCACGCGTCTGCCGTGCACTCTAGGGATGGGCAAAACAATCGAATTTCGTGATTGCAATCATTCGTGAATGACGTCGAACGTGATAGAATCCTCGTGACCCGTTCATTTGATTGAATCGATCACAAGCTGTACAGTTCGTGTTATGGGCGTCAAAAAACCGCCGTGCCGCGGTCGGTCACCAGTCACCATTCACTTACGAGTCGATGAAAGTTTATTTTTTACAGATTGCCGCGTATGCCCAATTTTGCACCATAAATATTTATCGTTCCCTGAAATTACAATAATCAATTTGTTATTGTTTAGATGAATGATTCTATGGCGTGGTTTCTTTTAAAAGAGAATATTTAAAATACGTGAACAATTTTTACTATTTGAAATATAAATAAACGCGTTTAAGATTTGTTTGTCTCTCAGTGATTACTAAGCTTGCGTAGCCTATGCATCTATGTGTACTGAGAACTATGATCACTTTTTAATTAGAGAGAAAGTTTAAAAAGTAAAAATATTGCTGGCGGTTTTTATATTAATTGTGATGGGATAATGAATTAATGACATTTTTTGTTTTCTTCATTTTTCATCTACATGTATTTTGGCACCTATTAATTTTGCTTAGTATTTTTGTTACATCTACATTTACTATTATAAAATGTTGAATTTACTGAAGAAATGAAGTGTTCTTTTCAATTTCAAATTACGTTATGGCAGGAAAACTTCTTTGGTTCCAAAACTGTATTTTACAACAAGGAAAACGTAAATAATAAGTTGTTACAATCCGGAGCAATTTGTTTAACTACAGATGGTTGGGCGTCAATTAACGATCCAAGCTATATAGCTATAATAATTAATTTTATTAATACGAATATGATAATCATAAACAGATTAAAATCAAGCAGAAACTTTCAAAAATCTATTGCTCAAAACACTAAGCACTTCATGAAATTGGAAAATATTACAAGTTAAATTAATTAAGTGAATGCGATTATTCCAATAAATGAATTACTGTAACCTATTTATATATCGAACAACAGGTTCTATATACTGATGCATACACCACTATAATATACACACAGTCTGCAGTACAGCACTCCTACGTTACGAAGAATGGATATTCATATAAGTTATCTTAATAAAATTGTTTTATATATTATTTCAATTATTCGTCTGTTATACAATCATCTCTAGTGCACTCTGTGATGACACATCTCTAGTGCACTCTGTGATGGCGCGTAACGTTACCTAGCCCGACCCTCCACCCCCGCTCCACGCACCACCCGTGCCGCCGACCCATGGCAGCGTATCATCGGCGTGTTTTAATATCGTAATAACTTTTAAACTATTTGTCCATATTATTTAGTGTAAAAGACAAACTTTATCTACTTTAAAAACCAAAGCCGATAAACGAATTTATTTTGATAAGAATTAATTTACTACTTTAAAATGTGCATTGTAAAAAAAGAATTCAAATTAATAGTATTTATGCCTAGCTATTTTGGTTATAATGGCTTCCACGTAAAGGTAGATATGTGCTGTCAGGGACTTTTAGTTAGAACTATTTATGAGAAATAATCCGACTGTAAATTATCTTTGTGTAACTTTAAAGGTTTAGGCAGCGCAGCGCTAAGATAACTCTTAGAAGACAGGTATTTTTCTACTTATTTGATTCTTATCATTATATACTAGCCAAATCACACAATATCTTTATAAATTGTAGTCTATGTATTATTCCGATGTATAAGCTATATTACTGTAAAGTTTTATCCAAATCCGTTAAGTGGTTTTTGCGTGAAAGAGTAACAAAGATCCATCCATACATCCTCACAAACTTTCGCGTTTATAATATTAATAGGATGGTTATAGAGACAGATTTAAATTTTATTTGCAGACAATTTTGCCCCTTCACGACATCCCATTTTAGATGAAGCGCCACACGCAGCGATCAAAGATACTTATCTCGGTACGGCAGGTCAGCGGCACAGCGTCCGCGGCCGGGAATCTGTGCCGACAGAGCGGGACCGTGGCCTATATCTGTCCACTGTGTCTCTTTGTGTCGCGTCAGTATTTACGAAAATTTAACATGCGACTATATTAATATATGTATACAAAATGCATATGTAGGATGTACGCACGAACGCAAAACAGTTCAAGGACAACGTGTGTGTATTTTGTCCTCATCATGGACTCATTTACAACTGAATTTATAATGCATATGTTGCAACCCTTTCTGCTGAATTAAGGAAAAAATATAATTTAAAATCACTTCACTCTACTCCAGCACAGATGACGAATAATATCATTGGTGAAAATAATTAATAATTACTTATTATAATATATCAACCAAGAATGATTCACTCTATCAACCGATAAAGAGTGACCCATAAACCTAACAAGTAGGAGTAGAACGCGCACTTCATTGGTTCAGTACAAATTTAGCATATATAAACATTTAAGGATACATAGAATTTCTATTATACTATTTACACATATTAATTTTCCATAACGTAAATATATCGCCTACAATATCTTTTGTAGGCATAAAAACATAGGTCACATTGCAAAAAATATAAGGTCTATGATAATCGAGAATTTTCCTATAATATTCTAGTCACATTTTACTACCCCTGTTTTTTTATAATTATTGATTCAGTGGCTTCGGAAATAGAATGAGGGATACACTATTTTCGCATGTTTTTAGAATAAATTTCTATATTAAATATACAATTTAAAATTATGAAAAAAAAAATTGTTGTATTCTCCACAATAAGCCCTTTTCAATGATACCAAAGTACATATATAATTTTAATAATATTATTATTTTATTTACCCTCAATTTAACATTAATTGAATATTTTTGTAAAATTTAGTGCAAAATATATGTGTTAATAATATAAACTGTTATACTAAATTTCAACTTTCTATATCGCATAGTTTCTAAGAAAATCGGCTGTGACATAAAGACTGACAGACACGTAAGTGCTCTTATAAGTATGGAATACTTATAAGAGCACGTACGTATTACAGGCTGAGGTACGGAAACCTTAAAACAAGAGTTTTTCGTCCGTTAGGGGGGGGGGGGTCGAAATATTTTTAATTGAATTATGATTATGAACGTTACCTTATAATACGATTTATACTCTAAAAAAATTTAAGAGGAGCATAAGAATGGTTTCTGAGATATAGCCGTAAACGCAGCATAAATTTATTTTAACTTTATTCATCACACAATTCTTAAAAAGTGAAATTAATACCAATTTCATTTTCCATCGAAACTTGCTAAAAGCAACCGCTCTCTAATATTCCTTTACAAATATATTCCTATAATTAAATTATAAAAGAGAAAAAAAGGTAGAATATATAATTATAAATTTAATTTGTAAAAAATTAAACATTTGCTTTCGGTTCCATGACAAACACTTTATGTCTACTGAGTCGACATCGCTTAAAGGATATTTGATAAAACAAGTTTAAATATAGGTAAAAGTGTAAAACACTGGTAAGATATGCGGGATCATGCCTCAAATATCTTCAAAATTGCTGGTATTTCTCAAATTATCCCAGGACAGACGCAGTATTACGTGGAAATTGTATAAATAAATTTTGTGAACCATTATAAATCACGCGTTAGTTTTTAAATTATTAATTCCAAAAATAAATACTTGCATTTCGCATGACGAAGCACTGCTTCTATGTCGATTGCTTTTAGCTATACATTAAATCAATCACAACAGCTAGTATATACTTGAAAGCTATTACGTAGTTGTGTAAATGTTTTCTAGCGAATTACCTCTCAGCAAAATAGCCACTGTTACAATCACTTTGAAGTCGGAACTTTCGAAAATTTCATTACATCTACGCCGATCGTGCATAACAAATCACGAACAAAGGGATCGTTCGAAAATTAAATATATTATGGACAAAATTCCTCCGGCAAAAGAGATCACAAATTCATGAATTGTTTTTTCAAACTTGGCCAAAAAATAGTTCTTGCGTAGTTGTACGTCTTTATTTGTAATAAGCAAAATTAAGAAACGTCAAGTGTTTGAATTTGCACAGAATAATTGCAAGACCTCAACAAATTTTGCATTTTTTCTGAAGTCTGCAAAATAAGTTGCTTATGTACAACGGGCAGAACAGAACGTCGCTCTACCGTAGGAAATTCGCTGCGGTTTGGATTTTATAGGAAAGAGTCGATAAGACACTTCTTAAGTACCTGGAGACTTATAAAATCCAAAATTTCTTACTTACCAGTATATAAAAGGAGCTGATATTTGTTATCATAAAAGTGTACGATATCACAAACCATTGTACCCAAAAATGATACAAAACGTATTCCAAATCATTTCCCGTGCGAAAAGTTTTCCTATAGTCGAGAGCGAAGAAATAAAGCTAAATTCTAATTACATTTTAAAAGACGTCCGTAAAAATAGTGTTAATCAATAACATCACGAGACCTTTCTATAATATAACATGATTTTCAAGAAGATACATATACAATATATGTATCTATCTGCTTAAAAAGTGAAGTACAAGTAAACATTAAAAGGGTCTTATTAGGAACGAATTCTCTTAATTTAATTTATACTACAAAACTGTCCATTTAACAACATCTGTATGTAGATAGGTTAGGTTTATTATTAGAGAGAGTACTCTCTCAGTCAACGGAAGACAGACAAGTGTATTTCAAAAAAATATAACACTTTAATGCAAAGATCAAACTACAGAACAATGAAGTCCACTTTGCACTTATGTGTACTCTACAGGGCACATAAATGTATTTTCCCGTCATTTTAGAAATAGACGAACGTTAACAGTTTCTTGAAACTTTTTATTAAAAATCTCGGAGATATTATGAAAAAAAAAATAATTGGCGGAGTACAGCTCCGGCAACTTATATTCATCATGATCGCACAGAAATTAAACTGAAGTCGATGTAATGTAATGACACGTTAAATTGGCAGACCAGCCTAAAAAGTCAAGATTTACTCTGTTTGTCGAACGGCTACGGCCAAAGTTTTCAGAATCCGCAATGGAATATTATTGATTCGCTATAAAGAGAAACAAAATAGAAAACTGACAATAGGTTTTCAATATATACAAGTTTCAATATATGGTCCACAATAACGTACCGGTTAACACAGCGCAAATAGGGTATTTGACTGATGTCGATATTAGTAGGGTAAAAAAAACGTGATGAAAAAAATAATGCATATAACAAACGATTAACAATACTTCTAAATAGGAAAAGTGTAAATTTTTTTGTTCATTAAATTGAAAAAGTTATTATGAATTTAGTTTCCACACAGAAAAAATAAGAAAATTATAATATCCAATATAAAAAAAATATTTATTGCATAAATAATACTATTTAAATAACTGAAATTTTCAAAATATTAATTTATGAACCTTCATCGCCAAAATGATTAGAAATGTGACAAAATGACGGTGTTTATGTAGGTCTATTTTTTTCTATAGCCAAACAAAGTGACAAGAGCTCAGAAGCAATTTCTATATGTTTATAAAACGGCCCATTTCAATATTGGAAAAATAATTTAAAAAAAGCGTAACTTTATGTCTATGGTTCATTACGGGAAGCAGCTTTGATAGCGAAGGGCAATCATGTTATTACCAATTATATTAACCTTTGTAATAAGTGTATAAATGTTAATAAAAATTACGTTGAAAAATATATTTTTATTTAAAACTATTATTACACATACATATTTTTTCTTACATATCTATACCGTTACATAACTATACCGTCTATTTCTTACATACCTATACCGTCTTTGTAATAAGTGTATGAATGTTAAATAAGAATTACGTTGAAAAATATATTCTTATTTCAAACTATTATTATAAATACATATTTTTTCTTACATACCTATACCGTTACATACCTATACCGAGAATTTAAACCGAACACCCCTCACAGTTTAACCTTTATTTATAACTTTTCTCTCTTTGTGTAAAATATAACTCACAGTTTAAGCTTTCAGGGGTGTTCGGTTTAAATTCTCCTTTTTTTTACAGTAAATCTTTCTGTAACTTCTGAAATTTATCCACCCATTTGGAAGGTTTCTCGGGTAATTCTTATTCTCAGACCTGGTTCTAGGTTCGATATACATAATTACTACAGCAGTATTATCTTCATTTCCTAAAGTATTCGAAACTGTTTGGCATCATCGTATATTTATTTGCAAATCCAGTGCCAACTATAAACTTTTTCGCCTATTACTTTCGGGCTCGTGAACTATACGTCCAACTTGGCCTTAATCCTAGCGTTATATTACTTAATCTGAAACCATCCAAGATATAAATTTAGATCCACATTTGTTTCTCATTATAGTCGGTTGTCTGTAGTCAACAAGCATACTGCTTACTAATGATTTAAAACTCTTCTTGGATATTAATAACCAAACTGATAGTGAGTTGTTCGAATTTGACATCGCTCAGTATACGGATAAAGTTTGAACAATAAGCTATGCTCGAAATGATTTCATCCATGCGGGATCTCGGTATAATTATGGATAACGATCTCATATTTAAGTCATATCAACGAGACCTGTCATAAAACCTACACGGCACTAGGATTAATCATAGGGCATTACCGCGATTTATCATAATACCAAATTTATCGTGGCTTTGATCCTCTCTTTAGTACGTAGTATTCTTGAAACGATTCTACCATCCAGTCTCCGTATAAAGTTATTTATATCATTATGCTGGGGAAAATATTAAAAAAATTCTATAGGATTTCGTACTACAAAGTGTGTGGATATTATACTTATTAATTCCATTCACATTTTATGTAATTTCTTTCAACTCCATTAGAATCGCTTTTGATCGTCCATTTTCTAAATAATTAAATCATTACGTTGATAACACCTCGATCTTGAGTTAAATAGCGCTTTTGCTCCTCACTGTTACATTAGAGGACAATGTCATAGTTTAATTCACGTGCTTAGAGCGCGCACAAATATTCTGCTCGAATATCCTGTCTTTCGTTCAACATTGTTCAATGCAGTATTGCAATATGCGTCCAGTCTTGATATTTTTTCTGCTCCATTGGCCATTTCAGGCATGGGATTATAATGTTATTTGATTGTTCACGACGGATCACTAGTTATTGTGATATTTATTTGAATTGCTCTTTATTGTCTGTCTTATCAGTTATTGTTTTTTTTCGACATATTATAACCATTTATTCTCATGGAACTTTCACATGTCCATGAAGTTCAGAAGTAATTGGCGACAAAATTGGATAAATCTATAAGTTCGGTATGAGTTTTCAAGAATTAAATCCAATATTTATTATTCCAATACTCACTTAGAAATGGGGAACACTGCTCATTATGCAACTCTTGAATTACCGTATAAATGTGCAATTTAACAACGATTTTCACTGGTAAGAACGTAACGAAGATGGAAAATGAGGATATAATCTTAATAAAATACGTAACGATGATTGAGAATAAGGATATAAACTTAATAATGAACGTAACGATGATGGAGAACGAGGATATAATCTTTATAATGAGCGTAACGATGATGAAGAACAAGGATATAAACTTAATAATGAACGTAACGATGATGGAGAATGAGGATATAATCTTTATAATGAGCGTAACGATGATGAAGAACAAGGATATAAACTTAATAATGAACGTAACGATGATGAAGAATAAGGATATAAACTTAATAAGGAACGTAACGATGATGGAGAATGAGGATATAATCTTTATAATGAGCGTAACGATGATGAAGAACAAGGATATAAACTTAATAATGAACGTAACGATGATGGAGAATGAGGATATAATCTTTATAATGAGCGTAACGATGATGAAGAACAAGGATATAAACTTAATAATGAACGTAACGATGATGAAGAATAAGGATATAAACTTAATAATGAACATAACCATGATGGAGAATGAGGATATAACCCAATATAATTTCATGCTGTAAATCTTTATTTTATTTATGAACAAATAGTCGACTGCTAGAAGCTGGTAATATAGCAGCTACATTAAGTTGGTTTAGATATACACTACGAGATTACTCACCGAAAAAGTGAATGGATTTTTGTGGTATTTATGGAAGCAGCAAAAGCTTCGTAAAAATACTAGTTTCAAATTACTGCAGGTGATGATCGCAGTACTCGAGACCGAACGGAGTCATCAAGTCAAGTGCAGTGACCTTCGATGCTCTTGACACTCAATTTAATGATCGGGTGTATAAATAAAGTTAGCAAATAGAAAAAAACTCGTGACTTGCGCACTCCGGATTCGGCAGCGCATGATTTCGAACCGATGACGTGCGAAAAAGAGTGAGACATGTCTCTTGACTCACAAAATATTAAAAAGCTGCTATAATGTACATATATGAGTAGTAGAGTATGTCAGAAGTAAGGTATACTAACAAGCAGGTATATTAGGTCGTAAGTAAAGACCGAAAGGGAAGGAAAAATTAAGATCGTTGGTAAAATAAAAAGTGCACACACCGCGTTTCTTACTTGTAAGCAAAACGTTAAAAAATAAAAATAATGAGAAACTACAGGGACCAGAGAGGACGAAGGAGAAGATTCGTCGATCACGAAAAGAGGAGTTTTTGTAGAAAATTGTTAATAAAAATTAGCTATTTGACTAATCATTGTGAAAATAAATAGGCTTCTTTTCTCCTAGTTAACCAATCGATAGAAAAAAAATCAAAATCAGTCAAGGATTGCGATAGGTCTATATGTAGAAGGATGGGGACGCATGTAATTTTTGATAGTTAACCAATCGATAGAAAAAGAATCAAAATCGGTCAAGGATTGCGATAGGTCTATATGTAGAAGGATGGGGACGCATGTAATTTTTGATAGTTAACCAATAGATAGAAAAAGAATCAAAATCGGTCAAGGATTGCGATAGGTCTATATGTAGAAGGATGGGGACGCATGTAATTTTTGATAGTTAACCAATAGATAGAAAAAGAATCAAAATCGGTCAAGGATTGCGATAGGTCTATATGTAGAAGGATGGGGACGCATGTAATTTTTGATAGTTAACCAATAGATAGAAAAAGAATCAAAATCGGTCAAGGATTGCGATAGGTCTATATGTAGAAGGATGGGGACGCATGTAATTTTTAATAGTTAACTAATCGATAGAAAAAGAATCAAAATCGGTCCAGGATTGCGATAGGTCTATATGTAGAAGGACGGGGACGCATGTAATTTTTAATAGTTAACTAATCGATAGAAAAAGAATCAAAATCGGCCCAGGATTGCGATAGATCTATATGTAGAAGGACGGGGACGCATATAATTTTTAATAGTTAACTAATCGATAGAAAAAGAATCAACATCAGTCAAGGATTGCGATAGGTCTATATGTAGAAGGATGGGGACGCATGTAATTTTTGATAGTTAACCAATCGATAGAAAAAGAATCAAAATCGGTCAAAGATTGCGATAGGTCTATATGTAGAAGGATGGGGACGCATGTAATTTTGAATAGTTAACTAATCGATAGAAAAACAATCAAAATCAATCCAGGATTGCGATAGGTCTATATGTAAAAGGATGGGGACGCATGTAATTTTTAATAGTTAACTAATCGATAGAAAAAGAATCAAAATCGGTCCAGGATTGCGATAGGTCTATATGTAGACGGACGGGGACGCATGTAATTTTTTATTTTAATAAATATTTTAAAAAATTATAGGAAAATATCTTCTCCTCAAAAAACTTTATTAAAAGTTGATTATTTGTAAAATTATCTAAATTAAAATTTACTTTATCGTCAAACCTCGAGATAGGAGCACTAGTCGATAATAAAGCACAGACCCGCGGGGTGTGCAATAAAAATGTCTGCGTTTGACTTCTAGAAATCTTATGGATTATGCACATTTTATGTTCATAAACATAAAATATGCACAAAGTGTTTAATTTTGTTTTCGTATGTGTTTGACTCTCAGTTACTTCTAGAAAATAATTTGATTTTGTTTTTGTCTGCGTTTGACCATCAGTACCTTCTACAAATCTTACAGGTTACGCACATTTGACAAACATAAGATGTGCTTAATGCATTTGATTTTTTTTTTGTTACGTTATACTATTACTCACTTCTAGAAATCTTACGGGTTACACACATTTGACGTTCACAAACATAAAATGTATGTAAAGCATTTGGTTTTGATTTTCTCCGCGTTTGACTATCTGTTACTTCTAATCTTAAGGGTTACGCAAATTTTAGATTCATAAACATAAAATGTGCCTAAAGTATTTGATTTTGTTTTTGTTCGTAATTGACTATTAGTTACTTCTAGAAATCTGATAAGTTATGCACATTTTACGTTCACAAATATAAAAAGTGCGTAAAATATTCTATTTTATTTTTTTCGCGACTGACTATTAGTTATTTCTAGAAATCTAACGAGTTACGGACATTTTACGTTCACAAACATAAAATATGCGTAAAGTATTTGATTATGTTTTTGGAGTTTACTCCTTAAGAATCAATTTTCATATATAGCGCCCGGTATGAAGTTTTATGAGGAGTAATGTCAGAAGTCCAGAGCGTACGAAGTTCAGAGCGTTAAAAAAAGTGTAAACGTTAAATGGCCTCTCCGCGCAACATTTCTACGCATTTTTAGAGTAAGATATCAATATGTTTATATGGCATTTTCTTATGGTGCAATGGCAATGACGAAGTTTGACACATATAGGCTTATATTAATAGACAAAACATAAAACCAGATTAAATCACGATTACGTACGTCTAGATTAACATGAATTGTCGTATGATGTCTCCGACGGTTTAATAGACGCATATTAAATTAGTATTAATTAATCGAGTTTCAAAAACAAAGATTAGATCGGAGAGTTATGTTTTGATTCAATACTTTCGCCTGCGCAGTACGTACAGTGTATCAATTATCAGCGAATTTCAGGCACATCTTGACATATCGAATTATTCATTGACAATTGTAAGCACAGATCATATGCTAAAGTTGTAAGCGTCGTTTCTTTTTGGCTGAAAGTATTGCGTTTAACAACAAAATAGTAAAATTAATACAAGACAAAGAAACTACAAGGAAACAGAGGAAAGGCTATTGTTGCAGATATTGGTCCCTTACAAAGTTGTAATTGAAAATAAACGAACCGACGGGGCAAGCATTAAGATGATAAAAACGTTTGGAACACTATTGCCAAGAAATACAATGCTAGTGATATTATTAATGAAAGGGTGAGTATAGTCACATGTACACGTTTATAATGAAAATAGAATACACAATTAAGTTGTTTGCACGAATGTAATTTCTTTTTTATATTTATATGTTAGCTATTTTATACATTCCAAGATAATGGTACTTAAGGAGTAAACTCCAGTCGCGTATTACATTGAACAGACGCACAATTTCTTGTTCACTATTAGTTATTTCTAGAAATCTTATGAGTTATGCACATTTTACATTCACAAACATAAAATTAGCGTAAAACAGTTGACTGTTTTCATTTCGCGGAAAGTAAAGCTGTTTTAAGTTTAATAAAACCGGTCATGCGACATACAATATCCCTAAAATGATTATTATGCATTACTTTGACTTTTTGTAATTTTTTTTTGATTGATTCAAATGATTCATAAAAATTATTGTTAAAAAAAATATATATATAGATTTTAGTAAAAGATGCCAAAATAAAAATGGACCTCAATTTTAATTGCCGAAAATTTTATTCGATATACCCATTTGTAATCTTGAGTGTTAAAAAAGAAAACTTAAAAGATAGTCTTCTCACGTTATCGATTCAATCGATCTTCAATTACAAATCTGCTTTGATAGCCGTCACTTGATGACGTGTGTCATCGAGATGAACTCTTTCCAAATCAGCAACTAAATGGAACCCAAGATTAAACGATTAAAGCCACTCATTGTTTTCATATCGTTTTGCTATCAAACCGTATTAATTTACAGCTAGTCATAAGGTAAATATCGTTTCTACTCCTGACTATATAAGCCTTACCGTTATATGCATGTACTGCAGTCAGTGATGGGCTGTCAAAAATTCTTAGATTTGTTGGGCGTTTTTGCATTAGACAGCGTCGGTACGGCAGTAGTAAAAACGAAAATGTAAGAAAATATATAAACGCGTTTTTACAATGGACAGTATACAATATACGTTGACGCATAGAACGCACTTAAGAAGAAACACAAGAGATACATTGGCAAAGCCCTCGTCGCCAGTATCAAACTTTCTACTGATGATGTCACGGGAAAAATGCACATGTTATTAAGTAATTACAAAAATATAATAGTGTGCTAAAAATAAAATAGGGCCCGCCTAAGCTTCGGTACGGCAACAGCTCGGTATAATAAAAGTGAAAATGTGTGAAAATATATGAACGCGTCTTTACAATAGACTATATATAATAAACATTGACGCGTAGAACGCGTCTAATATAATAGACGTTGATACAATGGCAAAGCGGTCGCCGCAACTAACAAGCTTCCCACTGATGATGTCACGGGAACAATGCACATATTTTTAAGTAATTACATAAAATGTAGTAGTGTGCTTGTGTGAACACGCAAGGGATGCAGTTTGAAGCAAAGTTCCGCATAATTACCGTAGAGTTTGCCGCATAGTTTTTATTGACACATTTAAAAAATAGTATTTAAATGCTTAGTCCAGTGAAATATTCGAAAAAAACCCCGCCGCCACTATGAAACTTCCCACTGATGATGTCACGGCAAAATGTACATGTTTTCAAGTAATTATATAAAATGTAGTAGTGTGTGTAAGTAATTATATAAATGTAGTAGGATGCAGTGTGAAGCAATGTTCCACACAATTACCGCAGAGTTTGCCGCATGGTTTTTATTAACACATTTAAAAAATGATATTTAAATGCTTCGAACAGTCAAATATTCGAAAAAACCCCGCCGCACTATCAAACTTCTTACTGATGATGTCACGGAAAAATGTACATGTTTTCAAGTAATTATATAAAATGTAGTAGTGTGCTTGTATGTGATCAAGCAAGGGATGCAGTGTGAAGCAATGTTCCACACAATTACCACAGAGTTTGCCGCATGGTTTTTATTAACACATTTAAAAAATGATATTTAAATGCTTCGAACAATCAAATATTCGAAAAAACCCCGCCGCACTCAAGAAGTTTGATTCTTACTGATGATGTCACGGCAAAATGTACATGTTTTCAAGTAATTATATAAAATGTAGTAGTGTGCTTGTGTGCGAGCATACAAGGGATGCAGTGTGAAGCAACGTTACGCATAATTACCGTAGAATTTGCCGCATAGTTTTTATTATCTAACACATTTAAAAAATATTCGAAAAAAGGCATAATTTATTAAGTAAGTTAAATTATAAATTATTTTAAATTTGTGTTATAATTTTAAAAAAAACTGTCAAGCACGAGTAAAACTCGCTCTAGTATTTACAATTAAGCTACTTACAAATATTAATTTTTGTAAAATTAATATTTGTAAATAGTTTAATTAAATAATAGTTAAGTATAAATTTGGGTAAGTATATTGCCTTCCATATCTTTTCACAATCGTACGAAACAAACTAATTATAAAAGTGTATACTTCCATTTTTTATTTATGCTATAAAAATTCCCGTTATACCTATTTTCTAATTATAGGTTTTAATTAGTAAAACTATTGTATGAATAAAAAAATGTGCTTTAAATGGTCATATCTTTTTATAGTGTGAATTAAAAATGTTGAAATAAGAGCAATGTAAGGCTTTAAGTATACATGTTGTAAGTCTAAGTATACGATATTAATTTTCCACTTATATCTCAAGCCGTTTCAAGAGATTCTAAGAGACAAGAGAGAGAGAGAAGTTCCAAGCAAGAGAAAAAGACAGACGGACGTCGACAGACGTAGAGACAACAAAGTGATCATACAAGGGTTCCATTTTTTTTTTAATTTGGAGGGAAGGAAACTTAACTTTGGTTTGCCTCTCTTTGAAAAGCTGTACAACCCATAAAAAAAGAAATAATTTAAAAAAAAAATAAGTAAGACGTTATGGAATCTTTAAATTTTTGTTATTTATCACGTTTTGTTATTTAAAAATCTTTATCCAAATTTGTTGTCTTCTCCGTATGGTAAAATTTTAATTATTGATCCTACGTGGAAATGGTTTTAATAAAAATTGTAGAGATTCTGATTTCCTACAAACAGGCTTCCTTAAAAAAATTTTGTCAGACTTACGGTCAAAAGATATAATATAAATAAAAAAATTTCATTTCAGTAGCTAAATGGAGATTGGCACACAAAAAAATCGAGTTATACATTCCCAATCAAAATCTATACACATCCAAGGAAAAATTATTTTTGCTCGAGTCCTGTACATACAGTCTTAGATATTGTCCCTGTTGCTTGATAGAACTTAAATACTGCTTTTCAGATTAATATTAGAAAAAAATAGAAAAAAATAATCATTGAACAAAATAGATAATTTAAAAGTTAGTATGAAAGTTTAATCGATTCCAAAGAGATAGGTCAACGCTAGAGATAATTAGATTAATTTGTTATAAATTATAGAAATCTTATTCAGTTTTTCAATGTCATTTATATTAATGCACACCCTTAAGTGTGTACGTACAGTCTTAGATATTGCCCCTGTTACTTGATAGAACTTAAATACTGCTCTTTAGATTAATATATTAACAACAATATCGATTAAATATCATTACACCATTAGAAAAAATTAGGCATTGAACAAAACAGACCATTTAAGACTTTTTATGAAAGGTTAATCGATTCCAAAGATATAGCTCAACGCTATCGATAACTAGATTAACTTATTATAAATTATAGAAATCTTATTATGTTTTTCAATGTCATTTATATTAATGTACACCCTTAAGTGATTTAGGCATACCATCATCAAATAAAAAGAGCGTGAAATCAATAAGGAGCGATTATTAAAAAAAACATGTTTGTGATTGACAAACTGACCTTTATTTTTAGGCTGAGCTTATGTTTTTCCCCGATATCCCCAGTCATTGCAATGGCCGTAAAGTAATGTTCGTTCTTTGAAAGTATTGTTAGCAATACTTACATAGATTTACTCATAGATGGCGCTAGGATAGCGTCATATGTCTGTGAAATGTTATAGAATTACCTCATAGCGATTCATTTTTCAATATAAAAAAAATTACTTTAAAAATATGAGGTTAAATTATGTAATGGAAATAATTTATGGTATTTGACGAATCTATAAAATACAGTTCACACGTTGTGCACTATAGTATGGTGTCAAAAACATACCCTTCTGTTCGTTGTATTTTCATTTCACCTCTCTAAATATTTAGTCCCACTTTCACTATATTAAATGATGTGTTCTTTTTGAGCTTGTGGTTCTTTAGGACTACATGCTGACATATTTTCAGAAATTCGTGTTATCATATTTAACTATATATCTTTAGGTATACAAATGTTATACATTAATGTTACTAAAAAGGTATAGAAATGTTTTTGAACCCCTCCGAAATGCATAAGATGAAAATGATATATAACATTTTGTTGGTTTAAATCTGTGTTAACAGAAAATACTTTATTTTTCAGTAAGAAAACATTTTCAACATTTTTTCAACCATACATTTAGATATCTCATTAACGTAAATGAAACCTCCTGAAAAAAAACTTAAGAAAAAAGCTGATTATTTATTTTTGTTAAATTACACTCGTACCACTTACTATGGTCCAATATGGTGTTCTGTGTACTCACCCAATCGCACGGTGGGCTGAAATCGACTTTCACAGACTTAGGAATTTTAAATTTTATGGTCGTTTTTTGCTGAAAACAGCTTTTGTTGACTATTACTGTGCTCAAATATGTCACACAAGTTACGTTAACGTGGAAACGGATGTGTGAACGGACTTATAATTTTTTTACAAAAAATTTGTATGGTTGTGGTGTGAAAAATCTGTTTATCTCTAGAACTGAAAGGAAAATCGTCATATCCTTACAGAAGGTCATAGTGCTAATTATTCATGATTTATTGACATATTCGACATAACTGTCACTACTGCGGATTTGTCTTTTTTAAGATCGGAAACTTTTAATTTTTTTTTAATTCCTTAACAACTCCTCTTAATGCTAAAAATAACACAAACATATTTTCAGCTTCTTGTTTACTTAAACATAAGTATTTTTAGGAAATAAATCAAAACAAAACAGCGACTTAACTTTTTTTAATTGTAGATTAAAATGAAACAAAAAGTAACCATATTTCCGAAATTAAAAAAAAACTATTTACTTATTAACGCACTGCAACCTTTTACAATAAATCGTTTTTGAACCAACTCAAAAATTTTTTAATCGACTATTTGAACACATTTTCCGACCCCTTATTCTTTTAAATTTCCATCATAATAAAAATCGTTATATCGAATCGATAATAATCGAATCTATTATGTTAAACTTTATTTATATTTTGCATCTAAATTGTTAATAAACACAGTATATCTAAGAGTACTCTACTTAATTTGACTCTACGCCACTGTGAATAGTTCAGATCACTCAGACTGTTTATAACTACATATACATTACACCAAGCTGTCATACACGCCTTTGCCATTTCGCATTCATACGCCGCGAAAACTGAGTGTCTATTTCTTGTACGTCAAAGAATACATATTAAGTTCAGTGACGGACGTGGAAGAAAGTAATATATCGATTGGTCATTCTTGGAACCTCGTATTATGATAAAACCATTGAAATATCGACCATATCCTCCACATGTCAACGTCATATCAGCGCGTACGTCGCAAAAATGTTGCAACATTATTCTACCATCGGTAAAATAATATTGTATATTGATAATATCAACTAAAATAAAACCTATTAAGCACGAATGGACCTCACACTAGTGTTTCGTACACATTTAGGCGTTTATAAAAATTTAATGGTACATAATCTTACTATTAAATTATGTATAAAATTTTAATTTTTTGGAACAAAAATATATTCCCTACTATATCTTTCACGGGTACGAATAGATTATATTTTTAAAATATAAAGAATTGTTAATTGGAAACAAAAATCACAAAAAAAAATTAATGGAATACATAATAAATTTATAGAAGCGATTACAAAAAATAATCAATGCCTCTTGCTTTCTATAAAGTGTAGCCATTGCCTAAATTAATTAAAAATAAACTGTTAACTGACATTGACAATGGTTCTATCGTTGTCAAAATGAATGGCTTTTTCCCTCTTATCGAGGTTTACGTCACTTTTTTCGATCACCCTGTCGAGCCTGAGACCATTATGGATTAATATGGTACATCTGTAGATGGAAGATATAACAAGACACAATCTGCACTTTGTTTTATCTCGCTAGTTCAAAAAATTCCGTAGAAATTACATTTGCAATCTATTATGAAAAATAACCTAACTTTTTGTTAAAAAAATACAAGACTTCTCTTTTGTCTGATTGACGACTATGACAAAACTTTTAAGGAGTTTATTTTTTAATTTTCTCTATATAATAGTAAAGTTTTTATTCTTGTAACACCTGGGCCCAACCATACATGGACCTTTGCCGATCTCCTTTCATGATTCTAGGTGAACCGGAAGTACCCTATAAGTTTTGATTTATTTGCGAGTGTCAAAATATACGGCATAAATGGCCATATTTTTTATTGTATTAACTTAGAAGCTTGATCTTTTTACACCTCCAAGGGATCGTAGACCGTGGTACTAAATATTAATTTCAACTTGATACCTCTACGCGTTCCTAACAAAAAGGGTCTTTTTTGTTTTTTTTTTCCTAAAAAGTTTTTTTCCTTTTGAGGTACGGAACCCTAATTTTTTTTCATGTAGCATTGTGTAACTTATTTGTACAACCGAATTAATAAACAAACAAATAAATATGCATTCAATTCAGGCTTATAATTAGAATAATCTTATTGTACTAGAGATCGATATTACAGACTCATTTACGGTACGAAATTGTGAAACAAGAAATAGATTTAACGCATGGTTTTGACTCAAAGATAATGTTTGTAGTGGAGTTACTGAAAATTTAACTTTTATTTTTCTTAATTTTTGACACCTAATATATAATGAAGCAATGATAACATTGCTTACTAAATATTTTGTTTGACAATTTTATCGTACCAGAGTTTGAACATTTAATTTACGTTTGATACGAGTTACGTTTTGATCAATTAACAAGTTTAAATTTTTTTGTTTTCTTAAAAATGTCAATTTTACTTAATGATCAGACAATAACATAATTGTTTGGATTTCTCTAAAGAGTTAACAGTTGACACGGCAGGAGTTCTTTTTGTTATTTTAAGATTTGAGCATTTCCGTATTAACAACATAAATAAAACTGCCGTATCCTTTACCTCATCGCATATTTTCAATACTGGAACCAGTTCCGAAATACTGGAATTGATATGATAAAATCAAAACCAGTCCAGAGATTGAAAATGATTCGATATTAGAAGCCGTTGTTATGACATTCTTAACGTCCACACTCTCGTTCATAACGAGATTATTTTTTCTAACCACAAAAAAAATTAATTCTATTTCGATATAAATGTTGTTATCTTACGTTCATCTCCATATCGCAGGCTATATGATGCCCAATCAGAACAAATGAACAAAGGAGCAAAGGAAGGTAGCATCAAAACCAATGAACAAAAGAACTCAAGTTTCTTATTATAATATAAAGTTTGGATATCTTTCTTCCTAATACGTAATTCATGAACATATGCGTGTAAAATCGTTGGCATCAGTTAATCGATAACAGAACGGTACACGTGGCTGTGGTTCACCTCGATTTCGCAACTGGTTCCTAAACTTTCGTCACTTCAAATGACAACTAATACAACTTTGAACAATAAACAAAAGCGACGCCCCGCCGCGTATTAGCTAGTACTACCGGCGGATTGCGGGTAAGACTCAACGCGAAGCCGACGCCAAGCCCGAGCGAGCGTTGACGTAAGCCGGCACGCGACCATTGACCGACTTACACTCGGCAAAATAATAACAAAATCTGTTTTTAAACTCCAAGGAATGGCGTAGGTTAATGGGGATTGTGGCGCTTTTTCTCGGCACTTTCATTGCCAATTTATCAACGCGTCTCAACGAATAAATCGATCGAGCGCCAGATGATTTTTTAAACGTTTTGAGGACGAAGCGTTCGTTTGAACAAAATGTATATTTTTTTTAAATTTGGTGTTAGTTTTTGTTCGTATATTTCTATATCGAGTATACAATATGCTGCCAGTATCCTAACATCTCTCGATCAATTATAACATTTAATATGAAAGCGACATAATGAAAAAGGCTGTTCTTTTCACATTTAAAATTACACATAAATTTAGACAAATTTTAACTCACTACTAATGTATTAAATTTATTTTCAAGATTACATGCAATGAAGGGTAAAAAATAATTATTTAGAACTCACTTCTGTTTTTTTAAATAATGGCACAGAAATTTGAGTCTGTACAATGCCTTCATATATAAAAGCGGTCCCTTTTACCTCACTATGACACGCCGAGGAGGGTCTATCCAATTCACCAGTCTATCATGTGCTTATGTAGGCGTATGAATGTGTCCAGATGACACATTCTAAAGCCGAAACGGATAAACAGACTTGGACATAGCAAGTATAGTTAGAATCGTGTTAACCTTCCGTTTACCCTTAGTTGACAACATGATCCAGGCAATATGACACCGGAGAGAAAACATTATGTCTAAAGTGTAAAAATATAAGCTTGAAAAAGCCATCAAGATGAGTACCAAATTAAAGGCCTCGATGAGGTGATTTGAAAAAATGTGTAATATGTTGTATAAATAAATAGGACATTTAGTAAAATAAATATTTAAAATGCTCGCCAAGCAACAAGCTTAGAACTAGGCTTTAGGCTACGTTCGAATTAAAAATCTGTTAAATTAAATAAAAAAAAATTGTTTATTCCACCAATGTTTAAGTAAAAATTGATATGAAATAATTTATCTGAATCCATAACGAATGGTACTGATGAATGAGTTTTAAAAAAGAAATTTAAAAATATCTACAAAAAACGCGGTAAAATATTTATAGAATATGAGAGATGACAAAATTATAGAATATGAGAGATGACAAAATTATAGAATATGAGAGATGACAAAAAATTTATAGAATATGAGAGATGACAAAAAATTTATAGAATATGAGAGATGACAAAAAATTTATAGAATATGAGAGATGACAAAAAAATTTATAGAATATGAGAGATGACAAAATTTCTTTTGAATTTGCTTTCTAAACTTCTATTCTGTTATAATCTGTTATAATTTTTCCCCGTTCAGAATACGCTAACTTGTTAATGTTCATTAACAACTTAAGCTAACTTGTCAATGTTACATAACAAGTTATGCTAACTTATTAGTGTTACTTATTAAACACTTAAGGTATCATTCGATATCTATCAGTTACAGACTTTTTCTCGGACGTTATTTCTGATATAAAGTTGGAATTTGGCATAACTACTTATAGATATATTGTTACATTGAAGATATGACTTATAGAAATTTGACTGAAAGAGGTAAACACCTCGTTTTGAAGGAAGAAAGAAGGTAAAAAATGTTCTTTTCTTTATAAGAACATCCATCGTCTAGCTAGGGTATCAAATGAAAGCTTATTGAAATGTGAATTAAAGAATGTATAATTTGTTTTTCAATGACTTTTTAACAAAATCTCTGAAAAATCGCTCTCCACTCGTGACCGTGAGTCACGAAAATATCAGAAACAATTTTAATACAACCAGAAATGTTGGCGATCAGGTCAATACCAACTGACCAAATAGTTACCGTCGTAGTGTTACATGGGACAGTTTTTGTTATAAACGATTATTTAGTTAAATCTAAAATACAAACACAATCAAATTATAAAAAACAGCGAAAAAAAAATGGTTGTCAAAAATTTCTCATATTAAAACATTAAAATGTTCATCATCATAATCTGCAAGTATACATTGCTGGACATAGATCGTTCCTAAAGTGCGCCACAATGCACGGTCCTCCGCCTTCTGCTTCGAATCACTTCCCGCCAACTCCTTTAGGTCATCAGTCCATAGGGCTGGAGGGCGCGCCATACAGCTTCGAGAACCACGCCACTCGAGATCCCCCCATCGAGACTACCCCCATCCGTTGCCGTTTCTTCGGCAAATAGGATCTGCCCTGTGACCCTTCTGTTTACTGATATTAAGCGCTACGTCAACTACTTGGTTCTCCGTCGGATTATATCGTTGAGAGACAATCTGAGTACTGCCCTTTTCATTGCTCGCTGAACGACTTTAAATTTATGGATAAGGTCGGCCGAGTCTCCATGTTTCAGCGAGGTAGAAAATAAAATGTTACAATTTTTGAAGTTTACTCCTTAAGAATCGATTTTCATATATACCCGGTATAAAGTTTTGAGGAATAAAATGAGAAGTTCAGAGCGTTAAAAAAGTGTAACCGTTAGGTTCTGATCACACGAAGTTCAGAGCGTTAAAAAGTGTAACCGTTAGGAGGCCTCTCCGCCCAACATTTCTGCACATCTTTAGAGTGAGATATCAATATGTTTATTTGGTATTTTCTTATTGCATAATCGCAATGACGGAGTGTTACACACATAGTTTACTCTCGTACGCTTATATCAAGATGTAATCATTAAATGTCATTATGTGTGAATATTTGGTGTATTCTATAAACTTCTTAAAATTAATTGTCTTCTTAAAATTCTTAGCCTGACGTTACTAAATGTTTTTAATTTTGTTGTGTAAATTTGATCTTCATTTGTGTCTTGAATATATTTATATTGCCAGCATATTTTTATTAAAGAATTTTCCATTTACATTTAATGACATCGATATTTATATTTATATACAATATTATGTGTTTATATACAATATAATGTATTTTATACATTCCAAGCGATCGTACTTAAGGAGTAAACTCCAGTCGCGCGTCGGAGCTGACACGCACTACTTTTTTTCTACTTTTATTATTATCGAGTTATTTCAATGTTAACATATATTTTAACATAAATTATTACAACGTTAACATGTACACTGAAGACATAAGGCTGCACGCGTACCAAACGCCATCGGTGTACATACGTGTGTTTTTGAAAGTCTCATGTGTTTATGAATGTTGACACAAAGTTAAGTAATGCTATATATATATATATATATATATATATATATATATATATATATATATATATATATTGGTATACTCGTTGCGCTAGGTTCAAAATGACTGAAAAAAGTTCAAAATCACGTGGAGATCTACATCGCGATGAGAACAATGAGTTTAATTTCTATACACATTACGATTTTAAGCTGGTTTGGACAAGCCAAATGCCATTTTCTCAGCTATGATATTTTTGAAAGTTACTATCATATTATGATCCAACTGGAGTAACATTTTTTTTTCATTTAAAAATACTCCCCATAGTAAATTTGAAAAAAATCACGATACAAAGTGGACATTTTATATTGCAAAGGTCAAGTCAAAAGAGAATTAAGAAAAACAAGTATTTTTCAGAATATAAAAAAGCGAATATTCAGCAACTTACAATCAGGAAAGGGCAGAAAATTTAATATAATTTGTAACCATCATACAAAACAAAAAACCATCTTCATAATACACATATATTATATTTTTGACTTATCAAGAATTGTTAATGAAAAATAAAGAAACAATGACATCTATAATAATTTTATAAACGATTACAAAAATTAATCAACACAGATTGTTGTTAATACCTAAATTAATTAAACATAAACTGTTAAAGTAGTGTCATGTGACAATACGATTGAATTTTTTTTATTGAAATAATTTTTTTTTCCAAACTGTTAATATAACATCGTTTCACATTGACTTATTTTTTTAGACAAATCGCTGGTTTTTCCAATAAAATTAAAAGTTTGGTGATATAACTACTTCCTGTAAATTATTGTGCAAGTTTTGAGACCGATTTTTATCAAAACTAAATGGTAACGATAGTTTTTAAATTTTAAAACAAGCTAGATATTTATGGTTTGAATAATTTATTAAAAATTCAACGAATTTCGTCGACAACGTGTTTTACACGACAGACCGAATGTAAAATATCTATGGTTCTGTATTGCCTTAACTGATAAGTGCCGTACGCTCGTATGCACCACACATGGTCAGGACTGTCAGTCTGGCTTATCGACAGTTAAAAACGTATTTCATACATTTTATACTTAAGCGATTGGACCATGCAATGAGACACGGTCGGTAAAGTAGACTCCTGGTCCAACTCGACTGACAGTTAATGAGAAACTAAAAATACGTTTTTAACTGTCAGTAAGCCCGACAGTCCAGACAGTGTATGGTGTATACGGACGTTAACTGACAGACCGAATGTCAAATATGAATTGATCTGTGTTGTCAAATGAATATCTTCTTCGCTCGTACGCTTTTCAATGACCTGATCGTTCCTTACTACCTATTGACCTATAGTCTCATAGATCAGTACGTTACATCTGTTTATGAAGCAACAATGAAACACAATTTGCACTTTGTTCCATCTTTCTTGTTCAAAAAGTACCATAGAAATAGCTTTTCCGAACTATTCTGATAAATAACATGAGTTTTCATTAAGAAATATAAGATTCGTCATTTATTTTATTTAAGATCTAAATAAAACTATTAAGAAGCTTATTTTTTCGTTTTCTCCATTTAAGAGTATATTTTTTATTTGTGTAACACCTAGGCCCAGCACTTTAGGTAGTCTCTTTTTGCTTTAAAACAGCGCGACTTAATGACTTTGATATTAATAGCAGATATTATTACATCTCTGCATCCATTCACAGCCACACGTGAACTAATAAAATTTAAAAAAAAATACGCCTTGTTGGAAACAACGCATGATTCATACTCAATAACTTTTTCTACACTATCAGATATACCTGTACATATGTACGAGTATATAACAGCCTCGTGTCTCAGCCTCGTGTCTCGTGTCTTGGCCTGGGGTCATGGAATGAATCAAGACTGAATAGACTAATTTGCAAGACTTAGCTTCGAGAATGGGATGTAGCTAAAAATGTTTAGGAATAAAAATGGAAAATAAGTGTTGTTCTACAAATACGATACGGGTACAGAAGAAACGCTCGCTTAAGGCCCTAATCGTTCGCTTAAGGACCAAACAATGTGCGGTTATTCTAAAAAAATTACATTACAGACAAAGGAATTATTTTAGAGATATGGCCAATCAGAACAATCCAGATCATAATTATTGTTCCTGATATATCTACTACTGTTATCCTGGACCATTTATCCCATGTATTTAAACAAAATTAAGTACCCGTAGTGTTTTTTTAAAATTTATTATATAGTTTGGTGTATCGCTTGTAAGGGTTAATACTAATAGTAAAAATAAAATATTTTTTTCATAATTTTACGCAGCACATCTTCGAAGAGTTACTGAATAAACTGAAAAATATACAAAAAATATGTTTCGGGGCGAAATTAGGTCCTAAATTACTAAACCTAAAATTTTGGAAAAAAATAGGGTTTTAGATCTTATCATTGAAATATGCACCATGTTAAGGGCATAAAGGAAAGGCCTGTAAAGGATATAGTAGGCAATACATTTCGGTTCTGAAAAATAATATTTAACAATAGTTAAATAGAAATGGACCCTCATAATATGAGCTCTACTTAGACTTAACATTATTTTGTCTCTGTGTAAGTACATGCTCTCTTTTGTCTCTGTGTAAGTACGTGCTCTCTAAACACGAAAGTCTCTGAAAATTCTGTCTCGTAATAAACTCTGAATCAACGGAAACATTTTAATCTCATTTATTCAAGGACTGTCTGAAACTTCACAACTGGCTTAATCCAACAGATCCTGCACTCGCTCCTATACTCTTTGGATCCTTCTCATTAGTTCACCTCACTCGATAAAATTCGACTACACTGAGGTTCTATCTACGTGGAAATTAACGTTTTCTCGCTCATAGTCTAACATAATAGGCTATTTGACAACATCGAAAATATACCACAATTCGGGGTCACCCTGTTAGATTATAACATAAATAAGCGTATTGCTTTTCATTTTCGAAAGAATAAGTTTATATTTTATAAAAAAAAACGTAAATAACAATTCAAACAATTTTTTGAAATTCAATCAGGGTCGCAAACGCCCTATTATTGGTTAAAAGTCAGATGACGTCACAGGCGAGTAAAACGAATTAATACCAAAATTTAATGTTATTATTCTTTTGGTTTACAGGCAAATACAAAAAAATAGATAATAAAATTTAAAACATAAATATTACTTACATTGAAATGATCTTCACACATAAACACATTTGAGTGAGGTATAATGCTATTTGGATTCGTTGGCACTGAAACCAACGCTTTGCGTGAACTTTTTATAGACGTATTTGTACATTGTGGCACTACACACCATTTTAATTTGAAAATAAATAATAATCCCTTTCAGCGGGCAGGACTGTTTATGTTTACATTGTGTGTGACGTCACGCTAGCCGCCATTACAGAAATTGCGTTTTTAGCGCGAGTTCGAAAATTCAAACTTTAAAAGTGATTTATATAAAAAATACGGCATATCCTGCAGATATGAATGTAGTGTGCTTATAATGCAAAATAGAACAATTTAAAAAATCAAGTCAAATAGTCTATGAACATAGTATAATAAACTCTATAAGAAATTGCATCAGCTGAAAGATTAGTGACTTATAATTATCAATATTACAAATCGTTTATTTCTAGTGTTATTGTAGTTGCCGATACTATGTGTGGCCGGGATCAACAGGTAAATTAGAAACAGAATTCAACAGCCACGATGACCCACTTACGTTAAGATGATTTTCTCGATAAATTCGTAGCAAATTATATCACACTTTGAATTCAAACTAAGAGACTTAGGTCTCAATTCCTATTTTTTTCCGAGACAGGAAGAGCTATTAATTTCACAGTTCCATTTTTCTAAATTTAAATCGCTAACATTTTCGTTTTTCGCGCCAAAAGTTACGTCGCCTCACCTACATTGAATTGTCCTATTAATAATCGCATCAAAACACTACGTATATCTGCCGAATATCTTGTAACGTCTTTTATGTTCATTCGGTCGATAGATCAAGTGATACGGTAAAATTCTTTCACTACGTTATATATCCTTCAAAACATTATCTTTAAATATTTATTGTCATAATTTAACAATGATGGTTTGATAAAAGAATGTTTTTATTGAAAAGTAGATTTAAATTAAAACAAAACGTCATTGACATCGACTGGCTATTTATTATTTGATCATTTCTTCAACATTTTTTAATGTTGAGGTTGTCAAGTTGCGCTTCACGTGTTTAAGAGGAATAACTATTATTGCCAACATCATCTTTCTTTTATAATTTTGATTCGTATGTATTTTTTTGTATCCTGGTAACACCAAAATACCCAAGTCAAATTTTAATAAAATAAATATCAAAATAAGTTAAAGATAACCAATCAGCTTACTCAGTATAATGATATTTCATAAATGAATTATTTGTAAATTAATTTACGAGAATAAACAAAATGGCGGCCATAAGACGAATGTTGCTTAAAATAAAATTTCAAAAGTTTTTCCTATTAAAATTGTAAAAAGGAAAAACGGTCAGCGCGTGTCGGAACAAACAGAGGATTCCATACTCGTCCACAAAACAAATTGACAACTTTCACTAAGCACTACGTTCAACATTTTCTTCCGTTTTTACATCGATTCAAAACTAAAATAATCATAATGGATTGGCGATGGAATGGACTGGCTACAATAAATTTCATTTTAAAGAACTTATTCAATGACACCCGACCACATCAGTAACTATAATATTTTCACGGAAAAAACGTAGTATTTCGTACCTAAAATTTTAATAATATTTTATTTCCGCATCTTTATAGAATAACTAAACCTGCCCGTTTTGAGAAATTTCTTTCCTATGAAAATTCTCTATCTAATTATAAAACAAAGTTGAAACCATTTCCTTTTAAAAACGTTGTTTATTTAATTTAGTTAGTCAACTTGTTTGTAAGATTGTGGTGAATTTTTTTCATTGTATCGACAAATTTGGGCAAGTTTAATCATTACTTCGTGTCAAGTATAGACAATTCTACATAAACAGCTAGGCGTCAAGAAGCTTCGTGCTAAGTGGATACTTCATGATTGGACAAAACTCAAACACACCCTCGCGACACTGGTGTCGAAAGTTAGATATATTATGAACCCGATACTAAGAGGCAGTCTGCGCAGTGGGTAGTTCCTTCTGAGCACCGGCCTACAAAGGTGAAGACAGAATGAATCGATGGAAGAAAAGATTGTGTATATATATATATATATATATATATATATATATATATATATATATATATATAAACTTTCAGTGTTACTACACGTAATGGACATGCCATTATCGCTCAGAGACACACTTTTTTATGGCACGCCACATTTGCTATTCAGCCCTATAACTGTATCATTTAATTCACTTAACGTATACGTTAGCTAACGCACGGCAATAATGATTGTCATAACATTTGCTTTAAAAGTCGGCATGTTGTATTCCACTCGCGTTACCCTTGCCTTTATTTTCAGTTAAAGTTCGGTGCCTTAAGAGAAAAGAATAGCATCATGTAATGTCACGAGCAGAAAAAAAGGACACGACGATGACATTTCTATACTTTATCTGTGTATGACAGGGGATACACTGTTATAGGTTATTTTGTTTTGTTGCGCGTCAAGTAAGATTTATTCGTCGCGTCACTTTCAACATAAGCCGCAAATTGTCGATTTTCTTTCATTTATTTAGATAGTCGAAAGTATTTTACGAAAATACTATTGGGTAACGTAAATGAATCCGAGACATTTCTCAATTCTCGGGTACGAATTTTACAAGCGTTTCCGTAAATGCAAAATACTTTTCAAGAGATGAAGTATATAATTAGATATCTACATCTCATTTAGTACATAACATAATTTTATAAGGTAATTATAAAAAATGGTCATTTTATCTTTCAATTTGCTCAAATAATTATACTATTAAAGCTAAATTTACTAAATTACCGAAAGAAATATTTACCTATAAAGTCAGCCATTATATCAACTGGTTAGGCATCTTTGTATAAAGTGCAATAAGGCGCCATTTTAAAAAAACCTTGCTATCAAAATAAAGCTTTCATAATGATACAACATACAGACGTCCGCTTAAAGGCTAATAATTCCGTAACGTTTACTGTACTCATAAAGTAACATGATACAATATGGGGCTGACTAACATGACACAAATAGAAGGAATCGAACGCAAAAATGCATTGAACGTAAAACTGCAATCATACGGTAATAGCAAACGTCCAAAAATTGCATCCATCCACGCCAAGCTTGAATTGTATCAACTGTAATGACTGAATTCAAATTTGACGTGTTGTAAAGCCGTAAAATCTACCGCTGATTCATTCTGTTCAAACGATAGCGTATGCTAATTTCAAAAATTGTATCCCCGAAGCAATTTCTTTGTTAAGGAAACACGGACATTTCCTGTTATTTTGTTATTTTCATGTCATAGATTGTATGACAAAACGACATTTGATCGAGCGCCTAGCGAGTAACTTGTTTATTCGATTATTTTCTTTTTGTTAAAGAAAAACTAGAACTTTGAAAAATATTTACACCTTAATTTTCTGCCCAACATTTTCTCATTGATCTCTACGTCTTGTGTCTTAAAAATGATGGAAAATAATTGAATAAACTCCTAAATAAATATTAAGGAAAATATAAAAGCCAATTAAATCAAAGTTGATTATTTATATATATATAATTTATTCAGTGATTTCATATTAGGATTAAAATCTATAAGACAGTCTGATATATTAATGTTCTTAAATAATTACTTCATTCATGACTGAACCTTTACGTGGTATACGACAGGTCTCCTGCATTTTATTCGTCATTTTTATTAAACCTACGTAAACTTAAAAAGCCTTTTAAAAAAAATAATTCTTGTAGTATTTCTTAAGCATAATATTGGTTCCATATTTTGAAAACCGATTAGAAACAATATTTTAGTCTCACGAGTATGTGAATAAAATGAAAACAAATATTTTGAAAACCCAAACCGACTAGCATATTTCTATTTAGCAATAATATTTTAAACAAAAAATAAAACCGTGTTTACACAATGAATTTTTTTTTGGTTAATTGCTGCTGTTTAAAAGCAGTAACAGACAGACATATTCTTTCATTCCGTACGAATATTTCCTCCGTCAATAAAAATCTAAACGTAATTACCTAATTCTAATTTGCTGTTTCCCCTAAAACTTACACACAAATTAAATTTAATAAGGAAAAAACGCTTAATAGACAAATAAGAAACTGTTGATTTTAAAGAAATTGATAACCCATTTAACGGTTACAAATTAGAACGAAATCGACTTAAATTAGGTGATACCATTACTATTCTTACCCATCAAATCAGACACCATATAGCGACACCACTATAACATATTTTTAAAAAGGCTACCAAGGTCGTGAAATACAGTATAAAGTTTCCATTTTCCGACCCATTATTATGTTTCTCTGTTAATTTCGATTCAAAGAACCACTTCAAGGGTAAATTGACTATACCATATTGTAAAACAGATGAAAAGATTGCATCAATTGTTAATCGGGAGAGATTTTGGTGATCTCACTATCAGAAGTTCAAACTGTTTTGCTCCTTTCGATGCTATATTCGCTCGTTCGCCATCAATCAGTGAATTGCAATAAAAATAAAACGTCACTTTCGTAAATCGTACCGCGGCGAGGTTGAGCTGCTATATGTATCGCAGCCTTGATGTCCACCGGCTGCGCCAACTTGTAACGGTGTAGCCATAAATATTGCGATGCTCATCCGCTCTGAGAGTGTGTTCGTGATTTTTGTCGAGATTGTGTTACATACCTGAGATCAAGATAAATATCGTACGGTTTTACTGAGTTTTCCTTTTTTTCCTGAATTACGAATCGTTCTGAGTTTTAAGCTCTTCACACACTCAGGAATTCCTCATAAATTCCTCGGAATTCCTCGTCGTATTAAATTTGGGCAATTGGGTATTGTCTATAGCAGTATTACTATTGTTCTGTACTGTATATCCCATTCGGAACTAAAATAGAGTGAGTGAAGTGATAAACAAAATCTCTGTCTACACCACCCCTTTCTATCTGCTTTTCTAGTATGTATTTTTCCATTCACAGGGTCGATTCCTCCCATCATTCCGAACGTAATATATTATCAGTGAATGTGAATAAAAACAAGCATCTTCAGATAATTGCATGTGTGTGTGTGTGTGTGTGTGTGTGCGTGCGTGCGTGCGTGCGTGCGTGCGTGCGTGCGTGCGTGCGTGCGTGTGTGTGTGCGTGTGTGTGCGTGTGTGTGCGTAGACAACGAAAGACGCTATTCGTTGGTTATAAAGGAATAAATTGTCGTTGAAATAAAACGTGAAACACGCCTTTTTTCTAATCGAGTGCAAAAAATATTACCCATAACTCTTGAACACACCCAACGCACACATACAAGCTCATGTTATATATATATATATATATATATATATATATATATATATATATATATATATATATATATACACACATAACTATGTCCAATTTTAGCTCTACAGACTGTTCAGTCTGCGAATAAAACGGCTATGACCTACAGACGAACATACAAACATACGGACATGGCTAAACTATAAAAGTTTGACTACGGAATCCTAAAAAGTAGAAAAAAGTCAGTTACTTAAAAGAAACAATTTAAAAATTTTTTTTTTTTCTTTTTATTTTTCCAAATAATGGACCGCATCTGTAAACATATTTCGTAGGAATTATACACCTGTATATACCATCAAACCCTATTTTAATGAGAACTACACTTGAAGGTGGCTATAGTACCACGTCATTACGTGAAAGTTTTACTCAACGAGGACATTTGCAATTCGGATACCTCCTTTATTAACTTCACGTGGATATTATCAATATTTGCCAGAAATAGAATCCTGCATTATCTCTTATTCTTCTTCATATTTTAAAACACAACGTTTCGCCACATTTCCTCTGACCATATTTCTAAGCTCCTCTGAAACGGTTTTCGTTTATATTTTCTTAATACAAAATTAATAATACCAAATTTAAAAAGTAAAACAAGGGCAAAATTTAAGCACATGAGTAAAATACTAAGTCGACATTTTCCAATTATTTTACATGCTTTTCACAAATTTTCTTTTGCCAGTTCACTTTTATTTACCAGTTCTGTAAACGTTATTGAAACCAATTAGGATTGTAATAATTTTTAAAATCGTTCCTGTAGTATCAAAGTTAAGTGTTTTTTGCAAATAATAGTCGCAGGTAACAGCCATTTATACAACAATCGGATATTGACCCAAGTGGAACAGCGGGAATAGCTGTTTAAAAGAAAAAAAAAACAAAACATTCCGTACTAGCTGTTAATCGTCTCGCTCGAATGAATTTATAAATTAAGAAATATTTCGCAATTTCTAAAATTTCATTCGCTTAATATTTAAACTGAAATTTTATAATGCATTGATTTTATGTAAATCCTTTGCAACTTCTGGACATGGCAATTGGATAAAACAAAAGTTAAACACGTAGCTATCTGCCATATATCGCAAAAAAATAATACGCTTTGGTTGTTTCCCAAGAAACAGTTCAATTTTCTGGGATAATGATACTTAATCGACTGTGTGTTTGCAAAATTTGGTAATTGTTGATCAAATATTAGCGGAGTTACTGGATGGATAGTATTAGTAAGCATGATATAGAAATGTTAGGTTTTACGATCTCTTTTATTCTTTTAATTGTGCTCTAAATATTTCCTGTATTTCAAATGTCCTGCTTCTGATGGAAATATTCTGCAGGTTTTCACACATTGTAGTTTCAAACAGACAAATGGGGTGGCCGTCGACAATAAATGTTTAAACCCCTTTCGCAACGAAAGAAGAAACCTTATCTACCCAAAATACTATCCAAAACGTAACACTTCATAGATTATTAGAAAAAACTAGCATGACCCGTGCGAAGTCTTCGCATTATTTATTCTATTTTACTAAAATTGACATATAGAGGCGCAAGTATCAAAAGCATTGAGCTAAAGCGCCATTTTATTTATACGTGAGTGGATTTGAAATTAAACAAAAATTTTACCGACCGCCAATCATATTGACGTTGAGCCGTTAGATGGCAGCATTGCTGTTTTGTGTATATAATTTTAATAATTAATTAATTTGCAAAAACAATAGCAATAATAAATTTGTTAGTTGATGCCGGTAGAGCAAGCAATTATCTATAAAATGATATATAATTTATGTGGATTAGTTGTGAGGTTTTTTCTAAAAAGGGAGTGTAACATCTTAACCTTAGCGTATTAATATGTATGATGATGATGATGACATATATTTTCTACGAAGCGTTCACACAATGCAACCCTTGCTACATAAGATGGAATATACGTAAAGTGGTGAAAATATCAAACTAATCTAACGTCTGTTTTTCTTATTTCCTTTAAATATTAACTGTATTCAAATTTCTAGACTTTTATTTTACACCTATTTTATTTTGTTCCTTCATTTCTTTCTGTGCCTTTAGAGAAATCATAAACTCAAACTTATTCCATTTCATGGTGGTGAAAATGTCAAAGTAAGCTTTAAGCACTTAAAAGACACTAGGTAGATTAGGTAGAAATATTTTTGACATAACCTTTTGATGTAGACAATAACTTAACTCTCCCTAAATTTTGACAGATTTTAGATTTTTTAATAACATGCGTTTAATAAATCCAAAACTCTACCTAAAAGCTATTATCGTGTATAACTAAATAAAAACGTGTCCATGAAATTAAGCCAGAAGCCAGGTTTGATGATCTAGTTTCATAAACTTGTATCAAGCTTGATATAAATGAGCAATGATTTAAAAATAGATTTTTTAATAACAAGCGTTTAATAAACCCAAAACGCTAATTGCTTGATATAAATGAACAATGATTTTGAATAGATTTTTTAATAAAATGCGTTTAATAAACCCAAAACGCTATCTGAAAGATATTATTGTGTATAACTGAATAAAAATGTTCCCATGAAATTAAGCCAGAAGCCAGGTTTGATGATCTGGTTTCACAAACTTGTATCAAGTTAAAAAGGACTGCGAATAGTGATAATACTACGAATGTAACTATGAAGATACCTTAATTTTAGCGCTAATTTTGGAAAGTTATATATAGTAAGTCTCAAGAGAAACTAATTAAAATTTGCGCAGTATTATGGAACAGTATATTCCACGATTACCACCGTACTTTTGTAAACTCGAAGTAATTGAATTGGTATGAACTAAAATTAAAATGATAAGTAGAAACATAATAAACTGGAGATGCATTTGTATATCTCTGATACAGATTCATGAAATTGCATTATTACCGAAATTGCAACTCATGAATATAATGTATACTGCAAGAGAGTAAATGGGATGAATATATCACACATAACAATAAAATTAACAATATAATAGTGCGATGGACTGTAATAATACCTATACGTCCAAATTTTGGTAACGGTTGGTCAAATGGTTGCTGAATTATTTCATAAACATTTTTATATATAAATCAGCAGAATATTGGCAAGTTAAAGAAATATGGGATTAAACGCCATCAAAAACAATGATTCAAAGAGATAAAACTTTTTACAATATTAAAAAACGATGTAGAGAACAGGGATAAAAAACTATATATTAAATACTGAAATTAATTGTACATGTTTAACATATACACGTACGAACATTAATCTCGACTCAAATTGACTTCTCGCTTAAAATATAGGTCCTGTTTTGTTTTTGTGTCTGTGCCTATTCGACCAAACAGAACAAAAAAAATATCCTCAAGTCGAACGGCTTAACTGACTCTCGTCAAACAGTCGATAAGTGCGTTGTTAGCCTGAATTACAAACGTATTTGAGTCGACTGTTTGCAAACCATCGAAAGCTTAAATATAATATTTGCTACGGTAAGTTTGTATAAAGCTCGTGCACACAACGTGATCTACTTTCGTGAACGTGTTTAGATTACTTTGCTACGCAGACTAGGTCATATCGTTATCTAAGATCGTCACGATATCGTTATCGCCAAGTCGTTAATTAGACGTTGCAATGTACGTTTAAGTTCGTTAACCTGTCCCAGGCCATGACCTGGCTAAACCATAAGTAACAATAGATTGTAGATATCAATTTTGTAGTATAACGTTATATTTTATTTACAATAATATAATAGTTGAATAACCTTATGTGTTTGAAACACGTATCAAGTTACGTCCTACTATAACTACCCACATCAAAATTTACCGAATTATTCCTTTTGGCATAATGTGTTTCTTAGTTTTCGAAAAGTCTATGACAGGCAGACAATTTTACCATCTAACAGAAACCCAAAAAGCTACTAAACGAATTATGGTGAAATTGTCATATTTGGAAGCTTAAGATAAAACTTAAAAAGCTATGAGCTATATATAATAACCAGCAGAACGAAATCGGTTTAAAATATTAAAATTTTGTTTATATATCATGCAAATACTACTAAAGGAATTTTGACGAAAGTTATACTGTTTTAAAACGTAGGATCTGTCTTAAAATTTGACTAAACATTTGGAAAATTGTTTAAAGTTAAATTAAATTGAATGCGGAATACGAATGTAGCATTGAAAATTTTAGAACTAGCCATTTGTAAGAATTGTAATAAAAAAAATTTTTAAATTTCGAAAATCGAACTTTTTGGTAATCAATTGAGGTACTATATCGAATTCGAAACTTATTTTTACAAATTAGCGGCAATTTGAAAATTGTATATATAAAACGTCAAGATGAATTTAAACCCAGAAAGTTTTCGTTTAATAATTTTTTACCACTTTCTTTGGAGTCTCAATCAGCTAGAAAGTTACGATCGACTTCCATTGGAATTTTATGACGAAACCCCATCCCGCGCTACTCTTTACAAATTATTTAATGAGTTGAAGCCTTTTCATACCAAACTCAGTGATGATCTTCGCGAAGCTCGTCCCTTATCAGCAGCAACTGAAGATAACATCAATGCTCGTAATGAAAACGCAAAGATGTTAAAACTGCAATATTTTCGTAATTATATGTAAATAAAAAATATATATAAATAAAATTATAGACACTACGTCAGTAACCCGATTTTTTATACGAATACAAGTGTTTAAAGTGTGTTTTAATAAATTTAGAAGCCAAAAACAATTGTTATAAGTCACGTATTTGTTGCGGCAGCATAAAAACTGAAATATAATTTTAATTAAAGTTTTTCATTATCGCCTCATGAATTTATAAGCCAAAAACAATTTTTATACGTTCCATATTTGTTGCGGCAGCGTAAAAACTACAGTGTAATTTTAATTAAACTTTTTACTAAACGCTTGCTTATCGTCTCAAGAATTTATAAGCCAAAAACTATTTTTATACATTATATATTTGTTGCAGCAGCATAAAAACTACAGTGTAATTTTAATTAAAGTTTTTAGTAAACGCTTGCTTATCGCCTCATGAATTTAGAAGCCAAAAACAATTGTTATACGTCACATATTTGTTGCGGCAGCATAACAACTACAGTGTAATTTTAATTAAAGTTTTTACTAAACTTTGCTTATCGCCCCATGAATTTATAAGCCAAAAACAATTTTTATACGTTACATATTTGTTGCGGCAGCATAAAAACTACAGTGTAATTTTAATTAAAGTTTTTACTAAACGCTTGATTATCGCCTCATAAATTTATAAGCCAAAAAATATTTTTATACGTTATATATTTGTTGCGACAGCATAACAACTACAGTGTAATTTTAATTAAAGTTTTTACTAAACGTTTGCTTATCGCCTCATGAATTTATAAGCCAAAAATAATTTTTATACGTTACATATTTGTTGCGGCAGCGTAAAAACTACTGTGTAATTTTAATTAAAGTTTTTACTAAACGCTTGCTTATCGCCTCATGAATTTATAAGCCAAAACTATTTTTATACGTTGCATATTTGTTGCGGCAGCATAAAAACTTGAGTGTAATTTTAATTAAAGTTTTTACTAAACGCTTGCTTATCACCTCATGAATTTATAAGCCAAAAACTATTTTGTACGTTACACATTTGTTGCGGCAGCATAAAAACTACAGTGTAAATTTAAAGTTATAACTAAATGCTTTCTTGTTGCTTTAAGAATAGGATTGGCAGATTTCAGCGTCTATAAGGAGCAGATGGAAAAATAGTACGGGGTTCCACGATTTCGGACACATTTTTTTTTGTGTTTCATAATATAAATTACGCATGCGGGGAGCTAGAATATCGCTAGCCACGACGCATGCCGCCGTCCTTCTCTCAGTATTCTATGAGCATATAGTTTACTAAAAATGCTAATAGATGCCGGTCGAAGTACCAATACCGTAATGTCCACCAAGTTAGTGATTTTTTTTCCATTCTGTAATATCTAGATAAACAGTATCCTATATGTTGCTCAAGGGTATAAATTAATACCATATTAATTTCATCAAAATTGGTTCAGTAGATTTCACGTGATTGAAGAACAAATTAACAAAAAGATAAACATTCTAAAAACAGGTTTTTTAGCTTCTATTATCATTCTATATACTAGATCAATTACTCTTTTTAAAATGCTTTCCATGTAAAGAATTCACTCTGTTATAGCTTTATTATATGTATGGATCTCCCTTCATATACCGTAGTTTTTTAGCAAATAGTTTAAAAGTTATGACGGTATTTATAAGTAAATTACACCGATTTTACTCATAAAATAAAACAGGAGCGGCCATTTTAACTAACTAAGATTAGTATAAATTTTCTTTTTGTCAGTTAAAGGGAAATAGTGAAAATTCTGCTAAATTGACAAAGAAACGAATATCTTTTCCACTCCCCGCTAACTTTACCTCCCTCTTAACTCCTTACCCATGTAAATTATTATCGAAGGCGTCTCCAGTAAACCCGCAGTGCGCCAGAGAAACGGTTATACCTTTATGGTTATGGTTAATGGTTCACTTTTATGCTTACTAGCTTTTCACTTGTACGTTTATGTTTACTAGACTTTGTTAAACAATAGGCGATGCCCACTAAACACAACAATAATTCGTCGTCCATTGCCTGAGACGCTACAGCGTAGAACGAGTATACTTTGTCGAGCGGTTAACGCGTGTGGATGTAACAACGATCATGATCCAAGTAAAAACTCAAGTGTATAAGAATATTTATTAGGGGTAATATTCGGTGTAATATTTATAAAAATATTTATTAGAAGTATTACACAAGCATAATTTCATTGATTTTAGACCCTCCATCTCTATTGTAACATAAAATAAGAAAATATCAGACTTCCACAATCTACCAAAGGATAAGACATAAGGAGCTTCCTAAAATTGTTATCATAATCGGTAGCTCGACAGTCCTCGACGAACCCTGGTCTTCTCAAGCAGACTGTTCCAAGCCCTCCTTCTGGCCACCACGGTTTTCCAATTTGTTATGTTGAGAGCGTCGAAAACATTTTGTAGGCAGTTCGCCATCTTAATTTGGGTCTTCCTCTTGAGCCAGTTGGTTTGGCCAGAAAAGATTGTTTTGTCGTTCTATCTTCCTTCATTCTAATACATGGCCGGCCCACTTCATTCGTTGAATTTTTATAAATGTTATTATATCTGGTTCTTTAAATAAGTAATAAAGTTCGGCATTAGTTCTCGTTCTCCAAAACCCATTGTCAAAGAACCCGCCAAAGATGGAACAGAGGATTTTTCGTTCAAAAATTTCAAAGATTTTCTCACCAGTTTGGGACAATGTCCACGTTTCAGATGCATATGTAAGTACTGATCTGATTAAGCTTTTATATAACAATAGTTTAGTGTCTCTTCTGATATTATTGGATTTCAGAAATCTTCTAAGTCCATGAAAGCATCTGTTGGCTGCAGTTGTTAGTCTCCTCAGATCTGGAGTCAAATCGTTGCCGGAGTTGATTTCCGATCCGAGGTAGATGGAGGAATTCACCCTTTCAAATTTGTAATCACCGATTTTAAAATGCGTGGAGGAGTCAGTTGGTCACAAATTGCGTGTATTTGGTTTTGGTCTCGTTTATTCAGAGGTACATTTTTTGGCCTCTGTTTATAGTGCTAAAATGGCTGTTTGATGTCTTTTTGAGTCCTAGCAAATCGTGCTTAAATTGTTATTCAACATAAAAATTAAAATATAAATCATGGTATTTAATATGGCACTACATGATACATATTATAGATTAATGGTACCACATAATACATATTATAAATTTTTCAGAAGTAACAACGATATCCCCGACTACTCTCGTTTAAGCTAAGCTGTAACAAGAAAGGACATAGCTAGTTCTCATAAGACGACAATCAAGCGACTTCGAAGTCCGATGAATCTATCTATCGTAATACTATCGTAATTAAATAAGAACGTATTATTGAACTATAACTATAGTATAATAACGATGTATTTTGACGTATTGTTTCGTCGTTTATTTTCAGTTATAAAAATCAATACATATCATTATTACATAATCTCTAATTTGTTAGTTTATTTTCAAGCATTCTTGAATTATTTATTGAAAAAAACTTTTTTCACTGACGATTACAACTAAACATACTCCATATAATGTTTTTATAAACACTCATAGGACGATGTGTTACACAGGAAGTAAAGTTAAAAATGACAAGACCGCGGGGAGGTAATTATTTTCGAATTCCTGAAGAGATATTTTTTACTAGATATAAAAAATGAAATATTTTTTCAATGAAACCAAAAATATATCGAAAGACATAAATTACTGAAAAAAATATTTCAAACGAAATTGGTGCCGCGCCATTTCAGGGTTTAGAAATATGTTATGTATGATTTTATTAAAATACTTTACGTAGATATCGTTTTACACAATCCTTAATAGATGGGGGCATAATTTTCAGTGAAAACGGAATATATGTTCTTGTTTATTTCATAAGTCAGCTAACGGTTACGTAATTAATCCTCAAACGGATAATTGATTTTTTTTAATTTCCAAACTATCATAACTTATTCATTATGTAGAATTTAAAAAACGGGTTTTTATTTTTTTCATTATTTCCCTCAAGACATTGAGAAGATTTACCATTTGTGGCTTTGTCGTATTCAAATTTACACCTGTGTGTGTGTAATATTCTCGTCAATATGTTTCTCATTTAAAGATTCGAAACCAACGAGGGCGAAAGAGAAGTTATCAAGTATTTACTCCCAATTATACTACCTCGTACTTCTACACTGTTACTGGTTTGTAGGTAGCCAAGTAACCTGAAGGCGTGTGCATTGGTGGATTCAAAAATCTCTATTATAATTTGGCATATTGTGTCACGATGCGATCAATGACCTGTATGCGACTAATACGACAGATTGAATGATATTATAGACAAGTCAAATTTGACATGCACACAGCGCGTAGGTTTATATAAGTATGACGTGACCAGTGATCACCGGATCCATGGGACTTCGATTGAAAGTCAATAGAACAATGAAGTGGAAAAAAGTCTTTCTAACAAGCTGTATTTGGCTCATATTTGCTTGTTTCATTTCGTGTCGACTTGTTATATTTAAAATTCCCCGAATAAAATATCGACGTCCTAAAATAAAGTAGATCTGGAAACAGCGCGCCATAGGAAATTCCCGGACTCGAGTGTTTTCTTTTTAGAGTATATATAAACACAATTGCTGTAGAACGAAGAATATTTGATCTAAAATATTTCATCATTTCATGGTGTTATGGAGTTGCTTGATAGTTCACGACTGATCACTAGTTAGAGTGATGTTTATTCTGATTACTGTATATTTCCTTCTTAATCGTTACTGTTTTATATAATTCTTAATGAATGCTTAATTTCAAACCCTGGAAGCAATGAAATTAAACATTAAACGATAATTCGCAGTATACATAATTACATTAGTAGTGCTCGTGGTGAATGTCGTAGAGTTGTATTTCCCAAAGTTTACGTCACTTTTAAATCACGAGCGGTAGGTTATAAAAAAACCGACGAAAGTCATATTAACGCAATATCATTTTTAATCACAGACGGGTGTTCTAAAATAAATTAATATGTTTAACAAAATAAATGTCATCTTTTTAAATGTAAATAAATTATGTCATTTGGTAATAAAAAATTATATGGCAATTGAAAAACTTTTCCGGATAGTGAAATACTTCTCGAAGAGTTCATGCAGTGAGCCAAAGATTCGTGTTGAATTTCGTCTTTGTATTTGGGACTTAAATACATATAATAGATACAATATGCCTAATGTATAATGAGCTAAACCTAGAACAATAAATTAAGAAATTGCATACTTCTACTAACTCAATTAAAGTAACCATATATCATTTATTAAATATGTTAATAAAGTTTATGTGACTGAAGAAGCAGTAATTACACAGAACATCGCTTCACACACACGGACGCTATTCCAGGTTACATAATTACATTACACATATTTTTAACCCCAGGAGGAGAAAGCCATTGCTATGTTGTTTCTGGCGCCATGCAGTGGAAAAACGCCTTCTAGTTCCACGTGTCGATACCGTTGGAAAAATTGCCCATCAGTATTGACAAGGACGAGTGGAGCCAACATTGCACAAAAAAGGCATATTTTTCACCTTTAGGTGCCATAATGGGAAAAAAGTTTGAGAATTACTTCTGCAAATTATTGATTTCCGAATTTCCAAGAAGCGAATGCGAAGTCGAGTAGAATTTTTAAAACTAATCTGATATACCAGATAGAACGGAACTGTCTCTTTACTAATTTTTTTCTTTTAGATTAACTAGACCAAATTTTCTAATAAAATTTTAAAAATTATAATATAAAACCGTTGAACGGTTTTATTTTATAACTATATATATTAAACACGTCACAACGCACAAAGTACTGTCCCACAGTCATTATGCAAAACGATCATAATATGCTAGATTTTTGAAATCATTTTAAATAAGCGTACGCACAGAGAATTACTAACAAGATTTCTTTAGTTTTGACTTTCTTTAGTAAATTACATTGGAAATAAAACACTTTGAAGCTTCATTGTCAAAGAACAATATTTCAAAAGAAAAAAAAATTATCTTTAGAAGTTCAACATAATTTGCAAAGTTTGCCTCCAAAATAAAAGGCATCTACTGGACGAACGAGCGAACAGGAAGACAGGGTTTAGGGAATAAAGAAAAACTTTAAAACTTTAAGAAAAGTAACCCTTTAAGTTAAAACAAAAGTAAAAGTGGAAGATAAAGTTTAAGACAGTGCACAAAATAAATCATCAAGAGTATATATACATTTCGCTACACGAGCAAGATTAATTCCTGACCTTACCATTTATTACAAGACTAGGAAGTTTTAGAAAAAAATCACGTCTGGCGTAACATTATTACCTAATGAAATATTTAATGAAGTCAATGACATTCAATATTTGGCTAACATTACATTGGCAACTAATAGACACCGCCAACTAAGGTCACAAAGTAAATAAAATATTAAGTTAATAAAATCGATCTTGAATTATATAAGTACCATCTCATCTCGCGACAAGTGGCTGAAAACGATGATTTAGAGAAAATTGCTTCTTTGTAGAATTATTAGAGCTTTTGACTAAAAAAAATGGGCCTGTTCAACCTTAAGATGATCTATGTTTTAAATTGTTTATCATGTAAATATTAGACAGCGAGCAAAACAGATGATAGACGGAGGGCAATAAGTCCGAATAGTGCGAAAGATATTCTCATAATAAGATACTTTAACCAATCCGTCGACTTCTGAAGTTGGAGGAGATGTAGCCAAGTAGAACATTTCACATGAAGTTGTTTATTTATTGCAGCATGAGAGCGTGAGTAAGACATGAGTAAGAAGTCGCTCTGAACGAGGATCATTGGAGAGATTAGAATTTCCTTCTTTCATAAATCATAACCTCACCCATGGTTGTGCATAAAACGCGTGTTAATTCGCTCGCTTTACGCCCTAGGCGTATTTCATGAAGAAAGAATATTCTAAGTTCTTCATGAAATTTCCATATTTTTAGTGCTAACTGAAGATAATATCGAATGCCACACTCTTCATATATTCCGTTGGAGTTGTTTGAGTAGTTTCAGTAACATTCCAGAAATTGTCGAAAAAGGTGATTAATTTATTTGTTGCCAACCTAGTAATATAAGTAAATATTTTTAATAACCAGTTTAATGCAATATATATTTGGGGCAACCCTATTTACCTAATATACCGAGCCAAAAGATATCTTCATCAAATTCTTCGAAGCGCTCAGAAATCCAGCTAGGTGCTTCCCCGCGTCATCAAAGCGTTTTACTTACAAGAAAGCTTAGTACTCGTGTTAGGGTTGTGACAGCGGAATAAATCTATAGTTTTATTCTTTTATTTGATCGATTATATAATAATAAAATATGATAATCAAATTGTTTTATAGCCATCAATAAATCTAACATTTTAGTATGAAGAATGTCTAGAACTTTTGGTGGAACAATAAAATGGCATTTATTGGTCGATATACATTGACACATTCTCTTGCTGTGATGGAAAAAAGAATATTAAAAGTCAAATCAACTTCTGTCGTTACATATTTCCTAATTACTCTATGCTACCTTATTCAATCCTGACTACCTCCAGTCTTGTTGATTCCTCTTTTCTGGTTTAATTTACATCTCTTTTCCTGTTTATTTGTACCGTCATATCGCACATCGATGGTTTATGTACACACTAATCCGAACGTTTAGGCCGATGTACATAAAGTTTTTAAAATAACTGGTCTCCATCTCGTGAAAATACTAGCTAATATGATTTAGGTTTTTTCTCGTAAGTAATGAAAATTATGGCTTTAAGCCGGCATATTTTTATGTTTGATATATTCAGTGTGATTGTCGATATAAGGAATTTATTTCTCGTGACAGATGACACATTGTCAACATACCGATTTCATCCTGAATTTTTTTTCGTTTAAAAGTAAGACAAATAAAGGTTAAAAGTAAAATAAATAAAGAAAAAATAAAATTCAAACTAGTATAACGGTTTTTCTTTTTCCCCGTTAGTATCGTTTTGTTAGCGCATCGAAAATCAGGCGCCAAACTGGACGTGTCACAAAGCGAGACACGTATGGTATCGATAGTAACCTTATTTTTTTTACTCAAACTCAGTCGTTTTTTGCCAGTGAACATTGTATTAATGACGATGTTAATAGACCTAGTAAAATAATGAAAATATCTCATTATCCAAAGTATTAATTATTAACGAGATAAAAAGTTTAAAGACACAGACCCTCCTCTTAAGGTTGAATTGGCCCAATCTTTCAGTCAAAAACTCAAATACACGCTGGCCACAAAGTACGTACACGCTGGCGACAAGTGGCTGATAACGGGTGCATATACAATTGAAGATTGATTTTATTAATTACATGAAACAATAAAAGAATTTTGTGAGCTTAGTTGGCGGTGTTTATTAGTTGCCAACATAATGTTTTCTACGTATTATATGTGGTAAAGTTATCAATAAAAAAAACGAGTTACAAAGAAGGAATTTTATCTCTACATGCACGCTGACGACAAGTGGCTGATAACGATGGTGCAAATAAAAATAAAGATTGATTTTATTAATTACTTGAAATAATAAAACGACTTCGTGAGCTTAATTAGCGGTGTTTATTAGTTGTCAACGTAATGTTTCGCACGTATTATATGTGGTAAAGTTATGAATTTAAAAAAGTTACAAAGAAGGAATTTTTTCTCCGCATAGACGCTGGCGACAAGTGGCTGATAACGAATGGTGCAAATAAAATTGAAGATTGATTTTATTAATTTCATGAAACAATAAAAGAAGTATGTGAGCTTAGTTGGCGGTGTTCATTACCTGCAAACATAATGTTTTCCACGTATTATATGTGGTAAAGTTATCAATAAAAAAATGCGCTTTTAGTTTTGTTTTATTTTTATTTCATTTAAATTCATCTATATTATTTGCTAGACTGGTTATACAGACTTAGTAAAAGAATACTTTCATAAATTTGTAATTTTAACTTTTTACACCTAATTGAAAATTGAAATTACAAATTTAAATTTGGTAATTTGAGTTTTTAATTAGGTTTACCGTAAGACATTTTTAAAATTATCTGATAATTAAAAGCGTTAATGGAAGAAAGGATAAGTCATATATTTTTCATTTCTGGCTCTTGGGCATAAATACAATTTTCTTTACCTAAATAACATATTTAACACTTTAAAAAAAAAATTTTTTTAGCAGTCAGATGAATATATAATAACCAATATGATATATTTTACGTAGGAATTGTTATTTATTATGGCGTTATTTTATATATAAATTACTTTAAATATGCAGTATGCAATTAGAAAAGTCATACGACTTTCTAACTACTAGCTACTGAGAAAAATATACTGAGATATTGTATAAGTTACTGAGACAAATACTTAGATTCACGGGATATTATCAGTAAGTATACCAATGGTTAAATCCCATCTCACGATAAAATCTAGATATGATCTTAAATCCGGAAGGCCATAAACCGCAGATTACCCCTTATCAAGTTATATGTGTATATTACAATGTACAACAATGTTAATCGATTTATTTGTTTATCAATAAATGGGCTCATTTCTAGAATATTTTAGTGGTAACACTGTCATATACATTACTCATAATATTTCCCAGCGGACTGGTACAAAACATTCGTACCTGTCCCCAACTGCATTTTGATTGTTACTCCACTATGACAAATTCTAAAAATTAAAATGTTGTTTAGCACTAATGTCTGTAATAGCAGTTTCACCAACAAACGTCGAAAACAAACTTTATTTATCAATTTTTATAAAAAAATAAATGGCGTATTTCTAGAATATTTTTAGTGGTAACACTGTCATATACATTCCTCATAATATTTCCCAGCGACTGACACAAAACATTCGTACCTGTCCCCAACTGCATTTTGATTGTTACTCCACTATGACAAATTCTAAAAACTAAAATGTTGTTTATAAAACAAACGTCGAAAACAAACTTTATTTATCAATTTTTATAAAAAATAAATGGCGTATTTAGTTCAACAAAAGGTATCTCTTACAGCCAGCCATTGCAGCTACGTCAAGTGCGAAAATGGTAGATTATAGATTATAAGTTATTCTCAAGGAGAATTGGCCACGAAATAAGAAAAATGTTATGAATATAAATATAAATGTAAACAACGAATTCTAGTTCAATGAAGCCAGAAAACAAATAGAACATAAGACATCGGGATTAGAGAATGGATCATGAAAGATAGTGGACGAAGCACATAAACTTAAAACTAATTAATTTCTTAATCCAGTAACTTGGACAGTGAAAGAATCCCAATTGAATTTTTTTCTGTGCAGGGTTATAAAGAGAGTGTTTTGAATATATTTGGCGTTAATTTTGTAGAAATTTATTATCACTTAATTTTTATTTACAACTAAATGAAACTACGTGATGTAATATTATTTCCACTTTATTTAAATTCTTAATCACGACCTAGGTTTCGTTGTATGACAACATCTTCAGGTAGGCAATTTGCTGTTGTTCTAAAACTCAAATTTATTTAGCTATTCGGATTGTCGATACAAAAAACCGTCCGTATATTTTTTTAAAAGTTCGAACGCATTTAAATAGAATGAAAAGGGCATCTGCTAGTTTGTATATTATAGGCTGAAAATTAGGAATAAATCTTAAGGGTGAGCCCAAAAGTCGCTCTTTTCGTATACCGTAAATCTTTAGTGAATTGTGTCGAAAACGCCTTATCCCCGGTGTAATAATAATACAAAAAAAAATTGAGGTATAGACAAATTTTCAGACATGAAGAACCAAGATGGCTGAAATTGACACGTGCGATTTTTACTTACTACGAGAAATACAAAAGTTAATTTTTCACTGTTTCCCTCTATTTCATTGAAGGAAGTTACATAAATATTATTTTGGATCAGTGTGAAAGCCATTAGCCGCTTATTTAGAAAATATTTTCCAAAGACAAATTATGTTATTATGAATCATTTGTTAGTTTCTTCGATTTAATTCTCTTTGTTTGTCATTGAACACTTAATATAAAATATTAATAAAAAGTAGTTACATGAAAACAATTCTTCTTGAAATTTGTAATTAATACAAGTACTTTTAAAACATTTTAAATAAACTAAACATGAGCTGCCTTTATAACTATTAAATACGTCTTCTATGAGCTACTTTTCATTTAAACGAAGTGATTGTGATTTACGCGGAGACGTTTTATTGAACTGATTCAGTACACATGAAATCACAATGTATCCATTAATACTTCTAGCTGACACCGTGAAAGTTCTCATGATGTGACGATTAATACTTCTAGCTGACACCGTGAAAGTTCTCATGATGTGACGATCTGACAGTCAGTATAAATTTTAGTTCAATATTAATATAAATAGAAGAGAGATCCAAGAAAACAATCTATACCTAATTCTAAAATGGTTAAATATCGAAAGGTTTTTCTATTGTTTATTTTCGCATTGACAATATAACCAATATTCGAAGTATAACATGTAGATTTCCCTAGCGGTCGATTGGGAACTAACATATGATAGAAATGACGGATACTTTTTAAACAAACGACTTCCTGTATTAGTGTTTTGATACTGTGTTCCATGTTTTTTGACAAATTACGTCATCATTTCTGTTAGACCTCTACGAAACTATAAAATATTATAATACCTCTTCACGAGTACGAATAATATTGGTAGTTTTTATAAAAGATATGTCTATATACAACTAACCTTAGCTGAAGAATAAAAAAATAGTCGCACAAACTTCAATTATCCGTCATACGTTTATTTTGCAACATGTCGATATGGAATCTATTCGTTGCCAATAACACAAAGTTGTATTTATGGATTGCGCTTTTCTCTGTGCAGTCCTACCCTTGTACTTTATATAAAAGCGGAGGATTATCATGGGACTTGTAGCAAAATGTGAAAAATCTGAACGCCGCACGCAACACTTCATTTTTTTTATCCCAATATAAGTGCTATTAAGTGTGAAGATTCCGTACTCTAGGAGATCTTCTCCTCACAAGAAGAAAGAAACTTGGACTGAATAATGTGTGTTTTTACTTTCTGAATGTACTTATTTAATACATAATAACTTTTGACGTGAAAACGTCTATTCGCTCGATAGTGATAGCCGGCCGAACTTTCTTACCTTACAAAATACCGTAAGATTTTAATCGCTAATAACTACTAGACAAGTATTGGGTTAACAATGGCATAAGCATGGCAGAAAATATCTCTCCATATTTGGTTTGCCTGTGACGTCATCGGACTAGTATAAGTAGTGTATGCGCGTGATTGTTGCGAATTAGCATTGCGTAAATTTATAAATTAATGTAGGGTGAAACGCGTTTAGCTAGGGTGTTGATATGGGTGTTATTGTGAAGAGCTTGCAGAGCACTACTACCACCCAAAATGAGATAATAAAAATGTTTGCCAGAATATAAGTAACAATCGGTATTAAATGGAAAATTGCAAAAGAAATAAAGGTGTCATCTCATATGAACCGTAAATATGCTCGGAATCATAGAAAACGAAAATCAGAGGAAAGCTCGCGCCAAAAGGAATCCAAGACAGCTAAATGCCCAGGGCTGAGCAAATGCGAGAGCTACGCCGAAAATGAAAAAAAACGACGCAAAGCAATTACGTAGCTGGTCCAATGTTGCACGTAGCATCCAGCGACAATTCCCGTTATACTGCTATATGTAACAATTGTATTAAAGATGTTGGTAATTAAATTACATATTAATACGAAACACTTGATTGTAATCATTTTATCCCGATATAATAAATCTACAGCACGGACCCGAACTGCGCCTTTCGGATCTTTTAATAAAGTAAATTTTCTTCAGTTTTCACTCATTAAAAATTTCGTTTCCTTTTTATTATTTTCCTTGTGTAAATATTATCTAAACGCCATTTACCATATAAACGCGCGCGTGAGTGTTTAGTGGTTCCACGCGCCCCTGTGCTAATTGTGTGCGCGCGCGCATGCTAAGTGTGTGCGTTCGCATGCTTAGTATACGCGCGAGTGAGTTTAAGTGAGCGCGCGCACGTGCTGAGTGTGCGGGCGTGCACTTTCCAAGCGTGTTGCGCCGCGCGTTAAGTACGCGTATTTTGTTGAACACATCATCGAAATGAAAATTTATTATAGTAATTTAATTTTAAAAATTAAAAATTTTATTATAGTAATGAGGTCACAATTTATCACTGTATATTGTGCGAGAAGGACCTACGCAGTAAATATTTAATAACACTGACCTCAATATTTCTTTCAGAAATGACACCTTTAAACTTGGCTGCTGTTCATTTTTTATATGCGAGTGATAATAAAAAACAAAATAGATTTCTGCCAAAAGCAATGCAACTGAATAACTGCATAGCGATGACTATTACCGGAAATTTTAAAGAAAATATGTTTTCGTGGAGGGTTCCGTTGAGGAAGAGACTGCAAGGACGGGCTGGAAATGAATTTCATTTCCAGCCGTTCGGTCCTTGCAGTCTCTTTCAGTCTTCACTGAAATAATAAGCGAGAAAACTTAACCATTACTGATAAAGTATTTTTCTATTTTGTTTAATATTGAAACTTTACAGAAACCTCAATTCAAAATAGCAAAATCATTTACGATATTTTGGTCTCTAAAGCATTAACATTATTACGTTGTAAACTCGCATAACATAAAACGGCACGTTCAAAATCAAGCCAACCGCAAATTACAAAGCCCCGCAAGTAAGTATCAGTATATACGTAGGTAGGTAGGTAGGCAGTACCCTACGCACCGGTCTTGTATTACTTTTTCAGCAAGCGAGCTTCTAAAATTACTTCACAACGAATTCGCATCGTGTTTACACACTCATCACCGTGTATACCCGTGTATTTACACATCGCACGCACACAGGCGCGCGACCCGACGCCACACAACACACATATCTATTATCAAAACATCTAGCATTCTCATGTTTCCCTGTGAACCGAGGAGTACTCGTTACATATCGAATTACAATCTTTAATGGGTGGAAAAGACCTCGAAAACCTGATATTACACGTTTTATATCAACCTACATTATATGGGAACAAAGACGTAATCACGCAGTACATAGGGGCGAAGCACTACGTACCTATTTTATACACGATTATAATTTTAATTTCATACCTTCGACTAATGATGTTGTGAATAAAATTATACAAAATTATGGCCCATAACTATTAGGTTTTAACAGTTTGTAGGACATAACTAGCACTTGAATTCGCCAACTTTTTTCGTTTTCAAAACGAACTATTTAATATAGTTGAATATACATATATTCGCGCAGTCATATGCCAAAATATCAAGCCAAAAATATGTAATTTAAACGCATTCATGTTTTGTTACGCACAATAACATTATTACGAAGATGATTTTAAAGCGAAGGCCATTACGCAGTTAGTTTTTATTCACACAGGCAGCGAACAGATGTGTTCATTAAATTTAACTATAGATATCAAATTTAAAAATACGAGACGGGAGTCTCATGTTACAGTACGCGAGACAGCGAGATTGAAAAGACAAATCGTGCCAATAAATATGCCACGGCCAAAATGAATACGAAAATAAAATTCGAGTAACAAATCATTGTTAAATAAAACTGACAAGTAGTTGTGTTTATAAACTTGTAAAAGGAGAAAAAGGCAGTATAAACAATAACTAACAATATACTTCCAATTTTAAAATAAATTCCACGCACTTAGTAAATAAAGTTTGCCAAACTTGTTTATATAACAATAATTTTAATATATAAAACAAACCTTTATTCCTTCTTCCGGCACTTCTTTCTTCACCGATATCCTGGAAGGCGAAGGCGACGATGCCGTTCTACTAGGCGAAGACTTGCTCCCCATTACAATGTCCCAAACAGCAGACACTTCCAAATATCGAAACAAAATAACCACAAAAACAAAACGTACAAATTTACATAATCAATCAGCCTTAGAAAGTGTTATTTAAAAATCTAAATCGGGAACAAATAAAGTGCACGCGCGTAATATCTTCATGACAATGCGCCCGAAATAGCGAGCGAGACCCACACGTATTCACTCAATGACTGGTGTCAAGCGACTAAAGTTAAGTTTTCAAGTTTGTGTGTGGAACTGAATTTGCGTGCTGCAAAGGGGCGGAGCTTACGAACTTGTGTTTGATGGATGTGTGATCAGTGTTATGATAACACGCATGCGTATCATTTCTTCAGCCTTCGTTCAAATTCAGCCGTCTACGCCGGTGGGCATTCACGACGGGCCGTTTGTGCTTTGTAGAGCTTTTTAATGGCTCATAATCGGACTACGCAACGCGACCATCATTATGTTTTATACTTAAGTAAGCTTTTTACACGCCTCGCATTTTGATATCTTAATATTGCTTTATTTTTAAACTTTAGTAACTATAATAAAGCCTCGTCTGGTTATTCCATTATTTCCATAATTCGTTTAGTGGTTAAAGATATCTATGTAAGAATCGAATTTTTGTGTTTCGGTTGTTTTTTTTAATATAAAACAAAAGGTTAGTATAAACAATTATGTAACGTTCCTTCTTTTCTTTTATGATATGCGCCTTTATGAAATTTGTCATTATAAGTCGTATAAGACTGAATATAAATAATAGAAAAAAGAAGTTTCTTTAAAAAAAAAAGAAAGTTTTATTTTAAATGCACTAAAAAATAAAAAATACAAAGAACTTATCATAAATCAGAACCTTTCACCTGTCCTTGTATAACTTATCTTAATACAGAGACAAGTGAAATGAGTCCAAACTCTACTATTCATCGTCAAGGAAATTCTTTGCACACCTTCCATCTCCGTCATCATAACTTGTTGTCACCAGAAAAAAGTAAGAATGTGAGCCATATTTCAAGTCTCTAGTCCATCGCGAAGTGAGTTAAATATTTATAAAATAATTTATCAGTCTGGCAACAAAACAAGTTTAATAAAACATTTTAAAATAGTATTAATTTATTTTTGTTACTCTTAAGTGCTAAACATAGCTAATAAGAAGTTTCTTTATAATTATTCATCCGCATTCACCACAAAACGACAAGAAAATTAGAACTTAAATAACAATTTTATTATAGGTATATTTATTGACAATTTATATTATCATATTTTATATCTTTTAGTAATGTCAGTGTTTCTTTTGTTTTAAAACAATAAGTTGATATATTTAATAATACCAAATATTTTAAATTGAAAACGAACTCTTGATAAATGATTTAGAATGTTTTTAAAATGTAAGAAAGAGGGGGAAGAATATATTTAAACTGTAAATAGTGCACGACTGATATATTAACAAATTAAATTAAAAACGGATTAATACTAAAAATAAAACAGCAGCAATAAAACAACAAACATTTCTTCACATCAGTTTTTCTCCTTTTATTTTCTTTCTTAATTCATTCAATTTAGAACCTTATCAATTCATTATAAATGTACACAAGTTCATATAGAACACATTTACGTAATACATTTAAGATCGACTATTTAACGGTTTACTAAATAAATTCCACATTATGATTATTTTAAACCTGAACCAAAATTAATTAGTAATAGTTTTCCTAATCAATAGTCGACTGCTCAGTTTTATTTCATAAAATATTTTATTTCGTTGTTACAAATTTTTTTAGAAAACAAAAATAAAAATGTTCTTAATATAGCAATATATTTAACCACATTTTATATTTTTTACAACTTAGTTAAAATCCTTTCCTCCCGTGTTAAGCAAAGTTTTGTTTTTAAAATTAGTAAAAAAAACAGAACAAATTTACTTCAACGAAAATTAATTTTTTGGCTATTTGTCTTCGTTTAATGAGAAGAAAATTTGTACTAAACAATATTTTAAATGATTTCAAGGGTTGATCACGTTTATATTATAAACAATCACGTAATCAAGTATTTTGTCACTAAACACTTTATATGTAAAATATAAGAACGGACTGATAAAAAAGAAATCCAATAACAAAAAAATATGTAAAAATAGTATTGTAATAATTATTACAAACGCACCTTTTAAGTTCCTTTTTATTATTCAAATAATTATAACTAAATTCTTTATTTTTTATTTGCATTGTTCCAATGGGGAATCTTACGCAAAGCTAATCGTAGATGGCGCCACTGAAGTAAGACTAAAATAAAACCACAGAGAATATAATAAAACTAGCTGTCACATAAGCAGCAGATTTTTGTGGCATGTAAAAATAAGAACTTTTATGTGAAAGGAAAATATGACGAGAAATTACTGACATAAAGAGACAGAAGTAAAAAATTTGAATAAAATTAATACTCTGAACAAAGTCGAGGCTATGTTTTGTTATCATGAAAGTTTTTGCAAGGCATAACTATTTCCCAAAGCTTCCGACACATTATTGATGCATATTTATTATAAATCGAGATGCAATTTTCAAAAAACCAATTAAATTCAATACTCTTCAAGCAGATATAGGTAAATTATAAAAAGTCACATAATGTTTCCGTTATAGTACAGGTAACCTCATTTTATCTCTTACTAGCGGGAGAATTTGGCAGTAAGGTTCCCCATTGCAGTAACAAAAAGTGAAATTTTCACTATCGGTAAACAATATATCAAAAATATCTTGATAATAAAATGGGATAAGTCCATACACCCCTTGAATAGACTTAAGAAACACCTTCTGAAAAATGATCGCTACATGTCAATTTGACAGATTGTCAATTCATAGAGTGAAGAATGAAGGAAGCCAGAGGTCTAAAACTAAGTAGAAAATTGAGCGTTGTCATGAGAAGAATTTTTACGTTATAGTGAAAAGTTGACTTAAAATTTGTAAATATAAATCTAAGCTCAAGTTATGAGTAAATTACCCAAAGCAACGTTAAGTTTAAAGCAGGTAAAAGTTGTACTAGTCTTTGAAATTACTAAAATAACTGTTCAGTGTTTTGCTAACACTTTTTATTTTCAAACAGTTTATGCTCCAGCAAGAAGTTAAAGGATTATATCGTCAAATATTAAGAACAATCCGACAGGTGCCTGATGATAAAATGAGAAACGAACTAAAGGAATGGGCTAGAGCCGATTTTAAAAATAACAAACATCATACCGATGAATTGGTTATTAAAATGATGATGAATAATGCGCGACGCTCGCTCAAAGAATTAGAAGGATCTTTAGCATTAAGTAGATAACATTTATTCTTCTATCAAAGTATATAGATAGTATATATATTTTTACTTTGACGAATAAAAAAAATAATCTGTATTGATATAATTATAAGTAGAAATAAATAAAGAATCGAAAGCTAATAGAATGTTTCCAATTTATCATCAATAATGACTGCTTCAAAGCCACATACCCCGGTTTACGCACAATTAATTTTAAGCTAGTTTACTATAAGTTGTTCTTCTTGTGCGCTTGTGGCTTTGGTTATAATCTAATGACAAATCAAAAGATTTTCCTTCATGACATAATAATTAACTCTCCATCCTGCACCTAATTTTAGTGAAATCCTCGCACTATGGGAATTTTTCCACCTTGCTTCCATTTATCAAGGTGTGTTTCTGTGAGTGTGTCTTTGGCTCACTTTTTTTAAATCCAGATATAAGTTACCTGAGGAAATGTTAGTAGATTAAAAAAAAATGCAGGAAAGATGTTATTAGTTAAAATAAACTAAAATAAAAATAATTAAATAAAAATTACAAAGAACATTTCACTTTTGCTGTATTATTAAATAAAAAATGGCATTTAGGCAGCTTAGTTAAATATTGAATCTAAAAATCTTAGAAGAGTTAAATATTAAATCTAACAAGAGTTATAAGTAACAATAAGTAATTTTGTTTAACCTTTTAAAATATTTTTAAACAAATTTCTTTCTTTTTCTTCTTCTATGGTATTAACCTATGCATTGAAATTTTACTTCTGAGTTTAGTGGTATTTTGATTAGTAATCACAATTTCTTGGAATAAAAACTATTGAAAAAGCAGTTTATAATTATGAAAAATAAAAGTTTTTTGTTTCTTTCAATTATTTATTGGAAATTCAATAGACCACTTACTAAATAAATCTTTCCGTATTAATTCTAGCATGCAATGAATTAAAAACTTATGCATATTAAACAAACGAGTACACGATACGGGGAATATTAACGACACAAATCACATAATGTGAAAATAATAAAATCCTTAATTTTTTGATATTCACAAATTTTTTGTTTATTAGATAAGTCATCATAAAGAACGAAAACATTAAAAAATGATCTTGCACATCTATTCAATTTCGACTAAAATTATTGTGATCTAATAAATATGCCAGACAATTGCCACATATAAAGATACAGGCACTGAAATCAATCTGTTTTTGGAAAATAGAAAATTTAATTATCATGAGACTATTTTCCCTTATTTAAACTATTTTTCAATAATTGTAAACCTATAAGCACTTACACGAAATCGGAAACTGCCTTAAAAGACCAGTGTTTCTGGTGTTAAAAGAAAAAATGCTTTGAAAAATAATTCAGTCAGGTGGGATTTGGACCTCAGGTTCTGTTCAAGGAATTAAAATGGGAAAGTAAAGTCTATAACTTATATCTTTTATGAGCTAGATGCATCCAACAGATCAATGGTGGGCGAACAACGTTGTCACAAGGATCCCTTTCAGACTGTTGGGATACGGAAATTTAAAAAGAACCATTGTATTAATAATGGTCACAGAATAGATTTTCTTATCACCTCTCTCATGATGACTTGAAATTTAAAACAAATGTAAATACTTAAATATAAAAAATAGCTTCCTTAACATTTTAAGAAGTCGACAATAAAAAACATTATGGGTAAAAATGGAAAATGAACTTTGAAAAAACATGATTATAGTGCACATATTTACCTAAAATAGTGCACATATTATACTATACAAATAGACTTGTAGTATAAGAGGTCTTATTGTGTGACTTACTATTACTTTTGAAATAAAATTACAACTATGTCCTAGATCGTTTGTCCTTCTGGACCTGTTTTCTCTTCAGCCGAGCATGTTTTGTGCTGTATTGGCATGAAGTTGTTCTTCTTTCAAGTATTTCTCGCTCATGATCAACCAAGTAGAAGGCAGTCTTCCGCTTCCTTTTTCATCATTGGCAAGCTTCACCATTTAATTGTATGGAGATCTCTGGATATCTCCATACCATTGGAGGCCTTTTTCTGTTACTTTACCCTTTTTTATGAATACATAAGAGGAAGCTGTAAAGTCACCTGGGTGACTTTAAAGCGTCCTCTTATGTATTCGTTTCTAATTTTATCGAGCGGAGTGACCCGCAGCGACCATCATTACATGCGCATTTCTGTTGTGTGTAGTTTGTTAAGGTATTGTTTGTTGGTTGCCCAATATTCTAATTCGTACAAACTACAGGTCTTATAGCGATTTTGTACATTTCCCCTTTGACTCTACATTCTTGTATCGCACATGACGCTTGTGAGTGGTCTGCATTTGAGCAAGTCTTTCAATCGTCAATTTTGCTATTATTATAATATACTAAATATAAATTAAATATTTAAATTGGGTCATTGTGGGTAATTACTGAGTTTTTACAGAGATCTTGCAGTTATCTGGATTTGTGGTGCCATTGAAAACACAGCATATGTTCTGTCTTCTTTCCATTAATTTTTACACAATTTTCTTCCAATGCCTCTATTCAGGAGTTGAAGTTTTGTTGAAAGGTGGTTGGAGACCAATACATCGTCCGTGTATAGGATAATCCACAGCAATGACTTTTGGCAGTGTTTAATCCAATGGTCCTTGGTAGTATTAAACAGCATTGGGAAGAATGTGCAACTCTCATGAATTTAAATTTTAATTTCAAATGTTTACCTTGTGCTTACAGGACATAAGAATTGAAGTATTATAGTAGAGGATGGGTAGTAACAGGTTTGTATATATCTTGAATCAGATTTATATAATATGCTGGTATTAGTTGCTGTCTGTGGGTTTGCCAGATCAGATATCAGGGGACATGATCTATAAAAACCATGTGTAAATTTTTGTTGGTTTTTCCAATAATGCTGGTAAATGACCAGCATTATTTGTATTTTACGAATGCATCTTATGTCTCTCTATGCCACAAAGCCACATTGGTTAGGAGTCAGAGTTCTTATATTTATTAGAGTTTAGATATTCTTCAATATATTGTTTAGGATCCGTTCGCAAATTTTGATTTATTAACATAATTTATTTTATATTATTTAACATCAGTTTAGTAGTCCTATAACTGTATATTCACTTATTCCTTATAAAATTATGGCAGGAAACCATTTCTCCATTAGTTTGGTTTTGCTTTATCTTGAATCAGTTTTTTGTACAGATCACGCACTCCCTGTTCGCCCAGGTGTTTTCAAACTTGCACTGGTACAAGTTTAAAAACAAGATAGTATATTTGTGTATATATATATATATATATATATAGTACCAGTTGACCGAGCGATGCTCGGCGTACTTCGAGTTTCCCATAGGAAAATGAAATTGCTTATTTCATGGTATTAGATTTTCTTTTCCCTTCCCTTCATCTTCACATACCCCTTCCTATCAACATCCACTCTCTCTTCTCCTTCCTTTTTCCTTTCACTCCTGCTCTACCTTCCCTTCCTCATACCTCCCCCTCCTCATCCTCGCCCTCCTCCCCCTCCACTTCGCCTTCACCTTCTTTTCGCCTTTGCCGTTGCCTGCCCCATCCCCTTTCCCTATCCATTCCCCTTACCCTTCTGCTTCTGCTTTCGCTTCCCCTTTCACTTCCTTTTCCCGCCCTACCCTTCCCCACCCGTTCTCTTATGTTTTTCCATTCAAAAGTTATAGTCATACAATTTCATAGTAATTTTGAAAATTTTAAATGGCTGCCATTTCCAAAATAATTAACCGACATGGCTCAATTTCGGAATTATTCAAAGTAATCAACAACGCAATAAATATCCAAATTTCATCGAAATCGTTAGAGCCATTTCCGAGAAACCATTTACCTATACACATACAAGAATTGCTCGTTTAATAGTATAAGATATATATATATATATATATATATATATATATATATATATACGATGCCGAGAATAAATGTCGCACAAAATAAGATGCTATTCGTTGGCTATAAAGGAATAAATTGTCGTTGAAATAAAACGTAAAACACGTGCTTTTTCACGCACGCACAAAAGCTTACGCTAGTGTACACAACCACTACATTAACCCGAACGGTGCTGATTGACGTGTGCAAGTATAATGTGTATGAAAAAAATGACAAATAATTATGAATATTATTTTGAATTTTCTCTCAATGTCAATCAAACTATTTTTTAGTCAATGAATCGCGTCTATCTTTGTCCGACATTTATTCCCGCACACCGTGTATAATTGAATTATGTGAAGAAGTCAAGTAGTAACGATTTAAAGTTACTGCAGAGTCTAGATTTAGACCACAAAACTGCATGAAAAGAATCACGTTTTTATTTTGCATACCAATTATAATCCTATCACATTACAGCAGTTTTTAATGGTACCCAGTAAAATATTTTAAAAGGAAACTTCCTACAAGAGATCAAATGAATATTATATTCAAGTAGAATGAATTATGAGATTCTTTTTTGGTAACTATTCAGTCTATTTCAGTTCCGTTTAAAAAGCACATTTTATAGCATGAAATAGATTATTGGAAATAAAACAAGTAATTTTTGTCATACGTGTTTTATTCTTGTAATAAATTTTTGTTAATGATTAATTTTGTAAAACATGAGTAGTGTTATACAGAATAAAGTTTGAAATAATATTGTTTAACAGTCTCTTGATAAATCAGAAGAAAAATGTATAATGGAAGCAATCTTGATTAATGCAAATTATCAATTCCAATATGCTGTATATAAAACATTTATAAATCCCAAAATAAGCAAGGGAAAAGTTAATAAAGTACCCAGCAATATTATACAAAATGTAACGCTCTGAGCAAATTGAGCATTTTTATTAAAACGCTTAGAAACTAGGCTAACTAAGGTGTTCATTATGTGTTGCCCATCAAAGCAATAGCAAGGTAACACATTAATAAATGCTAAACCTAAAGAAAACATAACAATATATTTCAACAGTTTTTCAAAATTTTCTGGAATATTTGATGGGAATGAGCTATATCTGGGAATAAAATGAGAAACATGTACAGTGCCATAAATATCACTAGGTGAACCTAAATAGAGAACTTTATCTTTTTCACGTCTTTCTATTATCAGAAGATAAGTAGTATTAGTTAAAATTGGTCTCAAGCAATGCAGGCCTTCTGGACAAACATAACTCTCTTTCGCGTAGCACTTTTCAGAACTACTTTTCAGCATTTCTCTAGGTGATAAACACGAATACTGACTTAGAGAAACCATGCCATGAGGTGGTTCTATATATTCAAAGCAAATGTTCTGCGTGTGGTCCAACGAACAACAATTAACAACGTCATCTTTGTAACTAACTTTAACTGATTCATCATTTTTTGCAACAAAGTCAGCACTTACGCACAGTCCAAACTTGTTTATCTTTACTTGTGATAAACAATTTGACCAATCTTGCTTATACTTCAGAGAGCAGTCATTGATATTAGTAATAATGTCATTAATATTTAATCCTCTGTCACCTTGGATTGGGGAAGATGGATGTAAATGTTGAACCTCTACACCGACACCTGATTTGTAACCCAATTTGAACAAAGAAGGGCTGCTCACCAATAACAGGTAAGCCACCACAGCACAAGTTACATTGTGCCATATTCCTGCACAAAATATTCTAAACTTACGCCAATAATTTAGTGAAACTAACTGTTCTGTATTAAGTTCAACATAAGCCATTGGAATGACAGTTACCACGTAGAAACCTACAGATTTTAGTTGAACATCTTCCAATACAGCTGCCATGGCATGACCGAGTTCATGAACGACACTACTTATGACCAAAGCAATTAAATAATGGATTGCATCATCTGATGGCATATTTAATCCAGGTATAACCACTTCCAATACTGGTTCATCACGCTGCCCGATCTGTGATGTAGGGTGGGTATATTTAAATATAGATAAAATTACAACAATTATTGCTATAGGAAGAAGAACTAATGACGTAACCGTCCCAGCTGCAAACCACTTCCTTAAAAATGTTGTTCCTCTTTGACTCCATTTAAAAATTAAGCGGTTAAAAGCCGTTGTGTGCCATGAAAAATTTAAAATCCCAAACTTAAGGCCGGTTCCCTCCAGGAATGCATAGTACGGGTAGTGCATACAGCTCTGAAAAAGTGTTACATTTGAATTTCCGATTAATTTTCAAATACGTATTTTTATTTATGTAAATTTGTCATTAACAATAATTCTCTATATTGAAAAACCACAAAAAATTGAATTAGGAAGGAACACTCTGTCCATATATATGTATCTACGTTTTCAAAGAAATTGTATCACAACCAATGATGTTATACTATATAGACATGTCATTAGTGCTCTAAAAGTAGTCTTCAAAAGATGATTAATTATCACATCTTCCATATCACTATCTCTGTATCTATATGCTTTCTTTGAACTCTATCTTTAACATCATAGTTTGGATGATGCACTACTTGGGGCTTTTGTTTGTTTTAATTGGATATAATGTGTCTAATGAGTATAACATCATTCATTACAATTGTAGGTAATGAAAGTAATGAAGAAACATAGTCACTTGAAAATAATAGAAATTCTATTGGTTACATGTTTGTCAACATTAGTGTAGTACTTTATCGACAAAAAGTAGTAAACAGTAATGAATGTACGACATATTATTGTTTTTATGAATTATTCAAATACTTTTACACAACATCATATTTAGGTATTATAAATAATTTTGACTGATTACAATATGCACTCTACGGGGACTTCATAAAAAAGTTACACCATATTTAGGCAATATAAATCATTTTGATTGACTACGGGATTTCACAACAAAAAAGTGCAACCCAAAAAAGTTCATTAATTCATTACCATATGGTACTGACAGCATTGTGCATGGTACGCAATTCTTCTTAATTATTGTTCGTTAATTTTTTATTATCAATTTGCACTCACATATTCAGTGTTTAGTGGCACAAACAACGACAATCAAACCTAAAAAATGATGTCAAGCAGTTCATTGCAAAAATGTAATTTATGTAGGAAATATTAATATAATTATAAAATAAACCTATAATATATTTTTATGAAATAAACCTTGATCCGCGCATAAAAGTACCCAAAATAAGGTTTTACATGTATATTCTTTCCTTTAAAGTAAGGTAAAAGGTTAAAGTTTTATAACAGGTTAATTAGCGTTAAATTGTATTTGTTTAAAAAATAATTTAACATAATATAGAAAATATACCTTAAAGAAAGAGTCAAAAAACCATATAATTAAATAAAACACGCCGGCACCCACAAGAAGCGTTGTTAATGTCATCTTTTATTATTAAAACATGCATCGATCTCTTTGTTTGGAATCGTTAATATTAACTATCCCTTTTATATAATCATCATCTTGGATTAAACTTCATTTTTAAATCAATATTTTAGATGTTATAATATAACAATGTATCGATTTTAAGACTGATATTTATTCTGTTTTGACAGCTAATATTTGCTTGCTGACCGGTATATGGGTATTGACAGGATACAAGGTTAACATAAAAAAATATTCAGTAAGGGTGCAAAGCATTTTTACTTAGTTTAAACAAAACTGACTATTCATTTACAAAATAAAATATTTATCCAAATTTGGTATTAAATTGTTTACGTAGAAAAAGTGTCATTTTTGTAATCAGCTCTTATTTTTTAAACTTATTAGTTTATTTTTTTAAACATAGTCTGTAAAAGAACTAATTTTGATAAAGTGCAATTTTAGCCAAATGTCTGAATTCTTTTTATTCATTACATTAAATATAAACTTAATAAAGAATTTATTGCTCAAGTGCATTTTACACTTTTAATTTCATTACCAACTTCGACTGAGAGTTGATAGAGGATTCGGAAATTCAGAAAGACGTACGTGACTAAACGCATGAAAAAGAACGAAGAGAGTAGACCCACGCGAAGTTGTTATTTGTTTTATACGAGTAACCTTACGTGTGTGTGTTCATGTGAGTGTGTTGCGAGGCAACGTGTCGGCTATTGCACAGAATTTTGTATTCAAACTATGTAACATGTGAGTGATGAGTTGTACCGAAAATGACAGTGGACCTTTTGTTGTATTCTTCCTACCAGCTATTGTTGGTGGGTTAACTTTATTACTGGCTCGGCGTTGGGCAAACTCGCAAACTAATAGTGCTTCTTCGACTGCTATATCTAGGCGGCGTCGGATCATAAAAGATCCTTTGGTTAAACGCCCTCAGACATTTGTAAATTCTAAAATGCTAAGTCAGGGCAACAACTCGAAAAAATCTGTTTCTGTCCCTTCAAAGGTATGTGAACTTTTTTAAATCTAAATAAAGTAATATGTTTACAATTTATTATTGTATGAGGTAAATCCGGATATTAGCTACAGGTGAAATGTCATATTTAGGGAAACTCACTGTTATCGATGATCTTCCTAAATATTATTATTCTCTGTTATTTTATTCGTGACTGATTTGTTTTCATTTTAAGTTTTCTAATTGCATTTTATAGTTAATAAGTTGTCACAACAAATTTTGTGTTCTAACAAATTGTTCCTACTCCCGATATGAAAATAGTTTACTCGGTGTTTTTTTACTAGTTATATATTAAACAGTTATTTTACGTTTTTAGTTAATAAAACAGTTATTTTTAGTTTACGAATTTTTTGATTTTATGTAATATATTTCATAAGTAACTTTCTCGTCTGTTCGTTTTGTTTCGTCAAGGTTTGTATTTTATTCGTAACTCTCTCTACACTTAAATTGAGTAAATATAATTTTTGCACGTATAGACTTATTATTGGTTACTTACTACTTCTTGTTTATTTATAATAGAGTATACCTAGTTAACATAAAGAAAAAGGCGAAGAAAAATATGTCCTCCATTTGACGCCGGGTGACATTATTTGTTCATAGATGTTGATTTAAATCCCCAGTGCTAAATGTTTTATTGTTAAATTAAATCCATATTCTATGAATTATGTTATAATGTTACATTTACTTATGTCCAATATTTACGGAAAATCATAAATCGATGTTTTCATGTGAAGTTTGTACATCACCATTATTTGACAGCTAGCCGTCATGTTGGTATCCTCTCACACTGATATGGATAGTTTCTACCAACCGAATGAAAACTACCCAATGTCAAAAGATTTTTTCAATTACATTCTTATCAATCTTTCAAAGGCGTCCTGTGTTTTGACTGGCGAAGAAGACAATTTACTAATGGCTCCGGGTGGACGTCGCCTACAGAGGTCAGCGAGATATTCTCCCGCTCCCATAGTGAACAATGCCAATGCAGCTCGTACGGAGCCGCCAGCCGCTTATGTAAACGAGTGTCCGGCGGCTCCGAAGCATATACCGTTTCCGAATATTCCTCACGATGGTGACTTGCTTTTCGAAGCGATGACATTTGTATTGACGACCGTGGCGGCGGGACTTCAATTTTTGAACCTTTATCGCACCGTGTGGTGGCTACCGCATTCTCATACGAGTCAGGCCATGGTTTGTATTATTATTTGTTTTTATCGGTAGTGTTGCAATTGCGTGTTATGCGGTTTAATTAATATGTGAATTGTATTTAGAACAAATTCAGTTTAGCGACTGTAATGATATGAAATAATTTACATATACAACATTGTTTTGGGTAGTTTTAGGCGCCGCATTTGTTTATTATAATAAAAAAATGCATTTAATACAAAGATCCCATATAAAGCACAGTTGTTTTTGTAATGGAATATATTACAAAATGATAAATTTGATTACTAAATTGCTGTTGCTTGTGCCACTAAATGTTCAAATACATTTAATTTGAATATTTAGTTACACAAACAAAGGCAATTTAGTTCAAACATGAATTAATAAATTAAAAAAAGTGAACCCAAAAACGAATAATTTTAAAATATAAAATGCATTGCACATAAAGAAGGTTGAAATTTTACATTTGGCAGCAATTTGCCAGTAGTAAAAGCATTTTTTAAATCATAAATGGCAAATTGTTTACTAAATATGTATATTGTTTTCCCATTTATTCTTTCATTTAAAGAAAGAAAAAAAATTCAATTTCCATTGACGAAAACCTAACTTGTAATAAGAAAAACTAAATAGAAATTAGTGACAATAAAAAAGATCAGATTTTATTGGGTTTTTGACTATAAAATTTAGTTTTTAGTTGCCTATGAAATTTGAAGGCTTCAATGTAATAAATTTATTATTTAAAATCATGACTTAATGTGAACCTAACTGCCACTTGCCGTATTTTCTGCTATCGTTTTCTTCACTATAATATTTTGTATTATAATATTTATATGTTTTTTCTCCACTTCATTATAAAAATCCTCATTTCCAATATGTTATTTTTATACAATCGTATAATTATAATTTATTTATAGCCTTAACATGTAGTCATAAATAAGATATTGATAAATGACTCGAAGTAATGGGCAATTACCTATACTGAAAAATAAGGTAATGAATGCACCTGAATAATGGTTATTTGTCAAACAATTTTATGAGTTATATATTTTATGTAAAAAGAGTACAATTTATAAAATTGAAACTATCTAATTCTGGAATTTTAGTTATTTTGTATCTACTTGTACCATATAATTATATATCTTAATAGTACAATATTATAGTGTCATAAAATGAAATTTCTGTTAGGGTGAATGGATGATTTAGAGGTTGTAAACTTTTTCTGTTTTATAATTTTGATAATGGAAAAAAATATGAGTATGATGATTAGTGTATTTAAATGAGGTCATGGCCTTGTAATGTAGTCCTGTTTAGTCATTGTGACGCTTTTGCTTAATAGCTTCCAATATTGCATATTAAAAACAATTTAATCTATGTCAATATGATGTCTTGTACTGAAATGAATTGCAGAAAAATTATGAATCAGCATATATTACAGTATTGAGATACTTTGAATGCTTTCTTCACCAATATTAAATTATATATATAATGGTGCCTTGACCCCACTTCGTACAGATACAATTAAATGTTTAAGTTTTTTTTGCTATGTTTTTCCTTTCATTGCTCATGAAGTTTCTCGTAGATTTTCCTTTTAATTTAATTAACGATGTTACAATAACGTAAAAGCATAAAATTACAAGCCCTATATAAAAATGAAACCATCTACAAACTGAGATGTTTTTTGTTTTATTTCCGGACATGAATGTTATTTACATTTATTTGGTTGGGCTGTGGCAATGTGAAAGCGCAGCAATATGGAAAGCATTTGCCTATATGGAAAGCATTCTTTGCGTAAATCTACCTCAATGGTCCTCCCATTATGATTATGCTCCCTCCTCTCTTTGTGCTTACATAAATATGAAATAGTTATATGCTAATTTCATGCTCTTTATCTATCGGGAGATACCTCCATACGAATCACGGCAAGCTAATGGGAACATTGTTTTCACTCTTAAATGTGTAAGTGTTGTAAATAAATTGATAAAAAAAAACAATATTTGAATTGAATTTATGCATAATAATTTTTATTGTTTACCATTACAGAACTTTTATCTAATTGACCCACATGTGGTTGCATTCATAGTGATAATACTATCGAGGCGATTACTTCTGTGCGTGTGCTCTAGCATTCTACGCAGCATTACGTCACCCAAGTATCATCCACATGCCATGTCTGCTTTGAGGTTTGTTCTCTATATGATTCTCACTCTATTCTTTCTAGCTCAGTTAGTGTAAATTGGTGTTTTTAAATAATGGGTTGTAGTAACAATGTATTTCTGTAATATTGCAACAGTATTGAAAGCAGAGATGTTATTATGTAGTATTAACGATTGTAACAAGTTATTTTGCAAAATTATAGAGTTGAATAAAAAATTATGATGTCGAATAAGAGGTTGTATTTGCAACTTCATATTGTGATTTTATGAATTTTTGACTTTGGTTATTCAAAGGGTGTAGAGGATGAAGTTTGGCCTAAAAATGATTTATTATGAAAAATTAGTCATTGTTTATGAAAGAACATTAAATTATCATAAACATATATCATGTGTACATATATACACAGTATGTACCATTACTAAAAGTGCTGTTTTGACCACTTGTGCAATTAATTATGTATCGGGCAAAATGTTGTTTTTTTAAATCTGTCGCCTAGTTTATAAAATAATTAAAGTCTAAATTTTGTAGGAAGTTATAATTACGTGTAAATTAACAGCCTGTGTAAATAGCGCCAATTGTAAATTTGGCAATGTGTAATATATTGTAAACTGTCAAGTGTTAAAATAATTATCATTTATCTTTTGGAAAAAAACTAGAAAACAAAGCTTAGTTTTTGTCCTTAATTAATTCAGCATACTTAAGTATTGCAATGGTAATAACTACTTAATTAACGAAGTAATGTAAAAAGATGTGCGCATAATTCGTAACATTGCGGCAATTTTACGGCACGTTTTTTTCATTTATTTATTTGCTAAGTTCGCTGTTTTGTGACATCCACAGTGTTTGAATATTAGTTTGTACAGGCTTAGGGAATAATTAAAATACAAATTATTTTGTTTTAGAATGTTTATCTGATCTTACCTAAATTTTATCCTAAGGCTTTAATAATATAATGGCATTCAATATACACTAAAATTATGCCCAAATATTTGCTCGCCCTACACTCACTCGAAATTACCAAAAATCACTGGTATGAACAAATCCATATTTTACAAACAATAAGAATCCACATTTTAAAAACAATAAATATTTCTTCAAAAAGATTCACACCACAGATGTAATTAAACATACTGATCGGTTTAAAATGACATTTGTAATTGTTGCCATATTAAATAATAAATAAACGTGTAGATTTATTTTGAAATTGTAATTAAAATATAGTAATAATTTATCTAAATGGTAATTAAAACAATATCATATTGATTGTTATTCAAATAAGTTTATTTTTAAAATCTATGGTAGTATTTTTTATAATCTCAGACATTTGGGCAAATTATGGATGATACAAGATTTTCAAATGACAATAATTTTTATTTACAAATTGTAAACAACCTAGACATGAAACTGAAATATATTATCTTTTATCCTTTTCTTTTTTATAACCTTCTTTTGTAAAACTATGTAAATAAAAGGGATAGTTAGAAGAGTAAAATTCACCATCGGTCGCTAAGAAGAATTTATGCAATATTGCCATATTTCTTACATCTATCGAAATAAAGGCAAGAAGATAGATTGAGATATTTTCATGTTACTGACTTATGACAATTTCTAAATTTCAGAAAAATAGTGGTATGATTTTTAAAAAGTACATATATATAAATATATATATATATATATATATTTCATATCGATAGATTACTATAAACTACTTTTTTACACACACATATATATTTTATAAAAAAGTCTAATAAAGAAACAAAACGATTTGTGACAGAAGTGAGATTTGTTGGCTTATAATCTGACAATCTTGATGCTATATTGTTGTTTTTAAGAAATGGATAAAGTAATCAAATGTTGGTTTCCGCTGATAATTATTGGCAAAATATTAAACAGCATGTCAAAGGTAGAGACAATTTAAAGCAGAGTATATCTAATCTAACAGAATTCAGTTCTCACTTCGTGTTTAAAATCATTCACCAAGTAGTTGCTGATGTTAAGGATAAACATCTTATTGATAAATTTAGTTAACCTTAATTTAAATTCGTAAACTTAAATCAATAGCTTAGGTAAATAAAAACTTGTAAGTACGAGTATAACTCGCTCTACAAGAGTTCCGTACACACTTATAATAAGTGTTTCTATTGAAATATTTAAAAATATTAATGTTATTTCTCACCATGTAAATATGTATATAATATATTGTCAATCATATATGTATTGTCTAGTTTATCTTTCACAGACATAATAAATATACATTTTTAAACACAGCTATTTTTGCAGTCTATTTAAGTCATTTGTATCGGGTTGCCATTTGTGCTATTCACAGACCCAATTTTATGTCGTAAGTTGGCTGACTGTTATTTGTAAATTAGTATAGCGTACTTAGCTGTGATAATTTTCCTTTTCTTGATAACTTCCTTTTTGCTGTGATAATTTCGATAGATGTACTACTGTGTGAATAATTTTAAGATGTCCAAAAATATCGCTTTAGTTGGTTGGGGGCTGGGAAATGATACTCTAACAGAAATGACCATTTTAAACTTAATATCTTGTGAACGAATCCCTGTACTGAAAAAGTGTTCATGACATATATGTAAACTGGGGGTGGAATTTTTATTTACATACCAAATTATTTAGGGTATCATTGGATAGGTCTTTCAAGATTGGGGGTGAAATCCCCCATCTTGAAAGACCTATCCAATGATACCCTAAATAATTTGGTATGTAAATAAAAATTCCACCCCCAGTTTACATATAGGACGGAACAATAAAAAATTGTTTTTAAAAGATTTCATTTCGTAACTTTGTGGGCGTTATAAATATATAAAAACATAAATTTTGTTTAGCATGTATAGTCTGCGAGATAAAAAGCTTTGAAATATAGACGGACAGACAAATGGACTTGACGAAACTATAAGGGTACCTAATTTGGCTACGGAAGTTACATAAAAAATAAGATTAAAATTAAATTTGAATAGCCATATATTTTAGGATATATAATTTTATATCTCGTCCTCTCAGCATTCCAAATTGTTATCACTGTGTTTTTCTGGAGCTAAACTAAGAATTACATCACAATTATTACTGTATTAGCCATTAATACTTTTATTATTTTAATATTGAATATTAATTTGTTTGTAAATGTAAATATATTTATCCTTCACAATATATTATTCTCTCAATTTCAACTGCATGTCTTTGGTAAGAGCTGCTAATACTTTTTCATATGGCTCTTGATCTAAAATTTTTGGAAGTACTAGAGTCGCCATCCGATACAAGTTTTTCGTAAATTAAGTCCCGATCATGTATTAAATTTTTAAATCCTGCCAAAAGTACAGTAGACTCCATCCACTATAAGATCCTTTATAAATTTAGAACACAAACAATACCCCTTTCATATGGAAATCCCACAATAGTAGCAGCGCCAGAAAGTGCACAATAATTAGCGCTGTATGATTCAGGGGTTACTATAATATTATTTTAAGCATTTCCTGAGCCTTACATTATTAACTTCAGCTTTCATCAGTTTGTTTCTCTAATCGCACGCATGTGCTATACAATCTCCAAGAAATACTTTGAATATTTATATTTTCAGCAAACATTTAGAATTTTAAAACCATAATATCATAAAACTAGAAACAGCTGCTTGGCTGACATCGATTTTTTCCTGAATCACTCTAATTTAGAAAAAAATCTTACACCATACGACAAATTCAATTATTATTTTTTAAAAGGCCAATTGTGATTTCTGATTAAACTCGGATAAGGCTCAGATTATAAACCACAGTTCTATACAACAATATGGTCTGCTGGATAAACAGATAGGCGAACTAAATTATTCGCTAATTTTTGACATTGTAATTGTTTGTCTGCAAAACAGTAACATATAATATAATTTTGTATATAGATATTATAAAACATGATATTAATCTATAATATATATACTTAATATATGAATCTATTAAATAATCTTGATATTAATCAATAATATATATATTTTATTAAAAAGCGAGAAAATGTGTTTACGTGTTTGATATAATCACTTAAACTACATGACCTCTTTTGAATGATTCTTTCCCCGACAGATAATTTGCGAATATAAGTACGTACATACCTACATGAAAAATGTGTAAATATTTATAAAGCTACCATGGTATCATTGTAGCATTGATGAATGTTTTGGGAAATAGATTATAAGCAGACAAATGTATGAACATATGTGTGTTGACAATAGCGTTATTACTGCTTTTTTTAAGTTGTGTTTTTCTTATAGTATAGTCTGTGCTTATGATGTCATTGTCTTTTTACTTGTATAATATATTTTTGTTATGTTGTTCATTGTTCATTTATCCTGTTACCCACATAATATTTGTTTAAATTATATAAACAAAAATAAATAAATTTTGCTCTGTAAAAATGGGCAGACAAGATTTAGAGCCCTCACTAATTGTCTGTAAATGTTTATACTGTTCCCTTTAGAATAGATACAACATATGAGAAATTAATTTCATTTCTGTGCAACAGGCTACAGCCTGTTGCACAGAAATGAAATTAATGCAACAGGCTACAGTATCAAAGTGTAAACCAAATTGTGACAGACTGTTCACTTTACAATAATATATATATAGTTGTTGTATCCCGATTAAAAATTACAAATTTTTCCCGATTAAAAATTACAAATTTTTAAAAATTCCGATTAAAAATTACAAATTTTTAAAAATCCCGATTAAAAATTACAAAATTACAAGAAATAAAATTGTATTCTGTTTATTTATTGTTCATAGCATTTAGAACCATTGTTATAATCATGATTCCTGGACACTGCTAAGTGACGATTAAAAATATATATGTATATCTTACAGACATTCGGATCTGTTTCCTGAATTGCATCTTAAGGATTTATATTTTCTCAATTTGAAACATTATTTAATATTTTTCTGAAAAATAAACAGTATCCAAAAAATATCTCTAGTTTAGCCTGATCTATCGTTAGTCTTATAAAATTGTGTTTGTATCAAAGTCAACAGGCATAATTTAAATTAAAGTTTATTGCGAACAAATAAAATTTTATTCATATAAGTCGGTGACAATAGTGTCTTGAATATATTTGGCGTTAATTTTGTAGAAATTCATTATTCACAATTAAATGAAACTATGTGATGTAGTATTGTTTCTACTTTCTGTAAGTTTTTTTTATCACAACCTAGGTTTCGTTGTATTACAACATCTTCAGTTGGGATATTAGCAAAGATATCTTTGCTAATATCCCACTACATCACGTAGTTTCATTTAATTGTGAATAATGAATTTCGACAAAATTAACACCAAATATATTCAATATATGAAGAAATTTGGTAAATATTTATATTATAACCACTTATATAGTGTGCATTATTTATTCGTTTCTCTGTCCTGCACAAGTAAAATAATCTGAAAGTTAATTGTTAGAACTTTAAATAACGTAGCTTAAAGTAGAAATTGTTTATAGTTACAAGTAATTATTATATTTGCAGAAATTAATTAAAATAACTTTAATTCCATATTATTAAACATCCTTTTCAAAAAATACAATAATAATACAAATTGGCAAAAACTTGTAGAGATGTTAATTATAATTTTTCATGTATTATTTGATCATTTGATTTCTACATTTATATATTTTTTTGCTAACACAAAAAACAATTACTTTTATGCTATTGGAAACTGAATGAGACAATGCTGACAAGGCTATTTTATAAATAGAATGTACATTGCAAACATATGTTTTTTGTGTTTGTTCTGTACTTTGAGCCTCCAAGATAATTTATTTTGTCGCGGCCAGTAATGTTTATTTATGCCAGACAATATGCCCTTGTCTGGCATAAATAAATATTGTCTATAAAATATGGTATCAGGCACATATTTTTGGTATCTGTTTTTTTACACTTTTTTTAAGGGGTGGTAATGAAATTCATAGTCTATAAAAAGCTCATTAATTGTTTAAAGAATTATTTTGTTGTGATAATGTTAATTGATTGGTTAATAAGTAAGATGCATTATGAAAAAAAAAAATTATAACTATCTAAGTTCATTTAACTTATGATAAATGATACATTCACCATCATTATCGACTATCCATCTCGTCTATTTGATAAAGAATAGGTGACATCAAAATAGGAACTCCAGGTTTTGACCTGAAATATTTGTCATTCACTGTGATATGAGAACTATCAACCTGAATTCTTGTTGATAGTTCTCATCTTCAAAGTATTTTTTATGCAGAGCTTTTAAGTGCATAACACAATTGAGTTGATGTACAATTGAGTTGATCCTGACTCAACACATGGGTATCCAAACACTATATTTGTAGCCATGGGAGCACTCAAGTTGAGTAGCCAAAATCTGCGTTGAAAGTCTGGGATCTTCTTAAACTAGTAATTTTAATTAGTCTATATCAAAATTAAATGGTCAGCCAGACCTGGGTTGGTCTCTTAATGTGCAATTGTCACTTTGGAATCGCTGGAATAATTGTTTTGCAGTAGCTTTAGGGACAGCATCGGGAGTTTCTCTGACATAAGCTGCATGTGGCTTCTGCTGCAAATTACTAAATTTAAATTCATAAAGCAAACAGTGACACACAATATTTATTTTTAACATCGTCCATAATTTCTCAATGTTGCCTCGTCAATAGTCAAACTATAAATGATGTTGGAGAATGTGGCGTGCTTTTATTGTATACACTCAACTATGGAATATTTTTGAGTTTTCTCAAAAATTGTAGATATTTTTTTAAAGTCACTACTTATTAACCACCTTGATAAATTAGATTTTATAAGAATGAATTAATTTTATATTATTGTTGTAACTTGAGTTGAATTTATTGCAATTTTTATCCTAATATTTTATCTGATAAATGGAAAATCATTTTTTTTTTCTAATTGTTTACTCCTTCAACTAAGCGTTTGAGTTTTTCCCATTTTGGTATTGTTTTCCTGTGTGAAAACAATACCAATTGAAAAAATCATCAATTTCGTTTTTAAAATGGAAAGACAAAAAGATTTCATATTACGCTTTGATAGTAAGAGGCAAGTTGAAATAAAATGATCAAATATATGTCTAAACCACAAAACATGAAAAAAATTGATGGAAAATATATCTATTTATCAAGATAGCTCAATTTTCCTATATTGAACGAAAATTGATTTAAGAGTTAAGCTCGCCAGGTGAAGAATTTAAAAATATATCTCTATCTTATGTAATTGTACATCCAAGTTATCCAAAATAATATTGCTTATTGTTCGGATTTTTCATATCCACAATTGAAAAATTTGAGGAGTGTAGATACATTGTGTGGGAAGGGTTAATTGTGAAGAAAGGGCTTTCCAAATATTTTATTTGTAAAGCCCTTTCTTCACAATCTTCTAATGGTAGTCTATCAAGACTTATAAAATTTCATGAATACAAGTGTAAGACTAGTAACTGTGAAGTTATGACAGACATACTAACATGCTGAAATTATAAGGTTATTTCACTATGGAAACCTAAAAAGCTAGGAATTTTATATAATGGTGTGCATTAATTTAAACTAGGCGAGAAAAAGTGAAACCAGAAAAAATTAATGTAGGAAGGGATCTCGGCTATCTAAACAAAATCAACGATTAATAGGTAACCGTTGCTTTAAATGAAATGTATGAAAAATTAGTCTTAGCTGTTAGAGATATTTGCTGAAGATTGCAGCTACATTGCGCAGTGCTTTTCACACAGCTATAAAAATATTTGTAATTTGTATCTTTAATAAATTTTTTCATTTTATGTACTTGTACATTCATAATTTTAGTTCATAAGGGGAAGATTATTTCACATTGTAACCGAGAATGGCAAAAAATTAAAAGGTGTTATACTCCTTTCCACTCCAAAAGGGAATGTTTGAAAACAAACCAAATTAGCAGTTGAAATATAAATTCAGTCAGTTGATGACTGTTCACAAAACTCATTGTAATCCACCTATGATATTATTAAACCAAGTACTACAATCACTATATTAATTTAGTAAATAGTCATGCTAAATAAAGTTATAAATATCAATATTACATGGATGTTTTACTAATATGAATTGTAAAATTAAGAGAAGAAAAATGGACAACCCTAACTGTCAATCACACAAAACTCAGAGGTATAAAACATTTCAGAAAAATATTCGATATTCTGATCTGTATGAAGTCTATATACATATATTCTATTCATTACACATTATTTACTTTGTAGTGAAATATCTGCAATAATCATCATTTTGCCATAGCATTCTAGCATGATGCTTAAATGAGGAAACGAGACAGAATATTGGTGCTATATAACAGATATACTTATATGTATATAGGGTAAAATAAGTGTTAACCATTTTACAATGTATTCCACGTGTTATGTATTCAACATGTTTTGTACTTAGTACACGGCAATGTTTTTTTATAATAGCTATGCTTTTGTTCTTATTTGACTGTATAATTTTGTTGATTATTTTTAATGTTATATATATTTAGTTTAATAAAAAGTTAGAATAAACTTGAATGCCAATATTTGGCATTATTTACATGCACTTTAGTATTATATTGTACTATGTAAATATATATACCAGTAATTTTCAATAGAATAAATTAAACATTATTTGTATAGTGTAAATGAAAAATTATATTTGCTAATAACAAATACCAAATAAATCTATGTTATATGTACAATGTGAAACAAAAAAAGGGTTGACAGTACCTGGACTGTCACTTTACTTAGTTTACAAACATTCTCTTTTGAAATGGAATGAAGATTAACACCTCGACTGTCAGTGCTTTTTAATTTTCTGTTCATATAAGCTAACCTTGATTTTTTTTCCTCTTTTCTGAGAATATCTATTCATACTTACATTGCTATACTACAAGTTGTATCGTAGTTGTCATCCTAGGCAACAATGCCAACTATGAGACAACTCATAATTGACGTGTTAGGTAAAAACTCCAGTTTCGAGACAACTTGTAGTGGGCAGTCAACATCTTAATATACTTAAATATTAATTATCTTTTGTAATAATTAATATTCTTTTATAATAACAGTGCAATTATTTAGGGAGAAAGATAATTTTACCGTTATTAATGATATTAATTTGATTTTGGAAAATACTTATTTAAAGGTTTGTTAATTTCAGGATGTTTGTGCTGGGTGTCGTGGTTGGTGCTTTGGCTTGGTGTACATACTTTATAACGCTTAAACACCCAACAATCAATATTTTCTACTTATGTTATCCGTAAGTATGCATTTTGCACTTATATAATTTTGGAGTTCTGTAAGGGCTGTGATAAGAAGGCTTAATTAATCATAATTTGTAATTTGTTTCGTCTTTTTAACATAGCCTATTTTATTATTTAAATTGGATAACATTTAATAAGGCTATGTTTGTAAATTTTTCTTTTAAAAAATAATTATAATATTTATTTATTTATAAAATTTTCTATAAATGCAAAAAGCGAAAAGTGACATTTTTAAAAAAAGGTGTTTTATTAAAAATTATAAAATAACACAAAAAAGTCAATACGATTGGTTGATTCTTTCGAAAACGAAATTTACCACCAAGCATAGAGAATATTGAGTAATTAAAAGTGAATAATATATGGATACTCTTGGTCTGTCTTATATAACGGTTATTGTTTATGAGATCAGTGGGACACTGATACAAGTTGAGCAATCAGACCTAATCAGCTTTGTAATATTAAATTCGCCAAATCTAACTTTCGTTAGTCGTCAACAACTGGACAGGACTGTATTACTCCTCTATTATATGTATATTCACTGTGGCTTCCAAACAAATGACAGGTTTTGAAGACCTTGAAGTACTTATAAACTCGGATTTGAAGGATCTAGACTTTTATATTGACTTCGATCAGTGTTTAACAATTGTACTCTAACAGAATTTAAAAAAATGTTGTAGTGAAACCAAATTATTTTAAAATAGGATGTGTTTTGAGCGGGTTTTATTATGAAATATAATTGAATATATTTGGCATTAATTTTGTAGAAATTCAAAGATCTTTGCTAATAGTCCACCTGAAGATCGTTCAATACAACGAAACTTAGGTCGTGGTAAAGAACTTAAAGAAAGTAGAAATAATCACATAGTTTCATTTAATTGTGAATAATGTAATATAAAACAAACAAGTGTGAAATAATATTATTTAAATAAATTTTCTTTTTCCTAGTGCATTTGTTTATACCGCTAAACACCAGATATTTTAAAACATAAAAACAGTACTAAAATACAAATTGATTTTTATTCTACAGGGCCACAATATACTTCCTTCTCTTTGGTGCACAAGTGGGTCCGTTCCTTGAGCTCGGTGCTCATTCAGGTAGCAGACCACCGTTGCACTGTTGCACTTCAAACCCGGTGTCCATACGGGCTGAGGTTGAGGTTCTCAAACTCGACTTCAACATGCGCATGAAAAAGATATTGTTCGGATCGGTGATGGGTGCTTATTATACTGGTTTTATACCATGCTGCTTCGCACAGGTTAGTCGACTGTTAAATGATCTGTTTTGTCCTCTCGTTTTTTAAGATATTATGCATAATTGATGGTCATCCCAACAAACTCACTTGTCATAGTGTGGACGCTAAATCTACTTTCATCAGGCTAAAAAGAAAGGTTCCATAAGATCTGTTGTGATCCCTAGATAACATTATGAATATGGATTTGTCACAGGGTACAAACTGTGCAAATCTTTACCTATGCTTTTTTGACCTATTGCTAAATGTCTTTGAGATAGATTGCAATATAATTATATAAATATAAAAAAAAAGCTTCTTATCCAACATTCAATATAATAATCATTTATTTGAATTTATTTTTTGTTTGACCCAATGCTTGTACTGAATTATGTAAATGCTTTTTTGTCTTGAAAAAATTCTCAAGACAAAAAAAGAAATTTTCTTGTTTCTTCTTCAGACAATATCAATTCAGAGTCGCTTTTAAACAGATTTCTAAAGTGAACATACTGACATGGGGACATTTAAGAGACGGGGAGGTTTTTTTTATACATATTTTAGTGGTATTAAATTAAAATCTACCCTGCTATCCAGTTCAGTCTTTCAGGCATAGCCTGTGCACGCTGTTATCAGTAAAATGAATCATATTCAAATACTATCAAAGAATGAATTATATGCTAACAATAGGAACTGTGTGAAAAACATAGAGGTCACTTGAAAGCAAGAGAAATAAGTTCTTTTGGTTACTTGTTTGTCCATATCGTTGCAGTATATTATCGATAGAAAATCGTAAACATCGTTGACTGTAAAGAGATTATGTTATATATAAATATAAGATTCAAATTTTTCAAAAATTAATATACATTGTTTTTGCGTGGAATATAAATAACACCATATTTAGGTAAAATTAATTAATAATTTTGATTTATTACAAAATGTATGCTATGGGGACTTTACATGAAAAAAATGACAGCAGTTTAGAAATGTAAACACTTGACAGTATGTAAAAGTTTATTAATTTATCACCAGATGGTGTTGATAGCATTTTGTACAGTCCCTATACTGGATATAAAGCTGTTTGTTCTTGCTTAAATAGAACATGACCTGGTTTCGCTGCAGGAGATTAAAGTAGATACGTAAATGTGTAATTTGTTTACCATTGACCTATATTAGTGGCCTTTACAAGACACAAATCATATGTCAGGTTGTCAATTTATTTAAAGAATGTAATAAGAGGTATATTTTTATTTACAAGAATAGAGAGATACTTTTATTTACAGGAATAAAGATATTGCAGAGTGATTCTCCCTAACCTAATGAGGGTAAAACTTTATATATTCATAAATATATTTCCCTCTCTTTCAGCCTTACCTGTACTATGACAGTTACCGGGCAACGCAGCATATAGCATTAGTGTGGTTGGGTTTGTTTACGGGTTACGCGGTACAATGCTACCCAGCAGGCTATTGTGACGTGTTACACCGAGCGGCTCTGCATCTCGGTGGTTGGACCAGGCTCGCTAGGCCAGAAGGTGGCGATGGTGCTGATGCAGCTGATAGCATAGCAGGTATGCAGAAGTATAGGCTAAATTGTTGCAAATTATTTTCGCAGGAAATTCCTGTTAATTCGGTTTCATAATAATAAAAATTAATTCAAAGTATTCAGAAACTATTCTATAACCTCGCAATAAGGTGTGGAAGGAGTATTTAGAAAAGAAACCTAATTTGTTAAACAATTTTTCCTGAGAATGTTAAATATCAAGTGTAAAGTTTTCCCTTTTTTATAAAATTATGGACTGGACATGGATTCATTGAATTAGTAATTAAACAAATTCACTATGAAACAAATAGTGTCAAAATTTAAGGGGGGCGAGGCAATCGTACTCATTTCTAAATGTTAGCGTCATGAATATGTTTTATTGTAATAAATCAACCAAAGCACCAATCACATGTGCTTTAAATCATAACTGTCGTGGCTGTGACAATATTGATAAATATTGTTGATAGTACTTATTTAGCGAGTTACATATTATCGAAAATGATTCTTTGTAATGTGTACTTTGTTTCTTTAAACTTGATCCAACTAATATTAATAATAATTCTAATGTATTTGATGATATTCTGTAGATAGTAGATTGGCCATTTTTTCTCATTTATTAATTATTTAGCTACTTTAAAATTACCAACACTTGTATGGACAATCAAAATTAGGATGAGCACAATGTTGTCACTTACCTCTATTTTGTGTTAATTGCCAGATCAAAAAAATTGTCTTCATCATAATTCTGTGTGGACTAATTTGATAGGGTCGATAAAGATAAAGTTTGTCCAATATACAGGCGAAACCAAGTCATACAAATATAAGTATAATTGAAGTAAAGAAAATCACCTTGTGAATAAAGAAGCAAAGGGGGCTGAAAATAAAAACAAATTTTCGTTGCATCGTATATTTAAAAAGAATATTTAACGAATTATAAATATTAACATATTTTAAGAATTGAAATGATTTCCTAGTACAAAAGCATCTAATAATAATATTAGTACTTTTTAATGATTCAGTACTTGAGTACATTTATCTAATGTACATAACTGAAAATGCATAATTGGCAAAATGTAAATGTTCTATTATATATTTGTATATGTAAATGTAGTTAACATAATTATCCAAGCGACACGTTTTCTCTGCTGAAATTACCTTTTAATAATAAATTACTTTAATGGCTCCTTTCCAATAGGGATAATTATATTTTTATACTAAATATATAAAGGTAACCTTGATATATTTTTGACGAGTAATAATGAAACCATTATAATGTGAATTCACATTTCCCTCATTAATCTCTTCAGGAGGATGTGTCAATTTCCATTACACAATTTATAAATAGTAACTAATTAGCATTCAAGTAAAATATAAATGTTATATGTGTTAAATGTTGTATGTAGTAAAATATAAATGTTATTTGCTTACAAATGAAAGATCATGCCATCTTTTTCTAAATTTGATGTCCCGCTATGACATCAATTAAATGCACAATTTGGCATTTTGTGACACAATGCATTCACAACCTGAACCTACCAGGTTGTTCAATAAGTCTTGTTATTCGAAAAGAGACGGCACTATTAGGTTTGTCGTTTTATTTTTCTAAAGATGGTACTATTTTTTAATGAACACTTGTGAAGTTTCATATTGATCTGTCAACTCATTCGTATATTGACAGGTATTCAAAGTTAACATGTCATAGTATTTTTTTTACAATGGAAAAAATTGAATATTGTGCAGTGATAAAATTTTTATTTTTGGAAGGTCAGGAGAAGGTAGCATCAAAACTCAATTCATCAATGATTGTTGAAAGTGTATAAGGACTCTTCACCTTCAATGAGAACAGTAGAAAGATGGGTTGCTGAATTTAAACATGGTCGTACAAATCTTGAAGGAGATCCACGTGAAGGACGTCCAAAAAGCGCATCAACACCAGATATCGTAGCAAAAATACAGGATATAGTTTTGGAAGATTGTCGATTTACCGAGAGAGATTTGGTAGAAGCATTAGGTATCTCATTGAGCAGTATGAGCAATATTTTGCTGAAGGTTTGGATTTTAGAAAGCTGTATGCAAAATGGGTGCTATATTCGCTAACAGTGGAACAAAAGCACATTCGAATGTGACTTTCTTAGCATTTTAGAAACAATAAAAAGGATTTTATGCGTCGTTTCATCACTATGGATGAGATTTGGGTCTACCACCATGATCCTAAATCAAAATAAGAGGCTAAGGAATGGTGTAAACCCAGTACATCGGCTCCAAAGCAAGTTAGGGTCCAGAAATAGGCTAAGAAAGTCTTAACTTCAGTTTTTGGGGATACAAGAGGAATTTTGTTGATGGGTTACCAAACTGGTAAAATAATAAACTAAGATTATTATTGTAACCTTTTGGACCAGCTGCATTTAAAAATTTGTGAAAAAAGACCTGGTTTACACAAGAAAAAAATCATTTTTCATCAAGATAATGAACCTTTGCACACAGCTCGAAAAACCACTACAAAAATCAGTGAATTAAAATACGAATTGTTGCAACATCCACCCTATTCGCCAGATTTAGTTGTGACTATTCCCACATCTCAAAAAATTAATGTGCGGGAAACAATTTATATGGAATGGAGATGTAATAGCAGCCATGTAAGTGTATTTCGGCAGTCTTCCAGATTCTCACTTTAGGGATGGAATCTATAAATTAGAAGACCACTGGAACAAGTGTATTGAAGTTCAGGGTGATTATATTGAATAATAAAATGTATTTCAAACCATAAAATCGTGTTTTTCTATCGAACGACAAAACTTATTGAACAACCTGGTATATGCAATTGACATATCTGATTTTTCAAAAATAGCACTCATGTCAGATTACGCGTACAGTAGTGCGTACAGTTAGCAAGTATGGCACATCCAGCGGTTATTAGGTTTTGCTATAGTTTATTTTATTGATGTAAAAAAAATTATATAATATATAAAATAAATTATATATATAGATAAAATAATAAATAAATTATAACAATTTTTTTATATAGATAAAATAAATTATAACAATTTTTTGGTACACGACTATTTAGCATATCATATTTGTTTAATAACTATTTAATTGATAAATATTTGCTTGTGATTGCTCAATTTGTGCATTGATTTTGGATAATTTAATATCGATATAAGTTCACAATTAAATAAAACACGTGATGTAGTATTATTTCTACTTTCTTTAAGTTCTTTACCACAACCTAGGTTTCGTTGTGTTACAACATCTTCAGGTGGGCTGTTGTCAGTTAAAATTGAATTTCTTTTGTTTGATACATTATTTAAGTTTGTATTAATTTGCACATTGTTTGTTTAGCAGCCGTTCGGACAGTATTTTCCATTAGGAAGAAATAAATTAATACTACCCAAGTTGTGATACCAAATATTATGTATTGCAATAATAAATAGGAAGGAAAAAATGAAAATAAACATAGTGGAAGTGTATCATTTCAGAATATAGACTTCCATTCTTGTGAGAATTGAGAGATATGTTAAAAACAATTGGAAACAAATGAAATTGAAGGCCGTTAAACAAAAGCAATTAGTTTGTTAGGAAAATTCATGAAAGTTCCGATAAGGTTAAATTGACCAGGATTAGTATAAACTTAACATGGACATCTTAATTGTTTGAGTGCCGATGAGCGCCACCGCTCGTACTAACTAAATTTGCTACGAGCTTGATGGTGCTCGCAAAATCAGTTGCTGTTTAGGGCACGGTAGGGGAGATAGCTCGCATGCATCGTTAATTTTTTATCTTTCTACATGTTACATAAAGTCCAATTTATAATATTATTAGTAATTACAATATGAAAAGGATCCAGGAAAAGAAAATTTTTAACCCATAATGTCGGAATACGAAAATAATTAGAGTGAAAATGATCATTTTTCAAGTTGTGGAGAAAGTGATAGTGGGAGTTACATTTTGGTGGGCTCACAATTTGGCGTAATGCAAATTTTGAGTGATAGTGATAATAGTGACGATGATAACAATTATTTTGCTGATACGGAGGATGTACCGGACTGCGAAAACGACGATGTGACCTTGATTTCAGTTTTTGTTATAATTTTTGTTCACAACATATATTTCCATAATTTTCTTTGTATTTTATTATATTTGTACAAGTTTTTATTAAGAAAACACCGAAAAAATTATTAAAAAAGGATAATTTTTGAAAGAGATACAGTTTTTTTTTCGAGACAAGGGTAAATAGCATCAAAAACAAAAGATTTCTTTGACATTTTTAAATATATATGAGTAAAAAACCATGGCACTAAAATGGTTAATAAAATGTCTTTTGAATATGTGAGTAATTAAAAATTAACAAAGAAGAGGGAAAAGTAGAAAGGATGTAAACAGGAAAATGAAGTATGGAAGGCTGTAAATGTACCGAATGATGTGTGGATAGAGATATAATCCATTATATTCTTGCTGATTATTGTCCCGCTTAAATAGCAAATAATTTTGAAGGTTATTATTAATAAATTTTTACATACTTATATTTTGCAGGCAGTGGTGGTGTGTCATGGTGCTCACGCACACTGTGGGGGGAGGGGGCGCGAGTTCTTCGGCCCGATGGGGCATTGTACGCCGCACGGGCGCGTGTCAATGCAGCCAGTCCGGGCGACGGCAGCCATTATAGGTTTTATGTGAGTGGCAATTATTTTAATAATAAAGTATGAAAATAATGTTGAACTGATTGATGTCTGTATTCACAGACTCCATGAGTATTCAAAAGTTTTATTAACTTAATGTTGAAAGTAATGAAAGACTATAAAGCATACACTCTGTCTAAGTCTGTTAATACAAAAATATAAAATTTGCTTTAATGAAAATTCAATCATTATATTTCAGACAATGTTCAGAGTTCCATACCTCAGAATGAAACAATAGAACCTTTTTAGGATCACTTTGTTGTCATTTAGCTATCTGTCTATTTCTTGGAAACGGCTACAGGCATCTGTTCAAATTAATACTAAATATTTACATCCGGTAAAAAATTATAAGTTTCAAAATGAGGTATTTTTATGCAATATTAGGCTATTTTTCATTTAGAGTTTGTAAGTACCATTTCTTCGGAACTCTTAACCAGGAAAATGGAACAAAGTGCATACAGTATACTGTTGTATCCTCTATATACACATATTATAGACTGGCTATATATCATATATTATATATATTTTTTGTGCTTATTCAAGCGCTGCCAGGAACGTCCTGGGAAATAATTTTACATTTAATTAGGGATGCCCAAAACTTTCCTTTGTACATCATATCGATACATGACGATATCAGATTTTTTTGTATCAACACTTTCGATATTTTCTATAATGTTAGTTTTAAGGGTATAAATGTAATAAAATAAAATTAGCCTGCTTACGATTTATATTTGTATTAGAATAAAAACGCATAAAAGAATAGTTTACTTTGAAAACATAGAACGAAAGTCAATGTCAGTTACAGTTTATTTTTAATAATGTAGGCAATGGCTACCAAATAAAAAAGCATTCGTTATAGATTTTTTTTTGTAATAATTTCTAAAAATACTTCTTTTTAAAATTTTTGCAATAATTTCTAAAAGTACTTCATTAGATTTTTATTGGTATTTTTATTTCTTATTAATAATTCTTCATGTTTTAAAAACATATATGCACATTTACATATGCACGTTTATGAAGATACATTTTTTTTGTTTTATATTATGGTTACATAGTGTATTTTATCCTGATTATCAATTTTTAAAAACCATATTCCATTTCTGTAACCCCAGGGCGATTTTTGCAGGCCTTCTTTGCTGTTACTTTGAAAAACACGTTAAAAATAATGATAATAACACTGAGTAAGGTCAATGTGGTCAATACACTATATAAAAAAAATTCTTTTCATGTGTTTTAAGCATTAGAATAATAAAGAAATTATGTATGATAGAAAAACAGAGATTACGAAATGAAAAAGTACATATAGTTTATGTAAAATCAACTTTTCTACATTGTTTTGCTTACAATGTTTAAAAGCAACCTCCACATTCAAACTGGCGTTTGATAATATCTTTTTTAATATTGCAGGCCGTATTCCGGAATCCCTCACTGCTGATATGCTGCCTCCTGTGTCTACAGCTGACGCTAGTCTTACTTCAGCTATCGATGCTGTTTGGCTCGGCGCATTGGCACCACTTTCTTTCAATTTCAGTTCTTCTTTTCTCCAACTATTACACTTTGTTTAAGCTTGTACGAGACTATCTCGTATCGTGGAAGGTATATAAGGCTGAGTATATGATACAGGATAAATCATCCGCGCCCGTTACTTAAGAGCGAGTTTGAAAATGTAGTTTGGAAATATTTCAATAGTTAATGGCAGGGATCGGAGACAATTGGCGCGAGTTTTCGGTGTTGATGGGACTATTTTTTGTAACTCTTATGTTGAAGATCTTGCGCATAATTGTTTTTAAAGTATTTGGCGTTTATTGCACTGCACTTGTTTTCAAATGTGGCATGAAGTGATTGTTGAAAATGATATTTCATTCATCTTGTGATTAGGTTTAATACGAAAAGGTTTTATTTTGTAATACCGTATTGATTTAATCTAGAATTTGGTCTAAATCCTCTTTGGATATTGTTTTTGTCTTTTTTATCTACGTGATTCTATTTTTGCAGAGTTACTTAGCAACATCTGCATGGAAAAGCATCTATTATATTCTATAAAACCTTTTCCTCTGCTTATTTCATGTCACTTTATAAGGAGTGTGAACTGTTCATTATGTTTTGGGGATAAAATCTAGAAAATATCAGCGCTATACTAAAACATTATCTCCTGTAAAATACTTTTGCAAACGCTGTTAATAATAAAGTTACGCAAAATAAGAAAAATTTGCACTTTACAAAGACAATTTGCATTTGCTGTACTCGTTAATTGTCTGGATTCTAATTAAAGTGTCTCCTTTTTGTTTATGTTACAGAAGAAAAAATATCCAACACAATGGTAAAACTTGGTCTTCAGTTAGCCCTGTATTATGAATTAAGATCTTAAATTGAAGCAAAACAAAATAAAACTTGGGTTCGTTGTTAAGATGATATTTTAGGAAATAAATATGAAATATTAAACATTTTTATTTCCAAACAAATTTTCAGACTCGCCTCATCTTTGTCAGTATGAAGATCTAATCATTGAAATCCTTTACTCTTTTTTACCAGATTATGTTACACGTGGTTCTATGCAAACAGTTTTTTTTAAATTTTATCCTTATCTGTTGTGTTCATGTAAATTGAAGCCAGTTAGTATTAAATACTGTAGTTAACTTAGTGTTCGCTGAAAAACATATGTTTGAACAATTAATAATCTAATAATATTTTTTGTCTGTATTTCTGAGAGAATTAATTATTGTTTTATTATCCCCGACACAGTTATTTTGATTTTGACAATTTGTATATTTAATATTTAGTTAAATTTCGTTCTTTCTTGAACGTTTATGAATCTCTAGTTATCGGCAACCTCTAAAAAAATGCTTCTAAATTTGAATAATATTTAATGAAATTTTGTTCTTGAATGTATCCATATCTCTGGATATTGGCAAACTCTAAGAAAATCTTACAAATTCGAAATATATAATGAAGTTTCATTCTTTCCTGAATGTATTCATATCTCTGGATATTGGCAAACCCTAAGAAAAGCTTCCAAATTCGAAATATATAATGAAGTTTCATTCTTTCTTGAATGTTTCCACACCTCTGGTATCTGAAAATCTTTAAGAATAGCTTCCAAAATTGTGTAGTTTGGAAGAAATTCTTTTTAAATCAAAATAAGACAATTGTGTTTTCAGATCACATCATTAATTGTAATAAGGGTTATAAAATTGCTGATACAAGGAAATTTTGTTGCATACATTATAATACTAAAGTATTTTTTAATTTTAATAATTTATAATAAATTGTCATACTTAGCAACAAAATGTATTGTTTGCAAGAGCCACGATATTAGTAGATAAAAGTATAAAACATGTGTTCCTTGAAGTGGAGAACAAATAGAATTGGAACTAGTCATTAATAGTTATGTAACACGTGCGTTGAGACAACTGCAGTACTCAATGTTGATTTGTATTGCGGAGTGTAAATAAAACTCGATAGTAGTTATTGTTAAGGAAAAAACTTTGTAATTTATTGACGAGTCTTTATTTTGTGTAATAAAATTTTTTTTAAATGTTTACTTTTTATTTTCTAACGAACTATGTTACTCGGTTCCACCTGAATGCATCAAGTTTCTACGTAAAAATATGATTTTGCATACGTTCAGTTCACCACACTATAATAAAATGTGGCCAAATTTGTATTTATTTATTTCAAACTAATGCATTTGTAAATTTACAGATATATATACATTTGGTGGATTTATTGCTAAATGAGTAATCTCTTGTAGTGAAATACAATGGTGAAATGTGTGAATTTTGTAATGTAAGATATAAATTTGTATGACAAAAATTACAAATTAAAATATTAAAAAATAAGCATAAATATCTTAAAACAAGTAAAACATAAAATTAACTATAAAAAAATAAATGAATACTAAGGTATTTAATAATTTATTTTATGACACGTGATGGTTGGGAACGAGGAAAGGGCAACAAACTGAACTTTTACACATGGCCTTTGAAAACATTTATACAGTGACGAGTTTCTAGTATTCGGATCTAGTTCATTCCAAAGCTTGGACAGAGAAGGATTTTTCATAATAGGTTATTTTTTTGTTTTTATTTAACATTTTTCTGTTTGGGAAACATGAGACTGATGTAGTTTCCAGAATGTAGCCGTGGATTGTGAGAAGGCAAGTAACTAAATCTGCTTTCAAGATATGTTGGATTGTTCAAAATATAAACAAGTGTCAGAATATGTGGGTTGTGCCAACTACGATCTTCTCTCCAATTAAGTTGTACTCTGAATTGAGAAACATGTTCATATTTGGTTCCAAAAAATATGAAGATATTTCTCAATAAAACATAGTGTAAGAAATTATTGACAAAAATATCCATAGTTAAGTTTTATAAGGACCATTGGTATAACATTTTTTTAAATGTTTGGGTTTTGTTGTCTACCATACTGAGTAAGTATAATGCAGTCGCTATGTTTCCTGCTCATCATGATGCAGTAAAGAAAATGTTTCCTACATCATATGTGCAGTTAAGTATTATGTTAGAACCATGGACGTGGCAAGAACAACATTACAACACCACAGGTGATAGAAATTGAGAATTGTTGGTTTGTTATCTGTCAATGTTGATGGTTTCTGAGAAATGGATAAAATTGTCAAATATGGTTTTCATCTGATGAATACTGGGGAAATATGTCAGACTAGTAAAGACGAGAAATTATTTAAGGTAGACCATGTCTTTAATGTGACGGAATTTAATTTTCAAATAGGGATTGAAATGGTTGGCCAAGTTATATAAACGATAAATGCCTTGTTGAAATCAAGTTCATAAATAAGCAACATGCAAGAAAATTAAATGTTACTAAAAAAATGCTCATATAACAAAGTGTCATTTAACAGGAACATTTGGTTATGTATGTGTCTAATGCCAGTGTATTTTCGTGTTGTTAGATGGAATTATAAAACACAACTTCCAGCTAATAAACATTGCAGGAATATGAAAAAATATGATTGACCAAGGAGAGAAATTATGGCTATGCTTAATAAGAATTGCCATCAAGTACAATATAAATTTGTTGGCGAGTGACATGTAACTTTTGAGTATTATGTGATTACATATTCAATAAGCAAAGTAATCTCAGCAAAGTGAATCATTTTACTGTTTTTTTCCTTCGTTTAATTGAAAGAGAGCTTAAACTTTGTTTTGTACAGTAACAAACACCACATTAAATTTAATTAATTATTTCCACATTAAAAGTTTATTAATATATCACCATATAGTGTTGACAACATCTTTCACATTTCCTATAAATGCTGAAATGAAGCAAAGGTGAATTATAAAAATTGCAAAACATTTTAAATTATTCAAATGTAATTAAAAAATATAAATGTAAGGATGGCAATATTTACACTGAAATACAGTCAAAATATTGCTACCCTCTTTCAGTAATTTTCATCAAATTTTATGATGAAAAGAAAATGGACACAAATATTTTCCAATATCATAAACCATAATATATCTTTGCTTTCCGTGGCGCAAATATTTTGGGATTTTTAGAATGGTCCATCTTGAGGTCTTAAGTTTCTATTTATGCTTGTCATATCTAATCATTAAAAGTAATATTGATTGATTAAAATATGTACACTACAGGACCTTTATAAAAATAATGGCAACATGTTACCAAGCGTTTCTTGATTTGCTGGCACACAGCAATGATGACATTATGCTTATGTCCTTAGAAGTTTAGTAGATTTATAAAAGTGCTTGGAGAGTGTATGAAACATGCTCACCATACACCTACAGACCGGAATTTGATTGGAACTTCGTTTAAATATAATACGTGTTTTGAACTACTGCATCAAATTTAGCTATATTTTCACAAATGATTATTTATTTGAAAAGAATGTTGATTCATGGTTTAGTATGAGAGTGCCAGTAGCAATAAAAATGTTAAACATCTCTTCCAAACAGTCTTCTCACTTTATTTGTTACTAGTAATCGCATGTGACTATATCTGCATCAAATTACTTTTTAAATAATTGAGAAAGCTTATTCTATATTAAGACGTTCAACTAGACAAAAAACTTTTTTTGGGGTACCTACTATATGTATGTATACTTAGATACTAGAGGTGTGCAAAATGTATCAGTGAAAAGAAAAGAGTGATATATATCACTCATTTATATCTCTAGCTCAGTATCTCAGTACTCCGAGTTATTAACGAAATTATTTATTACCCGTATGTTGAACAGTGGTCATATAATATGGTGATATATAGTAATGACTGAACATTAGGCACTATTATTTGAAAAAAAAAATAAATTCTTCATGACTTTGCTTAATAATTTGCAGGTTTAGTATTTAGGACTGTTAACCTAGATTCAAATTATACATAAAATAACTTTAATGATAATTAAATAAATTGGAATAGATTGATGTATTTAAATTAGAATTTTGAAATGAAACAAAAAAGTGTTTATTTACGCAAATATTTTGAGCGAATTAAAGTATACTTTATTACAGCGTTAACATTGGATCGTGAGTAGCTACATTTGGCTACATTCGTGTACAAAGATCCAGTTGCATATTTGACTAAACAATTCGGTCGTTTTTTTTTTCTTTCATATAACGTAAAACATACTTTTATAACTATTTTCACAACGCGACGAGTGAGTGAAATGATTGATTTGGTGAAACGAAAAAGACGCCGATCACTCCTGAGCTAGTGATTTACTGATAAATTTTGGTTTCAAGTGAGTGAGTAATAGATATGATCGTAACAAGTAAGCTATATCTCTCACTCATGAGTTACACATCTTTAGTAGATACTACTCCCCAGAAAATGGTGGGATAAAACATTTTTTTTCTTGTCATACTGTTACCAGTAATCACCACAAGTTAGTGAAAGATAGTCAATTATTTCCTTTTTAATTATTTGTAAATGAAAATACTGCTACGTGGAGTCATTTGTGGAATTGGTTCAGTAGTTTCTGAGACCACCTTGTCGAGAATAACAAACTCATAATCTTTTGCTCTTTATAACAAATATCTAATCATACTGGCAAACAGCGTTGTAGCTCAGATTAAGTTATTTTTCAAACTCTCACACTTCACTTCTTGACAACTTATTATAATAATACTTAACTTCAAGACACTTCGGTAAATTTGCACATTGCATGGTAAACTTCTTTGTCAGATACAAAAAAACAATTAAATATACTTTTTATAACATGTGAATTTTTACTTAGTATTCTATAATCTAATTGGATATTTCATTCATTATAGAGGATACGCTCGTGCTGTTTATGTCGTTAATAAAACAGAGGTATTAATAACTTATAACGTCAGATAATACAAACATTTGACGAATATCCTTCATATTGTCTCTATATACGAGGAAAAATGGGTGTTGACATGTTAAAGACTATTGAGATGACAAGTCAAGGAGCGGCTTGCTTGCTACCTTTTTTGTTAATCGATGAGTAAATTGTCTCATAAAGTTGAATGAAACCTCAACCAGCAAGAAAAACTCAAATTGAATTAGATTATCTTTTTATTAATAATTTAGAAAATATTTTTCCAGTATGATTTATTGCTTCCGATACTATTAAAGAAGATGGAATATTTTATAATGGAAGAGCCTCAGGTAAATAGATATAGAAATTATGATACGTCGCTAGTTTTCCATGATTATAAATGAAAAATGGTATTGTTACACATGGCATTCAGAAATGAAGAAATTAATATATTGTCAGACAATGATCATTAACCTAATGATTCAAGCATCATTTTAAAGTTTATGATCCCTACTATTAACAAAAATTAGAAAAATTCAAAATTAATTTTTTAATTCTCGATATATTATTTCTCATAGGTGTTTTAACGCCATCTATTGACAATCTTTTTATCTAGTATTTAGACTATCAATCTTTTTATCTAGTATCTGCCATCTAGTATTTACAGTAAGAATTTTAATGTTGAAAAAATACCACTGAAATCTGTGGACAAACATGTTGAATTAATGATGGTGATTATAATGATGATAATTATGAAAACGCTAGTATTGTTCCAGAACCAAATCCCTTTCAATAACTATATCTCAACTGTCAACCCAAATTCAGTACACAATAATGATTTTCATCTAGCATTATTAAATAAACTAGGTCAAATTGCGAAAGAAAAAGAAAATTTAATGTATAATTCACAGTTTTTTAATCTTAAGAAAATTATAAATGATTAATAAGGGAAGTCTTTATCTCTGGTGTGAATTATAACTTTTACCTTTGCTGGACGTGGTCAAACATTTGTTATTAAAATTATAATGGAAATATTTATTAACTTCATTGATACAGGTCGAACAATTGTAGATTTACAATATCCAATATCACTCAATTGTGCATCAACTGAAAAAGCCGCTGTTGCTATTAATGGTTGTACAGTGCATACTGCATTATAAATAACCTTGCCAAACTATTTTTATTATTTATGGAAATTGCTCTACAATACCGTGCATTTTTAGATATTTTTGAATTATGGTCATTGAATGTCTCAATTACACTTGTGGCTCGTCTCGTGTCTCGTGAGATAAGTGTGACGCGAGACGAGCTATGAGCCCACGGGGGGTACACGCATCATGCACCATTTACACACGCGTCTCGGGGCAAGTCACCATGATAGGAACACAATTACTGGCACAAATTTATAAAAGAAATAAATAAATCAATGGTAATTTTGACTGTAACTTCGGGGGTAGGCATAATTTTAATTGGTAATATGCATTAATTATCACCATTTAAAGCAACACCAATATTAAAATAAATGAAATAAAGAATTTGCGGACTAATGTTACGGCAGAGTTTAAAATTGTTGTGCATTTAACCAAGTAACATGCCAATCTAATATTGAGTTTCTCAATATATTAACAAAAATAGGGAAAAATACACCGAACGATGATGTATTGACTCTAATTCAGTCACGTTTCTTCATGTTGAAAAATCAGAACTATGTCCTCTTGGTATTCAGTTGTTTTATTCAAATCAACCTGTGAATCCTTATAACAACAAAGTATTGATAAAGCACAACATAAAATTAGGGCTACTGCAAATTATGTTTATACCGGTTATAACAATGTAGAACAATTAGCCTCACTACGACATAAACTTCACAAGAAAAGCGTATTATATACAAGTGGTCTCCGGTCTACGGTCAAGTGGTCTATAGTTTCTGTAGTGTTATTAATAAATGATGGATTAGTAAATGGTTCAGTTGGAAAATTAGTTCATAAGTTAAAATTGAAAATAAAGTCAACCAACAAGAAAAACTCAAATTGAATGAGATTATCTGGTGAGGATTCTTTTAATATTTAAAAGAATAATTTAGAAAATATTTTTCCAGTACGATTTGTTGCTTCCGATATGTTAAAGAAGATGGAACGTTTTATAATGGAATAGCCTCAGGTGAATAAATATAGAAATCATGTTATGTCGCAAGTTTTCCATGATTATAAATGAAAATGGTATTGTTAATGAAAAAATTAATATATTGTCGGGCATGAATTTTACAAAAATTTACAATGAAGATAAACAAATATATTATTTCTCAAAGGTGTTTTTTTTGTGGCAACGCCATATCTCCCTTAATTCTCCATCAAAATTAATGAGTCAAACATCATTTTAAAGTTTATGTCCCTGCTATTGACGATAAATAGAAATAATTCACGTTTGGTTAATTTTCCAAATCGTAAAACCGGTCTCAAATTGAGAAGAAAATCTGCTGGACACATTAAAAAAACACAATATTTCGCCAAATACAGTACCAATAAATTGTCATACATAAATAATATCCCTGAGTTAATTATTGCAAAAAGTAATTTTTCACTTATATCAAGTTGCACACTGACTATATAGGAATTGCAAGGGGTATCCCCTTGCAAATCCTACATATATTTTGAAGAAATAGATTGTGAGTATGCAAAAAACCATTTACAACAATTATTATATGTTGGTTTATCAATTGAGAAATTGGTTATTTTAAGAGCCAGCAGCATTTCTTTCGTTAAAATTACAATTTGAAAGACTTGCTAAATCCTGTAATCACGCTGAATTTGAATTTACCAGTAAAAAACCGGGTTTACCAATTTATACATTAAATATTCCAAGTTTACAAGCCCATAACAATGATAATCGAAATATTCGTTATCAGAAATGTGAATCAATTAGAAGGAATATATTTGGATACTTAATTTTAACTGTATGGTTAAATATAAACATCCGAACGTTAGATTTGGAGATATTTACTGAAATAATTATGATACCTTCAATATATTGACACCATCAGTTGAAATATAACTTATTTCTGTAGAAGAAATTTGTGCTGCTGAAAGTACAACAGAAAATGGCAGTTAATTCTTTTCACACTTCACCGAATAATAAAATCGATGACATAACTAAATTCATACTACATCTACCATACCTAGATGAAGTTACTACAATAACTAATCAAAATTTAGAAAAAAGATCAATAAATCTCGGTGGAGATTTTTTTGTGAAATTTACATTAGAATCATCTGTACCAGTAACTGATTTTTTTAAAGAAAAATTCAATTTAATCATGTCTAATGATCCAAAAGAACCAAAAAGAAAACATAAAACCATTACAGATGCTGTTTTCACAAGATAGTTAAATACAATCAATTAAAGAATATTTGTATTCCATTTTAGTCATTCTAAGCCATTGATTACATTTGTAAATTAAAATGGAAAACCCATGAAGGTATAAACCCCGTGCGCCTCCCGCCGCGCATTCTAATAACAGAGCATGCGTGCGTGATAATGCGTGCGCACGTGATTCCTAACTCCATGGGAGAACTTGATGAATGTATAATATTAATATTTAAAGGCATAAACAATAATGGATACTCTCTTATTACCTCAATGTCCTAAAAGAAGAATATATTTCTTGATAGATAATGATTATTATAAATTATTAACTAATATAATACCGTCTTTAAGTTTCACTTTATCAGTGAGTTTATGTCGGTGACGTTCATACTTTTTTTCTTAGTTTGTGGAAGCAATACTGTTGAATCTTAAAAATTAAGAAATTTATAATTTATTCTCTTTAATAACAATATAAGTAAAAACAATAATCCTTCACTATTTTATTTCATAAATATACTATTTCATTTTATAAAAATCCAAGATGAAACATCTTTTTTGTCATTAATTTGTACATTCATTGATTTAAGTTTATCTCGCGTCACGTCACAGGCAACAAGTAAGTCTTTATTTTTATTCACTACCGCCTGCAACCGCACTGCGCGTCTCAATTCCACTACTGTGTCGATAAGAGTCGTCACGTCCTCATTCTCACTTTCTTTTTCATTCTTTAAGTGCAAGCCAAACACTGATAAAATACTGGAAACCCAGTTACGAATTGAAGTTACCTCTATAGGGTAAAAGAAATTATCTTCACTTTTTATCACTTTGTTTGTCTCCGATATTAGTTTTAAAATAGTATTTACACACTTTGAAGTATCGAAATCATCTTTCAATGACTCATTTATCAAGTGCTCATATTTACTTAGATTACTTTTTAAATATACATCTTCCTTTGTCTCTTTAATCGTAGGTTTATTTAAGTATGCATCACAGTCGTTGAGGAAATGCTTAATTTTATTTAGAACACTTTCAGCTGATTTCATTAGTTTGTCAGAATATTCCATATGATATCTGTAGTGTGACATTAAGCAGGCCATTCGGAAGGTATCAGGGCTGTAATTTTGTATAATGTTTGATATACTTATAGTGTTTTTAAGGGACTTAGACATTTTTACGTCGCCTATAACATGCAAGTGGCCAGTATGTAGCCAATAATTTACCCATTGGTCATTTTCATGGAAAGAACACGATTGCGCCTCCTCATTCTCGTGGTGGGGGAACTGTAAATCTATTCCACCAGCATGGATGTCCACTTGAGATCCAAACAACCGACTCACCATGGCAGAACATTCTATGTGCCAGCCAGGTCTTCCTTTTCCCCATTCCACGGACCAAAATGGTTCATCTGGTTTGTATCCTTTCCATAATGCAAAGTCACTTTCATTTCTTTTTCCTTTTTCCGAATTCCTTGATGTCTCGGGTAGCCTTTGTAATTTACCATAATTATTGTATTTGCTGGTATCAAAATAGACAGAACCATCACTAGTTTTGTATGCTTTGTCATTAACAATCAATTTCTTTATGAATCTTTCGATACAGTCAATGTTATCTGTGACTCTGCATATTATATTTGGTTTTTTAATATTTAATCGCTGCATATCAAGCCAAAATTCATTTTCGTAGTGTTTAACAATACTTTCACACGATGTACCTGTTTCTTTGGCTTTTAATATAATCTTGTCATCGATATCTGTTACCCCCATTGACGATATAATACTGATTTTGAAGTAGTTTCGCATAATGCGTTGTATTATGTCTAATTTCATATAACTACTTGCGTGTCCTATATGGGCCGAGTCATACACAGTAGGACCACAGCTGTACCATGTGAGATGTTTATCTTTCAATATCAACGGTACTTTCTCGCCTGCAACGCAATTGTAGACTTGTATACCCGTTGGATAACCTGTAGGACATATCCATTTTGTATTTTTATAAGAAACTTTATTATAGTATGACGTCTGATACGATAGTTGTCTGGCAATTATGAATATATTTGGTCTCATTATTTTCAATACATTCAATATTATAATAAATAAACTGTAATTGTCGAGAGTTTATTGTATCATAACCTCTTACTTTGACAGTTTTTTGACAACTAAATTTTTTGACAATCCAAATTTTTTTTGATTATGAAATCATTCCATTCATTTTTATTCTATGGCGTTTATTTTCTTTCTACTTAAAGAATCTTTGTTGCTTTTATCAAGTTTAGAAGAGGTGGCTGGTCACACTGATTAGATCACAATCCGGGTATTTGCCACTGTTGCTTGGTAAGAAAAAAATATATAGAGCAATACAAAAATCAAATAGAACTATACTATAATTAAATTAATCAAAAATATTAACAAATAAAAAATGTTTTTAAATGTAACAATAATTAAAGACGATTAAAAAATAAGTATATACATATATACAAAGAAATGTAAAAGCAGATATAAATATATATATGCATTTATAAGGTCGATTCAATGTCGTTCTTTCTCATGTATTGTATAATAATGTTTATAATGGTTTTATTAAAAACTGATAAAATAGTCATTTTATTTTAATACCCTTACAATTAAATAACTTTTTCTCAGTTTCAAATAAGGAATTCAAAAATTTCAAATTAATGATCAGTTTTTGATAACTGCCCTTGGAAAAGTCATCGTATATATTTTTCTTTTTAATTGAATCTCTTCTAGATAAAAGTATAAGTAGCTATGTCGAAATCTATATGCGTAAATAAATGAAACTTTTAAAAAATATAATAACTAAAACATATACATTCTTATTATAAGAGACGTGCAACATTTTTCTAGTCTTAAACTGGAGAAAATTATAAAAATATTACTATAAAAATAATTAAAATTTTTCATATTATGGTATTTACTTGTTTGCTAAAATTATTTTGTTCCTAAGTACTAATACGTATAAGCATTGTTTTGAATGGCATTATTTTATACTAACATTCAACAACTACAGAATAGATATAGTAAAACAACAATATAATATATTTTTGTTACTGCTAGTAACAAATTTTCATGATATTATTTGTTCCACTTTTCATGTTAAAATGTTTTGTTGTAAAAAATGAAATTCTTCATTAAGTTTTGATGATATAATTTATTGAACTTTTACAAAATCCTTGCTGAAACATTTTGGCTATGCTTACATTATAATATGTTTTTGAAGAAATTTATATTAAAGCAATTAAGCAAAATGTGAGTAGATAATTATAGGGTATAGTATAAAATAATAACGTATAATGGTGTAAATATTTATTAAATACTTTTCTTACCATAGAATAAACAACTTGTTGAAAGTTTCTAAGGAAAAATAATGATATTCAAAGCCATATAAAAAATAAATTTGTCAATTTGATTATTTTGATAATGTCATAAAATAGAAGCAAAACTTAACCTCAATATTGAAAGTTGTTCCGAGTAATACATTCAATATAAATTATTTGGAAAAGAAGAAAAAATGATGCGATATTCAGAAGAAGGAGAAACCTTAGCAGATAAATCGGCCTGTTCAGGTGTAAGAGCCGATTTAAAAATGTGTCTTCTAAATAGTGATTGTTGTAAAAAGGTTGAATTTTAGTACAAAATTTCGTTTAATTTAATTCAAACGTTAAAAATTAAATATTGACGATGAAAAAATGTTTTAACAGGAGAAAAAATCACCTCGGGAATGTTTAAATCGCTCCGATGGGTCTGTACCGATGGAATGTTATGCTTTGCGAAGAACATTTTTTGAATGTAAGAGATCTTTGGTAAGTTTCTTTTCTTTTTTTTGCTGACTGAATATGTAAATATATATACTTTTTCTGATGAAGACAAGATCTGGTTTTATAATATAGGAAATCTGCGAGTTCCTCAGCAGATAAAAATGCAGATTCAGATTGATTTTTATCTATACTAAAATTATTTTCTTTGCAAACAAATTATTTTAAACATTCAATAATGTCATGTGTACTGATTAATATTCTATATTCTGACGACAATATTTTAAACACTTGGGAATTAACTTTCCTCTCGTGTCCATTTGATTAATTAAAATACACTTATTGCTGTACAGAGTGAAGTAATATTATTTTATGTATGAACACAAAATATGTAATAAAATATCTAAAATAAATAGGCAGAATTATGTAAGTTTTATTTCTCAATAATGTTGATTTTTCTCAACAAAATTTTCAATTTTTTGGTAGTTTCCAAGTGATAAAAATTTTGTTAATTTTGAAAGATTTACACTTTTAAAAGGTTTATTTACTATGTTACTACTGAATAGTTTTTATTTTTTTTTCTCCAGCTGGATAACAGAACAAGGTTTAGAGGACATAAGGGTTACTAAGCTCCTGCAGGATTTTTTATATGTAGTAAAACATTGTAATGTAAGATTAAAAGAAATGTCTAATTTACTTGGATAACTTAATAAATATTGTTGATTTGTTTACTTGATTTCTTTTTAATATTCCAATATAACTTAATACCCAACTTTCCTTGAGAGTAAGCTTTCTAATGATTACGAAATGTCTTTAATGATAGATTTATATGCCTAATTTTCTAATTATTATTTGTTGTATACATTTTTTATTATTTGTTGTATTGATTCAATGAAATGGTATTTGTCTAGATTAGGAAGATAGTATTAACTCAAAATGTGAGTTTTGAGTTAATACTATTTATCTTACTAATGTTATAAAGGGAATGTTTTCTTTGTTTTTTAAGTAAATAATGGCTTGCTCTATTAACGTGAAATTTTCTCATATTGCTTGTAGTATCCTGATAGGCAGAATATATAATATCTTTTTAGGTCATGTGAGAAATAAGCAATAATGATCGAAGTGAAGGGTGTTAGAGCATGCCACATATATTTTTGAGTTATGTTGTTTAAACTATCATAAAAATTTCCAATAAATTCTGAGGTCTTCATTGCTAATTATAAAAGATTGCTACTTGTGTCTGGTGTTATATTTAAAATAAGAACTTTATTTAAACAGTCTGTCATATTATAGATTAATCAAAATAGTCTATGGAAGAATAACATATAATTTTAAAATCTAGAATGTGGTTCTAGAATTTACATAGCTAATTATAGAAATGTCAACTTCTTTAAGTGCGTCTGCACACTTTTTCTGTGAACGAAAGTGAGCTGTTACATTCGGACCGGAGATGCTTGGTTCACCGACCGAAATCTGGTGAACTTGGCTCTCTTTGGCATCGGCCAAGTGAACTACTTTGTTAGGCGCACCATTCGCACTTTTTGATTAATATTTTATGTGAATATTATTTAATTTAATACCGGTAAGTTATTATATTTTACAATAATAATCGCACATTGTTCCTCATTCACCGAAATAATATCCATCATATACATATCCATCATATAATGATTATTATACATATAATTTAAAATTAGAAGCTTTCACTTCTAACTGTGGCCATAAGCACATATCAGAACATTTTTTTATTGATTGCTTTAACATTTTAAAAAAATTGGAAGTCACGTTTAATGACAGATTTTTTAGCTAGTATTATTTTATTTTACTAGTATTATAAATATTATTATTATTATATTAGATTGGCTATAAGTCAGTGCATCCATCAGTCTAATTAGTATCTCCAGAAATAACTGGTATATATACATTATTTCTACAATATTGTTTGTAAATTCGATGTGGTCTCTTGTTGTTATATCTCAATTGAAGTCAAAAATATTAAGTCATTGTAAGTAACTGTCAATGTCATAATAATGTAGAAAGTTAAGTCCCCAGGGAAAACTTCTAAATTTCCTTTCTTTAATTTTTTGCTACACACATTTAAAACTTAGTAGTATAAGACCATAAATCAAAATTCTTGCATTGGTATGGATCCCAATTTAAATTTCTAAAATTTACACAGCAAGTATAGGCGGGAAGAGTGAATGCATTTGCAATGGTTATTTGCTCTTGTATTGGCTAGTAAGAAATCGAGGTAGACTTTATCTTGATATAATATCAGGAAGTTGAGAAATCATCATGTCAGCATACTACATCATGGACTATCGGCAACAAGAGTGGCAACAAGTGGTAACACAACACTGTTGTAAAACAGATAGATATAAACTAGTCATTTTTCAAATAAGCATACAAAGTTAGAAAACACTTTCTACTATAAATAGTTAGAAATATTTTCCAGTTTTGGATGTATATGAACATATCCCAATGTGATAAATTATAGTTGACTGGAATTTATGTTCTCTTACCATTGTCATCTCCATATGTTATTAATACTTATGATTTACATTTTATTACCGCATCTTTTATATGCCTAATGCAATATTAAAAGAACGGTTTATTTAATATGATTTTAAATTATATATGATTAAATTAACTTTCATAATGATTATTGAAGGTTTATAATTAGAAGACATGTGATAATGTTAGAAAAAAAGAACTGCTGTGGAACTAAATTTGGTATAATATTAAGTTATTTTTAAGATTTGACAGTGCAACAGAATAAAATACTACTCTAGAAACAGAAAGTTTGCTAGGAACAAATTAAAAGTATGGAATGCCAACTTGGACAATCAGTTTATGCGTAAAGTGTAAAAATTATGTTCACATCTGCAAACGCACTGTTACTGTTTGCCAATTCACACATTCGCATAATAATTAGGTTTCTTTTCCATAATCCAACCTATTTGCAATGACTATATAGAACATCTCGCATTAAAATTAGCAACCATCATTGTAAGAATTTTAGGGTAGAAACACAGGTTTATTAAAATAAAACAAATGTATTTTTAAAATATTTATTATAAAATAATTGCAAATTTGGTAAAATTGAAAATTGATTATTGTGATATTGTTTTGATGTATTTACTTTGCTTAGACAGTTCAGTGTCGACTTTATTTAGATTTTTATTTTACATGCTAACAAAACAATATCTCGTTTATTACTCTTAAAATTATTTCAGTTCCAAGTATTGTTAAAAAGCGTCATCTTTTACACACCAAAAATTGTAGACATTATTTTTATTGCAAAATTAATGAGTGACAGCAAAATATTTTTATTTAAAATTGTCAATACTGTATATGATTCATGTTATTAATAAAATTAACCTTTTTGTATGATGACAACACCAAGCTTTCTTTGTTTCTGGTAACTGTTAAATTTGTGGAATAATAACAGATTTCGTTAGTTGGAAGTGTAATTTTATTGCTTAATTCACATCATAAAACTACTGTTATTTACCTTGTGAATGTGATCAATTTAAACTGTTGAAGAGTTATTGAAATTATTAACATAAAATTCATGACAAATGTAATATGATTACAAGTTTTATTAAAGTTAAGTTATTTTTTAATTTTTGTATTAAACAAATGGCCACAAATTTAGTAAAAAGTTTGTATACATCTTAAAATTTCTCAGCATCAATGAAATGAAATCTATTAGATTTCATATCACAATTCTTTTTTTATATAAACTGTATAAATTTAGCAACAGGTCACAGAGGGAATAGAATTATGCTGAGAAAAAATTATTTCTTTAACATGTTGATACCACAAATATAATGTTACCATTATAAAAAATCTGTAGTGGACCTATACTTTTAGCATCGGATTGAGTTGTGAAATAAAAGCTTATAATATATTATGATGCAAATTAATATAAGATGATCATATAATTTATCTAATTTTTTAGTTCTTTTTCAACACAATAACATTATTTGTATCTTGTCTATGGTAATCAGTTATAACAAATTGATTGTAAACCTTTTTTAAAGTCATACATTTTTTTGATCTATTCAATTGGTTACTACATATGATAATAAAATAAAATATATTTTTTCACTTATCCTAAAATAGCAAAAATAACATTACCACTAAATTTCAAGAGAGTTCATTGATTAAACCAAGTTAATTGGCAAATAGGGAGTTTGATAAAACATCTACTCTCAATAGCATTCTCGACATGTTCTTAGTCTCACTATTATAAGAAACTACTATGGTAGTGATTCTACAAGGCCCCAAACTATGATATTGTAGTTATTAAAGCATTATTAATATTAGCAACGCTTTTACAGTAGCACCAAAGCAAAAATGACTAGTAATTAATTCATTAGTTTTATTTTACCAAATGTTACTCTACTTATCAAAGTAAATCTTAATTGAAATATCTTTAAGATTTGATATTTGGTAACAATTATAGTATAAAATAAATGACAATACCATGTAAGTCTGCTTACATATGTCACTGACTTATCTTAACCTGATAAAAAGAAAAACAATTTAAAACAATGTCCATTATAAGTTGATATTGTCAGAGTTGTACATTATTTTTTGACTGAAATTTATAGACAGACAAATTGAATATGTGAATATGTATAATTTATAATTTTGTTATTTGCATTAGACCATTTTGTGATGGCTAGAGGATTAGATAGGATGTCATTTTGGCACTCTTCAATGTTTGAGAACTGAACTGGTTGTTATGGAAATTAAGAAAATATTATAAAAAAATGTCTAGGAGCATTTTTATTCTTTTGTTGGGTATTTAATACTGTCTAGATTAATTTTCTAATAAATTATATTAAATAGTTGTGGAATACGACAAATGTTTCTCGTAAAATAAACATGTGCTTGTTACTAAGTTTTTTTATTACCAAATTGTAGCTGAATTTCAATTTTATTCTAATTCACACACTATTATTCTAGGATATTCTAGATACACTAATCCCGCCATTCCGCTCAGATTGTCTCAGAGCCCCTTCTGGCACCCGTATCGACCCCGCACATACAAAAGAGGGGATCTTCGAAAATCCCCTAATAGTAGAAACACATAATAGGTAATGCATGATATGAATGTTAAGAATGAGAAATATGAGTACTGTAATATTGGGTTTGCATTTTTTCAAGTGGAGGCGGAATGATGTGTTTTTTCGCCTTGACCACTGTTCTGAAGTTAAAAAGTTGTAAATGCTTTTTTTAGTTTCTATCACGATTTTCCCAGTTTAAATTATATAAAAAATAAGTTATATTAATCTTATTTCCTTTCACTACTTATATAGTTTTGACATTTGTGGTTCGCCATGGTAACTTTATGTGCTTTTCAGGGTTCCATATTTAAATGGAAAAAATGGATCCCTATAAGGGTTCCGCTTTTTCCATTTCGTCATATTATGTTTGTCTGTATATTAAAGCCAATTTACTCAGACTATTGGCACTATATAGATGAAATTTGTATGGTAGGCATCTTCTTTGAACCTTTGTATAATGAAATAGTGGAATTAAAAAAAAAATACTGTTGGTGGTGGCACTTCATACATGTAACTGAGGGATGAAAAAAATTCAGTGTACATAGGCGTGTGGGGTATTGTTAGATAGGTCTTAAAAATTTATTTAGAGGTTCCAAAATAACTTTTTTGCTTCTAAATTCTTAAAAAGCGTTCCCCCCTCTGATTTTTCAACTAACATGTGTAAAATTCATCAAAGATCACTATCTGTAACGAACGTCTGTTGGCCCTCTTTAATACCATTAACCAACTAACTATGCCTATCACATTAATGTGTTTACTGTTCATGTGCTGGCATTACAAGCTTTCTATTATGAAAGATTTACACAAAAATTTAACATAATTTTGTTTTGTTTATAAACATTTCACTATCAAAATGTTAAATCAACAATTTGTTGAGAAATAACATGTGAGAATAATATTATTATATAAACAGTACTAAAAGGTATTACATGCAGCAACATTTATAGACAAAAGGGCTATGTGTGATTATTTGTGTTGATTTAATTGATAAATGAATGTGTTCACTCTTTGAAATCTCATTTGTTTTTCTCTATTTTGTTGGCCGTCTAGTGAAAATAACAAATATTACATCCGTTAAAAAAAAATGATATGTTCGCAAACTTCATTTATTTACAAATATTGATATTTATTTTCTACTCATAATATTATAGGATCAATAATAGAATAATGAAATAAGTATTTTATTAAGGTAAATTTATGTATTATAACTATAATTAATATAACTTAAATTATATTTAAATTGATTTGTTAAATATATTATATAGGTATTATTTCATTTACAAGCGACTATTGATCATCACAGCAGAAAGTGGTCTTTGATTATGACGAGGTGAAATTAAATGCAGCCGAATTATGAAATAAGAAAATTTAGTGTTTATTTTTGTCTCAATAAATGAACACAATTGGAATTTAAAACATTTTTGAAACTTAATACAAGGGAAAATGTTGTTTCATTTTGAATTACTTTTAAAAACCTTGCTTAAGGGTTAAATTTATATTCCATATACTCATGTCAAAAATATATTATATGATAGCATTTTGTTTACAAAATACATTTTGGATAGGTTGTATGGTCCACTGTGTTAATAATATATATTTCTTTTGCAGCTGATGATGTGTTGCACTCGAAATAATTTGCTTTGTAAATTGAAAAACAGGTAATAGGCATAAAATAAGGCATCTGACTTTCATTCAAAATAAATAATTTTTTATTCTATGGCAACATTCATGCATGCAAATGTCAAGAGTATTCCTTTTTTATTGAAATGAAAGTGTATACGTGAAGACCATACACTTGTTCTTCTAGAAAATAAAAAAATTACTGAAGTTCTGGAAAGAAAATTAATTTATCATATTATTAAATAAAAAACTATGTTCCTTAAATAGTAAATAACTATTCAAAACTATCCACGCATTGTAGAAATAATTAATGCACAATTTAATGCATATTGAAATGTGACTCTATAAATTGACAAGAGTAGTCTAAAGATCATATATTTTATAAAAAACATTACATTTTGTAACTTTATAATAACTTAATAACAACTCCCCTTTAAAATATAAATGAAAGAAAACTTTATTTTTCCCAATAATCAATTGCCTTCTGGGTATTATAAGGGTTTCAATCTTTACAGTTGTGAATTAAAAATTGAAAGGGCTTCGTTCATAATTGTTGTCTCCAGTTTTAGACCGGAGTTATCTATAGTACGGATGTATTTTTAAATCTGTTGTAATTAAAAAATAATCTTCATTTTTTCTTTCTTTTGTATACTGCTTCTCTACTTCTTTTTGGCCTTTTTAAAAAAATTTGAAGTTCAGAATGTATAAATTATTGTATTTTAGTAATATTCTGCTATTTACGATTAACAATAATATAATGAAGTTAGAGATTGTTTTAAATGAAATATGTGTACATTGTTATTTTAATTAAGGTAATAATAACTGAACGGCCACCTAAACTCGACTTTTTGAAAAAACTTGCATTTGATTCAGGATAAATTTTTGACAAAATTGATTATTAAATTAAATACCTCACAAGCTATATTTAATTAAACAATTTTTCTAAGCATACTTTTTTCGTTATCAATAAAATATTTTATTAGTAAAGACAAATTAATATCTATAATAAATCTTAGTTATAAATTTTTTAATATATGCAAACAAAATGGAAATAAATGTTAATTTCATTTGAATCGTAACTCCAATAATTTTTATTTATTTTAAATTGACATATAAATAATAATATATCTGCACGACACTTATTATGATGAATATTAATAAGTTAGCATAACTACGCGTTTATGCTATTTAAGATATCACAGATATTAAAAATATTTTATATAGACTGGAGGTAAATTTCAGTTTATCTCCTTTTCACACAGGTCGTTTTTAGAATTTAAGTTTAGTTTATATAATATACATAAATATGTGTATTATTCCTTATGTTTGTTTTCACAGAGTAATTATGACCATTATCTATTAAGAGTAATTATGACCATTATCATTATATATTAAGAGAAAATTAAATATTTTGAAAAATTTTCAATTCGGAAATTGTTGGATTTTCTCACGTCTTTTAAAAACATTTTACATCCAGGAAGATGAGAGGAATCAGCTTTGCGAAAATATGACACGAGAAAATATATACATATATATATATATATATATATATATATACACACACATATAAACACATATTTCTGTAATCGGAATATTGTGATTTACATACTCAGTTATAATACAGTCGTTAATATACACAGCTAATAACCTTTAAATTTTAAAATATGAGAATTTTGATGTTCTAAATTAAACTATTAATTCAATATTTTTGAAGGAATAATTAAAGACAATTCAACATTATATCTTAAGCTCTGTTATTCTGTCTTGTATGGTTTTACCATAATAATGTGGCTTTTATTGAACCTAGTGAAATTTTGTAAATATATGAGTAAACTTAATATTAAATTGGATAATTATCTAATGTAAGAGTGTAAATATTATTTAGATAAGCATATAAATAATATTTTTTTATATATACATACAAATATATTGATGTGTGAATTGATATGTAGAAAATGTTAAACCACGCATCACATGTAATGGTTCTCGTTGTTCATGAAACAAATATTAGAAAGCAAAATTTGACAACCAGTAGCAGTGTTGCCATTATAAAGAAATTATTTTGGCAATGTAGTCATGAATTAAAGAATGATTGCTGAGATTTCTTGTCAAAAATTAGAACTTGTCTTAAGTTTCTAACGTAGATATTTTTTGTCTAACAAGTATAATCATATATATTGAAAGAGATTTTACAATTGTCCATTGAGTCTGAAATATTGCAATGAGACGAGGATTTAAATTAATGAATAGGCAGATTGTGACAACTACAATTTATAATTAATTTAATTTTCAGTCAAAAACCCAGCAAAAATTAGAAAAAAAATTATAACAATTGGAAGCCCATTCCGATATAACTATTAACGACGTTACATCTTCATCGACAGGCAGTTACGATACGTAATTATTAACTAATCAAATTAAATTAATCTTCATATTTGGTCCAATAGATCTCGCAACGAAAGCTTGGTACCTCAGTTTCACTGCAAGATCAGTTCATTTTGGCTAGAAGGCCTGGATTGGTCTGTAAAGACCTGTGTAGCCGCACAGCCTCGCTCGGAGAGCTGGTATCAATATTGCTGCTCCTGTAAGGTCGTCGAGTAGGTTCGCACATTCACATACTAGGAGGTACATTTTATCACCGTGCGCTGCGACTGATTTGTGTAGGGCAATTTTGCGGAGGCCTATAGAGCGAGGTAGGTGACGGTAGAGCATGCGAGCTCCTGTCCAGTAAAGCCAGTTGCGTTCGAAACGTTCCCCATCGTCGCCTTCGAATACCTGTAAATTTTATGTTACAGCATATAATAAGATAATTATGTAATAAGTAATTTCATGTGACTTTTTTAATAGGATGCACTGAGCTTTTAAGCTCAATGATTTAATTTTGCAAATGTTGTTTTTTAGTTCGGCCGACTAAGAATTATTAGTTTGTGGCACTATTAAGGAACCTTAAATTTGATTGTTCTTTTTTATGAACTGGGAAACTCTTTACAGTTTCAAGAAAAATATTAAAGAAATATTGATTCCAACATTTTATTTCCTAAAAAGGTGCAGTTGTCAATGACTTTGACTATGATTGAATATGTTGCAGAGCATGACGGCATTGTGTACCCGATAGAAAGGTTAATTAAAGATAGTTGATTTTGCAAGAATTATTATTAATTAACCACTATATTGGCTAGATCAATGGCCAATTTTCACTTTAGTCGCATATTTCTTAGTTATATTAACAGTTGTGGAAATCTTATAGTTGATCAGAAGCCATAGCTTTAATTTGTTCAGAACATGCATGGATATCTATATATTTTACCTTTTTTATCTTATAAGAAAACTTTATTATTTTGTCAAATTTGAAAACTTTTTGAATCGCAATAATTTTCTTATAGTTAATTAATTAATCCATTTCTTAATTGATTGATTTGTTAATTGACTCATTAGTTGTAGTAAAAGCCTTTAAACTGTCAGACACTCGTACATTTATATCTGATGATATAAATTTGAAAATACAGATTGAAAATATTAAGCTTCATTAAGATGAGAGTTTGATATTTATAATTATCATGGACCCTCATTATAACATGGATTTTTAGGAGTCCTGCAAACCTGTATTATAAATTGAACCATGTTATAACGAGGAGATATTAAAAATTATACTTAAATTTTTACTCTATCATTCCAACATTAATTTCTTGATTGATAATTGTTTCCATGGTTATAATTAACGTTTCTTTGGTTGTTTCATGTATCATTGCTTGTTTCCTCCTTCTCTTCCGTTTCTTTTTGTTTCTTGTCTCTACTGTAAATGTTTCAATTATAATTTTTTTCATCATTTGTGACGAAAGTCTTTCACTTCCTATTTCCATGCATAGGATTGCATTGGAAGGTGTGTGCTACTTCTGCCACCCGTACTATAACTGTATCTACGATATATCAAGCAGCAGTATAACGAAGGGCCACTGTACTTTTTAAGTACTGGTCAAACTTTTAATTTATATACAAGCCTTTATTTTTGATTAGGATTCCTCCCAATAAGCAGTCTTAATATATTTAATTACAAAAACACTTTGTCTATTATAGTGTTAACATCCCATATAATATCACTCCTTATTATACAGTTCTTTTTAACAAAATTGTTATTTAGAAACATTAAACAAAGATTTATTTATAACATAGCAAGTATATCAATAAAATTTTTTAAGTACTAATAAGTCCTTTACAAAAACTAACAATTTCATCAAGTACCTAATAATAAAGTAATTCTGGTTCACTTAAATGGTGTGGAGTCAAATCACTGAGCCTATGTAATTTTGATACTTTTTAACATATTTATACTTTTCTGAAATAGAATGAGAAACTTACCTTATAAACACTAATAATGAATCCTGTGGTAGGCGTATGAGATCTCTTCAGTCCACCGTTCATGTCGTTAAATGGCGGCCGACATATCATCGCTACCTCACTGTAAAGCTCTAATGTATGAGCCGCTGTATACCTGATGGATCTCGGATCGAACTTGTTCAATGAAGCACTCCTCATATTGTTGTAAAATGTCAACGGATCAGTCTGTGATGTGTTTATAACATAGTATGCTATGAATGGAAATTCGGCATTTCTCTCCATGTTGGCTAGCAGCATGCCTCCGATGGCTGTGTTGGCTTGTGCTACGTCTGTTAATAGTTCTGTAGCAGCTGTTCTTTGTTTCACGAGGGGGCGTGCTAAGGGAGATTCTAGTATGGGGTCAATAGCTTCTAGGGGGCTCATCAGATGGGCCAGAATACAGAGTTTAGGGTCAGCGACTTCGAGTATGCTGAGAGCATTTTGATTTCCGCTCAACGCGACAGTTTTATTGGCGTTAGTCTTATCTGGCGTCGGTGGTGGAACTGGAAACTGAAAATGTAGAAAAATTAGTGTTTTAGAGCAATTTAATGTTTGCGTCAAGAATAATCGTCATCAATTATTTTGTTAGTGTGGTTACTTACTCATTATGTTTTCTAAGCTTGTAGGTAGTTAAATTGTTTTTATGACTTTCTGATTTAGATCTATTTTTAGCTATGTTTTTAAGAAAGTTTAGCTATTTTTTTAAGATAGTTTTCACAAATCGTTTAAATTTAAATTTAACTTTCTACAACATTTTATATTTTGTACCTGGAGAAAATGTCAATAAGTATTCAATTAGAATTTCAAGTTTCTATGGATTTTATTCACTGCTATTAGGGGTGAATGGTAGGAAAATGAATTGAACTTAAAATTATTGTATGGTTACAGATTTATGGACTATATAAAAACTTTCTTGTTTAAGTCTGACAAACTGTAATAACCACCTTATTATACTTTATTATTAGAGGCCTAATTGTAGTCTTGCGTTTATATTGCTAATTTTTAAAATATAATAAAAAAAAAAGGTTTTACGAAATTTGAATTCATGCAGCTTGGGTTACTCTGTACCTATAAATACCTCAATATTATTAAAAATTATAACTTTAATAAAATATTCTTTTTATTTCTCTTTTGCATTATTTATATATATATATATATATATATATATATATATATATATATATATATATATACATATATATATATATACATGTATATATATATATATACATAATATATATATACATATATATATATATATATACATATGCTAATAAGTTTTTAACCCCGAGTTGCTGTCAACAATTTTTATTAAAAAATTTATATGTCACACTAAATTTAATTTAATTATGCACCATTATTATCTGCCATTCGTCGCTATCTAGTTGGCAGTGACAATAAGCCTTTCTTGTAAAATTCTGGTGACTTTGATCCAAAAAATTGTGCAAGGTCATTTTGGAGACCTTCTTTAACGTTGAATTTTTTTTTAAGTAAATGGTTATTTAGAGCCCTAAATAAATAGTAATCAGAGGGCGCAATGTCCGGCGAATGTGGTAGATGAGTGAATAGAACCCAGTCAAGCTCCTTTAATATATCACAAGTACGTTTTGCAACATGTGGTCTAACATTATTATGTAGAAAATAAACTAGATCCTGTTGACTACTCAATTTGTTAGCTAATCGGTTGACTACTCAATTTGTTAGTCAATTGTTCACAGTAAATATCTGCATTAATTGTAGATCCCTTTGGAAGCAAATCCTAATGAATAATGCCCTTGACATTTCACCAGCTGATAGCATCGCCTTTTTGGCACTTATTTCGGTTTTCATACCACTGATACCCTATTATTATGTATTTGAATTGAAGTGACTATAATTTCCCCTTAGAGTCTGTTTCGCAATGTCGATTAATAACCCTTAGTGTCAGTCATAAAATGTAGTAGGCATTGACTTAGGGGAGGGTTGCTTCTCACACTATTTTAGCCCCAAGCAGTACAACCAACAATGTAGTACACAAGGAAGTGCTCTATTAAATTCTAACTTCCTCTCTGCTACTTTATTTGCGTAAACTATGTAGACACTGTTTGTAGAGTTTGTCGATGTGTAAATAAACAATAATGTTAACAACATACTTGGATGTTGTTAACATTATTGTAGTAGTAATTTAATAAAAATGAAACCGATTTTTATTTTATATTTTAAACTACAAAACCGATTTTTATTTTATATTTTAAACTACAAAAAACGATTTTAACAAAATTGTCATTATTCTCTAAGTTGAATATACTGCCGATAAGAATAGAGTAATTGTAATGTGATTAGTAGTTTCTGAGAAATACATGGATAAATATATAGACAAATATTCATAATTTTTTGCATTTGTTTTGAAGCCTTAAAAGACTAACATGTTTAATGATGTTTAACATATTTATTGAATTAAATACATTTGGGTCGAATTAATAACCTCCTTTTCTGTTAAGGCGCTGACAACACGAGACGAAGCTTAGTTAAAAATTTTTTTAGCAAAAGCTACTAAATTTATGGCCGCAACATAAATATATGTTATTCTTAACAATACTTTTAAAGTTCTGGTTGTTTCCAAAACACGATTGAAATATATTTTTTTTATAGGACATGGAAGAATATGCTTTATATATTGAACGAAATTTATATTTTAAAATACGTCGTGTATTTCAGAATATATATTGCAGCTCGGGATTATTTATTATAAAAAAAATCAGTTTGAAAATTTTCATACATTTGTTTGCATGGGAATATGTTTTCTTTTCTTTCACGTAATTCAGCTTTTTTCAATAGTTTCTGCTTACTCACTTTGGAATATTTTGGGTTTGTTTTTTTATATTGATTTGTGCTTGTATTTATAAATATTTACTTACCACTTAATACTTTTTGTTTATTAAATCTTTGAATGTTTTGAGTTAGTTTTTTTATAACAATTCATGTTCGTATTTATAATTTTTTTTATAATCCTTTTTACTTACTGAGTTTTGGATGCTTTACGTTTATTTTTTAATTTTTTGTGTTTTTATTTACAAACGTTTTGATTATCTAATTTTTATAAGCAAAAAGTTTATAAATAAAACCTACCTTGATTGGTTTTCATGTATATCAGTTTGTGTCTGTATTAACATATTTTTTTTACGTAATCCTTTCTGTTTACTAAATTTTGAATTTTTTAGGTTTTTTTTTTAATTATCAATCCAATACTAATACCGTGTTTTTATTTATAACCTTGACGTGATGCTTTTTGCTTATTCAATTTTTGGATACCTTGGTTAGTCAATTCGTGTTTGAATTAATATTTCTTTTACGTAATCCATTATGCTTACTAAATTTTTTATGTTTTGGGTTTTTCTTTTTTTTAATTAATCATTTGGGTTTGTAAACTTTTTTTTCCTGCTTATTAATTTTTTTTTATAAACAGTAATATTTTTGGTTGCTAAATTTTGCATGTCTTGAGATTGTTCGTTTTTAATTATCCATTCTTGTTTTTATTTATAAATTTTCTTTATGCGGCCCTTTTTGCTTTTTTCATTTTTAGATATTTTGGTTTGTTTTTTTTGTATATCAATTCGTGTTTGCAAATTTTGTTTACTAAATTTTTTATGTTTTGGGTTTGTCTTTTTTTTAATTAACCATTTGAGTTTGTATCTATAAACTTTTTTACGTGACCTGCTTATTCAATTTTTTTACATTTTGGTTTGTTTTTTTTAGATCTATTCCTGTACTTGGTGCACCGGGAACAGACCTAGATATTATCCCGACGAAAGGGCTACATTTACTTTACTTAAATTGATATTAATCATATATTTAAGAATATATGATAAATAATAATATTATTAGCCTAACTAATATCATAAATGAAAAAGTTTGTTTATTTGTACTTCTTTCAAGTCACAATGGAGCAAAAGATCAACGTGGCTTTCGGCACAGAGATAGTTGGCTAGCCAGAAAATAATATTGGCTACTTGTAAACAAGGGAAATCTCATTCTACCTAATATGATAATCCCAACTAATGTCAAAAATTGAAATATGTATTTGTTTATCCTTCTTTCAAGTAGCAATGGAGCAAAAGACCGACGTGGCTTTCCCGTAAACTTCGCATAGATTTTTAAAAACCTTATATTTCATAATTTTAGTTTTAGTAATTTAGAAATAAAGAATGAGGAACACATTTTTTGCATACTTTTCAGTATATCTCTGAAAATACACAACCTAAAATTATGATACAAATGTTTTTAAGGTCTTTAATGTTAGCAGTTTCAAACGATACCCCACACTAAAAGTTCTTTAAATAAGTGATCACAATTTGAATAAGCGATTAAGAAATGGTAATTAAATCGTTTAATGCAAAAGACTCATTTTTTATAACTTGTCTGCTGCCAGTAAATAAAGGGATGGACAGACTACAATTAACAACTTAGATGATCGTGCTCTCACGGCTAGCGGCGTGGTAATCAAAAGGCAAACCTCGTGCCGCGCCCACGCTACCGCTGCACGCCCGCTTGTCAGTCTGGGCCATGGCTTACGCCCATATGCACTACACACGGCCAAGACTGTCGGACTTACTAACAGTTAAGAACGTATTTCTGTTTCTCATTGTCTGTCAGTCGAGTCGGAACAAGAGTCTACTTTACCAACCGTACACTATTATACGGTCCAATTCCTAAAGTATACATACAAAATACGTTTTTAATTGTCGGTTAATCCGACTGAGAGTCCTGACCATGTGTGGTGCATATAGGCGTTAGTGACGTATGCATGCGTCGTTTTGAATGCGCGATTCCACGCGTTATCGATTGCGATAATATCGAGATAAGATCGGCAACGTATAATAAATGTAAATAAATTTCAATTATAGTAAATTTTGAGTATTTACTTTGATTTCCCCCTCCCTAAAATGGACACATAAATATTTTTAAATGTTAGTTATTGGGATATCTATAATATGTTTTATTCTAAACGAAATTTAAAGTTTATACTTCAAGCGGCTTCTAACAAAAACGGATGTGACAAATGGACATACAGACGCGTAAGTGATCTTATAAGAGTCCCGTTTTTCCATTTTTAGACACAGAATCCTAAAAATGGTCTGATGTTGTCGTTAAGACATCTGGTAACAGACTGTTTGAGCCACGGCATAGTTTCGAAATTCGGAATAATTTTAGCGGGGTTACTTTTGTGTAACGCGCCATTAATCTGTACTTACATTCTTTACTCGTAGGTTATAAAATTTGATTTTCAAACATCAAAGTGTTTCAGACGCAGATGTCAGATTTATTTCCATCTATTTTCTTCACGTATCACTTTCTTTCTTCAGGATTCTATCATATAGGCTACAAAATGCTAATGACTTCCAAATTTAGACGTAAGTATTTACAGGTGGGCAAGTCATATTATTTGAATGATTTATTATGATTATCACGCTGGTAATCCTGCTTTATGTAAGGAAGAAGAAGAAAAATCTGCGAGAATCAGGATTAATAGTTTAGCTCAAACTATATAGTCGTATTAAAAGAGTCATTTTAAATTGCTGCTGCCGAACTCGTTGAAGTTGTAAAATCCAATAAGACCCACCGGCACACCATCCGGCAGGAACCGCTCGAGGGCGTGCTGCGGTATAACAAAGCAGTCTGCATTGAGCGCGGCTAAGGAGAGGGGCTCAGCCCGCGGCCGTGTTCGCGGCTCCTCCCAGCGCAGTAGCGCCACCGAAGGCGGCCGCGCCACCACCGGCTGTGGTGGCTCGCGCTCCTCTGCCGCCGCGCCGACGGCGCCGTGCACGGGGCCGCATCGCTCTGTAAACAATAAGAATGTTATTAGGTTGGTAACTAAGGAAACCGTTACTTTTTTCAGTGATTTCTGGAATGATAATATAAAAATTTCTCGAACATAGCGCTGTAAAGCGCGGGGCGTTCGATCTCATACTCAGTAAGCCACTGGGTTTCGGTGAAGAAAGAACAATAAAATATGGAAATTTCACCAAGAGAACTTTGAGGGTTTTCGCATTATGAATTGCGTTTAGGATGAAAAGCGAGTGAAATAACACGCAATATATACCTGCATCTACAATCATTGGATAAGGTATACCCTCTTATGATATCATCAAGTGATGCTTCCAAAGATTCAAAGATAAAAATGTTAATCCACAAGCAGGGTAACATCCTGTATTTAATAAAAAAAAATTAAAAATCTTATTAAAGCAGAACCCAGGTTTGCGTTCCATTATGCTGTCATACTGATTTAGAAAACAACTTCAAGTTTTGAAAAAAAAATGGGAAAATTCTGTTTGTTGCTAGATGAGGCAATATGGATGAACTATTATTTGCCAACCTAATAAATTTGAACAATGAGATGACTAAATTGGGCTATTACACACCAGGGGTCGATTTTGATAGAGGTCCATATTAGCGAGAAAAAGATATGGGGTCCACGAGATGCAAGTGGAAGTTTATGTGAGAAAACTTCATTTAGGATCCCTTTAGGAATCGGTTATAATATTACAAGGCGAACTGATCAGAAAAAAAACTTAAGGAGCAGTTCAGAAAAGGACACCAGTAATTCTGGATTCAGAAAAATATACCTGTTGTTTATCGTACATTATGGATTATCGCAAGAAAGTTTTCGATAGATTTTCTATCTTCATACATCGTGGAAAGGGTTTTAAGTGTAGTTGTCAATCTTTTTGCAAAAAAGGAATCGATTACAAATCACCAGACGGTAGAGATTTAAGGCTATACCTCATTTATTTGAAGCCAAATATAGAACAATTGTTATCAGAGAATGAGGCTCATCTTTATCATTAACCTATTATTTTTTTATGTATTAATTTTACATACGAATTTCATTCGATTCTGACTTATTTCTTTCCAAATCCAAATATTTACTTGCATTTTATATCTTTTCGATAAAGATTTGTGTAAAACATCCTATTATAATGAGCAGCATCTTAAACGTTTAGGAAAATTCAATATTATGCAGGGACTACGGAAAAAAAATTCGCAAGTGGGTTACGGAGCAAAAAAGTTTGGCTACCTCTGTATCAGAATGACAACCAAAACGGCAATAACAATGTAATTTTGATAAAAATGCTACCTTTCATGACGTTATAATAAGAACGGTAATAAATTTTCTAATAATATTACATACTGAATTCAGCTATCATTACAAATAATTTTTGACTGAGATAAACAAGAATGCTACTTTAGGGGATGTTAGTCCTAATTTGTGAGAAAGAAACAATCAATAAAAACGCCATTCCTATCAAGATCTCGATGACATCCAGTGTGTGGTGACTGTTTCTTTCCCGAAAATTAGGACTAGCGTCACAATCAGTTTCACAATCATCTAATAATACCCCCACCGCACCCAATGTATAAGCTTCAAACTTTGGACAAATAATTCATGGAATCCTTCAAGAAAGCCTATAATGAACAATGCAGCTTGTAGATGAAAGCCAATGCAGAAGCGAGAATTAATGACGTGCTTGTTTCAGAGGATATTAAAAAGGTGGGACACTATGAAATATCAGATGCAGGAGTCAGGTGTAACGGCATTTATCTTTTAAATAAAAATATCTTCAGCGATTTCGATTACTTGCCAAGTGATATTACAAAAATTCCAATAGACAAATCTATAGCAAATACTATGCTCTGCTTTCTATCATCTGGCGAGACACTAATACTAGTTCTGTCTTATGAACGTTCTCACCAAACTTAGATTTATCCACAACTAGATTGAGTCAGATTCTGCCAGTTAGATCTGCCAGCGTTCTACTAGGAAAGAACCAGAACATATACGTAAGGTTATTTTGAATATGTTGCCCTTGTCAGACGCTGCTGGAAAGAGGTTCCAAACTCGAAAACATAAGACTGAGAAAAGTCAAATTCTGACTTCTCTGTACAAATTAAACTTAGAAAATAAAGAAAATGAGAAAAAGATAAAAGAAGAAAGGGCGTTCTACATAAAAAAATAAAGCAAAAAAGATAAAAAAGACTACATATACACGAATAAAAAATGACCTTCAGTATTGCAATAAATTGCCGCAAGCAATTCAAGCAACACTTTCTGTGTTGTTTGGTTGGAAAATCACGACGAGTACTGGATTCAGTGCAACTCGTGCAAGGATTGGGCGCACAAAGCTTGTGCTGATATACCAGAGTGTTCCAAGTTATTAATTTGTGATCGCTGTAATCTTTTTTTGCGCGCATTTGGTTGCATCTAACACATTATCATTGTATGCAGTACTATGTACCACGTTATTCTTTTCAAACAAATTACACCACGTTTGGCTAATGTTTTTATAGAAAATATGTGTTTTCTTATATTTATTTAAATGTCTATGATTGTTGAGATTCTCATAATGCCAATAACTCATTTAGAAATCTATCAGAATTTTTTTAGTCCTGAAAGTTTAGGTTTTCGATACTGTGGGACTTCCCTTGAAAGGAAATTAATTAAATATGTTCAAGTGAAAGTCAAATTCTTTACCACAGAGTAAAAAGTTAAATTCAATATGCGAACATTATATTCCAGTTCGATTTGTGAAGAACGTAGTGTAGGATACTTAGATCGACTCTATACTGAATCGTAGAAAATAACGGACTGATACAGTTGCAAGGCAAGTTAAGGGAAATTAAAACGAATACGTCCACCGGAATAACCCGAACATGAAATGTGTCGTGAATGAATCAAGCAATGTCTGAATAATATTCGCAGGACGTTATTTAAATAGATAGGTTTAACACTAATTTTGCCGTAAGTGATAGTTGTGTAAATAATAAGGTTGATTCTTAAAAAAATAAACGATTTAATGTTAAAAAATGTTGCGAAAGCAACGCAGTGGAAATAGTATAGGTATGTAAAGATTGAATTAGAGGTTATTCGGTTCATTAATGGTTTTTAATTGCAGATGAGGTAAGTGAATTCGTTAAGTGTCTTTCGGATAAAATGTTACATTGAAAGGTGAGCATTTAAGGGTACATTAAAATGTTATATTTAAGGGAGGTCACCATAAAAAAACTTAATAAAGAGCACGTTTCCGTACTTTTATAAATCAATGTCGGACGCAGAAATGATTCTTTTAATTGGGAAACCTCAAAGTAAACGAAAACGTATTGGTGGGTTGGGAAAAGCAAATTAAAGAAGAGAAAAATGGACGAACTTCCTCTTTTTGCTCATAACCAGAATTATGATGAGCAGGTTGTGAAAAGTAAATCGATTTTTCAACATCTTATACTTAATAAGCAAATATAAAATGATGCCATATTAAAGTAACTGTATTGTTTTTGAAGGATACCATATTAAAGTAACTGTATTGTTTTAGAAGGTTATGTTTTTATTGACTAGTAATATTTTTTTTTATTGTCCGAGGAAGACTTCAATCGATAGTTTCGATAGAACCATTACATTACTACATCAAAGGTAATAAAAATATAAATTAGTTCTCTATAATTAAGTGTATTCTTTTGTTAAATATCAGACATTTTTATTACCAAAGGATCGTTATATATTTTAAATCTGTTAATAGAAACTGCTCATCGGAATTGGGTATTTCTGTCTTACTTTTGTTGGAATGTGCAGTCAGAATAATATTTGGGAGTAACTGACATCTGGTCAATGAATTTCAGAAAATTGCACCTTTTTGCTCAATTTTACGTTAGAGTTGAGATACCGCCTTACTTCTCCCCTTTGACTTATAATCGCTTATTTAATTTTTGAAAGCATTATAAGGTTATTGAAACATTGATATAAGAACACGTCTTATTAATTAAGTGTATTCTTTGTAAATTACTTACAAAAAATAAAAAGATACGTATAAAGCTACAAGCGAAACTTCTAAAAAGGTTCTTTTGTGGTATTCCTATAAAATTTCACATCTTGACTACTTCTGTAATGTTTATTATTGATTATCGAACGAACCATATTTTATATTTTGTAAATGAATAAAAAATAAAAAGATACATATAAAGCTATAAGCGAAACTTCTAAAAAGGATCTCATGTGGTATTACCACAAAGTTTCACATCTTGACTGATGTGTAATGTTTGTTATTGGTTATCGAACAAAACATCTATGATCAATACACTATGTTAATATTTTTCTCTACATAAAGCTATTTGCTAGGACCCTTGTAATATCACTCACGTGTCCGTCCGTCCGTCAGTGTGTATATTACAGCCGTTTGCCTCACAAACCGTAGGCGCTCGAAATTTTACACAATTAAAAATTATGTTAACTTGCGTATATTAAGATAGTTAATACTAAAAAAAATATACTGTAGAGGGATAATTAAAGTATTAATTTTTTTAATTTCGTCTATGTAAATGTGACATGAGGATTACAAAAGTATTTTTAGTAGCTTTTTTAGTTAGATAGTTCTTAAAATATTGCTGAATTTTTAATATATGGCTAAAAACATCTCCTAAACTGCTAAATTAAAAATCATCAAAAAAGAGTATAACTTCAAGTTTATTTATCGTAAAGCTATAGCAATGATTATAAATCTCATAATTTCTGTCAAATTCACTATATTTTTATGGCTGTAAAATGTATACTATAATAAATCTATTATTTGTGCCTAGTTTAATAGAAATAAAATATACCCTTAAATGTTGTAACCCTCGAGTTTTACTGGCGGCTAACAGGTTTTTTTATAGATATTAAATGAGCACTGTCAAGGGTTTTTCATTATCTTAAATTTTTATTATAATTTTATTTATAAATTTTCAAGACATACCTAATAATTATTATGGCACCGACTGTCACCGATGGAATTTCAAAAATCTTACGCTTTGTAGGGTACATAGTCAAGCTAGGAACTCTTACAGTTTCGCCATATTCATCTGTGTCCGTTTGCTCAGAGCCTATTACTCTCGGATTATTAGTGCTATAAAGCTGCAATTTGGCATGGTTATTCATATTTATAACGTCTACAAAGCTATGAAATTAAAAAGAAAGTAATTATTGGGGTAGTTTTCCCTACATGGAAAGTGTGAGTGAATTTTTTTCGCATACCCCATTGTGTAGGGTATCGTTGGATAGGTTTCCCAAAAAAATGGGGGAGGGGTTGTCATGAACCCTTTTCCGACAAAGAGTTCCGTTAATAAAATATTAATCTTTAAAATGGCCATCTTTGTCTGATTTAAGTGTCTACATCCTCTGCCTTCTAAACCTCTGTTTTTGAATATCTGAAAAGTATTCACAATAATTGTATATATGTGTAACGAAATTAAAAAGAAAATCATCACAGCTAAGTACTTAAAGCGATTGGAAAAATAACTTTGTGTTTTACGATGTATATTTATTATATCTGTGAAAAATATATTACATAATATCTTAATATATTTACATGGCGACAAATAACAGTATTTAAATATGCACCAGGTCTTTACGCCTATGAAATATATAAACATTTAACCCATAATTTTTATACCATGATAAACTGCTACTTTCCATTCGTCTTTGCGTGGTCTGGATTTTTGTTTTTTTTTGTTTTGGCATCGAACGTCCAAGTTTGGTACCCACAGGTTAAACATTGTAAAAAACTCAAAGATAAGGTGAATAATTTGGACATCCGCAAGAAAACAAAAGCTACAGACGCTTTAACTTTCTCGATATAAAGTCAATGGAAGTTGGCAGGTCACGTGGCTAGGTATATGGATAACAGATGGACTCAGCGAAATAAATATTTGAGATTGAATTTTAATTATATTAATAACTATTCATAATTTTGTTCGTGAATGTAAAAAAATTATGGTATTGTAAATATTTTTTGCATGGATTATAATTTAATTTAATAAAGTCTTGTTATTATTATTATTATATATATGTTGTGAAAAATCAATATTTCTAAATGTTTACAAACGCCTGTGTATGGGACTTTATAGTGCGAGTTCTACTCGTACTTGATAGGTTTTTTAAATTATGTACACAACATTAATAATCAATAATAATAACTAAATGCAGCAATTTAAGTTTCGAAATATAAATTTGATTTCTGAAATTTTAAAATCGACATCTTCTAAACTATTCAATCGCAATCGACAAAACCCAATGGGGCCGATACACTCGTGTAACGAACCAGTCTCGCGTCTGACAGTATTATATTTATTTATACAATTTGCCAGTCAAAAGTTTGACGCGGACGCGTTTGCTGATAATTAGACGGAAAATGTCTGCTCGTGGCGACATGCCCGCCAAACGTAATTACGTAAACTGCGTCGCATCACCCGCCCAATGACAGAAATACATCGCTCGACAGACTGCCCAATTTAAATAAAGCTCTCCCCATTCTATTTAGCTAAATGTGCTACGATGCGTCCTTTATTATTTTAATTAACGTATCAAGACTATTTAAATGCATCTTATAATCAAACGAATTTGTTGTATTTAAATTTTTGTGTAAATAACTATAGAAATTGAGTGTACTTCTTAGACGATTACACTTGATAGAGCAGTCGTGTTCATGTATACTTCCGTATACATGAACACGACCGTTCGTGTATTCGAAAGTACCGTTCGTGTATACGTAGATTTACAGATGACATTACTATCTATCTCGTGCCAAAGCATACCGAAAGTTTTAATATGCGGACATATTTGTGAGATAAGCTATGTATATACGTCTGTATTCACGACCTTGCGCTACTCACGAATGAATATTTACCATAAATCACTCAATAGAATGATTTGTTATATCGGGTTGAGAGCCACGAATTAAAAATATTACAAAATTTTGGATCGCACGAAATTTGACAGAGTTTCTTATCGAGTTCTTAAAGAATGCAAATATTTTTACAGATCCATGATAGGAAGAAAATTTTCTCCATCATCTTATTTCCAGGATGCAGATTTGATATAATTCCGTCTTTTAACCTTTGGCGTTTTGTCTTCATCCGTTATATACGGTACGTCATACGCGTTTAATGTCGTTGCTCTTGCTTATTTTGATTATCTGGCGATACATTCGTGAGACAGTTTCTTCAAGGATCTTCATTAACGTAATAGACACGTTGTTCTATTTTTACAACTGTTGACCTATTTTGATGTTAATTAGAAGATGTTTTTCATAAATTTCTATATAGACAATGCTTTGAAGAAACAACTTACGTGAACGTGAAAGAATCCACGGGAAAATTTTTCTAAAGAATATCGAAAAATAATCGTAACGAAATTGATATGGACCCGATCAAAGATTTACATAGAATTGAAAGAAATGTTTATGAAAAACTATACGATTTTATATTACAAAAACGTTTTTAAAGAAGTGAAAGAAAAAAGTAATAACATATATTTTATGACAAAACTATGATCTTTTTACAGGCACTTAAGGCTTTTTTAGGGAAAATATTTTGTATAAGCATAATCCCAATTCAAATCTTATGCAGTTTTGAGAAGTGCTGTAATTATGGTACGATTTTGAAACTGTGTCCGAAGGGTCAGAGTAATGTATACCTCTCTAATGCAGCAATTTATGATGGATTATTCGCAGGTAAGTAGTGTAATTAATTATTTTAGAGGAAATATTTTATGTATGCATAATCTAAGTTTAAATCTTATGCAGTTTGGAGAAGTGCTGTAATTATGATACGATTTTGAAACTTTTTCCGAAAGGTCAAAGTAATGTATAACTTTTTAATGCAGCAATTTATTATTGATTATTCGCAGGCAAGTAGTGTCATTAATTTTTTCATACTTTCAAACAATCATCGAGATGAAAGCCTTTTAGTGATGAAAAAAATCTAAGTGATTTTGAAGAATTTGTGACACTTAGCAGAAGAAACATGGCAGCGCCAAGGCTTCAAGAGAAATGGATCCTTCTACGTTCTTTTCTCCATCTAAATCTCGCTTTGTAAGTAAACAGAAAGTGGTAGAACGGCAGAGATAGAGAGAGAGAGAGAGAGAATGTACAAAGTGTAGGTCTATAGATTGTACTAAATTTGTATAACAATATTTTAATACTATACATTCGAAAAATGAATAACATGTCATTATAAATTGAGGTAAACATATAATAAAATCTTTATGTATCAAAGAGGAAGGTGACTGACTAACTCAGAGATCAATGTACAACCTGTGTGCGCTAGATGGCAACCCGAACGCGGGCAGACGTCATTGACGGTCGTATGAGATAACTAAATTTTTCGGAGTTGTAGATAAGTACGGATATTAGCAATTGAGTGTTCATACCCATTATGTTGTTAAAAATTTAAAGGCGCCAAAACTTTGTAATGAAACCAGGATTCAAATCAAAGTCTCACATCGGAACGTATTAGAACCTACTATATCGACTGGGTGCACTAGGGGAGAGACGGTCTTCACACCCCGAATCCCTATGATACCCAACGAACTACCGTTCAAATTTAAAAGAGTTCAATTTCAAGTGGATGTCTACTTTGCTATGACAATTAATAAATCACAGGGCCAGGCTCTTAAATTTGCTGGTGTTGATTTAAAGGAGGGGGTTGTTATCCATCTATAGTCAATTTCATGTCGCTTGTTCACGTGTCAGTGCTCCAACTAGCCTGGTCTTATTGGCACTGACCACGAAATTAGTAAAAAAATGTGGTTTATAAGGAAGTATTGTAGGTTAATTCATATTTCCGTATTGCAAGAAAAGGATTTGTAAAAATACATATCCTAAGGCGGTAAAATAAAAAATGAAAATTTGTATGACTTTTTGATTTCTTGTATAGATTTACTTCAAATGTACATATAGGGTAAAAAAAGAGCTGTATGATTTATGGGAATGTATTGTAATATAAATTTTTGCACAAGCAAAGCCTCGGGAAAACGCTAGTCTTCATATAAATTTACATAGACAATTGTCAATTAAAAAGAAATAGTAGCGATGTCAGTACCAGAACATCGCTAAATGCTGCTGAAGGAAGTCTGCTCCTGTTGTAAATTATTGTATGTATTGCTCCTGTTGTAAATTATATTTATGACAACTATACGCGTGGGTTTATTATAAATAAATTAAGTACATATTTTGTTATTTTTGTAATATATGAAGTATACGCCAAATTAGTAATGAATCAATCGTAAATACATAAGTTAATCAAGTTTTCAGTTTTCTTTTAATGCATATAATGTACAAAACAACTGATAGGAGTAGTGAGCGCCATTTTTGTTTGTTTCTTGTCTTATTCTATCGTGTTCACCTATCTCTCTAGCTAAGTACCTATTTTCCGCCCTTCTTGTGATAGATTCGTTATATTCAGACGTTCGACTAAACTTTGCATGAAAACATTACACGAAATTCGACCTTAAAATTTCACTCTCATCACACCCAAAGAAGTTTCACTTCAAAAAGAAACTTTGATTGGCCAAAGCAGGTAGTAAATGGTGATTAAATTTGAATTACACACGTTAATTACACGCGAAAATGTGTGAAAAGCAGGATAAACAAAGGTTTTGATACTTAAACCTAACACCCGGAAAGTAATGCTGAGCTGCTGGTCAAATATTAAGGGCATTATTCATTGGGAGTTGCTTTCGGAGATTTACGAAGTAGTTATGTTAGCAATTATACCGTTTTATCTAAAAAACTGAGTAGTTAACAGGACTGAGATTATTTTATCTACGATAACGCTTGAGAACATACCGCAAAATACGAATATACAGGTTAAAATCACAGGAGTTGGGTTGGATTCTACAAGTACATCAAACTTCTTTATCCGATATTGCATCATCTAATTACTGCTTGTTTAGAGGTCTAATAAAGCACATGATCGACGATCGATTCATTACGCGATTTTGGGAACGCGAGTCAGGGTCGCGACTTTATTCGAATGTGGATCAGCCTAAGTATGCGTAGTTTAAATTTGACAAATTCACTAGCGAAGATTAAACACATTTAAATTTTGCGAACGACGTCGAGCAAGTACGACTGTCGATTAGTGACGCGAGCCAAAAAAAAACTCGTTGTGACGGTTTTTTAAAATGGCGGCTTGGTCGATTGTTTGTTTAGTTCATTTTTTTCTAACTGTGTTTAATAGTTCTCTGTTCTGAATTCAATTTCCTCCTTTTTAGTTTTGGCTATGGTGTAAACAAATAATAATGGCCGATTTTCGGATGTTCTCAAAAGATATTGATTGCGAATTCATTGAATGTTACTGGCAATGAGTGCTTGTGGAAGAATACATCATCTGACCATTAAAACAAGTATGTAAAACATGAAAGTTATCTGAAATTACTGGGTATAGTTCGTAAAGTGGAACCGGATGCGGAGTTGGGTTTAGCTAAGAAGAAGATAAATTCATTGCGAGCAGTTTATCGCAAAGAAAGAAAAAAGGCGCGCGATAGTCTAACACTAAGACATGTGGCGATATTGCGTCTCTCATGTTATATTCTGGTTCTCTATAAACAGTGTAACCATGTTTAAAAGCTCCAAGTAAAAGTCTTCAGATATACGTAAATCATTACGATAATCATCGCATTCTAGTCATAGTTCCCTTACCAAGTTAGTATGAGACCATCTCTGCTTGGATTGCAACCACGACTTTGTCCAGTCTTTGGGCGTCTTCTTTTTGTTTTTAATATATAATAAGCAGCTACTAATCCCAGGTAGCACCATTCATCCGTTGTTAACATTTTTAAATATTCATGGAGGTAAACATATGGTATAGAGGTATGTATGTACATACGCTACCTAACTTGACTGAATGCTAACTTACTCTCACGTCGATCACTTTTTGCGTTGACAAATACGAGATATGAGTACAAGATTTTAAAAACCGCGTACTAAATCGACCGTCGATCATGAGCTTAAGCAATGATACAGAACCAAAAATGATAGTATGAAAACCATTGCCAAATTTGTTAAATCTAAATCAATAGATGTTTAAGCTGAAGGTTTACTGTCACTGTCTATCAGGTGACATTACAGATAATTATGGTATGCATAGTTTGATTTTTTTGTGATATTTAGCTTTTAAAATATTTTTGTAACGACAAGTGTAGTCTTTTAAAATATTTTTTGTAAGAACAAGTGTAAAGTCTTTTAAAATATTTTTTGTAAGAACAATCTAATATTAAAGGAAGAATTTATATTTATATTCTCTCTCTTGACTTATTACTTTATATTTCCGTTTGATATAAAAACTGTTATTTCATTCTCTTTTGTGAATATGGATGCAATTTTTCTGAACTTTGGCAAAATTGAAATAACTATCTTAATTCATAGAGTGCTAAATTCGTAATCAGGGGAACCGTTTTATAACCTTTTCAACATTTATATGTTAGTGTAGTGGTAGAGTTTTTTTCAAATCTCCATATCCTATCATACTATTATTCTATATTTATCAAATACGTGAAGTCTTTAACTATATAATTCTATTAATATAAATATTTACATTGTCAAACGCAACGTCTTAATTGGAGTGCTGTAATAAAGTTAAAAGGAAATTATTACATTATAAATAAATCAGCAAAGTTAAATCTGGCAAATTAATCTTAAACTTGGTTTCCAGTAAACATATTTTATTTAATACTGTGATATACTATTCAAGAAAAATGAAAAGAAAATATATATTGGAATACAGAGAAATTGGTTAACACTTTATAATCGTCTGTAAATTATTTATAAAAACATTTATGCGTTTGCGTCGTAAAAAAATAGATAATTTTGCATTCGGATCAAGGAGGTTAAATTTATATCGCTTTGTAACAATATAACCGTATAACAAAGAGAAACGATAAAATTGTTTTGTTTCTTGAAAGTAAATAAGGCAATTCGTATTCAAATAAAAATTGGAGCCTCTCTAAGGTTGCCCTAAATAGCAACTGTATAGGGCAATAGTACAAATTCAGACGCGCTATAAAGCAGAAGTAATATGGAAGCAACGTTTTATCTTTTTATTTGTGATGGTGGTATATTGTTAAAGTTTGAATAAGTTATGAAATCATTCATAACAAAAATACAATAGTATTTTCCGATTCATATTAACATAAATCAATCTATATTATTGGTACACATGTACGGTTGAATTACCATAACTAATCGTTAGCGACTCAGTGATTTCATTTTCTTCTTCAGTTAAGGACCTCGACCTATTAACTGGCTAACATCTAGAGGTGCGCAAAATATATCAACGAAAAGAAAAAAGTGATACATACACCATTTGATTGGGAAGATATATATCACTCATTTATATCTCTAGCTCAGTAGCTCAGTGTCTCGGTAATCTGAGTTATTAACGAAATTATTTATTACGCAAATGTTGAACCGTTTAACAATGGTCTTACAATATGGTGATAAATAGTAATAACTGAACATTACGCACTATTGTTTGAATATAAAAATGAATTCTACAAGAGTATCCACTCACTTTGCTTAATACTTTGCAGGTTTAGGATTTAGGACTGTCAACCTAGATTCAAATGAAATATAAAATAACTTTAATGATTAAATAAATTGGAATAGATTGGCGTATTTATATAATTATAAATTAGAATTTTGAAATGAAACAAAAAAGTGTTTATTTACGCAAATATTTTGAGCGAACTAAAGTATACTTTATTACAGCGTTCATATTGGATCGCGAGTAGCTACGTTTGTCTACATAGATCCAGTTGCATATTTGACTAACAGTTATATCGTTTTTTTTCTCTTTCATATAACGTCAAAACATATACTTTTATATCTATCTTCACGACGAGTGAGTGAAATGATTGATTTGGTGAAACGAAAAAGACGTCGGTCGCTCCTGAGCTAGTGATATACTGATACATTTTGATTTTAAGTGAGTGAGTGATAGATATGATCGTAACACGTGAGCTATATCTTTTATATCTCTTACTCAAGAGTTTACACATCTCTATTAATATCTTACTTAGCATTCTTAAGTAGATGGTGTTAAACTTAAGATTTTTTATCAAAATATGCTCTTCGAAATTATGACAAAAAATACGTTTCAAACTAAAATACAAAATCCTGCTTTTACTTATTTCGGATTATGGAAAAGTCTCATTTAGGTCGAAAAACAAATCCTGTACATTCGATTTATTTTTGAAATTCAATAATATTTCTGAATATCTGTTGCGACTCGAATGGATGGATATCTATTAGTGGCCTTATCTAAATTCGTGTTTATCTATTTAATGTTCTTAATAAACCCGATACTCACTTTCTTAATAAACCTGATTTCACCAATTATCAGCGCATGGCTTTGAATTATGTTCCTATAATCGAGGTTTTTTTGATATGCCTTCAATTGCGGTTGGCTTCAAAAGTTTAACCTCGCAACTGTGATATTGCTATCTATGTATTTAACTTTATAAATTAGTTACAAAAAAAATAAATTCATTCATGTATGACGGTCGATTTAATATTTCTCGCATTTGTACAACGCCATATTTGTTAAGTCAGGTAAAATTTAGTTTACAAGGCATAAGCACAGACAAATACAATGCATTCATTAGGCTTTTTAACTCATGGTCTTTTAATATATAATAAGATCTTACATATCCATAATTTTAGAGTATAATATGGTAATAAAAAATTACCTTAAATATTACATTATCATTAATACTTATTCGTGTGTGTCAGAACTTATAGAGAATAGCATGGTAATAATAATTTACCTTAAATGTTACACTACCATCAATACTTATTCGTGTGTGTAAGAACTTATAGAGAATAACATGGTAATAAAAGATTACCTAAAATATTACGCTACTATTAATACTCATAAGAACTTTGGTATATTTTTGGTCAGCTTGCAATAATGTGTGTGTATGTTTCCAAAAAAAATTACTTTGGTTAAGTGCTGTAGGTTAGAGTCTTGCACAAATAATCTCACACATTCAGTACTTATTTTTCTTTATATCATTTAGTAACGCACCTATGCACCACACGCGGTAAGGACTCTCAGTCGGATTTATTGATAGTTAAAAACCTATTTTGTATGGATAGCAACTGAACCGTGCTATAGGGCACCATCGGTAAAGTAGACTCTTGTTTCGTTAATGAGAAACAGAAATACGTTTTTAACTGTTAGTAAGTCCGACTGCCAGTCCTGACCGTGTGTGGTTTTATGCCCATATGGGCGTAAAACTGATGACAACCGGAGGGCGATTGGTCCGCAGAATACGGTGAGTGAGAAATCAGTGACGATAATTGAAATCTTATTTAGGGCTTCCTCGTAAATAATTTCCTTTATACCCCACTACATTCTTAAAATAACTTTTGGTTAATGTCAAATTTGGTATAGGTAAGCTTTTACCGATTTATGAAAGTATAACGTTGGTTAAGTTGAAAGAAAAAAAATTATTTTAAAAATTTGGCAATTGAAACTAGTCTTTAGATAGAAAAAACGATAAAAAAAAGTTATGGAAATTAGCTGCAATTCTATTCTTTGGAGATTAAGACAGAATTAGCTTTATTCTATCTATTGGGGGTTAAGATGAGACGGAATTAGCTTCATTCTATTCATTGGAGGTTACGATGGAATTAGCTTTATTCTATTCATTGGAGATTAAGCTGGAAAGAACTTCAATTCTATCCATTGGAAATTAAACCGGAATTAGCTTCAAGCTATCCAAATTAAAAGGTATCACGACAAGTACAGAAACACAATATAAATTTATGCTTCTAATAAATACAGCTTCAATGAGAGGATCTTAAAATCAGCTACATTATCCCTTTTGTGATATTGCAGCAAGTAAGTTTAAAACTTTTATTTCCGGTTCTTGTTAGAATTACTTGAAAGTTCCTGTAAAAAAAAGAAACTTTTTGTATGATCTAAGAGCGTAAAGGATCGTTATTGGAAACGTTGGTCTGATAACAAGCAAGCAGAATATGGACAATGTTTGTAGAAAGAGAAAAAGAAAGAAATTTAAAAATAGGCTCTTAATGATTCGCTCTCGTGTTCATACAATACACACGTTGAATATTCACGAGATCCTGTATTCGAACTATATTCGAGTAGAGGATTAACATCCATCGCCAAACATACCACAAATGGACAAATTCAATATGCCAAAGGTTAAGGAACTCTCCGCGAAAATTCTCTCTAAACTTTCAGATAGATTTGGCGTTTCTGATAGAGGCCGCGTAGCTACTGAGTCTGCTATGCTTCAGGATATAGATTTAGCGGAATCTAACCAAAGTAATGGACAGAAACAAAATGCGATGCGTCCCTGAAAAGCGTAGGATTGAATTAATATAGACGTGGTAGATGGTTGTAAAGATCAAATCTATTGATTGTCTTACTTTCCGCCCATCAATTTATATTGATGGGCGGAAAGTAAGACATTGGCTATGGAAGATTTATAAAGAAAAGTCATGTTGTGAATAGGGAAAAGTAAAGGAGTTATACCAAAGTTGGAGATTTTGTATAGAATGCTTTGCAATAGCATGTGTCAGTGATACGTGAATATACTACTACTTCATAAATTATTTGTAACTTATCCAGCTCTACTACTAGTCGTCATAGCTACCCTGAGCCTCAAAAAGATTATAGAAAAGCAGAAAAAGATTTCAAAAAAGACGTCGAACATGAACGTCGAACGAGCATGTTGACGTCGACCCGCTCTAATAAATGAGACGTATTTAAGCACCCATCAGTTTGTACGTTTATGAAATATAACAAACTTTTAATTGCAACTCAGATTCAGATAACTTGGCGAAAAATAATCCAGGTAAAATTGTTCATCTCAGATTGCTCGCTTTTGATATAATGCTACAAAAATAGTTACTGAAGCTGTTAGTCATATGGGTCAACCATAAAAACCATAACAAACTCGTGCAATTTTTAACATTACGCAAGATATTTTACGAGAATGTTCTACGAGAAGGACAATGTAAATTGTTTGTAATTGTTATGTCTTACATTATTATTAAAATTTTATTTAAACAGTTTAGGCGGGTATAATTAATTTAATGACTCAATCGACGATAAAAATGTCGCGACGCGTACTGCTTGGACTGGGCTGGTTTTGTTTACCTTTTACCCGATTACCATGAAGGAATATGAATTTAGTTTTACGTATGTATATGGATTATATGTTTCTTATAATTTCGAAACTAGTAATTCGATTTTCGAAAATGAGATGTCGTTAGATTTGTCTTAAAAGATGTTATAAATGTCACGTTGGTGATATATAGATAAATATAAATGCATTTTTGGTAAAACTATTGTTATTTTTTCGGGTGAATTCCCCATAGCGTACATATTGTAATCAATCAAAAAGATATATAATGCCTAAAGATGGTGTAGTGGAGAAGATGGTGGATGGAGTAAGTTTCATGAAAACAATACATTGTTTAGTTTTCCAACAATTAAGTCTCATATTTACTTGTAACATCATCTCTCTACTGTCAATATCGACAAACATGTAACCAAAAGTTCTTACTTTTGCCGCTTTCAAGTACGGTCCCTCCTTCGCAGCGGTTATAGGATGTTATATATGTTAATGGTTGATTTTTCCGCTTAAGTCTATCATGATCAAATAAAAGATTTTGAAATACACTCAAACTTAAAAAAAACAACTTTTCATAAATCTTTTATATGAAAAGTTGAATAATAATACGAAAATTCAAAAGGTCTCATAATTTTTCTGAACACATCAGGAAAACTATTAGGGAAAGAATTTTAAGGATAATTTAATAATACACGTAGGGAAAACAATCTTGAATCACGACAGGTAAAGAAATTGAGCGATTTTATTCCTGTGAATGGGCATACTTTGTCTCAAGTGGTATTTTCTTTTAATCCTTAAACAAATAGTGTGTTACATATTTTCTTCATTGCATGCATGGGACAACGTATGTAGGTACATTTACACAATATTTTCAGCTATTTATATGAACCGTATAAATTTTTTTACGTTTCATAGACAATAACAACGCAGGATTATTATCGTATTTACGATGTCGTAAAACGATTGTCTGCTATTTAAATAAGCGTTATTAATACGTTTATTTACATAAATAAATCGCTTCTTTAAATATCGTGGGGTATGATAATGATCCTGTTTCAAATTGTAGCTTTCGTAAAATTTAATTTAATTAAAAAAAAATTAAATTGAAAAATTAAATTTTGTATATCTTATGGCTGTCTAAATTTTCTATGTTAATACATATATAAATCGTTTCTTTAAATATTATGGGCCATGAAAATTATCATGTTTAAAATTGTAGCTTTCGTTGTATGGAAAAATTACATTTTGTATATCTTATGGCTGTCTAAATTTTCTATGTTAATACATATATAAATCGCTTCTTTAAATATAAATTATCCTGTTTGAAATTGTAGCTTTCGTTGCACGGAAAAATTAAATTTTGTATATCTTATGGCTGTCTTAATTGTCTATGTTAATACATATATAAATCGCTTCTTTAAATATTGCGGGCTATGAAAATTATCCTGTTTGAAATTGTAGCTTTCGCTGTATGGAAAAATTAAATTTTGTATATCTTATGGCTGTCTTAATTGTCTATGTTAAGACAAATATAAATCGCTTCTTTAAATATTGCGGGCTATGAAAATTATCCTGTTTGAAATTGTAGCTTTCGCTGTATGGAAAAATTAAATTTTGTATATCTTATGGCTGTCTTAATTGTCTATGTTAAGACAAATATAAATCGCTTCTTTAAATATTGCGGGCTATGAAAATTATCCTGTTTGAAATTGTAGCTTTCGTTGTACGGAAAAATTAAATTTTGTATATCTTATGGATGTCCAAATTGTCTATGTTAATATAAATATCAAAATATCGCACAGTAATCCACTTCCATACAAAATGTTTGCTCGAAATATAAAAAGTATATGGTAAACGAATCTATTAGAGCTATATGGAATTATAATTAGTACTAATTAGGGGACATTAGTACATAATTATTTCTTCATTAGTTATTAGAAGGTCCTAATGAGGGTAGTTCAAACACTTAAATGTTACTCGTAATTAAAATTGCAATCATTAGAAAATTCTCTCTGTATTTGAGTGTGTATTAGTGGCTACTATGGACTTTTAAATTTAGGTTTTTTCCTGTTTAAATCACAATAGTTTATATGTGTTACGTGGTTAGACTTTGAAGGTTTCCTTTCCAATTCTTCTGATGATACTTCAATTTCAAAGGTCTTTGAGAAAAATTGGTAGTTGCAAACCCAATCATATTTTTTCATATGAGAAATGCAAGTTTTTAGATTCTATTTATGTCACTTAAGTGGTACTTTATGGTTCGCAACATACATGGAGATTTTTTTCAGATGTATTTCGGGGTTTAAATAACACCGAATGTTTTTATGCGTGGTGAGACAACCATAAATGATGCAAAATAATGATGCGGCGTTCGAGAAGTTCTTGGGACTGTTTATGATTTAGATAACTGTTCCGATGAGGATCGAACAGTTGCCAATGAAAAAGTTAAAGTTTTTTGTACGATGGCATCAAAAAAGTGAAACAAATTAGGACAGAACATGAACAATTTCTTAAAATAAAAACGTGTGGCTGACTAAAATATTCGAATTGTCAGCTACATTGCCATCCAATGGTGGAGAAGAGCCCGGTTCTAGACCTTCACGAGGCAGAAAACCAGAAACCTTTGACAAGCAAGCCCTTTTACGAAACGAAATAAAGTAGAAAGAAAGAGCTCCAGAAGGTACAGAATAACGAAGAAGATATTTAGATTTAGGTCTATCGCTGAGTAAATATAATTTGGTTCGGATTACTGTCAATATCCTACACCAGGACATCTTCCAGAGTATTGACAATTTTAGAAAAGCTAAAACATTGTTTTATCCACCAGATGATTTCATTGAGATGAGAGAAACCTATGCTAAAGTCCAACTTTCAGCCTTATTGGATCACACAGTTCCTAAAATTGTTAAATCTCTGAAGTAAAATATCTCCTCACAGAGTATTTACGATGATTGATAAATATGGATTTCATTGGTAATTCGGGCATAGTCAGTATAAACAACAATTTGGTACGGTTGGATGGATATTTATTCTCCATAGAGAATATTATTTTCCATTTAGTTCCCTTTCAGTTGAAGCGTTCTTTAGATAGAACGATTTTCTGGAATATTCTTCATCCCGGATTCACCAGATATTGTAGGCCAAACAAAACTTCCTATTGTCTCTGCGCTATAGCACACCTACCACTTCAATAATCTAATGCAACAAAATTCCTACTTTTTTATAATCGGGCTATACATCCAAATTCTAAACTCTAACTAGGCCACTGAGTACCCTCTAAATATGGAACTTTTTTCTGTAGTGTGGTATGCTCGATAGCAAGCTGTTTTGTATAGAAAACTGTTTCAGCACCAGCTAAATATTATCAACAGTACCATAATTCCATATAAAACACTTGCTATTGAGCATCCAATACAGTAGCAAAAGGTTCCATAGTAGGCACTTTTGAATAAGTGCGCGGCTCTCTGTTACGGTGATGCCATCGTAATCAATGCGGAACAAACATTCCGTCGCTGGACCTTCAAAAATGAAAAAAAATAAAATCCGAAAAAAAAAAAAAAATTAAATTCGTGTTAGTTAATGAAAATTGCAATGTAGTTAAAGAAGAATCTGCTAGATTAGAACAATTGATTTCAAACTTAACTCCATCTAATATGCTACTGCTGAGTTAGAATTAAGCATTACTCATGATTCGCACTTTACAATGGTCGATGGTAGTAAATGTAATATTGTGTCTAATGCCTATGTCCAAGTGCTTTATAAAGTAAAACCTTCAGAGGTGAATAAGTCTGCGGAATCTTCTCCGCCAAATGTAGAATTTTGTGGATTTAGCATTTCCTCTCTACGCATATGGATTAATTCCATTGAGTATCTATAAAATTATGGAACGTGAGGAGTGCTGATAACAAAAATGTGGTAGATGCTACAAAGGAATAAATTTAAGTTTCATTTAAGGTAAAACTAGGACTTATTTTTGACAACCTAACGTAGGGCTTGGTTCAACAAATGATGGTAATACTGCTAGGCGAATTTTCAGAAATCCAGAAATTTCTGCTGAAACAACAGAATTTGATGTAGAATTGATTAAAAAAATGACAGTTATTCTCAATGTTAGTTCTTGTGGTTACGATATTAAAATTGAGAAATTCGGTCAATTGTTGAGTCAAACCAAATCTTTGTATCTGAATCTCGCGAACATTACACTCGGAAATCTTCGTGGGTTAATGCTAATTGGGACTTGCTGAATTTGTTTCTTTTGACAGCAGATTCGAAAATTTCATCTCTTCGAAAGTGTACGAAAATTGGGGAAAACTTATCAGTGAAGGTTTTGAGCTATTTAATAAGTCCAGAACCTACTTCTTCTGCAATTAGATCCTAGGTCGTTAATTTCGAGGATGTGACGTTTTCAGATTCTGATGACAGAGTCGTCAGACGACAGTGTCGGCGATCATCGTGAAGAGTAAAGGTTTATTATTATGGAAATAAATTAGATCTAGATGTTGTTATTTGTAGACTGGTTAATTTTTATATATTATTTGTTAAATAGTTTCTTCATATTATTTTTTTAAATAATAGTTTATAGTTTATTTAAAAAAATAATAATAATAGTTTATAGATTTATTTTGAATCATATTCATTGTTTTCTTCCGTCTTACACTATTTAGTATTTTAATAAAATTGTCTAAATGTATATTTTTTATTTTCTAAATATTGTTTTCGGAACAAACATTTTTTTTAATAAATAATATTTCTTTGCATTCCATATTCGACAAAAATCATTATCTGGACTATGGTCTAAGACGATTTGAGTAAATTTTCTAACTTACGTAATTCGAACAACTACTTGTATGGAAGTGGATTATTGCGTCGGTCGTTCCCTGAAAATTTTCCAGTTTGTGTGATATTTAATCCAATATTGTTGTTAAAATCAGAAATTGTTGAATAAGTGCTTATTACAAAGGTAAAGATTCAGTTGCTCGCGTAAGTTTTTATCTAACCATACATTTTAAAATTTATCTATCATTCGTTATGCACGTGTGTTTGTTTACATCATGCGTTTTATTTTGAGAAATATTCAAGTAAAAGTTTTATTAATACAAAGTTACTAACTGGACGTTTTCAAATAATATTTTTTAAAATTTTGTTTGTTTGTGAAGGTTATTAATATTCATAACCATAACGTCTCTTTAGTTTGAATTTTAATATTAAGGCTATTTTACCGCCTTGAAATTACCGTATTGGGATTGTCCGAAAATGATATTGTGTTATACCGTATAATTTCGGGTATTTCTTCGAGATTGAATTTGAGTTTTAAACAATAATCCCTAATAGATATTAATAATAATTTTATTAATAGTTTTAAAAATGCAGTAATTTTATTTAAATTTACAGATGTTTATTGATGATCTCGCTTTTTTGTAGTGACTTTTCGCTTTGGTGGTCGTGCAAGATGGATGTTGCGTAAAGCGCTTTGTACACAGCACGGTGTGTCACGATTTCCCTGTCATTCATCGCGTGGTGGTGGTAAACGTCTCTGTCAACGTGCAAGTGATTCGCTTGAGTAGGATAGTGATAGTGACCAGCTTTGTAATTTTGGGAACATCCTGTTTTGTGGTCTTCAATTAAATAAAAGTAGTGGTTTTCTTTTTGGCATATTATATGGCAAAGTTCAGAGTTTTGATCTGCTCAAAATAATACTCAATATTTGTGTGAAATACAAAATTAATCTACTCTTGACAGTTAAATGTTTGTCATACCATATTCTTACAGTATGTTTCCCAGATATCTTGGTTGCTTTTTATGTTAGATTACTGTATCAATTATGAGAATATCGTTACAGGTGAACCTCTTAATAGGACTACTTCCAAATTATTCCAAAGACGAGTCGTCGAAGATTATTGCCGGTGACCTTTTATACACTTACTATAATATTCTTCTCGGCATTTATTGATATGAGCTCGCCTCTTCATTTTGATGAAATGAATGGAGTAACTTCATTGTGGCGACATGGAATAGTATAAAGTTTTTTTTGACAAAATTTATATTTTTATCCACCATCGTAAATGCTTACTGATTATGTAACTTTTTACTTTCTTTAAAATAAGATTAAAAAACTGTGCGAAATGTTTTAAGCAAATCTTTTTCGATTATTTTCCTCGGCCCACTATTGTTCTTCCTAATTTATGTCAATATTTGTTTGTAAACCGCAAATAATGAGACCATGTATTTGTCTTATTTTTACATCCATCTTATTTTCAACAAGTGCTTTCTGTTTAACAAACTACGTAACAACCACCTTTCTACTGCAACAACTTTGAATTGATATCGTGTTTGAGTTATTCAATTCCGTCAATATTTTTCATGATTCTGTATTGGAACTGGATTAACATAGTTCTGTCTTACATTACTTTTATTAAAAACTAAAAATTTTCATCAAAATGGCGGAATCATACTAATGAGTTTGACAGTCACAATTTAATACTAAATTAACTAGCCTCATATTATCTTAGAAGTATGGTTGTCATTTTCACGTTAAGAGTGCCTGACATATATCCGATTTATAAGAGAAACGAATAAACTTTAGGATCTTAGTTCTCAAACAAAGTAACCTTGTAGGCGTCCGGCCTGATAGTGACATTTTAGTATGTGGAAAAAAGTAGGTATTATGGCCGACCTCTTGATTTTCTAATATTCACCAAAACAATAGATTACATCCATGTATAAGTACTTACAGGTATATCGAGAGCCGTATAATGTGTACAAGCCGTATAGTGAAGAATACACACATACGTACAGATTTCGAACTAATTCGTGTTTATAACTATTAAGACTATTATTTTGAATTCGAAAAATGGATTTTGTTTTGTAAGTAATTGAAAAATTTAAGTCGTTATATGGTTTGGTATAAAATACCTAAAAACGTTTTGGTTTCATGGAATTTTGTCTTTAAAGACGCAACCAAATTTTTATATATTATACTATAAAGTTAGATGTGTCTGGTAAAAGAATATCTACTTACTATGACGGTTTTAACGAAAAATAAAGCGAGTTTTTAGATATTGTTGATGGTCAGCTGCCTGCCCATTGGGTAATTCACCTGGCAGGTCATGGATCGTATTTATTTCATACTATTCCATCTACAGAAGTACTCAGTACATATCTAGAGTCAGATCATACATATTGTAGCATGTTATTGGAAATAGCAATCATTGGAAACAGCTTCAGGTTTACAATTGTGACAGACGAGACCAAAATATTTTCAAAATTATTCTTAAAATAGTTGATAATGCGATTAAAAATTGGTAAAGTTCAATATTCTGATTCACTTGAGAAAAATAAAAGGCACACAGTACAAAAACGAAAAAGTTAAAATTTAGATAAAACATTTACATTATTGAACTTGTGTCAGTCAACGAACTTAAACAACTCGATAAAAAGAAGTGTAAAAAAGTTCGACGTTAAAAGTGTTGATATAAAATCAGCCGAGCCTTGTAGACTTTTGCTAGAGAAATGTATCTATCTACACTTGTCTAGAGAGAGAACTGGAGCTTTGCGTCTACCTTTAGTAAATATTATATTCATGACAGCATTTAAATTGACCACAATAAGTTCTTACTGGGTGGTAATAAGTTCTTGATGGGTACACTTCAAAAACTGATAATTTAATGAAATACGTAACTTCCCTGGTTAGTGTTTATATGAGTATACAAGGATTATCCTTATATATAATTGCAATTTGGTCCTGATTAGATCACATACTTTTAAATAACATTCTAGTGATTTGTTTTGAACATGTGAATCATATTACACTCTGAGTGTTAGAAATGCATAGAGAGTCTGTTCTAGCAATACTCTCTAGAACTCTCGTGTGAAATAAAACCCTGTTCCTGTTAACTCATTTACAAGTAGAAATCAGTGCAAACAAGCATATAGCGTATAGATATAAAGAATCCATATACACCTGTCGCTGTACAATGTCAACAATATTGATTCAAATTATTCTTGCATTATTTGTAGCTGAAAGATAGTTTGGTCACCAGTTTCGCCCATGTGGCACTTTTACTATTACATTGCTCGACATATTTGGACAATATTTTATAAAGATGAAGCAAGAAAGATTTTACTTCTTTATAGAGAGCTGATTTTATTTTAAGTGATTGCGAAGAGGACGTTTCTAAGGCACATTTGGAGTGGAAGCGTAGAGAAAAAAGCAAGAGAGTCAGGACGCTGTTGGTTCAATTTTGGTGCTATGCCATGTAATAGACTACAATTTTATTTGAAGCATGCAAGAATTAATAATGACGTTAATTATTGGCTTACAGACGATATTAAATATCAATTGACAGCTCTTATTTTCTGCTAAGCTAAGAAACTATAATGTTCACGTTATAATGTGCATGTTCATGAATCACAGGCACATATTAAACGTGACCTTTTCAATGTTAATTTTTCATGCTGATCATCACTTTTACATTAAATTGGATGCGGATATTTACGTGAAGGCAGTAGATGAAACAAATTATTTGCTCTCAAGAGTAGGAGACATTTACAGGTTCATCAATATTATCTGTGATAAATTTAAAGAATACCCTTCTCGTTAGGAGTATATTTAAAATGTACCAGAATACACCGAAAACAAAAATGGTCGGACATCTAAACTTCTTAACAAATATGTAATTAAACGAAAGAAAATGAATGGATAAAAGAGTATTTCTAAAAAAGAAAGAATTTACAAAATATTGAGATACATTGCACGTTTCCGATAGTTTGTCCTGTGACTTCATGAAATTAATTGCACGTTTCCGATAGTTTGACCTGTGACTTCCTGAAATTGTAAACAATTATTGCAACCCATTTTTCACTGGCTTCGAATTGTTGTATCGATTTGAAACTTTGTAAATTTATACAATTCTGACGACAATACAATGGCATGTTAACATCGAGCTGATATACTGATTGAGCAGCGAGGTGGTCATAGGAACGTCTCAATGGCTAACAGTAAACCTGCTGAGTTTGGATTCGTTTAACTTGTCTCAACAAAACCTTTAGTTATGTATTGTAACCGGAAGGATCTGATGATGGAGGAGAAAGATAGTCATATATATAGATAGGATAGTCATGGACGTAATTGAGACGATTTTGTCTATTTTTGTAATAATGAAAAATATACTTATTATTCCTTTGTTGAATTTAGGTAACTTTCTATATATATATATATATATATATATATATATATATATATATATATATATATATATATATATATATATATATATAATATCAATTACACGTTAAAAGTAACTGTACATGTTTTGTTCCAAAGTTTATTTTTAAATTTACTCACATTCACAGTTACTCATTATTGTGTTGATTAAAATATTTGATTCAATGTTCTTACAATGTTTTGGTATGAATTTGGTTCCGCGAAAATGTGGATGTCACCTTTTTTTAAATGAAAAATATACACGAAAAATGACTTATTTAACAAAATAAAAAAATTGATTTGTAAATAAATTACTAACATTGTACACAATGTAGGTAGGTAGGTAACATTTGTTACAAATGTAGGTGACATTTGTTACAAATGTAGGTAACATTTGTTATATTGCTGAAGTATTTTAGGCTTTAAATATCCTTTCATTAAAAAAGAACAATGAAATTAACATTTTCGCTGAACTGGACTTGTCCTTAAACTTTTTGTTTTGGATATTTGTTTGCGATAATATTTTTTTTTAAATATTACAATCTCGAAGATTCTTGTCTTTCAGCGATAAAATGTTAACAATGTTAACACTTTGTCAGTAAAAACTTATGAGGGCGCGTGTTATAAATGACCATGGCTGTCAATAGTTCGTTTAAAATCTCAATTTTCTAACGAGCATGGTAATTTAGTAAAACGAAAGAAAATTAATTAGGTACATATTACGGTTGGCGCGTTGTAAACATGCTCCCACGCCATATTGACATTCTGCCAGTATTTGCGGACACCTGTCGCTCTAATTCACCACAGACCCTTGCCGAAAAATAACTTCGTAAATAAAACGCACGTTGCGTCGTCGGCTTTTCCGCAGACTTTTTCAGCGTCCAGCGTTTACTTCACCGTAAAAGGGATGTGTATTGTTCGTTAAACTTTTTAAAATTGGTTTCATGTATGTAAAAAAATACAAATTTTGCCTCTTGCAAAGTTGCCATAGATTACGAACGAAGCCGAGGTAAAATAAAGAACGCGCGCATTTTTATCGATCGACCAATCACATCAACACACAATCGATGTTTTTAAATTAACGAACGAATCATTTAGAAATTTCGTCATTTGAAATTATTTATATTTTTTAATTTATGCCATTTTAAGTTAAATATTTGTACAGGTTATTTATATTGTTAATTAAAATAGTTTATGTAAAGTAAGACTGTGAACACGTATTGTAAATTGCACTTAAAATTTTCAAATTTTGAATCCGAATGCGTTCTGAAAATTTGAAATGTTATAAAAAAAGATCATAGATAAACACATCTATACTTAGAGCGTGTTCGCGGTATACACGTTGGTTCTGACAGATAGTCACTGGTGACCGAACGTAACAAGAGTGTTATACAAATGGAAAGAACATGCGTATTACAGGTTGATACGTATGCATGTATGTATGAATGTATGTGAGTGCGCACTGACCTGACGAGTCGGCATAGTGTGCAGTGCTGGGTCGCGGCGCCGAGAAGAACAGATGCGTGCGATAGTGATGCTCCTCCATGCAGGAATAGCCACGATCCCGCGTCCGCTTGGCGGCGTTCCGACCCGGACCGAGACCGCCCTTGCTCTTGAAGCCGCCGCCGCCGCTCGACTTCTCGACGGTGAAGTTTTTACGGAACATAAGATTCATGATGCCGCCGTGAGATGACGCTCAGGAGAAACGTAACCGACGCCGCTTATTGGTGCAGGATCTTGCCGCGGTTTTCGAAGGGGCCAATCGCGCGCGCCCTCTGCTTACGTTTTCCACCAATCGCGTACGCAGCGATCGAATTGGTTCTAGTTCGATTTATAAACGACAATGTTTTTATTTTAATTAAATCGCGCGTTTAATTTTAGTCGACCAGAACAGCTGCGATCTTGGTCATAATTTTGTTTTCCATTCGGCGGAGTTAATTACACATTTGCGTCGTCGTTATTCATTCGGTAGAACGAAAGCTTATTTCGATTTACAGTCCAATCAAATAATTCGTTTTTACGACTTGACTGACAGCCAATCCGTAAATTGAAAAGTTCTTATTTTGAATTATGAAATATTGGCGCCAATTCTTGTTGCACTTTTCAATTCTTCCTCTATGTTCACAGGTAACAGCATGGTTATTGGATCACTAAATATTTTATTTTTATTTAAACACGAATTTTCATGGAATTTAATAAAAGGTGCCACCAATATACGAAGCGTGCGCTCTAGACCAGTTTGAACCGGTATCGCAAAACGAAATGAAATAAACTGATTTCAGTACTGTATTTTTGTTTGTGCTCAGTCGCGTCGCAAGTAGCACCCGAGTACATTTATTTATAAGATATACCTCACTCCATTTATTTCTGGCCAGTACTAGATTTAGATTTATGAAATAAAACCGGTAATTCTCAGGTTGAAAAGTTGTAATTCATTGCGTGTTTACGAAATTAATGTTTTTTCGTATCTTTTATTATTTTAGATTATATTTAAGTGATGAAAAAATATATAGTGGCCTTCATTAACAGACTGAGTTCGTTAAATATACTTCTGTTTATTTTGCAACATTTCAGTGTACCTATGTACACATTCAAATTGTAACGTATTCTTATATAAGTTTATAAGCAAGATATCTAAAATGATTTAGTTTATTCTCTTTCTAAGCAAGATGCAAGAAAATTAATGTATAGTATAAGAAGGTTTGGAAAATAGCAGAAACTAACAAAATAATATGTAAAATAAAATAAAAAAACAGGCAAGCGCGTGCCCAAGAGTACTAGTACTAGTTATGTAACTAGTTATGTTTGTATATATTAAGTCGTTGTTACAATTTAACCGAAATAAAGTTAATTAAATATTTTAATCAAATGACAGTACTCAGAATTTTTATCACCAAGAATTTAAAATTATCAATTACTGAAAAAATGACATTTTTGAAATTATTAGCGTCACAGGAAAATTTTCGAATTTTTTCCGTTCGGCTCCATAGGTTTTTAGAAAAATGGTTTACTTTCTTTTACAAAATTAGGTAGGAGAAAAATATTTAAAGCCATCTTTTACAACTTTTACCTAAGTTAACAGCTTTTATTCGATCCGTAGGTACATTACGTTTTATATAAATTAAACGAAACTACGTGATGTAGTATTATTTCTACTTTCTTTAATTTCTTTACCACGATCTAGGTTTCGTTGTATTACAACATCTTCAGGTGGGAAGCAAAGCTCTTTGCTAATATCCCACCTGAAGATGATGTAATACAACGAAACCTAGGTCGCGGTAAAGAAATTAAAGAAAGTAGAAATAATACTACATCACGTAGCTTCATTTAATTGTGAATAATGAATTTCTACAAAATTAACGCCAAATATATTCAATAAATTAAACAGTTTGAAGTCTGCACTCGCCGGGTCACAGGTTTCATAAACGAATTTAATTCGGGTTAAACTATTTGAAGAATTGGTATGATTACGAAGTCATAATGCGACCTGATGATACAGAAGTTCTGTAAAAATATGTTCAATTGAGTTTATTTTATTTAACTTTTATCGTATTATAAACACCAAAAATTGTTATAGATAATGATTATTATGCAATGAACATGAACGAGTTGGTGAACACAAGGTTTCTTATTATTGTGTTGATCAAAATATTTAATTCAATATCGTCACATTGTTTTGGTGTGAGTTTAGTTTAACGAAAATGCGGATGTCACCTTTTTGAAATTAAAAATATACATGAAGGACAACTTATTTAATAAAATATTAACTCTGTCGCGATTAAATAATAAAAAAAATATTTTAAAATAAATTACTGACAATGTACCTACATTTGTTATATTGCTGTATTATTTTAATATACAATTAATTACATACTGCCTTAACAAATATATAAATGAAATGTCAAAAATAAACGTTAAGTATCTATCTAAATATATTATTTCTAAAAGGTGTTTTTTGGTCGAGCGGCTCGATCTCTTTAACTACTGCACCAAAAAAAATACCCACTTAAAGCTTATGTTTTCTACTTTGGGCGAAAAATATAAAAAAATTGGAAAAAAATCTTTTTGTTAATAAAAAAATTAATTTTTATAACAATTGGCATGAGCGCCATCTGTGGGCGACACATCAAATATCTTAGCCAAATTGTATACTTGGAACACGCTAGATGGCGATATAGTGCGAAGACTTCGCACGGGTCAGCTAGTTTTTTTTTATTATAAAATAATCGCGAATTTTTTTTCTTATCCTTTCATTAAAAAAACAGCGGAATTTACATTTTCGCCGAACTGAACTTGTTCTTAAACTTTTTGTTTCGGATATATGTTTGCGATAATATATATTTTTTTTAAATATTACATGAACCTCGAAGATTCTTGTCTCTCAGCGATAAAATGTAAACAATGTTTACACTTTCTCAGTAAAAACTTATGAGGGCGCGTATTATAAGTGGTCATGGCTGTCAATAGTTCGTCTAAAATCTAAATTTTCTAATGAGCGAAAAATGAACGTAAATTAATTATATACATATTATGAAGTCATAATGCAACCTAGCGATCCAGAAGTTCTGTAAAAATATGTTCAATTGAGTTTATTTTGTTTAAACTTTTATCGTATTATAAACATATAAAAATTGTTATAGATAATTATTTTGCAATGAACATGAACCAGCTGGTGAACACCATCTGATCTATGACGAAGTAGCACATTGTTCTACGGTAATAATTAGTATGATATATTAGCGTCAATAACTAAATATATGCTGTTTTAAATACACTTGTTGGAGAATAAAACAACAAGTATCTTCATTTTTAGGGTTCCCTAAGTGAAAACGTAGAAACAGAAATAGTCCCATAGATGCCCTGATCAGTTTGGAAACAATTAAACGTTCTGAAATTTATTTAATTTTTCTTTGTTTTTCACCTAACACCTTTCATCTATCTTTCGAAGTAATAAATTCTATTTCCAAGTGAAATTTCAAGTGCCGTAGACAAAATGCAGGAAAAACAGGTGCTATAGGCAAAATCATGTCTCCATAAAGTATCATATAGTAGTCACCCTATGACATCTCAATTACTCAAGTAAAAAAACATTCTGAGCGGTCAGTTTAATAGAGCGCATAGAAACATCTTTGTTGTTTGACTTCCTTTTAAGATGGTTTACTTTCGGTAAGGTTGCCCAGTACACAACGTATTAAGAAAGAGTAAATAATGAAAGAAATACATCGTTGCTTTCGAGTACATTTATAAAATAAGTCAGACAAATGATTTATATATATCATTGTGAAACATATATACATTTATATACACATTGTTTCACAATGTGTATATAAATGTTGTTTCAAATAACATGTCTATTATCCAAACAGCAGATTCTGTATATCAATCTGAGTATATTTCAAGACTGTTTCTGTAAAAAAATGTAAATTTTTTTTCTTTGTAAATTTGACAGTGTTTTTTTTAACGAACGATTGAGAATTTTCATCCAGTTTTTAATATTTTCTGCTAAGTTTGATGCACAAAATCATCTGAATGAATAACACACAAGTACTTTTTTACACTTGTATGTATACATGGTACGTATCAAAGAGTTCATATTCTCATGTGCCAAATGTATTTATTTTTGTATACATGGCGAATATCACAATATTAAATGAGAATTAAAAAAACCATTCTAATAAAAATTTATTTTTGTTTTATTTTTACATTCCGTAATTATTTGCAACTTTGAGAAAATTATTATCAATGAAAAAGTTGAAACTGTACATAAGTAGTAATTTATATTAATATACCTATAATTACTGACGAGTTCATATTTTATGTTTAAGTGTATATACTTATAGTAATTCCGAATCTTAAATAATCTTGAAGTAAAATCGGATAATGAGTTGAATTGAATATTTAAGTTGTTGAAAATCAGCAATGACCCCTTATCCTTTGTTACTTATGACATTATGTTAGACAATTAATAACTGGAGTTCTTTCTGATAGTAGATCAGTTGAAGTCGGTTATTCGCTTTGTTACATAGATATAAATTTTTGCTCCACAGATGGCGTGACAGAAGAAATTAACGCCAATCCCCCACTCTCATTATCTTATCGTCATCAAAAAAAGAAAAAAACACAGACACGGACGAACCGTCAGCAGGTTCGCACGCCAACTTTTACTTTGTCGCCTTTACGAGCGATGAATGTATTCAGAACCGTTGAGCAATTTGTTTACTTCAAGGTCGATTTGGGGCCACGATAAAATCATTCTTCGTGAGTCGTTTCGGTTTATATTTATTTTGATTGGTAATGGGGAAAGTGGGTAATTTTGTACATTATTTTGGATGAATAATAACGTGATTTCATTACCGTATGTGAAGAAGTAATGGAAAACTAAAAGTTTGGTACGTAATTTGACTTGGAAAAGGGTGCTCACTTCGTTACCATGTAATTTGTACATGGATATTTTTTAAAGAGTGATTGACCTAGTGAACTTATAGAATGATAATAAAAGTTAGAAAAACTGTTTTTCAAATTTTGTTTCATTTCATTTTTTTTTCAATCACGCGAAATCTATTAGACTGATTTTGATGACATATATAATAATAGTTTATACCCTCGAGCAACATATAGGATACCTTTTATCTGGATATTACAGATTTAAAAAAACCTGACTTGGTGAATATTGTGATATTGGCACTACCAGCGCCATCTATTAGCGTTTTTAGTAAACGTTATGTTCGTTAATATATCGCGATATGGTACTGCCAACACCATCTATTAGCGTTTTTAGTAAACTTTATGTTTATGGAGGTTATTATTATTCGCAATGCAAGTGCAATGTTTTAATTTGTTTATTTTATGATCTTATATTAGACACAAATAATTAGTTTATGGTAAATCGCAGCTCGACTTGCGCCCACTCCCCCCTGCAACCCTGCCGGCTCCCGGGTATCTAACATCCCGCCACTGTACACCAGCTGTGGGGTGGAGATTTTCTTTAGTTTTCTTCGTAACCTTTTCATCATCATAATAGTGTGAAGTAGGACGATGAAACAAAAATTAAGTCGGTCTCAGGTTTACTGTCTGTAACTTGTGTGAAATTCATGTCGATGGCTTCAATATTTTTAGAATTGAATGCCTTCGTAAAGGCAGGAAGACATTGTGTTACTATTTAATCAGTTTTAGAAATGGGATATGCAAACGAAAAACGTATCCTATTGTATAAAATCACAGTCAGACACTTCAGTTTTACTTATCTATATTGTTAGGTTCAAGAAAACTTTTCCCAAAATGTTTCAGTGTTTTCAATGTTCTATTACTTTTGCAAATAGTTACGCAGTGGTTAATTAAACGACTTCCTGTTTTTTAAGTTTGGTCTGTCTATCACAAACGTTTTTATCAGAAACCATTTGACGGAGACACATGAAATTTGGCATAGTAATACTAAACAGGGTAACCCGCACACATCTCAATAGCTAAAACAAAAAAAATATTAATTTGGAAACTTTAGGAGGAAGGTGGTTGCAAATTAAGAACTCGAAATTTTTTTTATCATTTTGAAGGGCTCTAGTATAAAGGTTTCTCCTTATAAAGTTTTTCATAAGTTTAGGTATCAAAACTTCAGATATATATTGAAAATTACACAAAAAATATGCCTCCCCGTATTTCCCCCGTCATAATTATGGGTTGTTAGAAGCCCACGTAAATGTTGTAGAAAAACTAACATTCTGGATGTCATAATTTTCGAAATATGAGCCATGATTTACGTCTTTTAAAGATATAGCAGGCAATATATTTAAGTTTTTCTATATTTAAAGCTGATTCTTTCAGAAACAATGCTAAGTACTTTTAAAAATAGTCATAATAATTGAAGAGTAAAAATTTACATTTGTAAATAGTTTAATAGATACATTTAATTACACAGGTCTATAATGGTTTTTCCCCTTTTAGATTTGATTACTGATTTTAAAACATTTTGGGGCGTTGAGTACGGTTGAGTACGGTTGAAAATGCTAAAAAAATCCTTCATATCAGGATATTTAGTTATTTAGCATAGTTTTTTTTGCCACAAGTACCTAGGTCTGATATTTTATTTTAATTGTTTCTTATTGAACAAAAAACACACTGAATGGTTACAGTAGACAACAATGAAGAAGTTCTCATAAATAGTTAGTTAAACATAACGTAATTAACTAAATGACATACCCTTATTATTGGAAAAAGGGGGATTTTTAGGACATTTGCTAAAGACCTCATTTAACCGTAATTAACTTAAATCATTAGAAGAGGGTTAACTAGAGTAGATTAATAGAGACAGAGGATAACACTGGACGAACAAAGAATGGCCACCGAGAACTGAACTAGTTCCTGGAACCAAAAATGTTGTGACAGAAATTTTAAGCCCCCCGAAAAAAGTTTTGCTACACCATTTACACATAAAATTGGGAATGATGAAACAATTTGTGAAGACGCTAAATAAAGAAGGAGAAGGTTTTAAATATCTACACCAAATTTGTCCACCTCTATTTGAAGCTAAAGTGAAAAAAGGTATATATCCTTGACCCGGACATAAGAAAATTGATAAAAGACACGAATTTCGATGAAAAATTAAGTGAAATTGAACTAGAAGCTTGGAGATCTTTTAAGGAAGTAGTGAACAATTTCCAAGAAAACCATAAAAGTCCAAATTAATATTGAAAATTTCGGAAAAATGGGATGTTCGATGAGCATTAGACTTCACTTAATTCCGCTGGGACTACGTTTCTGATAACTTGGGAGCTGTAAGTGAAGAGTAAGACGAAAGATTTCATCAGGATTTAAAAGAGATAGAACGTCGCTATCAGGGAAGGTGGAATAAAACGATGATGGCAGACTATTGTTGGTTGCTAAAGCGAGATGATCCAAATCGGACTTTTAAGCGAAAATCTCACAATCGGAGCTTTGCTGAAAAAAAATAAAATACAACAAAAGTATTCAATATTTCTAATTAATTATTAACATCATTTAAATATGTTTATAATATTTTGAAGTCATGTAATTATTTTTTCATTGTAATATAATTTTTTATTTAGTAAAGTTGGCTTGTTTTTGCGATTTCATACATAGGGCTTTTCCAGAAAAAACTGAGGGTGATGGGGAAAATCTAAGTAAAATAAAAGTAAAAATTTGCAGACCTGTGTTATTTATAATTATTTTACAGTATTACTAAGAAAAATGAATTGTTTGTATAGAAAAGGAATCTTCAATCATATAATAAACATCTGTCTAAAGTGGTTAATAATTAATAGTGACTTAACATTAATTAAGTCACTATTAATTATTAAGAGTGTTATTGATATTTGTAAACACTTTTCAATTGTATTACTTAATCGATCTGGTTCTTTGTTAAATTTTAATAGGTTTTACAATTACGATGTGCTGATGATAACATTTTTCAGTTTACCTGAAGAACACACAAATTTATTCTTAAGTTTTCGAATAGATAAGCCTTGGTTTTCATCTTGCCATAAATCGTGATAAAACGAACGTGTTGATAGTAGATTGAATACAAGCGGTCAAATACGAGGCGGCCAAGTGTACGCGAAGGGTCCCATAATGTGGCACAATATTAACATTAATTCTTTATCAAGATAAATGTCATAGAAACACGTGATTTGTAAAATAATTGGCCAATTACATCTGTCAATGCAAAATATTTTAAGTTATTTGACAGTTAATACAGAAATCTATTACTTCCTCTATCTACTAATTTAGAACTCAGGAAACAAATGCGGTTTTTTACCAGAAATAGTTTGACATTTTTTTTTGATTTCATGTGAAAGTATACACATTAAGAACGACATATTTAAAAGAAAATTCGGCAACTGACAATTATTTATAACAAAAAATAAATATAATTATGGTAATTAATTTTTAAGATATAAATTTATAATATACTGTGTATAAAAGAAACAATACAAATGATATATGTAACTAAAATAAGTTCCGGCCGAAACTAATGTATTAAAAATTTGTTTAATAAATAACTTTCATAAAAAGTGTATTTTATTAAAAAAAAAATATTTGTTACAAATATTTCGAAAGAATAAGCAAAAGCCCAACCCAGAGGATTCCAGCCCAGCCTGGCCCGACCTAACCCGGCACGGCCTGGTCCAGCCAACGCAGCCTAGCCCAGCTCAGTACAGCTCAGCCCAGCCCGACCCAGTCTAGACCAGCCCAGCTTGGCCCAGCCCTGGCCTGGCTGGGCTAAATTTAAATAATCAACAATAAATATTACCAACAATACATTTTTTATTATTAATTAAATAATAAAATTTTAAAAATGAAAAAATAATACGTGAATTTAAAATGTATTTAAAAATTAGGCAACTACAAAATGTAACGAATGCCATAAAATATAAAAAAAATGTATAAGCCGTAATACAAATAGACTTTATTGTTTTCTGAATGTTGGTACCATATAAGCAAAATGTAATAGTTGAAATTGACAAATTAAAAGCTTAAAACATATTCCATCACAAACAAAACCATTAGGCACAACATTTTTCAAATTGATTTTTTTGAAATAAATAATGGTCAGCTGCAGAACATTTTGACAATCAAACAAATTATCAAAATGTAAAAAGTAAATTGCATTTATATCGAACTTAGAACTAACTATTCCGTCGTTAATACTGCGGCTCGTTTGACCATGCGACCTCTGCCTATGCCGGTATAGGCCCCGCACGGTGCAGCGACAGCCGCCTAACAACCGCCGCACCACGTTTCGTACCGACCGCTAATGTTCTGAGTTATAAGCTTAGTTACCTATATTTTATTTATTTTTTTTACTAAAGTATGCCACTAGAATCATACCAAGTTGATGCTTGTTTGTGGCGCAGGAAAACAGAATGTCGACAAAATGCATTTATTTAAAATTTCTTGTATAAGGACCCCCTCCTTGGGATCTGATTTATTCACTTTTTAACACATTTGTGGCGATAGAGGACATAGTAGCACGTATTCTGTGAAAATTTCAAGTGTCTTCTTATTACGTTTCAAAAGATATAGCCCTGTGACATACAACGGACGACGGGGGGCTTAGCAATAGGGTCCCATTGGCATCTTTTGTGTACGGAACCTTAAAAATGGAAAACAAGCCAAAAGTTCTAGTAGTTCTAGTAGTTATACTATTTTATTTTGTTATATTATGTGTAAAAAAGAAGAAATATAATTTATGTATTATAGTGTTTTACATTGTATTAGATTAACTTGTACAAATTTTATTTTTATAATAAAAATTCTTTTTGTTATATTAAATAAAGTTATTTTTTTATAATAACTTATTTTTAAAGTTCCATACTTTAAACGGAAAAACGAGAACCTTATAAGATTACTCACGTGTCCGTCTGTCCGTTTCTCGTAGCCGTTTATGTCGGAAAATATTTCATGTAGAAATTTGAAATTTGAATTTAACAGTGATTCGAACTCGTACTCAAAAATATTCTTATGGAAGTTTCAAGGGAGCAAATTTAGTACTGAAATCTTTTTTCAAATTCCATGTATAGTATGGTGCATTGTTTGCCCTTGACTGCGCGATGCCTCGCGCGGATCCGGGTTCGATTCCCGGCCGCTCGTCGAGCGGTGCTGGACTGGTGTTCTCCGCCATATGTATCAATTAGATATTGTCTGTACTTACAGAAATAAATAAATATATAAATATTTATTGCGCTAATAAGTCCATATTAGTGATGACTTATGATAAATCATTTCACTTGAAGCGAGGCACGGAATCATCGATACGCGAGTCAGACTTACACTTGGTCGATTTATTTTAATTATATTATTGTAATCTAAGCTCAATATTAAACATTACAAATTTAATCGTATATTTTTTTCGAAACAAACAAGAAATTGAACTTATAACAAATTATTGCATATATGCATAATATATACAATTTGTATAACACTGTTATTATAAATATTTTATTTTACTTTCAGAATAAAACAAGTTTAATTCAAGAAATATTTTCATAATATGATCGGTTTTTACTACGTTAGGTACAGTATTAGGTTAACGATAATTGTGATTACTTATTACAACTATCATTAAGCAAACTACTACGTAATGTATTATCGATATAATATTGTTTTCCAATATTCACATTTGTAATTTCATTTTGATGTGCCTAGCAGACGTCGATAAAACTGCTGATCGATATGTCAACCCCTTGACAGCGCCTACATATTTTCCTAAATTTCGACAGCCGTCAATGTAAAGTAAATATATATTATTTTATTATATATAGTCTGTAGCAGCGACTTAGTAAGTAAAGTATGGAGATAATGGATCAAAAATGTGGAGATAATGGTCATATGCGCATTAAAATATAAAAATAAAGTGTTAAAATACATATAGTGACATCTATTGATGTGCACAGGCACGCGTATTTTTTCTGATTGAGTGAACCGATTGCGATAAAATAAAAACTAAATGTTATTTCAAGTTAATCACTATGTTTTTTAAGGTCTTCATTCGAATTACATCAGTAGTTTTTAAGTTATGCTTGCGTAGACAAATAATAAACAGACAAAAATTAAAAAAAAATAAGTTTAATGGATTTTTTCACTAATCCTTATTGTCCTATCTTTTATAAAATAGTTTTAATGTACAGACACGCCAAGTTTACAGTTTTATTGTATGTATAGATTTTAATCAAATCTTGAATGATTTGTCTTATTTAAACAATATAGATAGCGCATGTGTAATGAGTGTAGTGATCGACCGAAATTGGATTTTTAGCCGAAACCGAACCTTCGATTTCTGTGCTAGTTTTGGCCGTAACCGAAACTTTTTTAGACTTATAGATATGTACACAATTCCCTCGAATTTAGATAGACTTATAGGAGCACTTGGACTTATAGGAGCACTTGGACAACTTACCTCAGATAATGTATGTTTTTCTTATTCAATAGGGTTACATGAAATGAAATACTAGAGTTAATTTGTGAAATAAAAAAATATGTTTTACTTCTGGTATTAAATTAGTTGCACTTATATTTTAAACCAGTCTAATTTTCATTTCAATAGTCTTTCATCGAGTATCGTAATGCAATCTTAATATGTAGGTAGTTACAATGTTAATATAACAAAACAACTTTTAAACGAAAATATATATTGTTTGATGCCTTTGTACGTTTGTATAACCTGTAACTATACCTATCAGTCTATCCCATTATAATTATAATCAAAATAAAATAGTGTAACTTCTTTGTAACGATTAACAGGTTAGTTTAATAGTCTTCAATAAGTATCTCTAAAACACTTAGTGAAGACTATCTCTAAAATAGTCTTCAATAACTAAGTATCTCTAAAGTACTTAGTGAAGACTATGTCTAAAATAGTCTTCAATAACTAAGTATCTCTAAAATTCTTAGTTAGTGAAGATTATCTCTAAAATAGTCTTCAATAACTAAGTATCTTCAAAATACTTAGTGAAGATTATCTCTAAAATAGTCTTCAATAACTAAGCATTTTTGTTGTAAATAAACATTGTTTTAGTTACTTAGAAAATAAATCAATAATCATAATTAAAAAGTCTTATATTTTAAGCTAAAAAAAGTAGATTTTCTGCATTTTCACCTAGCAAATTACTGCGACGATCTGCGTATATTTGTCCAGCAGCACTGAAAATTTGCTTGCTGGGGATGCCAGTTGATCGTGCGGAAAGGTACTTTAACAATGCTTTTCTCAACGTTGGATATGGACTGGAGTTTCGCAATGAAAATATACCAGCAGTACGTTGTAGTCGTGGCTCGGACAAATAACACTGGATTGTTTGTTTCAATACTGAAGTTTCATCATATTCTGTTTCATTTGTATTTATCTGAGTCTCACATGGGGTATTGTCGTGGACAGGCACAGACTTTCTTGTTTCTGTGTATTGTATGTAGCAGTATCGGTTCTGTAGAAGCTGAAAGGATAGTGTTTATATTTACCGCCCTGTTATCATTACACCCCCATAAAAAGCTACGATTTCTCTGATTGCTATGTTAATTGCATCGGAAATTAGAGTTAGTTAGAGTAGAAGTTAGTTTCTTCGATTTAAAATTTTTTTGATTCACGGTTTCATGTAGAGAATTTTTCATGATTACCATCGTTTTCCAATCGAACTTGTAATTTCCGATTAAGTAATAATACCAAAGTTATAACTATCGAAATGCAAGCGTCATTTAATGATAAATCAAGGGTGACATCATAAAAGAATATTAATACTTCAGTCAGATTTTTCATAATGTTCTATTCGGTAGGGCAAAGTGTAAATATTTTACCATGTTGGAGAATGTGCAAGTTTATTGTATTTTTTTGCTCTAAAAGCCTCTGGAACATCAAATAGGTACTGATCCACCTTATATCAATATTTTGCACCAAAGCATGTTCTGGCACCCTACATTGGTTTTGGCATTCCTTTATTTTTCTTGTTGCTGGCTCAATGTGTGTTTTCGACATTTTTTCACTGTGTGTCTCGGCAACTTTTCGGCATTTTTTTTATTATTTGTTTGGCGTCTTCATCTGCAAATAACGTTTGCTTGATCACCAAATGTAGCGTATGTGATAAACAGCCAATTAACTCATAGTGTGCAGTTCGCATAGCGCAAGCCATGTTTGCGACATTATCGAGCGACACTAAACAATCTCGCCATTTAAGTTCCATTCGTTATTCATTTCCGCAAATTTTTGTATAATATACTGACTGGTATGATCTTCTCCATAACAGCTGTACCCAATATAAGTTTTAGGCGTTGATGATTTATAATGAAATGACCTATAAGTCTAAGAAGGGAACATGTTTTGATTGCGTTGGTCCATGTGTCAGCAGTAACACGCAACCACTCTGATTTTGCGACTAAATTTTTTCCTTTAACTTTCACCTTCTCAGAAGCTTGCGGCATTAATGTAGTTCGAAAATTTTTTTCAGTCTTCAGTCTATATTTGTGAATAGTATCAGGATCAGTAAAATTAAGCCGTTGGAATGCATCGCCTTTCACCAATGAATAGGGAACATATCGACAACAATCAAATCCATAATCGCTTTGGATTTTTCACATTTAGGTTTAGACAAATTCGGAATGGTCGATTGAACAAGTTTAGATTGATCAGTACTCGGTATCTTCAGAGAGACTTTAGTTCGTTGTTGTATATTTGATTCACTTTTTCATTTTGTTTAATTCTGACTGTCGCTTTAGAACTTGTCTGTGCTCTGGATTATGAAGTTTACTTAAATGCTGTTTTACTTCATATAATGTTTGTTTTTTGGATTCTTGACTTTCCACTGAAATGATTTATTACAAATTGTTTTGGATAAATCATTAGTATTCTAAAGTCCAAGTGATCGCGAAATGCCTGCGATAGCCTAACGCGACCCGAGAGTTCACGAACGTACGTTCCGGCCAAGCCAAAAGCTTCAGCCGAATTGTGGCCAAAACCGAAACTTCGGTCGAAACCTAGTTTTTGGCCAAAATTTGGTTGAAACCGGAACCGAAACTTCGGTCGATCGCTCAATGAGAGTATTATTCCACACTATGCTTTCATTACACACCTATTATCCAGATTGTTTAAATTATAATAATCTTTTAATATTAAACAAAAAAACAGTTTTCATTTTCTACGCGTTTAATGTAGTACAAAGATCGATAATAAAACTTATAGATAAAATGTTAAGACGTATTTAGAATTTGTATTTAAAATTTGACGTTTTGGTGTACATTTTTTGTTGAGAAATCAGTTTGAATGTGTAAAATTATTGTGTCTCACTGTTAAAAGGTAAGTTTGTGTATTTACAAACTTCAGTTACCATTTTTATTTAATTTACTAAATCAAAGGGGGGCATGAAAAAGTAAAGGGTGGGGGTCATGAAAATATAATTTATAGTCGGGGGAGCCTCAACAAACAAAAAGGTTGGGAAACCCTGCTCTAAAAGGTGTTATCATTACGTCATGTTTTTAATGAATTTTTCCCAAATTTTATTTCATTGTTCCACAATTTTTACTTCTTTAATTACTTACAAAAAATTTTTGAGTTCATTTTTGGGTCACTCCTTAAAGATAGCAGCGTCAAATTTGTCAGTTAAAGAGCTGATAAAATAAAAAAAAGGTTTTGGAGTAGGTTCTGGAAAAAGAAGTTATAAAACTTTTTTCAAAATGACGTGAAAAATTAAGTACGAAATCTGGTGTTTAGAATATTTCGTGTTGCCTTTAAGTTTTTGGAGCCATTTTAAGATGTATGTAAGTAAATACTTTTATTCCAAATAGGCCAGAGTCAATTAGTTAATAAAAATAGGCTTCTATTACAATTACTCGCATCACAAATAAACCTATTGCCTTCAATCTATGAGTTTGGCTAAAGAACAAGAAAAAAATTTATAACTCGGAAACTGTCAAAAATCGCTAGCCTAGATATTTTCTACCAAAAAGGATCTTCTTGAGCTATCAGTAAAACGTTAGTTTGAAATGGTAGTTTTATTTCTTTACATTGACAAACGTGAAATGTTTGACGTTGTCAATGTAAAGAAATAAAATATAAATACCTATACTTCTCTAAAGACCGTATAGACTACGACACTAATTGCGACACAAATGTCTGACACTAAAGTCTGGCAGTTCACACATAAGGCGGTTTCGGTGTCGCGACACTAAACCAAGTGTCGCAGTAAATGTCGCAAGTACAGATGGCGGATAACACACAGATACTCAATGTATATTTACACTGAGTGTATATATCAAAGTGTCGTAGTCTCAACGCAGCATTACACACAAGTATTGTCGTTATTTACTTCTCTCTTACGCACTATTCGCGTGAAGTTTGTTCATATAATTATCGTAGAGTAAAATCAAATTTCAAATAACTGTTCGAATAATTATGATAGAGTAAAATCAAATTTCAAATAACTGTTCGAATAATTATCGTGGAGTAAAATCAAATTTCAACTAACTGTTCGAATAATTATCGTAGAGTAAAATCAAATTTCAAATAACTGTTCGAATAATTATAGTAGAGTAAAATCAAATTTCAAATAACTGTTCGAATAATTATCGTAGAGTAAAATCAAATTTCAAATAACTGTTCGAATAATTATCGTAGAGTAAAATCAAATTTCAAATAACTGTGCGAATAATTATCGTAGAGTAAAATCAAATTTCAAATAACTGTTCGAATAATTATCGTAGAGTAAAATCAAATTTCAAATAACTGTTCGAATAATTATCGTAGAGTAAAATCAAATTTCAAATAACTGTTCGAATAATTATCGTAGAGTAAAATCAAATTTCAAATAACTGTTCGAATAATTATAGTAGAGTAAAATCAAATTTCAAATAACTGTTTGAATAATTATCGTAGAGTAAAATCAAATTTCAAATAACTGTTCGAATAATTATCGTAGAGTAAAATCAAATTTCAAATAACTGTTCGCATAATTATAGTAGAGTAAAATCAAATTTTAAATAACTGTTCGCATAATTATAGTAGAGTAAAATCAAATTTCAAATAACTCTTCGAATAATTATAGTAGAGTAAAATCAAATTTCAAATAACTGTTCGAATAATTATCGTAGAGTAAAATCAAATTTCAAATAACTGTTCAAATAATTATAGTAGAGTAAAATCAAATTTCAAATAACTGTTCTAATAATTATCGTAGAGTAAAATCAAATTTCAAAAAACTGCTCGAATAATTATCGTAGAGTAAAATCAAATTTCAAATAACTTTTCGCATAATTATAGTAGAGTAAAATCAAATTTCAAATAACTGTTAGAATAATTATCGTAGAGTAAAACCAAATTTCAAATAACTGTTCGCATAATTATAGTAGAGTAAAATTAAATTTCAAATAACTGTTCGCTTAATTATCGTAGAGTAAAATCAAATTTCAAATAACACTTCGAATAATTATAGTAGAGTAAAATCAAATTTCAAATAACTGTTCGAATAATTATCGTAGAGTAAAATCAAATTTCAAATAACTGTTCGAATAATTATCGTAGAGTAAAATCAAATTTCAAATAACTGTTCAAATAATTATAGTAGAGTAAAATCAAATTTCAAATAACTGTTCTAATAATTATCGTAGAGTAAAATCAAATTTCAAAAAACTGCTCGAATAATTATCGTAGAGTAAAATCAAATTTCAAATAACTTTTCGCATAATTATAGTAGAGTAAAATCAAATTTCAAATAACTGTTAGAATAATTATCGTAGAGTAAAACCAAATTTCAAATAACTGTTCGCATAATTATAGTAGAGTAAAATTAAATTTCAAATAACTGTTCGCTTAATTATCGTAGAGTAAAATCAAATTTCAAATAACACTTCGAATAATTATAGTAGAGTAAAATCAAATTTCAAATAACTGTTCGAATAATTATCGTAGAGTAAAATCAAATTTCAAATAACTGTTCGAATAATTATCGTAGAGTAAAATAAAAATATATCTACTGAAAAGTCGCCATTGTTTATCAGACTGATATCAGTGGAATAAATTAGTTCTTTAAGTAATTATGTGATAGATTATTCGCTGAATGAAAAATCGGTCCTAGCATATTTTTTGAATCATTATCAAAGATGTCGACAACAAAATTACTCTTTTAGAAATGAATGCGCATTAACAGACATATTGGTATATATTTTTTGATGGTTATTATAGCAGTATTTCAGAATTTCCATTAACTAAAAAGGATACCACAACACATTATTAAAAAAAAACACAAGCAATAACATTAAGCCAAAACACGCGAAAAACCAGCCCCCGACTACAAGCATCATTAAGCAGAATAGGACCCGTTCCTCATATAAGAGACTGCAGCGGTGCCGCCCGCTGGACAGCATAATACCTTGGTGAATGGCCTGGAACAAGAGCAGTTTGAAAGGCACACGTTATGTTTGCGAGGCGGCGAAGCCTAGCGTGTGCGAATTTAACCCCCTAATACACATTACTATACCAGGCCTGTTTGATTTACCGACACTTCTTTGTTTCTATGTAAATGTTATTTCGTGAAGAGCGGATATCCGTATTTGTCATTTATTTAATATCGCGATAAAGTAATGAAAACTATGTAATGATTATATGTACTACTTTAAATGAATATTAACAGTTACAAGAGAGACTGTTATATCTATTCATGGATATGACATGACAGTCTAGGGGTAGGATAAACATCCATTTAGATATTGGAGGTACCATAAATATAAATTCAGGTATATATAATTTAGGTTCTTAAAACTGTTTTCTTTATTTAAATAATTGTTATTTATTACCTACTTTCAGAATCCATTTAAATATCGGAGGTATCATAACTATAAATTCAGAGATATATAATTCAGGCTCTTAAAAATGTTTTCTTTATTTAAATAATTGTTATTTATTACCTATTTTCAGAATCCATTTAAATATTGGAGGTATCATAAATATAAATTCAGGAATATATAATTCAGGTTCTTAAAACTGTTTTCTTTATTTAAATAATTGTTATTTATTACCTATTTTCAGAATCCATTTAAATATTGGAGGTATCATAATTATAAATTCAGAGTATATAATTCAGGCTCTTAAAAATGTTTTCTTTATTTAAATAATTGTTATTTATTACCTACTTTCAGAATCCCTTTAAATATTGGAGGTATCATAATTATAAATTCAGGGATATATAATTCAGGCTTTTAAAACTGTTTTCTTTATTTAAATAATTGTAACTTATTGTCTATCTTTAGAACGTGAGATTTATTTCAGGATGAGAAGAGAAGAGATTTATTTCAGAACATGGTTAATAGGTGGGTCAAATCGCTTTGAAGATAAAAAGTTTTTAAGACCTGCATTGTTTAAGGCTTCCGTATAACGAAAAGAAAAACAGAATATTATTATAATTCTAATCACGTGTTTGTCTGTCACACCTTTTTTTTTGAAACCGTTTGATATTGAACTTTTAAATTAGATTTCGCGATAAAGTATATTAAGTCGCATTATGTCAAAAATATTTATATGGAATTTTAGAGGAGATGTATGAAGTACTCGAAATTTTGTATGTAATTTCATGTATTGCGTGGAGCGAGTTAAACAATTCCAAAAGTATTTTATGAAAAGTTTTATATTAGCTAGTTCTCGCTAAAACTAGCGGATTAACATAGAGACAATTTATATATTCAAAACTAGCACTATGTTAAATTGGCCATAGTAGCCTGCTAATCAACAGGCTATCCTTTGGATGCCTAATTATTTATCCCAATATTTATTTCAATACTAAAATTAAATATTTCGGTGTGTAAATACACTATTTATTGGAAAGGAAGAAGTAGTATTCGGTTACTTCTTAAGGAAGTGCTAAATTTTCCTATGTAAACTCTATATTTACAGTAAGCTGTGTAATATATTCATACAATGCAGATTAATATATTATATAGCCTACAACTCACCGCAGTCCAAACCTACAACTAGTCAAACTGCATGAAGAAGACGCAGCTTTTAATTCCGCTCACACCATAAGAACGTTTTTTTAAGAAGACAAAGTCAGTTATTATTTTTTTGTATATTTACATATATAGTAATATCTTTCCATGTGTATATATATATATATATATATATATATATATATATATATATAATTGTTAGATTATTTAATTTGCCCCCTCTCCATCTTTCACATAAATATTTTTAACGGTTAGCTATTGCGTAATGTGCTTTTTTACTATGCCAAATTTTTAGTTTCCAAGTGCTTTCTGAGGAACATGGCTGTAACTAGCTGATAGACGGACATGTGCTTGTTTTTAAAAGCGTTCCACTTTTTTTTTGGGTACGAAATCTTAAAAAAAAAACTCGTGGTTGATAAAGAAAATCTTTGAATATCAAAAAGAAATCAAACTTACAATTTTGAGGGCATACCATATGTATTTTGATGGAGCACCCTCACGTTGGGGTGTTAAATAATGATTTATTATTACGTTGTTTATCACTGGTGTATCAAAACAACGAGAGTTTTCGTTGTAAATAAATTTCGTGCCGTGTTTTCGTTAAGGGTTCTCTGACCTCGAAGGGTTAAATAGGACGCAGCCTTGACATTTGTGGGTCACGCGAGTGACTGTGGCCGGCAGGGGGCCGAAAAACAGATTTACAAGTGCGATGAATGTTTGCCGTGGAAAATTGTATGGTCTGTACGATTAGCTGACGTAATAGAAAAGAATTGTGTGGAAAAGCTAGCCTAATTAGGAGCTTGCGGGTGCTTTCATAAAGGGTTGGGAAATTCTGTGTGGATTATGGATATTTCGTGTGTTGACCGAATTTTTAGCATCAAGAATATTGAATTTCACTACTGATCTATAGTGAATGGGTCTTAAAGATATTTTTGGTAAACTTTAGAAAATATGTGCTTTTTAAGTATTTTGTATCGTACATTAAGATACAATTGTTTTTGATCATATTTTATATTTTTAGGGTGCCGTATCTCAAAAGACAAAAAGGAAACTTTTTTAGGATCACTTCCTTGTCCGTTTGTCTGTCTTCTAGTCAAGGCCCTTTTTCTAAGATACGTTTGGAGGTATAAAGTTGAAATTATTATCAAATACCTAGGTCCACGGTCCCTTGGACCTGTAAAAAAAATTAAGCTTCTAAGTAAAAGTAATAAAAAAAAACTAAAAATACGGTCTTTTATGCCACAATTTTTGACACCCGCAAATAAATCAAAACCAATAGAGTACTTCCCGTTGATCTGGAATCATTAAATTTGGCGAGAAGCAAGGTCTCATAGCACAAGTAAAGAGAAAAATCCGAAAATTGTTAATTTGTAGTTATATCACACTAAAAATATTTTTTTTTAATTTGCGCCTGTGAAAGATTTAGTAGGCAATATATTTTCGTTCCGAAAAATTAAAATTTTCTGAAAAATTAAATAGTTTAATAAGAATATTAAATGTTTATAAATGTCTAAATTTGTACGGAACCCTCATAGTGCGAATTACGCTCGTGTTTGACAGGTTTTTTTTAATGACTTTAGACGATGAGGATAAATTTGACATCCAAGCTAATAACATGTAGTTGTCAAAAAAAATTTAAAAAATAATCCCATAGTTGGACTATTTCAAATTAAATAAAATTGGATCTTTTTTTTAATGCTTTAAATATTGGGTACTCTGGGATATATTTCTCGATACAACATTATGTTTACAGATTTTAATTTTACAAAAGTTATAAAATTAAGCTTTTTAAAAACTTCATGAAGGGGTTTCTTTTTCATTCTTAAAGGGGTTGAATTTCAGAAAATTTTGAGGCATGTGTTACATTATTTGTATTTAGAGAATAAGTTCCAAGTTTCTCGTAAAAATTACTATAAAAATATTTTTTTCCTACAAACTGAACCACCCCTTTTCACCCCCTTAATGGTTGTATTTCGGAAAATCCTGAAACACGGGTAACATTATTTTTATTAAAGAGCATGAACACTCAGTTTTAAGTAAAAATTATCGTAAAACTATTTTCCCGATACAAACTTAGTCACACCTTTTCACCCCCTTAGGGGACGAACTTCGAAAAATACCTTCTTAAACGATACCTTCATTATAAAATCAACACCCTCTCGAAGTTACAATTTGTTATCTATTACTATGTACTAAATTCGCAGAAGATTTTAATACTATATATTTAGAAAAATTAATAAATTGGTCATTATAAATCGATGTAAACATCTAATCTTCGTATAAATTTACATAGTCTATTATCAATAAAAAAATAACTGCAATATAAGTACCAGATCACTTATAAATGTTGCTCGCGTTGTGAATTATATTTAAGACTATATATGTGCGGGTTTATTGCAGATTTATAAGTAAATTAAATACAATGTATATCTAATATGTTGTTATTTTTGTAATGGACGAAGTACATATAGAATCAGTAATAAATCAAACATAAATATATAAATAAATCCACAAAACTTTGGTAGTCTTTTTTTGACACATATAATGTAAATAAAAAGCAAAATAAAAATTTTGAAAATCCACCACGAATGTAGTTGTAATTGAAAAACGATTAAATAATTATTTTGAACACACCCCCCTGACTAAAAGAAAGTGAGAACCTTTTAACATATTTACAAACTCAAGAAAATCCGTCGGGCTGTCGAGCACTGTTTACGCCTAAAATTTTGCAGTTTTTTCAGTTCGTAACTAATTGAAATTCTTTTAGAGGCGGAAATAGCTTTTCTATGCTGCTACAATGTGACTGATATTGGGAACGGAATTGGCAATGGCAGCCCCGACAGATTTTCTTGGGTTTGTAATTATATTGATAGATTCTTGCTTTCTATTAGTCGGGGTCGGCTTGCTATTAGTCGGGGTTTCAAAAAAAAATATTTTATAGTTTTTCGATTACAACTACATCCGCCGTGGGTTTTTCCAAAATATTTAATTTTGCTTTTTATTTTATATATTTTGGAGACAAATGGGTACATTTGTTTGCAACAAAATGTTGCAGCGTCCCTTGGCGAGCTAACATCATAACACCTATTTAAGAAATATGGCCGATTAGTCCCAAATGTTTCGCGGTAAACCGTATCTAAATTGGTTAAACCGTTTGGGAGATAAATGGAAACATTCGTTTGATTAAATATTTCTTGCGACGCCCCCTGGTGAGTAATCACCGTAACAACTAACTAAAAAACAAAAACAGTGTCTAAGTCAGTCAAACCGTTTTGGAGATAAATGGGAACAGTGGATTGCACACACAAACAAACAACCTCTCATCCTAAACGCATGTACCTCATCCGTTCCGTCGTAGGTAATAATAACACAACGTTTGCGTGGTACCTCAGCTATTCATATGTAGCGTCTGAGGCGTACGTCTACAACGCGCCTATACGCGACACTACCTTATTCAATCGCTTTGTATCATTGTGTATACATTGCTCTTTTTTGCTCCATTTCCATGGCGTCGGAATGTACAGCTCTCTTTTCCATTCTCTCTACGTAATATCTTTCTTCACTCTCATGTAACGAAATGTGCCTAAACGTGACGCAACCTTAAAATTTTACTCTCTATTCTCGTCCACTCCGCCTAACAAGTTTCGCTTCAAAAAATTTTAAACGAAACATTAATACCGTTTTGAAAGATCTATCAAATTCAGTACCGGACTCAATGGCGTGCTTGAAAAAAATGTTTCGTTTCCTTTTTCCTTAGGCACATTAAATTTTTCTTTTAAAATTTCATCCACATTGTAATTGAGATACGTTTTAGAAGCACCTATTTGTAAAATTTTATGCATATAGGTCTGTAGTTGTAGAAGCGTGACAGACGGACGGATGGATGGATGGATATGATGAAGTTATATCGTTCCTTTGTTTCATTACGGAATCTTAATCATATTTTCTTTTGTTTGATTATCGTGAACAAATGATACATGCTGAATGATTTTAAATCTTGGAATAATCCAATAAAATACCACATTTAAATAAAATGTCTTCATTTGCTTTCTCTTATGAATCAACTTTAAAGTAAATAATCGTTGGCTCTGCTATTAATTTGTGGTGTGCAATATGGTGCATTGATTAAAAAAGCGGTTAATAAGATATGAACAAAATTACGGGATTAATTACGAGAGAATCCCAAAATTCCGGTACGATTGGCAAACTTAGTTTAATTTAACGTTATATCCGTAAACTGTTATTTAATTTGGTCAAAAATTTATTAAAAATTTTTTAAAACCAAAAATTATATATCACACATATACATACTATATGTAAAGATATATAATTTTGTTGTTGTTTCTTATAAATATTAAGCGTAATAAATATTACCTTTACAAATATTAACCATTTTAAATAATAACTCCTTAATAATTCCAATTAAAAGGGAAATTTGGTAGATTAATGAATTAATAAAAAAAAATCCAGTGACATAATTACGTAAAACTTCTGGAATATATTGTCTATAAGTTTGTTATAGAGATAATGAAACTTTAACAATATGCTTTTTCAACCTCTGCTGTTACAGATAATCTCCGAAACTATTGAGTAGATATCAACAGTCATTTGATCTTGACGTTAAAGAATTTAATTTTTTAGCAAGATTTTAGTCTAACTTTCTTGAAAATGATTAATCAAATTTTGAACTTCAAAAATTTATCAGTTGAAATCGATCCTCCTACAACGAGCACCATCTCAGCGCTATGCACTTCAAAGAGGTGGTGTGTCGTGTTTGAGTAGCATTGGCGTATTCTAACAACGCTCGCGACATTCACATGGCAGTTCGCACATGTGAGCGAAATGGATACACGCGGACAATGTCGCAGGATATATGGTTAGAAAAAAATTGAGATTAAATTTCAATTCTTATTAAAATATAGAATTCAAGATTCAATTTCGTTTAGGTTATAATTTCTACTGAATGATGTCAGCTTAATATCCCAAGTTATTCTAATCCAGAGAAATGGTAAAAGATTATTCTGGGTGGTTCATGTATGCCAAAGGAGTATCTTCGCCTTCATCAGTTGCACGACATCCTAAGGTGAGTTCTGGCCTTTTCAAGATATCAATCTGAGGCTGACATATTCTATGCCATTGTCTTCCATTTTCTAAGTTTTTCTTATTCCTAATCTTTGTACCTTTTTAAAGATTGTTCTCGATCTTCTTTTTCTTATTCCAATTCAAATAGACTTTACCAAGAAAACCACTTTGTCTGCATTTTTAATTCTTATCACATATCCAGTTATTTTATTTTCTAATTTAAAAAAAGAAATGTTTGTCCATCTCTCTCTGCTTTATAAAGCCCAGAATTATGGTATTACCAATTACGGTTTATACTGATGACAGCAAGTAAAATTTGGAGAATTTTTCCCTCAAAATCGTAAGTCACCGAAAAGAGTTTATGATAAAGAAAAGGGTACATTCGTTTCCACCCAGCTGTTACTCAGTTAGGGTTTAAATATTTACGTTTATGATCTGTTGGTTAAATGTTATCACCAGTTCTACTGTGGTGAAGTTCTTTGTCATTTTGTATCTTAATATTAATATTTAATTAACTTAATATTAGTATCTAATTAAAACTTGTTATTATTGAGTAGAATCCTCTTTATGAGGCTACCTATTTTTTATACGAACTTTTACCAGAATATTGACTGACAGCTACATTTATGGAAATGTTATGCCTCCTGTACGTGAAAAAAGAGTAAATTCCTGCTTCTTTAGAGTACAGTGAAAAATATATATTGTTCATTAGGAAAGAAGAATTGTGCTCTCAAAATTGATGAAAAATAAAAAATCCTCTGTTAAAATTCTGGACAGCTCTTTTTATTTCAAAACTTTCTTACCAAAGGTTTTCCTCAATTTGTTTCCGATTTAATCTAGATTTCCAATTTTTAGACCCCATAAAAGTGGCTATGTTGCTGTTTTTAACAAAAATATCGATATAATGTATAAGTAGATTTTTTTCGTAATTTGTTTTACGCGAGCGCAACATCAACCATTTTTTTTGACACCTTTTCTTAACTAGATTACACTACATAATGTAGGTGTATAAAAAAACAATAAAAACAAAACAAAGTATTCAGCTATAACTCTCATGTTAATTTCCCTGTACTCCAGAGTGCATAAAGTGAAAAATGCTATAACTAACCCTTTTATGTGTGACGAAAAATATAATTTTAAGTGTAACAAAATAACGAAATAATATACATGATCGCAGGCGTGGTGTTGCACTTGTTTTTGGAATCAGAATATAACACTATTGTTTGCCTTTTGCTGATAGCCTTTCTTTACATGAAAAAACAATTAAACCTTGTTCTACAAAGCAAATGTATAAATAAAAACAATTAAACTCCCTAGAGCGAAAAAATCAATATGAACCATCGTCCTTTTTACTCCAGAGTAGGTGGTAAATTGCTGAAAACTGTTTACGTTACAACAAAAAAGTTAATTAAAAAAGCCAACACGACTCTCAACTATTTACAATTAACATCGGACATATTAAATCGCTAGTCAATCTTGAAGCCTCGACTGTTGACAGTTCGCGAACAATCCGCTGGCAATATACACACGCTAGCTGTATCCAAACCGCGACCTGACAACATGTGGGTTGTCAACTGGATCAGCGTAAAATGTCCACTCACTTTATGGTTGATAATTACATTTTAGTTTTCTGCGTGTAAGTGCTTCTGCATGTCATTGTATTTATATTTTTAATTAAATATATTATTATTCTGTCATTCATTTTCATCGGAAGAAGACCTTGGCCATAGTTTGGAAAAAGAGAGATAAAAAGATGGAATTCGGAACTTTGTAAAAGGCTGTATTAATTTGAAAATAGTTAATCAGATCTTGTAAGTAGCTAACGACTGGAATATTATTGCGGAATGTGATGGACTTCTGTTGTATTTTTTAAATTTATTATACCCACCTTTAATATGAAATAAGTTAGAAGCCAGCTCAATTATTTGAAATCCACACGAAATTAAATACAGGAAAAGAGGTTATTTTGTTATTTGTGCTTTGTTGTTGTTATTTTGTTATTTGTGCTTTGTTGAAAAGAGGTTATTTTGTTATTGTTACTTTTATGTATGTTATTTTTTTGTCTCTCGCAGCCCAGGAAAGATATTTCACATATGAAGTTACTTTTCACTTTGGTTTTACTAAATATTTTTTGCATGTTATGTATTTACTTACTTATGTATTTGGATCGCAACCATTGTCTCTGTTAACTTATTATTTGTGTTCATTTCTTTAATCTAAATACATATGTATCCAGCACGTGAAATTAATATACACGTATGTGATCAAAAGAAGTAAAAGGGCCGTTTTTCTTCATTGTTGCCTATTCCACTCCATATAAATAGATAAGTTTTTATCATTATAGTGGTCATAAGGCGGAATAGGGTTTCCAAAGAGGGTTTAGCGACATATCTGATGCTTGGCTTAACAGCTGTCGAAGCGTGGATTTGCCGATGGAGCGCGACGAGTTCGGCTGCGATCTTAGGAATTCTATCGCTGTTGAAGGCGGTCGAATATCAAAGTATTTATTTTTAAGTGACATTGTTGCAAATTTATGAGGTAGAAGTATGAACCATTCTTCGTTTCAGATAGTAATTTATAGATCCAGTTTATTATAAAAATGTTTTGGCTGTGATTTCGTCCGAATTCTATTTATTTTGGCTTATATACTTTTATTATTTTGTGAGTCATTTACTCCAACACTTGTCTGTGGACTTATTCACGTTACTGCGATATAGAAAACATGTAGCGCCGCCCAGCGGGGATAAGTAAAGTTAGGAAATTAATATAAATATTTTCTTTATATTTAGATGTACTGTTTCTCAAAAGCATAGAGTAATTAATATACTTCCATAATTTGTTCTGAACAATTAAGCTTTAAAAATTAAATGTGTTAACATTTAATTGCTGATTAAATTATTTCAAAGCTAGGTTTTTGTTATGATTTTAATATTCAGTTCAGCCATTTTATTAAGATATTTTAATTATGTTGGACCCTATGCTTTCAAAAGTGTTAATTTGGTCACAATGCATTTGAGAGTTTCAAAATTATTTTATTCTTCTGATATATCTCAAATTGATATAATGGGATGATTTTCACTGACAATTTTTTCACAATTTATGCTAAATTACCACGGACAGTCAGCTTCGAATCGAATCTAATTACTAATATCTTCATAAATATGACACAAGTAATATTATATTCTTATTCTAAAGAAGTGTGTGCTGTGTTGTATCTAAATATTGAAAATTTCTGTTAATTAAATCATAAGTTTTATGAAAACTTGCTGATAAATATGTACCTCATTTCCATTGCTAAGGTTCCAAGTTCATTAAATTTTTATATAATAAATATTTGGCTGTACAAAACAAATATATTGAGACATTCAGATGTTTAAATTTCAATTCAATTAACTCGTATTTATTTGAAAGTTTATTTAAGTTCTCATATACCGTGGTAATATCGCCTGTCATCTAGAACACTATTTAAAATAAAACCTGTCAAATATTGAATATATTTGGCGTTAATTTTGTAGAAATTCATTATTCACAATTAAATGAAACTACGTGTAGTATTGTTTCTACTTTTTTAAAGTTCTTTACCCCACCTGAAGATGTTGTAATACAACGAAACCTAGGTTATGGTAAAGAACTTAAAAAAAGTAGAAATAATGCTACATTACGTAGTTTCATTTAATTGTGGAAACCTGTCAAGTATGAATAGAATTCACACTTCGAGGGTTTTGTACACGTTTAGGAAATTACAAACGTTTAGGGGTACATAGTGTTTCTATTAAAATATTTACAAATATTAATTTTTTGCAATGTAAACATATTGTCTACCATATCTTTTAAATATTTTGTCTTTTTTCACAATTTTGGGTTCAATAGTCTCGTAAAGAAGGTGGGGCGGGGGGATTTTTTGAATACTTTTCAATATACCTCTGAAGAAGATATAGGTGGCTCATTTACATTGGTCCAAAAATTTTTTTTAGGTAGAGAACATCGTGATAAAGTCATTAAAAAAAACATTAGTTTCTAGGAAATCACTAGTTTAGAAGTTAGATTTTTTTTGTATTTTTTTTAAAAATTGACACAAATCACTTTTGTTCGAAAACTATTCTACTAAATCACAAAAAATTTAGTACGGAAGTAGAGTAATCATGTAGCAAGCATGTGATGAGCAATTTTTGTGTTTATTCTTAACTTCTGCTATTTCTTGAAATTTTATGTCGTTTTTTAATGTTCCCAAAAAAATGCATTTAAAAAAAACAATGTCATAAAATTTGTATAACTAGAGATTTACTTATGATCATAAAAACTACCTTAGGACACGGTGATAGTCTAAATAAAAAATAGTAGTGATGTAACTATTACAATATCTTCAAAAAATAACATTATATATACTAAGTCACTAAATGTGAAATTTCTGCCATAATCTCAATTTTAGTTAAGCTTAGTATATTTCTTTTAAAAAAGCATTAATTTAACTCAGATTTACCTAAATTATTCGCAAATCAATGTGTATTAACCTTAACATACACAAAATGTGTTCAGGTAAAATGACTCTGCTAGAAAGAGTGCTTTTAGGTTGTACACGTATCAGAAAGAGAGCGACACCTACACCATAACAATAGGTTATGGTGTGGGTGTAGATTGTTATCGCGAATAACTTTTTGAATTGACGTTCTTGGAATATCTGGAATACTGACAGATAGTGAGTGATTGCGTTCTTGGAATACTGACACATAGTAAGTGATTGTGTTCCGTTTTCCCTTTTGAGTTATGAATCCCTAAAAAATGTAAAATTAAATAGTGTGTTTCTTTCTATAATATAGAGGAAATAATAGTGTGTAGATAAATTTGAACCCGTCCTTAAAATAAGTATAGGTAAAGGCCGCATTCTGGACTTCTTATTTATACAAGACTGCAGCCAAAATAATTATAAACACAGCAATAATATAACGAGAAATTCTGCCAAGTGCATTTCATAACCTTTCTTACAATATTATGCTTATTCCTGTAGTATAGTATTCAAGTTTACATCCGTTCTTAAAATACGTATAAAGGTCACATTCGGGACTCATTATTTGTATAACACTGTAGCCAAAATGCATTTCATAAGCTTTCTTGAAATCTTGTAGCCTCACTGGTCAACTGAGATTCCTGACAACGGTTCGACGTTATAAATATCGTTAGTCGTATGCAGTGTGCTCTCTGTAATTTGGCAGAAGTCACTGCATTCTGCAGGTTCGTTAACATTATTATATGAAGTGGGGTTTTAAGAAAATGAAAACATTTTGTATGTTTTTTATATGTTTTTGAATTTTCTATCATACATAGTTAGATTACGTTTTGAAATATTGGAAGATATATAATAAAATAATACGTTTCAACAAAAAAAAATCACATTAACAAAGTAAAAATAGGCGATGGAAGTCTTTGGAAATGAATTTCCTAGTTGCGTGTTTGTAGGGTTCCATAGCTGAACTAGGAATACTTATGATTTCGCCATATTCATCTGTCTGTCCACCCGTTTGTAATCTGCGTTTTACTCGCAGACTATTAGTGTTATGAAGTTGAAATTCGGTGTATAAAGTTATACATGTTTATAACGCCTATAAAGTTATGAAATAAATTTTGTTAAAACAGTTTTTTAGGGTATCTTCCCTACTCGTATAGGGGGAGTATTATTTTAACCGTATATCCTTTTGTGTAGGGTCTCGTTAAATAGTTCTTTCAAAAGTATTGTGGGTATATCACTAACACTTTTTCCATTAAGGGATTTGTTTAAGAAAGTTTTGAAGTTGTCATCTTTGTTAGAGTTATCTGCCCCCAACCTCTATCAGCTAAACCGCTATTTTTGAATATCTGAGAAGTATTCATGATATACAGCAGTAAAGCCGACATCTAAATTTTATTATCCTTTGTTGGGTTCTGAAAGGCAGACGAAAATTCCAAAAATTGTCTAGTTTTTCTCCGAAGTCTATTTATAGTCTTAACTTACTTTTAAAGTTCCGTATCTTAAAGGGAAAAACGGAACTTTTATAATATAATTCACGTATACGTTTGTCAGTCTGCTTACAACCGTTTCTCTCAAAAACATAGATATTTGAACTTTAGTGTAAGCATCTTAACCTGTACATGTTTCAATAGCTAACACCAAACAATATTTATATGGAAATTTGTGGGAAAATCAAGCACTTGAAAATAAAATTTTCAAACCTCATGTGTAGTATCGTATGAAAGAGCTAGTTAAAAGCGTGTCAAAAATATTTTTTCATGATTTTAGGTAGTATGCCTTTATAGATATATTGAAAAATATGCAAACAAATTTTCTCCTCATTTCCAAAACTACAAACCTAAAGTTATGAAAAACAGGGTTTATGGAAGCCTACGCAAAGGGTGTAAGAAGACTATGAAAATGATTTTTGATGAACTTTTGAGATATTCAAGGTAATACATATACTTGTATACCCCTCCTTCTTAATTATATTAAGTATTATTAAATATATATTACACTAGGAAGTACATATTAATGAAGACTAATAAGAGATAAGAGAAGTAATTTCACATCAAATGAAGTACAGAATTCCCTATGCCCGAGTTAGTCTCGGACTAGACCGGTTTTTTTTCTATATTTTTATTATTCAAACTTTTTTACCTCTACTATCCTGTTATACGAACACAAGAAATAAATGCGATAAAACTTAAATAATTTATTCTGGAGTTTCGTACACAAAGTTTATTTCAAATCGTGGGTCGTTTTATATAATTGTCGCGATACATGGACCTAATGCTAATTATATTTGACAAATAAATGTTTTTGTAAAGAGTTTATCGTAGGTTACAAAAAAGATCTGAAAGATAGACTTTCGTAGCTGTTCGCGCTACGTCTGTGCTACGACATGCGATGTGTCTATGAAGCTTTTTATTTTGTTGCGTAATAGAATTTAAATATGTATCCTTCACGGTTAATTTCTGCTTCTTGTTGTTATGGTGATAATGAACCCTTTTGATGTTCGGTTTTACACATTTTTTTTAAATTTATTTAATGTTTTACGGCCCTTAAGCGAGTGGAAATTGTGTTTGTGTTGAAAATGTTGTAAATTTGGTATAGACATGTTATGTCAATTATGATGTAAACAATTATGTCATTTCCTGCTGATTTGAATTTTTATATACACGCAAATACTAATAAATGCATTCATCCACTGGGGGATCAAAGGTGGAAATATTAATAACAACATTTTAGAAGTTTATATAATTAGTATATACGACATATATATATAAATATATATCTATATATATATATATATATATATATATATATATATATATATATGTGTGTGTATATATATATATATACACACACACACACAATATGTTGTTTAAATAAATACGATATTTAATAAAAAAATATTGAAAACTCGATAAGTAATATTGCTTAAAACTTCGGAGTGGCTACTCGGTAATATTAAAATTGAAAATCTGGTTTTCTACGTTGAATTGTTTGATATCATTCCATTATAAATACTCAGAAGATGACAAAACAATTGTTTATCCCATCAATGCCCCCATAAAAACACTTCACTAATTTTTAATGATGGTATGAAATGATGGTATGATGGTATGGCTGGTATGAAAATGTTGAATAATTTAAAATAAAACCAAAAATTATAATGAAATAATTTATCGGAATCAATCATGAAAACTATTAATGAAAGAGTTTAACAAAAGAAATTCGAAGATACTTATATAAAACACGCAGAAAAAATATAGAATAATAATAAATAAGAAAATTTCTATAGATTTTTTTTCTGAACTTCAATGTTATCGTAGTCTGCTAATTATAAATATCGCATTTTTATACCTTGGCTTTTCATATACTGGGTTACCTTTTGGGCAGTGACGGAATTTGACAATTGGCGGAAGAATCGATTAAGAATCGACAACTAATAAACCATATAGTGAAAAAAAACACATAGTGAATAAAAAATCACATAGTAATAAAAAACAATAAAAATAAATCACATAGTGAATAAAAAACACAATTTAAAAATTTTTTTTTCACTATGTGATTTAGTTGCCGATGCTTAATGGCATCTTAAAATTCCGCCACTGACCAAAAGGTAACCCAGTTTAATAACAAGACAAGTATTGCCTTAAAATCTTGAAGCTATGGTTAGATATACTATTATATTACAAGTACATATATTAATATCTTCTTCTCCCGTGTCGTTAGGTCCCATTTCTCTTGGGATCGGCCCTCTTAATCCTATTTCTTCACTCTGAGCGTAGTTGTGTCAATTCTGGTTGGATTCCTCTAGTCCTCATATCATTCTTAATTTTCCCATCCAGGTCATTGGCGGGTGTCCCGCACCCCTTTTTGGTTCAGCGATTTCCAGAACCTTTCTAGTCATATGATCATCTTCTCTACGCATAACATGGCCATACCAGCGTAGGCGGTTCTCCTGCGATTTGTCTGTTATATTGGCAATTTTGAACTTATCCCTAATTTAGTTTTTTCATATCAGTTACATTAAGTCTCTGTTCGTCTGATTTGCGTAACGCCCAGCATTCTGACCCATATGTAAGAGTCGGTCTTACTGCTCTTTTATAGACGTTCCCTTTGATCTCAATTGGCATTCTCGCGTCACAGAGGACCCTAGTCAAGGCTCTTCACTTCAGCCATCTTGCCGTTATTCGGCTCCGATATCGGCTTCGGTCGTACCTTTTGACGAAATTACTAAACCAAGGTATTTAAACTGGTACATACATTCATATTTAAAGGTAAAATGTCGACATTGTAACACATTTGTATAAATTATATTACGTACATCTTCTCAAGTAGTAATTTGAGGAGATCTCAGACAAGACGTTCTTTCTTAATTTTACCTATGTTCAAACAATATTTTTGTATGTATCAGTATTAAACACTTTTTGCTTACGTGTAGTTCTTATATTAATTTATCCGTATTAAATGCAAGACGATGACAATTAACTTGAAATCATTATTTTTTTCTTTTTGTGGTTTTTTTTCTTTGTCATCATGTCCCCATTTTTCCTAAAATACCATAACTGATACATGTGGAATGAGTAAATTAAAAAATAAAATCAAGATTTTGAAAATATTCAGCCCAACTCAGGAGAATCAACCCATGTTGTAATTTTATATAAGAAATTGTTATATTCACAAGAGAATAACTCAAAAGGCGTGTATTAAATTTGGCAAAATCTATTTTTACCTACGAGTATATGCTGCTTCATTGAATTAATTTTGGTAAAGCTGGTTACCAAAAAGTCTTAAGCTGACGAGTATCATACACATTTTTCTACGGTAACACTTTCAAGAGAAGATCATGGTTATATTATTATGTTAATTTTCACTCTATTTATTTCCTAAATTTATATTTTAGGTAAAGTCAGCGGAATGAATTAACCTTAGAATGTTCATGAGTCTCTCCTTCCGGAAGGTGTTATCAAAATAGCGTTCGGCGTCCTGCCAGCAGTACTAGCATTAATGTTCAATTTATATGAATATACCTCCCTGTTCTGCTGGCCGATTGGGGTACGACTACAATCCTAATTGTTTCCAAAATGTCCACAAACCATTGTGTTTCTACCCTTTTTTCATTAAAATATATCGCTTTAAATAAGGCACGCATCCCTTGTTTTTATTCCCCGACATTGGAGACAGATTTTTTGCAGTCACGTGATAAAAATAACTCACTGAAAGAGGATAAGGTGCATCATTTAGATCATAAAATTAAATCAATTAGCATATCTAGAATTCATCAAAACAACAAAATACTTACACCCTATTCTAAATTCCAGTTGGCAGAATTTTGAGCATTCTACAATTAAATTCTGCGATTTCCCGAAAACAAGCCTCTTAGAACATTGTTATGCTGAATATATTTGCATCATTTTTTTGCCGAGACTGAAAAAAATCTTTCAAAAATAATGGCTATATTATAAGCTCAACTTTTTTAAAATTTAAATTATTAGAAAAAATAATTTCAAATGTAATAATTGTTACAATTCATGGTTGCCAATTATAAATTTGCCGACAATAATTGAATGTGTTAACTATTGATACAAAATGACGTCCCCAATTTAACATACAGTGTATTAAGTAAATACGTGTAAAAATCGCTGAAAATAATAAAATATTAAAACTTAATAATAAACAATAATAAAAATATAAAGCAAAAAAAAATTTATTATGTTAATGAGAAATTAATCAAGGGCAACATTTTTTTCAACCCCTTTATCGACTTAATTTATAGGCCTTGTTGGCGACACATTCAAGCAACTTATGCAATGTAAACTAACTATAGGGTAATCTAAACCAATTTTTCTGCATCCACATCCGGACTTAAACTAAATCCGGTCTTACAGAGGAAAAAAAATCAGTTTTAATTGTCAAGTGACGAAGGATGATTGAATGTAGTAGATATTAATGAACCACCATCAATCTTCTATCCTCATTCTTCTTGTATCTTTTCTAACTAAAACTGCACTAGTAAATACACTATTTTATATGCTTTAAAGTAGATACCAACGAATTTACGCTAACATAGCTCATTTCAGTAACAGTTTTAATAAATGATTTGAAAGGAAATTAAATTATGAATTGACCTAAATATATTAATATCCTTATAAATATTTTATTAGGGGGATATCCTTCCCCCTCTCTGAACCTTCAATATATTCACAGTTATAGTTTTATTTACTTTCCAAGGATGCTGACCCTACAAAATATTTCTCTTTCTGGGAAGAAAAGTAAATTAGCATTAGAAAATATATAATTTACTGCAATATCATTTATACTGAATGACTCTTTTCATTTTCGATCTCAGAAACTCGATAAAAATAATTTGAAAATCCAATCAGTGCAATTCGATTCCGAAGTAAAACCTAATTGCACTCTACTATAACTATTTACAGGATGTCTAAATCGTCCCATTATCTAAGTATTTGCCTCCATTTTCCCGAGGCGTCGATTAAAATAGAGAAAGGAAATGCAGCATGACAGTGGGTCTTCACATATTTATTGGCGACAAGTCCAGGTCTATTTCTGTGAAGCGAACGACTTGCGAACGTCTAAAATTATATTTTTGTTCCCGCTTTATATATGTGTACAATATTATTGCGTCAACGCTCCACTTTTCCGAGACAGCGTGACGTGCGTTCAAGAAAATTTCCTATATTTTCGCGAGTTATACGTATATAATAATGTCATCTGTTTTAACTGACTTCTACCGAGTTTACTTCTCTTTAAATAGATTCGGTCTTTGAAGAAAGGGCAAATAAGTGTGAGTTGCGAATAAAAATGTTAAGCGTTTTTGTTCTCGTCTCGTTTATTTGATCATATAACTTAATTATTTACCCAATATTTTAATTGGGAAACCATCCATAAGAGTATTTCAGAAAAACTCCATAAAATCCATTTTTGAATATCTTAAGCTGATTAGAAAATAAATAAATAAATCAGATGCTGTCTGACTCTCATGTTAGTGGCACATACCTGCGTAATAATCCTATATTTGATCGTAATAATGAAACGATTGAACAGTTTTATCAAAAATAAAGGAAGTTATTAATTGTAATATTAGTTAAATAGAGCTGAAATTGTATAAAAATAATATTTTGATTTTCTTGCTATACGCATCTAAACAAAAGCGACCAGTTTAGATTGGGCTGGTCTAAGTTCATAAAAAACCCTGTCAAGTAAGAGTATAACTCGCACTACGATGGTAGACATTTAGACACATATAAATATTTAAGGGTAGGGAAACTATTTACAAATATATTTTTTTTCCGATGTATATATATATTGCCCAATATATCTGTCACAGGCCTAGAAACAAAACTAATTATAAAAAAATAGAATTCCATAAAGAATTGGAAATTTTCCTTTTTTAATTGATTTTTTCCTTTACTTGTGCTATAAGTCCTCCTGCTTCCTGCTTCTGTGTCTATGCCGACTTCAGAGATTGTACTTCGACCGGAAGTAACCAACAAGTTTTGATGATCCGTCAGTAAAACTATTATATGAATTAAAAAATATACTTTATAGGGCCACATTATTTCGTTGCGTAAATAAAAAAATATAATATACATTATATATAATTCTAGGTCTCAGTGTACGATATATTAATTTCAATTTGATATCTCAAATTATTTCTGAGAAAAACGTTTTTGACAGATCGATGTACGAATGGATGGACGGATAACCAAGTGATCATATAAGGGTTTAATTTTTTTCATTTTGAGGGACGAAACACTAAAATCTAAAAATTTTATTCGTAAAAATTTCTCAATATGCAATATGTTAACAGCGCATATACGAAGCTTGGGTAATGTTCTCTTAAAGCGAATAATAGATTTCTTATAGGCAAATGTATTTTTAAGCCAAATTTATATTAATGATTCTTAATTTCTTACTGTTACGAGATTTAAAAGGTAAAAAAGGACCTTTATAAGATTACTCACGTGTCCTCCATCTGTCAGCGGTTTTTATATATTTGAATATCGCTAATAAGATCAGCTGGCGACCGGCTAAGTATTGATATGGCGTCTTTTCCTAATTTTTACATTTTTAATACTTTCAGAGTTACCAGTTTTTCTCTGTTTTATCACAAGTTCAACGAGTGCTTTTTTATGATTATATGAATTAATGTTATACATACTTGGTTTTTTTTCAGATTGGATAACTGACCAATCCGACGCAATAACTTTTACTTTCATAGGTATTATTATGGTGCCAATAAATTGAGATGAAAGAAATGGAAATATTTGACTTTTCCTTAAATTTTTTTCTAATGTCACTAGGCCGCTCTCGGGTATTCAACTGAAAAACTGATTTAAAGTGAAGTAAGAACAGAATTCTAATGTTTAAATAAACATTAAATTACCGCTATTGTTAAAAAAAAAAACGCGTTTATTTCGAAAAATTAACATATATGGCGATATAGAATATTAATCCGCCGATGAAACTCAATAACTATAACCCAAAAATATTGATAGGGATATTTTTTGGGGGTATATCTTAATAATTGATATTCAAAAAAATGAAAGGTTGGGGGTAGGGTTAGGGCCAAACGAAGTATGTGAAATGCGTCTGTGCATAATTTGACGGAGCGAGCTACAAAGTTTTAAAATTATTTTTATTGAGGAATTTTAGAATCATTGCTCCTCAGATATTGGTGAATTGTCTGTAAGACATACATCTCCAACTCCGAAAATGTTAAAATAAAAACATTGAAAAAAGCAAAGTTTTTAGAATTTTACCGAAAATTTACGGGAAACCTGAATCTATTAGTCCAAACCTCATATATTAAGCAAGGTAAATAGTTATTAGTTAATATATGATATATATATATATATATATATATATATATATATATATATATATATATATATATAAATTTCCAAAAAGAACCATAACTCCGAAATGTTTACATCATTCGTTATTAATTTTGGCATTTTGTCTTCTGATTATAGATATTTGATCGTGGGCGATCATGAAATGTGCGAGAATTTTCGCGGCCGGTATCAGAACGACAGTTCGGTTCAACCGTCCCAGAGTGATCGATGCTAATAAAAATATAATAGACGTATACCCTTAATAAGGATATTTTACTTTTGAAACTTAGCTAAATAATTATACCGTATATTATCAGATTATTCGTAACGTTGAAATTATTATATCATACATTATTCGTTCTGACATTTTGAATTGACGTGACGGTAGGGCACCCGAATTGTAGTGAGGTTCAACCGTTCTAAAGATATCGATGGTATTAAATATATATATTTGTTATATTTTACCTTTGATAAGGATATTTACTTACCTTATTTTTATGCCCTTAATAATTTACCTTTAATAAAGATATTCTACTTTTGAAAATTAGTTAACATTATAATTATACCGTGTACTATCAGATTATTCGTAACGTTGAAATTGTTATATCACATATAATTTGTTTTGACATTTTGTCTTTCTGTTTATAGATATTTGAGAGTGGGCGGTATCGTGAAACCGCCCATGAATTGGCACTATCGGAGTCAGAGCCGCAAGCAAAATTTGAATATCGTTTTTAACATTTCATCGTTTGTCGTCGCTTTTGAAATACAAAACTGAAAGCCGACGTATGTGTGTGACGTTTCCTGACTGCGGCAAACTCTCCGGCCGAAACTAAAAATAATTTTACAAAAATAAACGTCTGGAATTTGTTTACGAGATATTTTAATTTCTCAAATATTTATAAAGAAATTGTGCGGCAAGAAATTATATTATTTAAGTACAAATTTATATATTTTAAGTGTACAATATGCCGGCTTCGTTCCTGTCTGCAGGTTTAAGCACACATCTTATTTTGCTATCGCCAGATGTGCGGTGCTCTAATTGCGATGAGCTGAGAAGAAATGCGCATGACAGCTCCTTGATTTATGTGCAAGACGTGGGAGGAGGTAAATAAATACAAACGAATGAAATTGAAGCTTTGTTGCAAAAGTTCGTTTCGTGTGTGGCTTTAATCGAAGTGTGTTTTCCAATGACGTCGATGGTCATTACATTTTAAAAGTCGCCGATAGTCATTACTTCCTTTATGGGCTTCTAGAATAAAAAAATCATGACAGACTAAATAAACTGAGTGCAAGGAAAAGATAGGGCGAGCGAAGTTTGTTGAACACCATTTGGCTTACGGTGACGTTTGTTGAATAAAACACGTGACGTTTATAAGAAGTTTCATTTCCGTTTTTCTTTTTTCGCAGCTAAACTTTTTTTATTTTAATGGACTGAACGCTAAATGGCATTTCGACCGGGTTTTTACTCATCTATAACACAATCCTAATCCTATCTATTGATGAATTTAAATAAGTCTTTTTTTTGCAGTTAAACTTCTTTTATTTTAGTTGACCAAACGCTAAATGGCATTTCGACCGGGTTTTCACTGATCTATAACACAGTCCTAATGCTATTTGTTGATGAATTTATATGTTTTTTTTTGCAGCTAAACTTCTTTTATTTTAGTGGACTGAACGCTAAATGGCATTTCGACCGGGTTTTCACTCATCTATAACACAATCCTAATGCTATCTGTTGATGAATTTATATAAGTCTTTTTTTTGCAGCTAAACTTCTTTTATTTTAGTGGACTGAACGCTAAATGGCATTTCGACCGGGTTTTCACTCATCGATAACACAATCCTAATGCTATCTGTTGATGAATTTATATAAGTCTTTTTTTTGCAGCTAAACTTCTTTTATTTCAGTGGACCAAACGCTAAATGGCATTTCGACAGGGTTTTCATTGATTTATAACACAATCCTCACGCCATCTGTTGATGAATTTATATAAGTATTGATAACTATACTTTCAAAGAACGAATATTATCGTGCCCAATAAAATTTGAATTTTATCACTTTTTAAGTCAACACCTTAAATACCAATTATTGTCTGCGCAATTTTCTGAAATATGATGGAGAAATAAAAAATCTACAATTAGTAATAGTAATATTTAAATAACTATTCGTAATTACTGAAATGATATTCGATTATTACAGTATAATTATTTAAGTTAATGATTAATACAATTATTGTTTATTGATAAAGTACAGTTATACAGTACAATAGTTCGTTGATATGGCTGTAAAGAAAATAACTTCAGTAGCGGTCACATAAAAACGTGATTAGACAAACGTGTTAGCGTTGACAGATGCAACTTGCTTTATTATATCTCATGTGCTTAACAACGTTTAATGACGTTATCAATACTTATACAAGCTTTTATTACATCCGCTATTTGGTCCACGGAGTATACATTGTTAACTTTTCCGACTTACAGAGTGTTATGGAAAACTTCATTGATATACGGCTGATTGCTTTGAAAAAGAAAGTATTTATAAATACATACACACACACACACATATATATATATATATATATATATTATATGAAATTAATTTCTTAAGAATTGATTTAGGAGCAATGCCACGCTACTAAGAATATGTTTAGTGGATAATAAGTTTCTAATTTTTTTATATTTGCAAGCTTATGTCCCTGATAAAAATATTTTAAATATTGCTAAACATGGTGTTCTTGCAAAATTTGATTTGTCTAAAATACTTTGAAGCTTTTTAGCCGAAGAGTTGGTCTTTTTACTAATTTTTCGGTCAACATAGTGACAGTGCACGTCAAACCGCGCGGATTTCAGCAAAACTAATAATTATTTGTTTCCAATATAAAAGTATGAAATAAACGCATTAACACTACACTTGCGTTTTGCAATTCCATACGGATGAAGTTGTAACGTAATGCTAGTTTGTAATAAAATCAACTTTACACTTTTTAAATTTGGGTACAGTAAACAAAGGGATGCAGCAGCAGTCTTGTTCTACGAAGGTTGCGGCACAATTGCTACTGAGCTCTTTTATATATTTTTTTAAATTCTGGTGACCCTTGGGAAAGTAAAAAAAAATCACAGTAAGTGGTATACAAAACGAATAAAGGTTAAATGTGGAAATATAAACATTACGTGCTTATCGCGTGTATCTTTTCCTTGACACGAGCGCGTCCATAAACTCAATGCGACGGTAAGCATGCAATTCTTGATGCAATATGATTCACTTAATAAATCGTTAACCTGCAAACCCAGATACTAATTTTGTTTGGCATACCTAACTGCGATGCTCGTTGAGTTTTCAGCGCGCATCATTAACAATGATACAGTAAATCTTGTGTCGAAAAATAAAGGTGTCGCTATGTTAATAAACTCAAAATCTAATTAGTTTCAAACTTTAATATCTCGACTAAAAATGGACATTGTGAATTGCGCACCGTGCAAAATGAGTTAACGATTTTCGACCGATGGATTTGAAATTTGCAAGATTTCTCATCCATTACCCTGTATTCATTAAGTGTAAGTTGCAAATAAATTAAAGGATTCAAAATAAATGTTTTTTAAAATTTCAATATCCTACAACTATTAACTTTTTCATGAAAATAACTGCGTCAGTCCGACGCTGCAATTTTTGTATTTTTTTACTTGCAAAATTAGCTTTAAGTAAATAATTTAAAGCGTTTGCTTGTAAATTAATAATGCATACTTGTAGAAACTGGAGGCTGTGACAGACGTACGGGCGGACGGATATGACAAAATTATAAGGAAATATCCATATGTAATTATGTAACCCTAAGAATGAAGTTAAGGCGTGTTTTGACAACCTCATTCGTTCTAAATTGTTTTTATATTTAATTGTAGGCAATAACTACGCCCAAAATATTTTGTAATTTATATAAAAGTAGGATTTTTCATTATTTTTCACTTTTCTTGATAATGCACCAGTACCAAGATAAAGAGTATTTAATTTTTTTCTAGACTCTAGGCAATATAAGAGTTGACAGTTCATCTAAATTTGTGCTTTATGTTTTTTATTGTAAGTTCTTATGTGAGATTTAAAATATGTTTAAACTAGCTTCCAACTAGTTTTCAGTTCGTTGAATTTATGGAGATTTACTAAATATCTCAGGACAAAAAATTGTATTTTATGTTGGTTAATTTGAACCCGAATTATATAAAAACACAACAGTCAGGTCATTGTATAAGTGTACTAATGTACAGTCTAACCTTTGATGGTCCTGATTATTTGTCTTAATTTATATTTTAGGTTTATAATAATTGGTTAAATTAATTCTTTATGTCGTGTTTTAGAGTAATAACTTCTGTAACAATTTCTGGGTAACAATTTCTGGGTAAAATATAAATTCAATTAAATAAATAAATTTTAAAAATTAAAATTAATCATTTATTGGACAGATGAGTTGTTCACCATTTTAATTTTCTGCTGACTGATTATATTTTTCCACCAACTAAATATTAATTTAAAATATTAGCTGTTTTTTTTATTTACAAATAAAAACAATAATATTATGCGTACTACATATCTTTATCACTCAACTTTAAGTGAAACTGATTAGATAATACTGTTCGCCAAAAATTTAGGATAAACATCATTACTATAATATTTATTAGAAAATTGAACTTATAGTTTATAGATGGTTTGAAATCCAACTACAGAAATTTAATTTGTCATCCACTAGCTACATGGAGAATAATCTATTATATTTGTAGAAAATCATACATTGGCATGTTGATCGTCCATCTCTCCTCTCTCTACTCAACTTCAACACTCGACTCATTACATTGCAGAGATTATTCGTACTAAAGGTTTATAACAATATAACCTTTTATATAACTGCATAATTCGAATACGCCGAATGCATACCGATTTTGTTGCTCAACATCCTACCTTGGATATTTTAGAACCGAAATTATTAACATTTAAAAAGGAATTACGATATGCATTATTTATAAATTAAAACCTATCCAAAATAGAAATTATATTTTGTTCAATATATGGAAAATAATATAATTCTAACATTACTAATTGATCAGTACATTATATAATATATTTTATAACACAAGTAACCTTTGGAAATATATATATATATATATATATATATATATATATATATATATAAGTATTCTAACCATTTTATACTCTCATCTTTTTACTATACACTTAGGTGACTGTAATTTACTTTGTGAGCCTTCCAATAAATCTGCCAGACCCATTCCAAATTATCGCGCTTTAACTTTATTATTTTCTCATACAGAGTAAGTAAAAGATTTGATATCATTTCAAAATAAAATTTAATTATTTTAAAAATTTAAATGAATACTCAGTATTTAATTTAGTACAAACACGTGTATATAATTAACTTTTAAATTTACTAAAACAATCTAAGGAAAGTTTAGCTAAGAATTAAAACAAGTGAATATGCTAAAAATTATTTTAATTTATTTTTAGTAATTTATAATTTATAAGGTAATTAAATTTGAATTCGAAACGGTATTGATTGCAGATGATTGATTCACAATAGAAAGTCAGGAGAAAAAGAAAATGGTTGACTACTAATCTGTATAATAAACTATGTAAATATATGTTTAGTGAGCAACTTCAGGCTGTAAATTTTTGTTGCAACGTGCCAAATTCATACTCTACTTTTAAAATTTCATCCTCATAACTTTTTCATAACGCATCTAAAGAAGTATAACTTTAAAAATATTTAGGTGCGACAAGAATGGAAAATGGTTTGAAAAAGATGTTTTTTTTTGTAAAACTCATTAAAGGTAGATTTGTAAAGCTTGCATAAAACATAAACATATATTCGTTTACTGCCCAGGAAAAGACTTCAAGGTAGAACAGGAAGACAGTGGAACAAAACAGGCCACCCTGAGCTTTTCAGAAAAGCTAGGGGCTATAACGGATATAAGTCTGTTGCATTGCTGAAGAAGAAAAAATAGCACTGTAAACAGCGTTTCAACAGATAAGGAAATTTTGAATATATTACCAAATGAAAGACACTAATCGAACGCCAAACTATGTACTGTGAAATGAAAGAGATATAATTTGTTTACTTAAAAAATATAAATTTGTAAATAATATACAACTTTTTGTTTTGAATAAAGGTACTGATTTTGAATGTCCCGATTTTTAATTTATTGATTAATCCATCACATTCTTCCATTTTGGAGCTTTGAGCTTTTGATTTACATCCGGAGATCAAGGTAAATGTATGATTAATGGGTGCAGAAAAAGCAATTTATTTCAAACGGCCGCGGTAAAGTAATTTATGTACGTAATTAAAGTTAGATTTATTTTATGCTGGTAGCAAAAAATAAGTTGATGCTAACTATTATGAGCGTGGAGCATGGTGATTAGTTTAGTTCTCTCGTATAAATGTGAAATATATTATTGAAATAAGCATCGAAAAGTGAAATAGGAAACTTCTAAACGGCTCCGTTCAAGCTTCCACCAATGGATCTTTGGATGGAATAGATTTAAATGATTTTGATATATATTTGATCACTCGAAGTCATGTAGTTTGCCAAGGTGAAATTGACGCAGGCAACGTCGCCTTGAGTAGACTGCAGAATTTCCAGCAGTTCTTAAGGCATTAAACATATATTTACATTTGCTCCCTTTGCTTTTGGTCAGGTCAAAGCCCTTACTGGATTTTGTAACTCTAAAGCAACTCTTTATTCTATACAGTATTGATAATAATGTTTTATAGACAATATTCCCTCAGTATATAAAACATTGATACTTATGACCAATATGTCTTCTAAACAACATTCATCTAGTCTCAAGGAAGTTAAATACGTTAGCAAAAGTTGCACTCTACAATATTCACTAGCACATACCGATATCGGGTGCCACGAAAGCTAACAAACTGGTCGAGGAAGCTCAACCGCCCAACAACAGGAATATGTATAATCTTATGCTCATGTATGCAAATGCTGTGGCAAAATATGGACTGAAAAAATATAAGTTACATTACTTAGAAAATCTGAAAACTGAATGATTTTTAACATAGAGGATTGTCATATTTTTTATAAACGATATTTTTCATAGTTTCAATTCGGAGATTGTGACGACTTTACAATATTTTCTAAGACTTTTACAGTATTTGTATATTCTAGAAAAATCTGCATAATTTTGGACTGCGTTGTGAATTATTGCGTAATGATTCAATCACATATCAAAGCGAACGCCAGATGATATAGCGTTTTCTTTCATTGCATTTACTTTGTTATTATTTCTTAAATACATAGAAAATAATATGCAAAATCGCCATAGAAATAACTCTCGTTTATAATAGAGCTTCCGACGTATTTTGATGACACCGTACAGTCTGGTAACCTCTTTTTTCAGTACTTGTTAAATTTTATCAATAGACTTAGGTTAGGAGAATATGTAGAAAAAACAAATTAATTTTTTCTTTTTACTTTTGTCGAGACTAATACATGAGGGTAGTTTGTGAGGGTAGTTCGTGCTACGACGGAAATGCCAGCGATATGTGACAAATTAAAATCAGATAGCGGATATTTATTTTTTGCTCACATTTTTGTCGCAAATCAAAATCAGATATTTGTTTTTTGTTCACATTTTTGTTGACAAAAAAAAACACGTCACTCATATTTAAAGCATTTTTTGAGGGTTAAGGTTAGGCCAAATACTAGTGTCTCAAGTTAAGGGCTAGTAAAAATCGCTTCTATGCTTTTATTACTTAAGATTTTATTCGTATAAGCTCTCATATGTGAAAGTCTTTATTGATTTTGCGCAATATTATTTCTTGAACTTTTTCTAAATTCTTTCACTATTTTTTTAAACGATCCTCCCTTTCTTCTCTCATTTTGTTATAATAATAGTGTATTTATTAGAGTTATCATCATTTGAAAATAAGTATCTAACAAATTATTAAAAAATAAAATTATATAAAATAAAATGGGCTTAAAACGAAAAGAAAAAAAGCCGGTTTCGGAAACTAACTCTTTTACGGTCACTGAAAAGTTATAAATAATAATTATTTACTCTAACTGATCATTTGAACATAAGCATCTAATAAATTATTAAAAAAATAAATTATATAAAATAAAATGAACTTGAAAAGAAAAGAAAAGCAGGCTTCAAAAACGAACTTTTTTACGGTCACTGAAAAGTTATAAATAATAATTATTTATCCTAACTGATCATTTGAAAATAAGTATCTAACAATTTATTAAAAAATAAAATTATATAAAATAAAATGGACTTAAAACGAAAAGAAAAGAAAAGTAAGCTTCGAAAATGAACTTTTTTACGGTCACTGAAAAGTTATAAATAATAATTATTTACCCTAACTGATCATTTGAAAATAAGTATCTAACAATTTATTTAAAAGATAAAATTATATAAAATAAAATGGACTTAAAACGAAAAGAAAAGAAAAGTAAGCTTCGAAAACGAACTTTTTTACGGTCACTGAAAAGTTATAAATAATAATTATTTATCCTAACTGATCATTTGAAAATAAGTATCTAACAATTTATTTAAAAGATAAAATTATATAAAATAAAATGAACTTGAAAAGAAAAGAAAAGCAGGCTTCAAAAACGAACTTTTTTACGGTCACTGAAAAGTTATAAATAATAATTATTTATCCTAACTGATCATTTGAAAATAAGTATCTAACAATTTATTAAAAAATAAAATTATATAAAATAAAATGGACTTAAAACGAAAAGAAAAGAAAAGTAAGCTTCGAAAATGAACTTTTTTACGGTCACTGAAAAGTTATAAATAATAATTATTTACCCTAACTGATCATTTGAAAATAAGTATCTAACAATTTATTTAAAAGATAAAATTATATAAAATAAAATGGACTTAAAACGAAAAGAAAAGAAAAGTAAGCTTCGAAAACGAACTTTTTTACGGTCACTGAAAAGTTATAAATAATAATTATTTATCCTAACTGATTATTTGAAAATAAGTATCTAACAATTTATTAAAAAATAAAATTATATAAAATAAAATGGACTTAAAACGAAAAGAAAAGAAAAGTAAGCTTCGAAAATGAACTTTTTTACGGTCACTGAAAAGTTATAAATAATAATTATTTACCCTAACTGATCATTTGAAAATAAGTATCTAACAATTTATTTAAAAGATAAAATTATATAAAATAAAATGGACTTAAAACGAAAAGAAAAGAAAAGTAAGCTTCGAAAACGAACTTTTTTACGGTCACTGAAAAGTTATAAATAATAATTATTTATCCTAACTGATCATTTGAAAATAAGTATCTAACAATTTATTTAAAAGATAAAATTATATAAAATAAAATGGACTTAAAACGAAAAGAAAAGAAAAGTAAGCTTCGAAAACGAACTTTTTACGATGACTGAAAAGTTATAAATATTAATTATTTACCCTCACTGATTACTGTAACAACATTTGGCAAAAACAATAAATATCAGTGTCGTAGATAGAGAAGGAAGGAAACATATATTTTGTCCCCCTTTTTTCAATATCTTTAGAAATATCCGACATAAAATGTTTATGTAGGATCCTTAGAACATATTCTTTAGCCTATATTCTTCACGATACACAAAATGTTGTGTGTATCTAATTTGTAACCAATTCGTATATTGTAACTATTTCTTCCCTCGGGGCTGCCGGGCGCGGAATTTGTATTGTAACTAGTTCACATTGTAATAAATCGTTCGGGGTATTACACATTATAACAATTTCTTCCTTCGGGGCTGACGAACGCGGAATTTATACTGCAACTAGTTCACATTGTAATAAATCGTTCGAGGTATTACATATTGTAACTATTTTTTTCTTCGGAGCTGACGAGCGCGAAATTTATACTGTAACTAGTTCACATTGTAATAATTCGTTCGGGATATTATATATTGTAACTATTTTTTCCTTCGGGGCCGATGACCGTGGGATTCATACAATAACTAATGTACATTGTAAACATCCGGTTGGAATATTATATATTGTAACGATTTATTCCTTCGGAACCGGTAAGTGCTGACTTCATTTTGTAACTTGTTCACATTGTAATGATCCCTTCAGAGTATTATATGTTGTAACTATTCCTTCCTTCGGAGTCGAGAAGCATAAAATTTACATTGCAAATAGTTAACGTTGTAATAGACCATTCGAAGTATACCATATCGTAACTGTTTCTTTCTTCGAAGCCCGTGGACGCGGAATTCATATTGTAATTAGATCATATATTGTAATAATTTGCTCGAAGTGTAACATATTGTAACTATTTCTTCTTTCGGAGCCGATTTATATTGTAAGAATTGTATACCTTAACTATTTCTATCTTTTTGTATCTCTTGTATTCATAACTTCTATTGTTTCCTCTCTTGTAGTAGTCTAGTACAAATTTTCAATTTTGATGGAAATACGATGTTCCACTGGCAGCTTCACTAATTTTTAATTTGTGTGTTGATATTGTCTTTTTGCTACAAATCATTATAATTTTTCGATAAGTCAATGTTATATAATATAATTTAATTTAACTTTAGTTACAGTCGTGGAGTTAATTGTTACTTAATTTATTCATCCCCCTATTACACTAGTTGTTTTAACCCGGTTACCCTGTTATACGCCGTCTTCTCACAGTTTATAAACCCCAAAAGTTCGTCTGGCGATTTCAAGAATAACTTGCAATTTAACACGACGTTAATTTATGTTATGGTTATACGGTTATTTCAGTTACACGCAAAGTTTTAGGGTAGAAAGTGTGGTGTGTTTCTATAGACCATTAAAAAATAAGATGTTTAAGGTGAAAATTGTATTACTTAATTTATTTCATTATTTTAGTCTTAAACATAATTTTGAGGATTTCGTTAAACTGGAAGCTCTTAAAGTAAAGTAATTTCATTTAAGTCTTATCCTATGTGTGTTAAAACTTTCAAATACCGCAACTGGGGCAATATTCACGCTAGGAGCAGGTAATATTTTCGTTTATTCCCGATCTAAGGTTGAAAATACTTATTCAATATTGTCTTTGATTTTTTTATTAGATTATTGGATTGGATGAACTCAATACATGACCGACTTTAAGGACCGATTTTTTCATACCTCAACGAAGATAGTATTTATAGCAGGTCAGAAAAATAGTATGATAATGTCGTTCTATAGTTAGAAGAGAAGACAAAATATATAAAATTAATTTATATCTCTGAAAACACAAAAGTACTTGCCTTATTTTTGACAAAATTGTGAACCTCTCAAAAAAGGGTACTGTACATTTTAAGTTAAGGTTATAATTTATTTAGGGGCCTTTAATTAAATTTCGATATCATTGTAAGAAAATAAATAAATTATATTACGCGACATATGGTGATGTGTGGTGACTTCTAAGCAGACATTTTTGGATTATATTTATATGAATAGTATGTTTCTTTTTGTCTCGTTAATTTAACGTACATACAGCACTAACATCGCTTATAGAATGGACATAATTTTATAGATATACTCATGAACATGATATTGATTTTGTGTATTCGGTATATTTGTTTTATGTAATTTTAAAGGTTTACATTTCGTCTCGGATATTATTTAGAGCAATACTACAATCGACTTAATTATTTTGAAGAGACCTTTAAGAGCGGTTATTTAAAAATAAATAAATAAAATTCATCCGATTTTAGACATATTATTATCATCTTCTTGATGCACGGAGTGAGATCTTTAAGAACATCCCCATGTAGTTATTTTTAAAAAGGTTATAAATAATACAAAACAATGTGAATATTATACCCAATTTTTCGATATTTATTATATGAATATATGTATTATATGAATTTATTATATATGAATTTATGTGAAATATATGAATTATTTCATATATTTCACATAATTATTTATTGTGAAATATATGAATTTATTATACGAAATTTTTCCCAATAATGTCATCTCTCTTCTGGAGTTTTAAAACAATGGATCAGGAAAAAGTGAAAGAAGTTCAGGGTATGGATAAATGGAGTCAAATATTGGAAAAAGTGATTTCCTTGAAAAAAGTTCAGTTTTAGGAAAATAGTTATTATCATTTTATTTTCTTACATTCATTGAACATGCGTTTGCGTAAAATGCAAATGTGCAATGTGTTTATACAGTTCTCTAGAAACTGTCAGCAGATTTTTATCATTTTATCAATCAAATTGCTAATCCATATTAAGACATTATTGTATCTGACGTTTCTGCACTAATCGTTTGCCATATTTTCATTTAGTACCGTAGCCGAAATTTGATATCCATGTAATAAATATAATATAGCAAAAATATAATAGCACCGAAAATTTTGTTATTTATAATTCTGCAGTAATAAGAGATAACGAAAATCTTATAACCTAACGTAATTTAATATTATGTTTAAGATATTACAATATTGTTTTTATGGCATTATATTTCTCATTTACTACAAATCTAAATTTATATATTGTTATTTTTTAGTATTCCTTCGCTCAAAGTGAAAAAAACGGAGCTTTTATTGGAACATTCGCATGTCGGTCCGTCCATCCGTACGTCTGTTTGTCGGAGCCCTTGTTCTTATACACAGCTTGAGATATCAAATTGAAATTATCGTATATTGAGGCCTATAACCTTAACTTGCGGTAGAAATGTCTAGCCTTTTATTTATTCAACAAACCGATTTGGTCTTTTGAAGCGTATTTTTTTATTCATACAACACTATCAAAAACCATCACATATTTACTATCAAAACCTATAATAGGGTTTTCCCGGTCAACCTAAAAAAGGTCTTACAGTACAAAGAACGGGAAAAATCCAAAAAATTAATTATTTCTAATTATATGTAGAATTATATGTTATTACGTCTAGGGAAGATATAGTAGGCAATATATTTACGTTGTTATAAATTAATATTTCTAAATTGTTTAATTAGAAATAATATATGTTTATAAGTGCCTAAATGAATACGGAACTCTCGTTGAGCGAGTTTTTCTCGTGCTTGATAAGTTTTTTTAAATATTCAAATAAAGTATTATGTCAAAAATTTAGACTGCTCCCATATAGTGTATTTCCCAACTAGTAGATAAGGTTACGCCAATTTCCTTGTCCTTATCGTATTGTTTGTTCTTAATATGTCAGTTGTTTTCTTCATAATTTTATGTGCAAGAAATAGAAATTTCATATATCCGGAAGAATTTAAATATACGCCATTAAGGTCTGGTTCTGAAGGCGTATGTTCTGTAGACAACTAAACTAATAACTAAGTTCGCTCTCAATCGGCGTGTATATGAGACTTCTCATACAATATTTATTCAAAACACTTAGCGATTTCTGCCACTTTGCGGGTACAGGTCTAAATAATCTAGAAAAGCTGGTACATGTGAGCATAGTTGATGGGCCCTAGCAGAGTTCTCGATAGTTGGATTTAATTAAAAGAACTATGGGGAATTAAAGTTAGAAAATTATTCTCCAGTGGGAAAAAATGGTGAAGAATTCCATAAAGGCATTTTGAAAAGGATACTTTCTTTACAGATGAGAAAAAACTATCACATAATGAATGTTTTGTGATTGTTGGAACGATTTGAAATGAAAACGTAAATAAAACCTATGTTTTTTTTGCGAAAATGTTGTAAAATAGGTTTTCTGGATAAACAGGTTCTTCAAAATCATTAATTAAAGATATTTTATTGTACTCAATTGCAATTCGACTCAGGTGGTTCGATTAATTTTTTTAAGAATTTCAGAAGATTAAAGCCAATAAATGATGTTCAAATTCGTAATTCTGATAGAACAATTGGCAGTATATTGCTATAACCCCTACGACGTGCGACACTCAAAACATCGTTTTTTTTAAAACATAGAAAGTATGCTTGCAGTTCAGCAATCAAGATGGGCAAAAAGTTTATCTACGAGTATACATAGAATAAAATTATAACAGGGTAAATTCTGTACATGGAAAATATTTTAAAGAGTGAACGATCTAGCGTATAGAATGATAGTAGAAGTCGGAAAATCATTTTTAAACATTTTTGTCTGTCTGTCCATATCTTATTGCGTGCGTCAGTCACGCAAAATTTACTGGATGGATTTTGATGAAATCCATGGTTTGATGAAGTTTATGGTATGTTAATATTTTATAACCAAAAGCAACATATGAGAGATAAAAATTTTTTCTCTTATTCCAAATTTCACGCGAGTTATACCGTGGGGAATAGCTAGTATTATAATAAATCAAACAACGATATGCCTATTTTTACCAAAACACAGTCGAATATAATAATTATTTCACGAAATTATTTCACTGTAATTCAGGCGAAAAGTTACCTAATTAATAAATTATACGAAAAACTAAAGAGAATAATCCATAAAAACGAAGGTATGTTTCGCTATTAAAGTCATAATATACTCGTAACGTTGTGCTGATAAGAACGATAAGGACAATGAAAGTCGCTAGCAGCACGATTAAACAGCATGCCATTGTGAACTTAAGCGTAATTTTCAGCGAAATAAGGCGTTAAAATATGAATAGCAACAAAAAATATTCTTAGTTATTTCTAGCACCTTGCAAGTTTAGTCTACCGCTCTACATTCTGCTATTAAATTGAGAGAAAATAGTTTATACCTTTTTCAGTAAAACTATATTATACCTTTTTCAGTAAAACTATATTATACCTTTTTCAGTAAAACTAATGGCCGGTTTTCGTGAAATAATTGCTCTAAATCCACTTGATGGCAGAGAAAATCCCATCAAAATCGTTTAGAAATTTCGTGAAATAGTGGAGTAAAAAGAAAAAGAATTTAAAAAGGTTTTCTGAATAGTAAAAATATTTCTCCTTCTTAGCATAAATCACAATTATGTTTTGTCTTTCTATTGGTATAACCTCTTTTTATTATATATAATTAACCAATAAAATGTTTATGAAACTAATTTGCGTTTTAAATTAAAATGTGCGTATATTGACTATGTTAATACAATGTCTAATAATTCGATGCAATTGAAAATGTTCTATTAATGTGTAATGAATGTTTATTGGATGTCTTTTTGTTTTGTCTTGTCAATAGGCTATTTGACAACATCGAAAATATTCCGCAATTCGTGGTCATCCTATTAGATTGTAACGTAAATAAGGGTATTGCTTTTCATTTTCGAAAGAATAAGTTTGTTTTATTAAAAAAAAACGTAAAGAAATCACAATATTTTATAAATTCAATCAGCGTCGCAAACGCCCTGTTATTGGTTAAAAGTCATATGACGTCACAGGCGAGTAAAACGCGTTCATACCAAAATTTAATGTTCTTATTCTTTTGCTTTATAGGCATTGATACGGATAATAATATTTAAAACACAAATATTACTTACATCGAAATGATCTTCATACATAAAAACATTTAGTGAGCTGTGATGCTGTTTGGATTTCTTCGGGATAATTGCAGCCACATTTTTCGTCTTTTAGAATTCGTTAGCACTGAAACGAATACTTTGTGCGGACTTTTTATAGACGTATTTGTATATCGTGGCACTACACACCGTTTATACACCATTTTAATATGAAAATAAATAGTGATCCCCTTCAGCAGCCAGGACTGTTTATATTTACATTGTGTGTGACGTCACGCTAGCCGCCATTACAGGAATTGCGTTTTTAGCGCGAGTTCGAAAATTCAAACTTTGAAAGTGATTTATATAAAAAATACGGCATATATCCTGGAAATATAAATGTAGTGCGCTTATAATGCAAAATAGAACAATTTAAAACAATTTAAAAAGTCAAGTCAAGCAGCTTATTACGGAGTATGCTATAAAAAAGTGTTTTTCAATCAAAGATCTGTTTTATTTTGGCTTGGCAATTATAGAATATTCTATAAAAAGAGCTATTCAATCAAAAATGTGTTTTTGATTTGTCTTGCCAATTATAGAATATTCTATAAAAAAACGCATATTGCATAGCAATGCAAGGTCTCAGGTATATCTTTGTGTACACCTGGGACTTTGTCTTGTAATATTTACAATTATGTACATCGTAAACTTATGAGACTTGTTTGTGTTTTGTTGCAGTTTTATTGTCTCTGCCTGTGAAATAAGTATACACTGAGACATTAATAGATACAAGACAAATGAAATCATGCCAAAACGATGTTCATAATCGTAAAAGTACTACGGCAAGACACCAGGTTACGGTGCTAAAGCAGTAGGAGCAGACAGAGAACAGAGTATATGTTCCGGTTTAAATTTTTTTTGAAGTGTCGTTATCTTAGTGCAATTATTTTTATATATTGAATATATTTGGCGTTAATTTTGTAGAAATTCATTATTCACACGTAAATGAAACTACGTGATGTAGTATTATTTCTACTTTCTTTAATTTCTTTACCACGACCTAGGTTTCGTTGTATTACAACATCTTCAGGTGGGATATTAGCAAAGATATCTTTGCTAATGTCTTTGATATCTTTGCTAATATCCCACCTGAAGATGTAATACAACGAAACCTAGTTCGTGGTAAAGAAATTAAAGAAAGTAGAAATAATACCACATCACGTAGTTTCATTTAAGTGTGAATTATTTTTATAGTAATATAAACAGTTATGATTAGCAATATTGTATGTTTTTGGTAATTGTCTCTTTATGAAACCCCATACGAAATGTTAATCTAATAATAATAATAAAAAAAGTTATGTTTTCATTTGTAATATTTATTTTTAGTGCACAAATAATGGCAAAAAATACAAGATATTTATTAAAGTATTCTCTAACAGAAAATGTTTACGTGCATGTACTTAGCTTGGGTAGTTTACGAGAAAAATGGTTTTTTTCCCATAGCATGCCTTCGTAACTACAAAAAATATTTTGAAAATATCTCTTCGGGGGCCATTTCATTATGCATAAAGTTAGTCCTTTTCTAAATTAATCTATGTAATTGTTAGTATGTATATTTGTTTTTTTAATTTCTAAATACACTGAGAAAGTGAGAATCTATTTCTAAGAGCAGGTATTATCTTGGCTCTACAAATAGTTGTTAATATAGAATATATAAAAAAATTAACGAAACTAAAGATGATTTCGTTGTAGCCGAAAAAACAAAGTACATTAAAATCTTTTACGCAATTAACGGTAAGGATAATTTTCATTAAATGTAACCCTAATTTGGACTATGATAATGGTATAAATGAGAATCGTGTATTTGTTTGTTACATAAAAAATATTTGTTTGTTAATCACTAATCGTTATAAAATGGATACTGTCACAGATTTACAGCGTTATAGCGTTAATAAATTTTATTCCAAAATATTAGACTTTGCGAAATAACCAAAACTTTTTTCGTTTCGGTACTTGGCGCTTTTACATAATATTATATTTTAAACTAAATAAAATAATATTATAAATCATTAATTTTTTTCATCTGTCAAGCATGTGTATATTCTCACTAACAGGATTTCGTACATAATATATATATATATATATATATATATATATATATATATATATATATATATATTACTACAGTTTTCCTATAAACTTTGCGTAGAAACAAATTTTGCCATAATATTAGGCTGAGTAGCTTAGGAAAAGGAGTGGAAAATATATTTTGAATAACTTTATACTGAAAATATACTACACCATTCTGAAAATATACTAAACAGAAAATATAATACTTTATTTGAGCCCCCTAAAATTTCTATATGAAATTATCAGTGTTAGCTATTGAGATATGTACGGGAATATGTTTTATACTGAGCCAAACAAGTTTCTACGTCAAGTGGTTCCCGACTCAGACGGACAGACACGCGAGTGATCTTTAAGGTTTTTTTTGTCTTTCCGAGTTACGGTAATCTAAAAAATACGGTTTTTTTTATAATTTGATAAGTTTTACAATTCTCATTGATAACAGCAAGTAATCAATGAAAAAAGAAAAAAATAGATTATTTTATTCCAAATTTGAATTTTCACGATTTTCGAACGAGATTCATTTTGATGACTCTGAATCTTGTTTCTCCTTACTTAAATATTCTATTCTGCTTTTTACCTTAACTCTGTCGTCCATATATCCACATTTGCAATACTACGGTCTTTTCGTAGAACGTCAACCCGCTTTCGTAGAACTAAAAATAGTGTTAAATAATCCGACTAGTCTATTACAGCTTAGCCCTAGATTTATGGCCTAAGGTGTTCATGGCCTCGGATTAGGTTCCGAAATCTTCTTCACCCTACCATTCCTGACCACGATATATCATTCTTTGAATACTCATTTATATTGTACATTGCTAATGGCCGGTTTCTGAGTACTTTTCGAGGAATGGATATAAAGTATTCATATAAAAATAGTGGTGAAATAAATATCTATTTCATAAAAGGTACTCAGAAGCCGGCCATAAGTTGTGGAATAAGTTTATCCATACGCACACGCAGTATTACGTCTACGTAATCGTTTAAATATTTTCTCAAGAAGCTATTCTTTGCGTGACTCCATTGTACCTATGCTTTCTTTTTAGAGTTACACATTTCAAAATGAAAAATAGATCCCTGATAAGAAAATATTGTCGTTTTCTTTTATCACAGCCGTTTTTCCCAGAAACCGCTGAAACTTGTAATATATATATATATATATATATATATATATATATATATATATATATATATATATATAAATATATATATACACACACAAATACAAGATATCTGCGACCCCTATCGGAAAAAAAACCATGAGTTGTGCTGCACCAGAAGGTTGCAAAACAGCATATATTTCAGAAAAATACTCACATGTTAGATTTTTAATAAATAATAAAAAGTCTATTATGAACATAGCCTAAGTTTTTAACACTCGCGGAACGCTCGCCATTTGCCACGTTTGTCGCCTAGTCACTCGCGTTGCTCGCATCGATGGCGGTTTTTTGAACAAGATCAAAGGAGTGGTAAAGCGAACGCCTACATTGGATATTAGGTAGGTATGAGTTTTGATAACTACGTATGGTTGTGTGCAGTATGTATAAGTTACGTTTTGCAACTACGATTTAGTAATGAAGGGCGTTTGGTGATTTTAAATATCGCAGTGTACATCACATTATATTTAATAGTAGTATTTTGTAATATATTTACAGTGGTAATCTGTGTATGAGTGCTGACCATTTATAGCTATGTACATATTCTGTACTTACCCGAGGATAAAATCAGTAATTACTCACCTATGATTGCAACGGGCGTGCACGGATGACAGATCAAATTATGATTGCACTGATTTTTCAATTGATTGAAGTAAAAATAAGTTGTCAAATCACAAGTTAATGAAAATTAAAGAACAAATTAAATGATATAAACATTTTCAACATGTCGCTCTCCAATTTCGACGCATTTTGCATACGTTTTTTTGTTTGTTCGTGGACTCTATTAAATAAAGAAATGTCTTGGTTAATGGTACTTTTAAGTTTGTAAAAAGCAGTGATAATAAGCGCACGCATCTCTATCACTGTCACAATCTTTCTCAAACATTAAGTCTTTAATAAATTCCCACACGAAGAAGTCCAGTGGGATGATGTCTGGTGAATATGGAGGCCAACATATAGGTCCAAATCGACCTATTCACTGGATGCCAAACGTTTTGTTTTGCCAGTCACGAACTTCGACAACGGAGTGCAGCAATGTAGCATAACTGAACACAAAAAGATATTTTGCAATCGACTAAATTAATAATTGACTTTGACCGCGAATGCGTTCTCGCATACGGGAAGAGAGTGGCGACATAGCATCTTTCTCTTCTCACTTGTCAACGCATTTTCACCTTTATTACTTATGCGTAAGATATAATTCATTTGCGATATTCGAACGGATGGACTCGTTATTTACCTAATATGCCAGGTAAAGTTATTAATAATAACTTTACCTGGCGGTAAGGTGTAAGTAAAGAAATATGTAAGGATTCGTGCAGACAGTTTTTCCTGAAATTTTTATCATGCTATGATTTCTAAATCCCTTGAGATAATAACACCGGTTTTCACCAATGATCTACCGGTTTTCACCAATATTTTTTCAGATAGGGGTCGCGAACACCTTATATAATATAGGTAATAGACTGGCTGTGCCGACGTAGTTCGCGTAGAATTCGGAATAAGAAAAGTTATTTGGAGTTTCTTCTCTCTCAAAACTCTATGAGCATAAAGTTTACTAAAAACGCTAATAGAGGCAATACTAATTTGGTAATATTCACCGAGTCAAACTGTCTTTTATATATCTGTAATATCCAGATAAAAAGTCATATATCTCCTAATCCTATATGTTGCTGTATTATCTCATCAGAAAATCTGTCCAGTAGATTTTGCGTGGTTGAAGAATAAATTAATATACAGATAGATAAAAAATTAAAAATTGGATTTCTGGCTCCTACTATCATTCTTTACATTTTATATAGTATATCTTCAAAGAAATTAGGAAAAATATACAAATAAATATGTTTCCCCTCTCTTATTTCCGAAACTACTTGCTTGCAAAGCTTGCAGGAAAATGATAATGACGATTCTAGATGTCAATGTTTTTGAGACACTCACGAAAATATTCGTAATGTAATAATATATAATAATCTATAATCTATCTAAATATATTATTTCTAAAAGGTGTTTTTTGGTCGAGCGGCTCGATCTCTTTAGCTACTGCACCAAAAAAAATAAAAAAAATACCCACTTAAAGCTTATGTTTTCTACTTTGGGCGAAAAATATAAAAAAATTCGAAAACAATTTTTTTGTTAGTAAAAAAATTAATTTTTATAACAATTGGCATGAGCGCCATCTGTGGGCGACACATCAAATATCTTAGCCAAATTGTATACTTGGAACACGCTAGATGGCGATATAGTGCGAAGACTTCCCACGGGTCAGCTAGTCTAATAATATATGTAATGTAATAATATATAATCTTTTAGGTATTATTAACTATTTATTGGGCTAGGAAATCCATATTACTCGTAGTTATGACTGATGGTAGATAAACTAATTTCAGTTCAAACGAGGTACGGAATACGAATACGGAATAGTTATAAACTTGTAGTATGAATAATCTCTGTAATGGTATACGCGATATGAGTCGAGTGTTGAAGTTGAGTAGAGAGAGGAGGTAGGGACAATCGACATGCGAATGTATGATTTTATTCTGCTCTTCGAGTAGAGTAGAAAGCTCTCCGTTAACTTTTTTCATGGAAATATCACGCTTTTGTGGACAATCAAATTTACCATATTTTGGTACCAGGTCTATATCAAAAACTTGATTACGTAAGAAGCTGTAATTCGGTTCTAATATTTCTTGTACACTTGAGGTATTTGTGATATAAAATGTGGATCATTAATATATTATTCAAGCTATAAATATCTAACTTACTTTAAAATATAAAAATTATTTACCGTTTAGTTTTTGGTAAAAATTACTCTCAAAAATTATACAATTAACATTACAGGAAAAGTTGTAATTTCACCATATTTTTAATTTTATTTAAAAAACACGTCGAGCGATTTGTTTAAATAACTAAATCAACGTACAATGATGTATTATCATTTGAAAAAAAAATAATTTTCAAGAAAACATTTTCAAATAATTTATGACGCGACAACAAACTTAAACAAAAAATACTAAAGAGAGCTAATTATGAAATATTAAAGTAATTATGAGACAGAAATTAAAAGAATTATTGAATAATTATCTATTGCTACGCCTGTGGAAGACATGCTAGGCAATATATTCTCATAGTGAAAACTAATATTAATATTTGCAAATTGTTTCAAAGGAACATTGTGTTTTCTTAAATGTTTAGATTTTTGTATTTTTGTTAGTGTACACAACTCTCATGATGTGAGTTCAACTCGTACTTAATAGGTTTATTTCCTTTATGTTTGTCGTTCCTCGCCTCCCTTCTGACAAATATTTGTTTATATGTATTTGTATATTAATTATGAACTATGTGTTCAATTTTTTGTATCCGTTTATATATTTGTTTGTATGTGTATTTGTTTTTGTTTACGATGAGACCGTGAAATGGGATTTGTGTTCGATATTTAAGTTAATTTTCTTGCACTCACATGCTTGTATGCAGTTTGTCATATTATAACGTATTTTAAATAGTATTTGGCTGGTTAATTCGGAGACTACTCTTAAAAACCTATAAAGAAATACATAGATCCATATAAAAAGTTATGTATTATGTACACATAGTTTAAATATAAAAATGAAAATATTTTATTAAAAGGGACACCGTATATTAAAGTGTGCAAATAAATTAATAAATACATTAAAACTTTTTAAGGATACTATAGGGAAAAAACTTTACGACTTTATTAAGTTCGATTGTCCATCCATCTGTCACAGAATCCAGTTTCTATAATTTTAGATTTATTTGCATAACATTTTATAAGTAAACGCTTCAGTTGGATTTTAATTGTTATGAGGCAAAATATTTAAAAAAATCGTGTATCTCCCGATAAACGTAAAGTGGGGAGAAATATTTTTTGTGCACCCTATCTACTGGGGTGTCGTTGGACAGGTATTTAAAACTGACATTTTAGTTAAATTTACAATTTCCTGAAATATTAATCTTCGAAATGACGTACAATGTGCCACCCGCCGCTTCTTAATAATTTTTCAGCCACGGCTTTGAAAAATTCTTTATACCAGCATGTTAATTTGCATCAAATTTTCATATTCCAAGTGACATGGACAACTTGGAAATTTTGACGACTAGGAGAATTTTGACAACAACTTTATGTGTGTTCCGATATGCACTTAGTCGATTTTTTCACGTACAAGCCAACAACATAAAATAAAATCAACCAGGAAAGATTTATTCAGTTTTTATTTACTATATTACACTTTATGTTATAGTTTGTACTATACGTACTAGTAGTCAATATTTGAGTTATACAAGCTATGCAAGTTTATTTATTGCGTTGATTGTACGTAATAAATAAACTTCCATAGCGTATATAACTCAAATATTGACTACTAGTACGTATAGTACAAACTATAACATAAAGTGAAGTGGGTAGTATAATCAACATGAAGAATAATCATTGAAGACCTAAAGTTTTTAATTTTTATTTACCAATAATTTCAATCGAATAATGACCTTTCCAATTTTATGTCATAATCGGAAACATTCAGTCATAATATTATTAAATAATTATGTTGACAACTCCTCAGTCCTGGTTTTGGTAATTCTTTATACTCTTGACTGTGAGAGGACGGAATCATAGTTTATTTCATCCGCCTAGAGTGCGCACAAATATCCTGCAACGTTCACTTTTAATGCACTTATATTAACCAACTAGGTATATATTACGAGAGGCGCCAAAAATATTGATGCTTTTTTGCACCATTGACCGCTAAGAATGGCTAGGTAGTTCACGTTTCATATTATTTATTTTGTTATGTGTACTGAAAACTACTGTAGTTTTAGTACTTGCAAATAGCTCTAGCGCTTTAGGGGTAACCTGCAAGTTGGACATGGGGTTTGTTGGTAAATAAATATAACATAAAAATGATTTTTTTATAGTTGGAGTTTGAATATATCTTGATTCATATGCAGCATTTAAAAAAGAGCAAAGTAAAAAAGTATGTAAAATAAAGATATTTTTGAAAAAAAAATCGAGTTCATGAGACTATGAATAAAATAAATATGCTTGAATTCTTCGTCTAGAATGTTTGTTTTGATTTTGGGGAGGTTATCGATATTGTTTATTTTTAGAAAAATAAAACTTGACAAATAAGAGTAGAACTCGCACTACAGCGATTCCGTACACATTTGGGAACTTATAAACATTTAAGAATACGTAGTATTTCTATTAAACTATGGACAAATATCAATTCTTCACAACGTAAATATATTGCCTACTCTTTTTTCACAGGCGTAAAAATATAGAGCGTACTTAAATAATATTATTTCTCATTATGTAAGTATATAAGTATGTTGCTTAGTACACTTTCCACAGACATAATAAATATATATTTTAAAATATAAAGTTATTTTTGTAATAACTTATATCATTTGTATGGATTTTCAATGAATTTTTGAGACCTAACTGCGTGTTGTAAATTGGTCAATTATTACTGGTAAACCACTAGAGCCTACTTAGATGTAATGATTTTGCTTTTAATTTTCTTTAATACGTCTGCTATTGTTCAGCTATAAAAAATAGCGTTTTAGACTATAGGGGTTGGGGAGAAATAACTCTAACAAAAATTACCACCTTAAAGCTTACGTCGTAAACGGAACCCTGTATCGAAAAATTATTCGTGGTATACCCCTAATATTTTTGAAAGGTCTATTAAAAAATAGCTTATATAATGGAGTATGCGAAAAAATTCACCACCATTTTAAATGCAGGGGAGGTACCCTATTCCTAATCTTTTATATATTTAATTTTTTAATTTTTTAGCCGTTATAAATATATACAACCATGCCAAATTTTAGCTCTACATCACTAATAGTCAACGAGTAAATCGGTTGTGACATACAGATGGACATGGCGAAATTATAAGGGTTCCTAATTTGACGACGGAACCCTAAAAATTATTTAAATATAATTTCGTTAAATAATATTTATTTGCTTTTTTGTGCGTGCATGCTTAAATAAAAAAAGAAACTATTGGGCAATTAAAATAAAACTTATTTTTCTGTGTTCCTTAAAGTCTAAAAAAAGACTCAATTATATTTTATTTATTATGCATTAATATAATGTTAATAAGTTGAAAAAACGAAGAAAAAATGATAGTAAACGGTAATCCTGACATGGTTAATAAATTTATTACCGTTTTAAGTGTACAAATAATAAAGTTAACAAATAATAAAGACGCGAGAGGCAAAAGTTTAAATATATATATATATATATATATATATATATATATATATACATATATATATATATATATGTATACATACATATATATATATATATATATATATATATATATATATATATATATATATATCAAATTTTCCAATTCATTTCTACTCACCGTTACCATATTATCCAGAAGTTTTATAAGACTTTGAGCTTCAGTAACACATTGAAACTGATTGAAAACTGTCATTTACGATCAAGAAATACTTTAAAATGCTTTTTTCGTCTTGATTCAAACAGCTTGCTCCTCGTTTTTTGTTGGTTTTTATTTTGGTTAGTTAATTTCTTTTTCAAACGAGTTACAAAATATTATATTTAACATGCAATAGTTTATTGAATGAAATTATCCTTACAGGAATAAGGCTATTTTTAAAAAATTATATTAATGTTGTTTTTTATCGACTTCTGAATAAAATAAAACTAAGTATCGTTTTCATAGGAGAAAAGGGTTTCGCACACAGGTTTTTTTGAATATCAGAATAAAATGTTCAATTAAGCAGATAAATAAAAAAAAATTGTAAAAGGTTTCACTGTCAATAATTTCAGTAAATTTTTAAAACCATTCAGCAGCTCTGAAAAATTGTTTGTGCCAAGTTAGTTATGCATAAAAAGGCATTATTTACGGAAAACAAAACACGGAGCGGATACCACGCAAAACACTAGGTGTCTACATTGATGGAAAACCCGTTCTGAATTTCCATAGAAATTTTCGTGTTCTAAAAACGTTTTACGAAAAGAAGCAAGCAAGACAATTTTTTTACCTACCTTTCGCGTATTTTTTGGAATGGGCCGTATTGGGAGGCGTGTTATTGGTCGCTTTTGGCGATTCTAATTTTGCCGCTTATCTTATTTTTTTTACGTTTTCATAAGATCGATAATTTCAATTACTGCAACCTTCGTCTTGCTTCGAATCGAAACGGTCGATGTGTTAAATATAATTATTTGTAATACCATACCATATTAAAACGATATTTCGATTTCGTTTTATATAAAATACAGTTTAATTTGCAAAATTTCTATTAAATTTATTCTAATAATTTTGAGGGTCGTAAGGCACTATTTCGTAAATTGGTCTAATAATATTTTTTTTATATTCTTATTTTGCTTGGTTCATTATTTTTTTATTACGATTCATTTATTGAAATACACTTGTATTTATGTAATATTTTTCACTTGTTATTCATTATGTGTCACAATTTTACTCGCGTTTTTCATTAATGCGATAACTTTGTTTTTATTTTCATGTGTTTTTCTTAATTTTAGCGCGGTTTGAAACGGGTAAGTTCGAAGAGCTTTCCGTATGCTTTTTTGAACTATTCACGTGGTAACGTACGGTGTTACGTTGGAAAGCGTGACTGAGTGCTGCTAGCACGGGGCGCGATCGCGGTCGCACTGAGAGGCGAGTGGTCGTTGCGTCTCGGGCTAGCGTCGCCACACTTTATGCTTTACGATTTTATACGTTAACTACGGTTATATCTACGTACTGTATCTATATGCTGGGCGGTAAAGTCGCGAGTGGTCCGCGGCTATAAGTGCCGTCGAAGGTGGTGGGCGGGGGCAGATAATGGTGGTGTGTTTTGTAAAAAATATCAGTATTTAGGTTGTTCGTAAAGAAACTTTTCAAATTTCTGATTCAAATTTTTTAACAGAATTTCAGGTTATATGCCAGTTATGCACATGTAAAAATTTCAAAATATGGATACATTTCCAAAGATTTTTCCAAATTTATTCATAATTATGGGTTCCATCCACAACCCATTCGATTAATTTTCTCTTATTATACACAAATCAATGTTTAAATGGCTTTTTTACGATAAGGCGTCATCATGCACCTGGGAAATCTGAAAATTCTGTTAAAATTTGTACTCGACGATGGTATTAAAATACCGAGATTACCACAATATGGAATGGCTAGCGTAAAATTTTCTCAAGCTCGTTAAAAATAGCCATATTTAAATGTTATGTGCATACAGCATTTTATTTAGTTAGCGTTAGAGTTTCATTGTTTACTAATACCTTAGAATTATTTTTTTCAATTGGTTTCCCCTGACTTTTTCCTTGACGTCAATGAAGAGATTGGTTGCAGTCAAATTTACTTCCACGTTTGTTAAATAAGTTACAGTTTAATTGCATTTTTGGAAAATTAAAAAAGAATCAAATTGTTTAATTTATTAATTGACTAGTAGAGGACAACTCGCTTCGTTGGCTTCGCTCGCTTCGCTGTTTTCGGTACATTTTTGGAACATATATATCATGTACAATGGATTTGTTTTTTAACTGCATGACTCGAGTAAATTTGTGAACTGGTACTCAAGTTGCACTCGAATTACCGAGTCGACTCACCGCATTGAGTAAATTCGGTCAGAACGAGCGAGTTCTAGTCAACGTAATAATTAAATATCGAAACAAATAGCGTCATTTTGGAGTATTTTGAAAAACATTGTACTGAGCAAGAAGTAATAAGTAGTTAATGTAAAAATCAGTGTAAATATTTTGGGAATACCACAAATATGATTGCACATATGCGAAGTAAACATTCGCTTTGATTCAAAGGAATTCTTCTGGGATTTCTTTACAAAAATAGTTAGATTAGTTACAAAAATATATATTCATGCGAGTCATCAAAATTTACTACGGCAATAATCAGCCGGTAACAGTGGATATTGGACAGGTAGACTTCAGAGATGCAGGAAGTGGGACTAAAAAAGTTGATTTAAACAGCTCCAATTTGTATCACCGGCATCTTTCGGCGAAAAAAAAACAAATATATTTCTCTAGTACAAATGATCTTCAACTCTTGCAAATTGTTGAAAATAAAGGGTTTATCAGTTTTGTCCAGACTTTATATTCAGATGGTTTGTATAGATTTTCAACTCTTGCAAATTGTTGAAAGTAAAGGGTTTATCAACTTGGTCCAGACTTTATATTCAGATGGTTTGTATAGATCTTCAACTCTTGTAAATTGTTGAAAGTAAAGGGTTTATCAACTTTGTCCAGACTTTATATTCAGATGGTTTGTATAGATCTTCAATTCTTGCAAATTGTTGAAAGTAAAGGGTTTATCAACTTGGTCCAGATTTTATATTCAGATGGTTTGTATAGATCTTCAACTCTTGTAAATTGTTGAAAGTAAAGGGTTTATCAACTTTATCCAGACTTTATATTCAGATGGTTTGTATAGATCTTCAATTCTTGCAAATTGTTGAAAGTAAAGGGTTTATCAACTTGGTCCAGACTTTATATTCAGATGGTTTGTATAGATCTTCAACTTTTGTAAATTGTTGAAAGTAAAAGGTTAATCAACTTTGTCTAGACTTTATATTCAGATGGTTTGTATAGATCTTCAATTCTTGCAAATTGTTGAAAGTAAAGGGTTTATCAACTTGGTCCAGACTTTATATTCAGATGGTTTGTATAGATCTTCAACTCTTGCAAATTGTTGAAAGTAAAGGGTTTATCAACTTTATCCAGGCTTTATATTCAGATTACATTCTTCCAGACCGAAAACCTTTATTCGAAAAGTATTTATCAGAACAATATCAAGTAGAATGTTCTTGTTTCATTGATATAGTCGAAACAGTAAAAAATATTTGCAATTTCTACAGAAGTGTGGAGTTCCGATACTAACAGGTCATAACAACATCATATATATATATATATATATATATATATATATATATATAAATATATATATATATATACATATATATATATATATATACACACACACACACATACATATATATATATATATATATATATATATATACATATACACACACATATATATAGACAGCAATTCAATTTATTTTTAATTCGAAATTATACGCGAAAACATTAAGTACAATAGAAGTAAAATGTATACATTCTTCTTTTGTTATAGCTAAAGTTTTAGAGGCAATTTTGCAGGAATGGAAAATCAATGACAAAGTAGTTACTATCGTAACTGATAACGTGAGTAATATTAAAAAGGTTTTAGATTTTTGAAATTTAAGTAATCACTATTGGTAGCCCATATATTAAATTTAGTTATAAAATACTGGAAAAAATTAAATCAGCCAGTAATATCTTTGTTACCAGAATGCTACACTTTAGTAACATATTTTAAACAAAGGACTAAAGCAAGTTACAAAATAAGAGAAATCCTACAACAATTGAAAGAACCCATCACAAAACTGAAACAAAAGAGAAATCCTACAACAATTGAAAGAACCCATCACAAAAGTGAAACAAAAGAGAAAACCTACAACAATTGAAAGAACCCATCAAAAAAGTGAAACAAAAGAGAAATCCTACAACAATTGAAAGAACCCATCACAAAAGTGAAACAAAAGAGAAATCCTACAACAATTGAAAGAACCCATCACAAAAGTGAAACAAAAGAGAAATCCTACAACAATTGAAAGAACCCATCACAAAAGTGAAACAAAAGGTAATTACAAGATGGAACTCAAATTTTTTAATGATGAAACCATTATTTCACACTAAACTTTGCTTATTCGCTGCTTGGTCAACTACATCGTCTGCCACAGAAAATGTTTCGATGAATGAAATGGGAAGAAATAGAAGATCGTTTCAATATTTGTGAGCCTATCAAGCAAAAGACTACTGTACTATCAGGGGAAATATATCCAACTTTGCTCTTAACTATTCTTTAAATCAGAAGGGTTCAGACTTGTCTTGTGAGAAAGATTCCAGCAATAATGGTACGGGTAGATCTTAAGAAGTATACTTACTGCTACAAGTATACGCCTCGGTGTCTTTAAGATGAAAAAAACAGCTGCCCAAGCCACTATAATGGACCCGAGATATAAAAAAACTGGTTTTAGTATCGAAGCCAATGCAGTAAAAGCTTTACAGTGCACAGTGGAAGAGTTAGGATTTTTGCTGATTACTTTTAATTTGAAATTGTAGTATTATTAAGATAATAAAAATAGCATCTGTTTCTGTCTGTTGAAATTTTAATTGATTAATAACAAAATACATACCTAACCTCAAAATTATTAAAAATTATTTTTATTCCATACCCAATAAAGTCATTATCATTGCCTGTGTATAAAATGTATTTTTATAATCCTAATACTTGCATTTCATTTTCGTTTTTAGATATTTACAAATGAGCCTGATATACTATGGCCGTGCCCGGGCTAGTTTCATCACAACGGCTTTAAGCTGAATGTTATTACGCTATGACATACGGAAAGACAACATGACGAAATTATAATGATTCCACATTTATCATGCGGTGATCGGACCTTAAAAATTAATTCGGTTGATTGAACAACGCCCTGCTTTCTATTGAGTCTAGGAAGAGAGTAAGTTGGAACCTCAACCTAGTAAGTTGGAATCAAAAATCTTTGTATTTTTCTAAAAGTAAAATAAAAATAGAAAAAATTACAACCAAAGAAAAAGTAAAATGTGAAAAAAACATAAAACTACATGCGAATTGAATCGAGAGCTTCCTTGTTATTAAGCAGTTACAAAGTTATGATTAATGAATAATAACAAACAATTAAGTTTACAAACCTCCGACATCAATCCGCGTCAAAATGTATATACAAATTAATAAATTGTTATTTCAGTGCTAAGTTAGGTGTATTATTATGATCGTGAGTAATTGTGGTGTTGTGAGAGATATGGTGGTTGAAAGTGGTCAACTTTGGGTATTTTCCACTATCGATCGCCGACCACGAAACTCCCGTCATTAAATGTACAAGAATGAGTGAGATTGTACTAGAATATCCCCGAATGTACTTCAGGGAAGTAGACTGGAAGGAGCATGAATGTTCTGAAATGTTCAGGAAGCATTATATCTACATGTATAAAATGAGTGAAAATGTAGTAGAGTATCCGGAAGGATATTTTCGAATGTTCAAGGAAAATTGTGTATGGGTGGTGGGGACGACTTCCGACATTATATAAGAAACTTCACGTGTAGTCATCAGTTGACTATTTACAAACAAAAAGAACAAAGTGACAAGTGAATAGTGAAGGATAAAAATTTTGAAATATAAAGAAATCCAAAATACAGACGTCGGTTACCGAGTGAAGGCATGAACTTAACGACATTATGATGAAATATCAATAACAATGAGGTGATTCGGCACCTATTCAGTATTCCAATTCACTATAGAGATCCATCAGTTGGTCATATAGCAGTCCATCTTGACCTTGAACGACGAGTATATTTTACAAATAAAGCAGGACGACCCTAACTGTTTTTTTTTCCAATTGTGTCAAAATCGCCCCATGCAAGAACATTGTTCTACACAGGAATTCCCTATTACTACACATGCAACCATCAATAAGAAAATTTAATCGACGGAAGAAAGGAATTCTGGTAGAAGGATTTAAGAATGTATTCAAAGGTAATGCTGTTGGCCGAGCGTATACTGTTCATCCGAAAAGGCTCAGAGTATTTTCACTTACGTTTACTGCTTCTCGAAGTGCGTTAAGAACAACGTTGTTTGAAGATCTTCGAATAGTACATGATTATATTCATCAAAGAGGCATGGCCACGCAGCGGCCTGTTAGAGAATGATAATCACTGGGAGATACCGCAGAAGTAATAAGAGGGGATCAAGTGCAAAAAACCCTCAAATCTCAATGGACCCTCTCATGACAGCATGAGTGACGAGATTTCAAACAGAGTGCAGAGACGTTGTTCAGATTTGGATGTTACAATTTATAATGAAGCCCTGATAATGTTAGACGATCGGTGTTTTGCAATGTGCAAATGTTATCTGTTTCAATACGATTTATAATCCTGTCGTATACAATTCGTTGTGTTTTAGTTAATTTTGGTACATTTTCTCTAATGTAGCGATGCATTTCTTCTATGTTATAACTGAGATGTTTCTTGAATTTAGAACTTAATTACGTCTAATTCACTTCTCCAGGGAGGTTGTACTCCAAGTTGAATTAAAAGTTGACTGCATATTGCAAAAATTCTCCCACTTGACCCACTCTTGTTACTTTTACGGCATCTCCCATTGTTTGTTCCCGGTGATTATCATTTTCTAACAGACGCTGCGCGGTCATGCCTCTTTCACGAATATAATCATGTTCTGTTCGAAGATTTTCAAACAATGTTGGTCTTCACGCACTTCGTGAAGCAGTAAACGTAAGTAAAAATACTCTGGTCTTTTTCGGATGAACCGTATACGCTCGGCCAATAGCATTACCTTTGAATACATCCTTCAATCCTTCGACCGGAATTCCTTTCTTCCGTCGTTTAAATTTTCCTATTGATAGTCGCATGTGTAGTAATAGGAACTTCTGTGTAGAACAATGTTCTTGCAAGGGGCCATTTTGAAACAATTAGAAAAAAGGAGCTAGGGTCGTCCCGTTACATTTGTAAAATATACTCGTTGTCCAATGTCTATATGACCAATTGCTGGATCTCTATAGTGAATTGGAAAACTAAATACGTGCCGAATCACCTCATTGATATTAATATTTCATCATAATGTCGTTCCTTCACTCGGTAACCGACGTCTGTATTTTGGATAGTCATCTGTTGTTTTAGTGTTTCAATAAAAATGCTCTCGGATACCATTTTTTATTTGTCAGTCGATAAATTTTGGGTTAGCTTGTTTTATATTAAATTGGTAGCCATCTTCACCTCGTCCAAATATTAATGGAAATTGCAAGGTATTATAAATGCGATTCCTTTCTGCAATACGTTACAACTCATTGATCCTTCATTGTACCACGACGTCCCGATAACTATTTTCATTGTCCACGATTACCACCGCTACTTTATTTATTAGAGGCGAATCGAACCTCTTTCATGTTCGCAATTGGCCTTTTATCGGCTGGAAATTATTATTTTGTAATTCTTTGAGACCATTTTCTGCATTGTAGCCTTGAACATTCTTATTAACTCATTATTTTTATGTAGGAAACGCTGTTGACCAAGAATTATATCTCAACGAAATCCTGTGATGTTCAAAGACCGTTGATTTGGTTCATCCTTTTCGTTTCCCATAAAGTAAACTGGTAAAAACTTTGGCGTTTCATTTAGTTTCGGGAATAATGACTCATTTTTGTGGTACACTCATCCTTGATCTCTAAACACCGGATTAAATTCTCCCTTTTCGGTTATTGCTGTTGTTCCAAGTGATTTCATTTGGAAGCATGCGTTATAGCTTCTAATGTTTTGTAAGAACAATTTTGATTCCATTTTTTCTTGATTAATGTATTTAAAGAATTCAGGCGACGGCAAATTTAGGTTGGTTATCAAATTTTGCCATTCGAGAAGTATACACTTAGCGTTTCTTCTTGGAATCTTTTTGCTTTACAAAATACATTAACCATTCTCCCGATTACTACACTTAGAAATTTATTGTAATCTTTAGTTGGGTCATATTGAAACGTATCGTCTTCAAGACTGTAACTACCTCGCCTCCTTCCGTGCACAGCATGTACATTTGTTTCCAATAGTTGTGCTTCGACCTGCTCCCCTAAGTCAAGGATATTCGTTCTCTCTCTATTCTGGTCATTTCTTTTATCCGCCTGTACACTTGTCTCTCTTTCTTTACTCCTTTGTTGTCTTATTTGATCTGTTCCCCAACATATTCACTTTACTCTCCTGTCCAATTTTCTCTACTCCGTTGGGAATTTCCTCAAACCAATAACAGACGTACTTCTCTTTTTTCTTCGGTTTCATTTCTCCGTGCCATCTTTTGTGTTTTCGATTTAATTTGGGAATGTGAAAGTTCCATTATACGTTCTTTATATTTCAAAATTTTCATCCTTTACTATTCACTTTTCATTTTGTCATTCGAAAAAGAACGTTTTATTTCATTTGGACTTTTTGTTTATAAAAAGTCAGCAGGTGACTACGCGTCAAGTTTTGCCGTATATAATGTCAGAAGTCATCCCTCCTATACATAATGTTCCTCGAACATTCAAAAACATTATCGATCCTTCCGGATATTCTACTACATTTTCGCTCATTCGAATACATGTAGATATAATGCTTCGTGAACGTTTCAGAACATTTTTGCTCCTTCCAGTCTATTTCACTGAAGTACATTCGAGGATATTCTAGTACAATCCCAATCATTCTAGTACATTTAATGACGGGAGTCTTGTGGTCGGCGATCAATAGTGAAAAATGCCCAAGGTCGACCATTTTCAACCACCATATCTCCCACAACGCCACAATCACCCACGATCATAATAATACACCTAACTTAGCATTGAAATAACAATTTATTAATTTGTATATACATTTTGACACGGATTGATGTCGGAGGTTTCTAAACCTAATTGTTTGTTACTATTCATTAATAATAACGTTGTAACTGCTTAATAACAAGGAAGCTCTCGATTCATTTCGCATGTAGTTTCATGATTTTTTCACATTTTACTTTTTCTTTGGTTGTAATTTTTTCTATTTTTATTTTACTTTTGAAAAAATACAAAGGTTTTTGGTTCCAAGTTACCAGGTTGAGGTTCCAGCTTACTCTCTTCCTAGACTCAATAGAAAGCAGGGCGTTGTTCGATCAACTGAATTAATTTTTAAGTTCCTATCACCGTATGATATATGTGGAATCATTATAATTTCGTCATGTTGTCTTTCCGTATGTCATAGCGTAATAACATTCAGCTTAAAGCCGTTGTGATGAAACTAGCCCTGGAAAGGCCATACTATATTAAGCTCATTTGTAAATATCTAAAGACGAAAATGAAATCCAAGTATTAAGATTATAAAAATACATTTTATACACTGAAAATGATAATAACTTTATTGGGTATGGAATAAAAATAATATTTAATTATTTTTTAGGTTAGGTATGTATTTTGTTATTAATCAATTAAAAACGACCCACAAAAATAAATATTATTAATTATTCACAATTAAATGAAACTACGTGATGTAGTATTATTTCTACTATCTTTAATTTCTTCTTTGTAATACAACGAAACCTAGGTCGTGGTAAAGAAATTAAAGATAGTAGAAATAATACTACATCACGTAGTTTCATTTAATTGTGAATAATGGATTTCTACAAAATTAATGCCAAATATATTCAATTATTAATTATCTTAATAATACTATAATTTCAAAATAAAAATTATCGTTTTTCAATGGGTATTATAAAGAACTAACTGTTTTGTATTGCTTAAAATTCAATTATCGATAAATTTTATTTCTAATAAGGCTATCTTGGGGTCTAAAGCAAATGGTTTCGTTGTATTTATAAAGCTGTTATTGCATGTATTTATAAAGCTGTTATTGCATGAAATATCACTTTCTGAAGAAATCATTTTTCCAAATCTTTTCTATGGTCCATGGGTTATGGAGGTACCACAAATGTAATCAATATGATTAAAGAATGACCATTTTTGCATACAAATCAATTCTGTTTGCTCTATCATAACAAGAGGTTTGTTTTCGCCGGTGTTGTTTACGTAATGATGTAACTGAATTATGCGAATTTATAGTAGCATAAAATTGTCTGTGGACTTATCAAGCTTGAGGATGAAATTGTTTTTCTTGTTGGAGAGGTTTTTCAGAATTCAATCGGAAATGTCACGTAATATATTATGAGTCTCCTATTCTTTAAACATGTTTTCCAAAAATCTGAGAAGAAGTGATAACAGTATTCGCTGAGTATTCTGATGCAAAATTATTTCGGTCAAGTTGCCTTAATAAATTCAAGAGAACGGACTTAATGTACGTAGTAGACTCCGTAGAAACTTTATGATAATAGATTACGAAGATTATTTTATCACAAATAACACGTTTAATTTACGTGGTTTGTGCCCTGCTTTTATCAAGCTACGTAAACCGGCTATTATCTACGAACATACGACCACGGAACCTCAAATTACAGCGTGTCCGATACACATTTGTTCAATTTCTTTATCACTTAGCTTTGTGGAAAAATCTTGATCTTCATTTTGAATTCTAGGGCAGAGAATGTTAGAGCCAGTACAATCTGCAGGAGTGATATACTATTTCTTTATTAGTTGGCGTCAACGATTTTTGCATTTGCGACGAGAAATAAAGTTATAGAAAGTGTACTTTTTATTCTTGAATTTATCTGGTTAAATCTACTTCAAGAAACGGAAGTGTAAAAGATGATCTGTCTATAAATTTAGAACGTATGTCAATTTTTGAGGCAATTTTGAACGAGTTTGATGAAATGATATAGGTGCATTTATTTGCTTATAACATGAAACATCTATTACTTTTATAATACATAATAACTTTTGTATTGTTACAATCTTACATAGAGATTATAAATAATTACACATGAGTTAAGCCGAATGCAAGTAATTTTTTTGTCTTGAACACATACAATTTTTGTATTTATTTTTTGTAAATATATATTTCATTGGACCTGTTATGATTTTTTGGGATATATGTATATCTAAAATAATCGATAAACTAATACTTTTTTTCATTTAGAACCATTATTACATAACCATTTAGAACACAAAAAATAAGTAAATACTAAGAAAACACTAAACAGCGTCAATTAAAAAATTTAAAAAAACCAAGCAAAAATTACTTCTAAAAAGAATGGAGACGGCTAAAGTATATTATAAAAATTTCTTGTCAAAATTTAAATTTGATGTTAATCATACATTTCAACGGAAACGTATAATTAACCATTAGAACATTTAGGACTATTTAGAACCATTTAGAACACAAAAAATAAGTAAATACCAAGAAAACACTAAGCAGCGTCAATTAAAAAAATTTAAAAAACCAAGCAAAAATTACTTCTAAAAAGAATGGAAACGGCTAAAGTATAATATAAAAATTTCTTGTAAAAATTTAAATTTGATGTTAATCATACATTTCAACGGAAACGTATAATTAACCATTAGAACATTTAGAACTATTTAGAACCATTTAGAACACAAAAAATAAGTAAATACCAAGAAAACACTAAGCAGCGTCAATTAAAAAATTTTAAAAAACCAAGCAAAAATTACTTCTAAAAAGAATGGAGACGGCTAAAGTATATTATAAAAATATCTTGTCAAAATTTAAATTTGATGTTAATCATACATTTCAACGGAAACGTATAATTAAAATCAAATTTCATCGGAAAAGCTTATTCAAGACGAACAGTTAGTAATGAAATATATAGCGCGACTGAATAGTGATATAAGCGAATATCTAAAAAAAAATGTTTTTCTTGAAATAAAAAAAAACACAGAAATAGTGTAATAAATGAAATCATAATTTCGTAATGGGCAACTCAAGATGGCGGATCAAATATGGCGACCAAATTCGCAAATAGAGAGTATTGCATTGAAACCGATAAGACTTACGAAGGATCCATAAATTAAAAATCAATTACTTGTAAATAAAATTTAACTTTTTCCGTCAAGGTTTAAAAATAAATATATAATATCATCAGTTGCAAATTTTATAACGCTTAAACGATATGAATCTTAGAGAGCACCTATATAACACCTTGTAATAAAATAATATCTATAATCTAAATCCAGTCGGTCACTGTTCGGTCATGAACAGTGTATATTTGTATCGTAACTCAATAAATACCCTGTGGCAAGTCAGCGATGCGACCCACACGTTCTCCGCAATTTATAGCGCGCGTGTTGTTTCAATATCAAAGGTGCCGCAGACAGGGTGACCAGACTTTTTAATGATACTTTTCAATTTTTATTTTCAGAAAGCTTATGAATCGCAATGCATTTCTTTTTGTAACACATTTGGAAATCACAAAATTAATTACGAGTTCAGCTGTACGCAGAGAGAAGGAATTACATAGAAAAACTTAGTTCTTGATAAATGATTATAGTGTTTTTTTAGTTTGGCTAATGATTCTCAAAAAGTTGCCTTATATTTGGTGGCCATTATATATATATATATATATATATATATATATATATATATATATATATACACACACACATATATAACTCTTTCAAGCAGCGTTTGTGACTTTTTCAAGTAAATATTTTTTATTTATATTTTGTATACGAAAATTATACACGAAAATGGTTTCGAATTCGTCCCAATTAATTTTATTTATGGAATAATAATGGTGTATCCAATTCCCTATAGTACTTAGGCTATCGTAATATCGAAAAACGGTTTTATGGTTCGTATCGACGTGGTCTGCGTTTGGGCATATTTAGATTGATTGCTTATACAATAATGGATAGAGTTATGTGAATCAAATTATTATAATGAGTAAACAATATGTCATTAAGCGTTTAGGTAACTTACGTAATTATTTTAATATTATAGTCATTATTTATATTGACTTTTGACATATAACTTTCATTATTATTAAAATTGTTCATTAACTGTTCGATAATTCGTAAGTTAGGGTTTTGTTACACATAATTAAAGTTACTTGAATTTGAAAAAAAATTGTGAGTGGGTTCGATAACTTTTAAACGATTTTATTTAGTTTTGCATATGTTCAAGTAGCTGATAATCAACTCATTTAATAGCATTGTCATCTACTTATCGTTAATCTACTGAGTTGAATTTTGCACATACGTGTAGTTCCGATGACTATATAAAATTATCATGGAGCTAATCTGGTAATGGAAGGAGAAGGTGATTAAGGAAACTTCTAAATTAATTGTAGCAGCAGTCTTGTGTTTCGACCCATTTCATTTGTCTCTAAGAGGATTTTAGTTCTGGGTAGAAGCTAAGGATCCTCCACTCCACTGAAGTCAAAGTTTATAGTGCGCAGTGGACTGTATGGTACTAGATGTTTAAATATGATGTGCTACATACGATGGTTAAATACGATGTAAACGCACCACGTCGTATAAGTGCATTTCTTATCAATATCGAATTCTGGGAGTGAAACTGTTCAGTCTTCAGTTTCACATATAAAGTAAAAAGTAAAAAAGATATTTTATACGGTTTTATGCAAGACTTTGAAATGACATAAGTTAGTCAAAATGTGACACCGAATAATATCAATCGCAGAATTTAAATCAGCCGAAATTGAAGAGTCATTAAGTCTAAAGCAACAATTCATCGATGAAGTTGTCACTGGCGTTGTGCTCGTGACAATTTAATCAATCCTTTATAATTTTTGGAGTAAATGAAAATCGATTCATGAGGTGTAACCTTATATATCGATTTTCATATATAGCGCCCGGTATGAAGTTTTATGAAGAGTCAAATCATACATTCAAAGCGTTGAGAAAAGTGTAACGGTTATGTTCTGATCGTACGAAGTTCAGAGCGTTAAAAAAGTGCAACCGTTAGGCGGCCTCTCCGCGCAACTTTTCTGTACATCTTCAAGTGAGATTTCAATATGTTTATTTGACATTTTTTAATGGCGTAATCGCAATGACGGAGTGTGACACACGTAGTTTACTATCGTTCGCTTACATCAAGATGTAATCATTAAATGTCATTATGTATGAATATTTGGTGTCTTCTATCCTGCACAATTAAAAAGTCTTTTTTAATTTTAATCTCTTAGTCTGACGTCACTAAATGTTTTTAATTTTCTTTTATAAATTTTATCTTGTTCATTTGTGATTTACTTGAAAATAATTATATTGTAAGCATTTTTTTATTAAATAATCTTCCATTTATATTGAATGATGTTGATACTTATATACAGTGTTACCTATTTTATGTATTACAAGACAATCGGACTTAAGGAGTAAACCCAGTCCAGTCGCGCGTCGGAGCTGATACGCACAATTTTTTATTCACTATTTAATATTAGTACCCTCAACAGATAAAACAAATAGATATTGATTGTAGGCGTGCATTTATTTCTGAGTTACTATTGTCTATCACTTTTCTCTTAATAACCATAACTCTGTATAAAGTACTTGTTTTTATTATTTTTAAAAAAGGAAATCAAGTGCCTTAATGACGTGTGTAAAAAAGACGTATTTATTGATTTTATTGGTTTTTAGAGTTTTTACGTCACTCTGCGTTAGTGTCCATCCTCAAGTCTGTCTCAGCCATTTTTCTCAAAAATTCTTTGACGTTGGAATTTAAAATAGTTATGAGGCAAGTTAACCTGCACATACATATCTCAATAGATAATACGCATAAATAAATACGAAAACATTTTAGAAGTGGCGAGTACTTGTTTTTTTGTTTAAATTTCATGTATCGTGCTAAGTACCAATTGCAAGAGTAAGTTATGAGGATTTCTAAATGATTATTTTAATGTACTGAAGAGATTGATGAATGTGTCTACATAAAATGTCTTTCTTCCCCATCTACGAAAATACTTACTTTAGTACTAAGTACTAGTGATTACTTTAGTAAAAATTATGCGATATATGAGTTTACGTAAAGTTTACCGATAATATACAAACTCAATAGTTTTTGAGAAATTAACGATATTTTTCGTGAATGATATGTATGAGTACCTTGTAGTACGAGTTCTGTACCGTTGTACTTGAAAGATTCCTTTTGATTATAACCGAAACAAATATTATACTTAGCACCACAAAGTGTATTTGTATGTATAATCTTTTTAATTTTATGTAATATTTTAATCATCGTTTTAATTTCAAATTTTTTCTCCGTTCGACACTCTTGCTGAAATTTTGAAACCACTACTAATTGGGTTCTCTGATCACAGCGAGTGATGGAACTTTTTCGAAGTTTTTAGAAGTTTCAATTGTTACAAATTGTTATTAAATGTAAATGAAAATTGGCCAAAGACAATTATATTCAGAAAACAAATTGAACAATGATGTTCAGATCAATCCATTACATACGTCTGATTTCGAATATAATTATTAAAATCTACTAATAAAGACAATTTAAATTTCCTTACAATCAGTCGTTATTCCTAGTTTCTCAAAATTGTAATGTCCAACCGAAGGTCAGTTTGTAAGTCGATGCCGATCTTCGGCTGCCGCCATAACCATCGAAACTAAAGCAGAAGGTGTAATCAGCGTTAAAATACTTTCTGTAATAGCTTCAATAAACTGTTATTTTGTTCCATAATAAACTATATTCTTTTTATTAATTTATTGATAAGTATAACTACAAATAATGAAAACAGAATAGCTATATCAACAGTGAAATAATAATAATTATTATTTTCATTTGCAGCTTCATACATGCAGTCATTTGCTTTTGTATGTTTTGCCAATCAATGTTACATTATTAGTTTTGTTTAAAGGGTTAAATCATTAAAACATTACTTTAATGTATCATTATTAACCATAAAAAATGATGATATTGAATATATTTGGCGTTAATTTTGTAGAAATTCATTATTCACAATTAAATGAAACTACGTGATGTAGTATTTCTACTTTCTTTAATTTCTTTACCACGACCTAGGTTTCGTTGTATTACAACATCTTCAGGTGGGATATTAGCAAAAATTATTTTTAATTCAATATTTCTCCATTGGTTTCGGTTAAGTAAAATTTCAAAATATCATCATTGGAACACAATCCCATTTCGGAACACGACTAAAAATGACTCGAAAGCTATTTGCAAGTGACGTAGTAAATCTTTGTTAGTGTTCCAATGACGATATTTTGAAATGTTACTTAACCGAAACCAATGGAGAAAAATTTGATTAAAAATAATTTTTGCTTGTACATGAAGCGGCAAAATGTATTTGTTCCCATCAATCTCTGGAACCACACATCCAATTTCAAAATGTTTTCTTGTATTATAAATCCCATACTCAGAGAAAGACAAGAGGCTATATATCATAGGGCTATGATATCTAAACGAGCACTATGGCAAGAACTATCTCGAAGTCGGGTGTAGAATACCACGTAGGATGAAAGAAGTCTACGTAGCGAATGCTGAAGGAATTTGTTGCACCGTGACACGTCCTTTAATACACAAAAAGTATAGTCAAAACGAGAGACAGCAATACACAAAAACTGAGAAAAAGCACCTCGATAGAGACGGACGATCGGTGAGCGAGAAGAAGCACGCCGCGAAAGCAGACGCGTCCCAAACCACAGGCTGAACAAAAAAGGCCGGCTGTTTGCGCGAGTTCCTTTTCTCACCGAGACATGCAGAGCTCTCCGCGCGCCGCAATGAATGAAGGTTCCAACGCTTTGAGAAAAATCACAGGTTATTAACATCACGCTTTAATTCATAGAGAGCAGATGTAGATTCATGCAGAGCGGTGATAAAGCTAAATAGTTTTTGAAACTTCTTAGGCGGCGATTCGATAGTCGATAAGTAGACGAGAAGAGTAAAATTTTAAGGTCGTGTCACGTTTAGGCACATTTCGTTACATGAGAGAGAAGTAAGATATGACGTAGAGAGAAAGAGAGCTATATATTCTGACGTCATGGCAGTGGAGCAAAAGAGAGTGACGTATACACAACGATACAAAGCGATTGGATAACATAGTGTCGCGCATGCGCGCGTCGTAGATGTACGCCTCAGACGCTACATATGAACAGCTGAGGTACCACGCATACGTTGTGTTATTAATATTTATCATTGTGTTTTGGTGATTATTTACATTTGTATCCTGTGATTGTTTGATTATATCCGTGAAGAGTTATTTTAATTGACAATTGTCTATGTAAATTTATATGAGGATTTCATTAGATGTTTACGTCAATTTGTAATGAAATTTTATAAATTTTTATGAATGTATAGTATTAAAATCTTTTTATACGAATTTGGTACAATCTATGAGTTTACACTTAACATATTATCTCTTTCTCTCTGCCGTTTTAGCCCTTACAAATCGAGGTTTAGATCACTAAAGAAGTTTCATTTCTATCATTTGCATCGAGTTGTATATGATTTTTTTTATTCGTATTGTTTTTTGTTTGAGGTTATCTCTGAAAATACATGTTCAGTTTCAAAATGTTTTTATATGTTAAGAAACCTGCACTTTTAAAAAATTATAAACTATAAATATTAATTTACAATTCATATGGGTAAATTAGTGACAAAAAATGTAACAAAAGTTGGAGAACAATACTTAAACAGTGCAGGTTGGAGATAGGCCGGCTTATTTATTACTAATTTATTACTAATCCAGGGTAATTTATCCACCGACACATCCTCCGACTCGAACGACCAATATAGTTTGGAGAGCGAAGCAAACGCGTTCGTGACCGTGGAGAGGAGAGCAGTAGAACTAATATAATCTACGCCGGTGATACTGTGTGACACAATTAATGTTTTCATAAAATAAATGAAGGAATCGATCAAATCACTTGCAGGCATTGAAAAACATCACTATTTATAAATATCTATAGCAAATGACGTAATACATACAGCAAAATAAAGTAGCCAAAGATCGATGTGCAAAAAGAAACAACATTGTTTATATGAAATACCCGTTTCATTAGCAAAAAATAATAACCTATTTTTATAACTTAACATTTTAAAACGTAATAAATGTACCAATCGCAAAAATACTATTTGACGTGTTTTAACGCCTTTATTTAAATTAGTATTGCATTAATATTGTAACGCAATTTAGACACGTATATAAGCACGCGCGTTGGACTACTTTTTTTGAATTTCATTTTATTTAATATACAAAGAATGTTATTATAAACTAATAACGCTTGTCGTTAATTAGAGAGAAAGAGAGAGGTAAAAGAAGAAAATTCAATAGTAAAAGATTTGTTTAGTCGCGTTATTTCACTTTGTGTCAAACGTATTCTTATAGAAGAAAATGTAAACAGATAAGCACGTATAAGACTTGTTATTTAATGTTCGCCGAAAGTGTGCGCAACATAATGGCTCGCCGGTTGACCGCTTGCTGTCATATTTCGTGCTCCGCCCCCGCGCGCCTCTCTATCATTATGAGTGTCGTACGTGACATTTCATTCTTTAATTTGTTTGCGTGAATCGGCTGGATGCCATCTTCGGTTACGGTCAATCTTCAGCCCTTTTTTCGCTAAAGCCGAATGTGCAGCTGAAAGTGGCCGGAGCCGAAGTCGAATCTACTCTTCGGCTCCGGCCACTTCGGTTGGACACTACAAAACAGTCGTAGCGCACAGACGTTCCAGAAAATGTGACACGACAAATTTCCGTTGGTTCTTGATGGAATATGTAGACGGAACGTGAAATTTATCAGATGATAAAATATGTAAATCACAAATTTAATAATTTTAGAGGTCTGCCTGTGTCTTTACTTTCATTGAAGTGTTTTTTTTAAATTTCTCTTTTTAGCCATCATTAGAAATATCAAAAGACACATACAAAATAAAATACGTAAGTCTACACTTATTAGTCATACTTTTGAATGAATGGTGAACTCTTCATCGTGTCACACTTTTATTTTTATCTAATTACTCAAAGTGATAAACAGGATAAAGGTTTTCGAACCTATGTATGTCTTATTACTTTCTATAATTTTTATATCCAACATCACATAGTATTATTGTTATATTGTCTTAGATTCTGTAATTATTTCCTGTACGTAAAGTGATATGAAAATTGCGCGTGTCCGTGGCTTGTTAGTTAGAATCTTGAATTAGAAGATTTGATTTCAAAGGGCCAACCTCGAGTTGCTAGGGTTGCAAAAAATATCCCTTGCAATTTATATTATATGCGATGGTAATTATTCATCCTACATCGAATCATACAAAAATGTGAGAGCAAAAGAAAAAAATGGTCATCCTAGTCTACATTTAGTCGCGTTGTGCAGATGTACGTTATTGCCTCAGACAATTTCACGGAGGTATTTCGGTAACTTTTCCAGCTGGTCATTATCACTTGTTTTTATTACTCCAAATCGCAACTGTCGTGCTGGCGTTTGTCGTATTTGCGTTGGCATTCGTATCTAAATGTGCGTTCTTAACTATAAATAGCATCATTTATCGTAAAAATGAAATCGTTTAATTCTTTTTTATATATCATTAGATTAAGTAGTTAGAATTTTTTTTATTTGAATAATATATTTGGTATACACATTTTAACAAGTACGCTAAAAGTAGGATTAGATTTTCTATATCTCTTGAGATTATTTACAAAATTTAATCGATACTTCATAAATAAACTCATTAAATAGTATTCTTTGACATTTGTAATAAAATGATAATACTTAGAATTTTTTATCTAGAATTTAAAGAAAATTTTAAATATTGAAGTTAATTTTGTAGAAATTCATTATTCACAAATAAATGAAACTACTTGAAGTAGTATTATTTCTACTTTCAAGTTCTTTACCACGACCTAGGTTTCATTGTATTACAACATCTTCAGGTGGGCTATTAGCATGATTCAATCTTTGCTAATATTTACAAAAGCTAAGCTAAGAATTACAAAGACCTTATTTCAACTGTGCTTGATGACTTTATATTCGTTGGATTTCGAATCTGCTTGAAAGTAATATGATATATGCTCGCTTGATCCAATTTAAAGATAACGTGGGTGCCTATTCGGAAGAACAAGGTAAACGTCTTCATAAAAGTGATAGACTTTTAAAGTGGTTGTCAGGAACAACACAATGAGAGTATGAGGCGAGATTACATTTGGGACTAATTGGAGAATATACGCACTATCACAGAAGAAACACAAAAAATGTTCATTTCTAAACTCATTTTATATGCTATGTTATAGGAGCTAATTGTTTTATATTTTTCTAATAAAATTGATAGATATTCACAAAAAAATTGTTTTATTTTCACGTAAATCAAAATCCGGAACTTCATTCTCACACCGAGAGAAGCAAACTTTTTCTTTTTAAAGGTGAAACTATTTATTCTTATGTATTAGAAAGAAAAATCAGACGTGCAGAACCCAGACTCAAAATTTATGTTGACCGGTGTTGTTTTTTTATATTCTGCGATATATTAATTGAGATAGTCAACTTAAGTATCAACTCGTAAAATAGAAAACTTTCAAAATAACGTAGTTCTATTACAGAAACTGTGTGGTTTTGACGGAGTCACGGACGGACGGACCAGTGGACATTGAGAAGCAGTAGGGCTTCTTTATTTCAATATGCAATCCTAACAAAGTATGTATATTGTCTCATGACAGCCACGGGAGTGGGCATAGTAGCTTATGGTGGGTAGAGTAGTACATGATGATATCGCCTTGTCTCAATTGCTCTCGTAGAATAAAACGAGCGTTATTGAAATCGACATCACAATTCTGTATTACCGTCACAACCTAATTCTAGATCATTCAGAGTCGGTTTTAGGCCACGTTTTGAATTCCCTTTCACTTCTCTGATTTTTACACCTTTTACTGGTTTGCGCAAATATTCTTTCGCCATATATATTGACAAATTGTGGAATAAAATTGATACTATTTTTCCGATTATATCGTGAAAAATCGGTTCTTATGGTTCTTCATTCCTTACCGCTATTATAATTTATCTTTTCCTATCCTTTGTTCATGCCCCTTTTGTCTATTCACGTTAATATTTAGTTTATTATTTTATTATAAATTATAACAATTTTGTTACATGTATTATTTCTATATACTATCTATTATAGTATTCCAATTAATACTTAGTTATATGTATTAAATAAATAAATAAAGAAATTTTACACGAGGGTGCTATGTACACGTGCTCAAAAGGAAAAAAAGGAACCCTTCTAATATAACTCGGAGGACCGTTCGTCTGTTCGCCTGTCACAACCCCTTTTTTCTGAAGCTATTTGACGTAGAAACTTGAAATTTGGTGTACCGATAAAGCAATTTAATCCACATATTATGCTTTAATAATTAATATTCAAAAATGTCCATACAGGCATTTGGGGGTTTGGTGGGGAATAAAGTGGTCGACATTGTTTTCTCTTTTTAATATATTATGTGGAGTTAAAAGAGCAAGCTTATCAGGATTATAATAATTATATATGTTTCATATAAATACATATACGTTTGTATATAATATAATATAATTATATATGTTTGTATATAAATATAGAAAAAATGGTCATATTAGAAATTTAGTTGAAATTTAAGGACGTACCGTGACGATGATTCTAAATCTTGTAGTTTTTAAGAAATTTACAATATTTTACCGCTCGTGAAAGATATACTTCACAATATATTTATGTGGCAAAACATAATATTAATATTTGTAAAAAGTTTAGTAGAAATACTAAATAACCTTAAATATGTATAAGTGCCTCATAGTGGACAGAATTCCTACTCGAATTTAACAGGCTTTTACAACTTATATATTATTGGAGTTCGGGATAAGGTAAGTACTTCCAAAACTCAAAACCTTAATATGTATATATATATATATATATATATACACACACACACACACACACACATATATATATATATATATATATATATATATATATATATATATGTATCTATATATACTTAAATCAAAGACAACATGTTTGTTTCCCTTTTTTCGTTTTGGTTAACTTCCATTCTCTCGAGTTTCAAAGGAATTTTACATTACACTTTTTCATTTTCAAACCGTTGCGCAGATAAACCTTTGGTCCCATATAATTCTTTGCCACAGACAGCTCAAGAAAGCACAAACTTTTACATAGAGCTATTCCACCGAGCCGCGTATGGGACTCATAAACGTCTCCTCACGAGAGTACTTGAATATGATACATCTGTAGAGAATGAGAAAGTATTACAATCTTATTGCATTTAATTCTTGTCGTTTACAATTAAACGGAACTACGTGATATAGTATAAATTCTACTTTCTTTAAGTTCTTCATCACGGCTTAGGTTTCGTTGTATCACAACATCTTCAGCAAAGATTATTAACGAAGATAGGGCGTGGCAAAGAATTTAAGAAAGTAGAAATAATACTACATCACATAGTTTTATTATTGTGAATAATGAATTTCTACAAAATTAATGCCAAATATATTCAAATCTTGTCGTTTAGTTAGATATGTTTTCAATCTGATTGCTAAGTGTTTTTCTTTATCGTTACGCATTGGAAAACTGTAAGGTATCGATAAATGATATATAAATGAGTAAATAATCACTATAATCACAATTTTTTATTTTAGGTTGATAAATCTAGTACAACAGCTTCGTAAGTGCTAGAATCAATTGTTTACAGAAAAAGAATTTAAAGATAACTTTTTTTCAATCCTTTTTGCTTATTCACTTTTAGATATTTTGGGTTTGTCTTTTTTATGTTAATTCGTGTTTGCATTTATAAACTTTTTCGTAATAACATATTCAAAATTCGAAAGTCTGTTTATCTTTCTTTTACGTTGCAATAGAGCAACAAATTAACGTAACTTTCTGCACAGAGCTGGTTCGCGGGACAGGAAATAACATAGACTACTTTCCAATTTGGGAAACCTTCCCTAACTAAAAAGAAAATTCCAACTAATAATAAACATTTTCAAGAGTTTTTTGTTGTTCTTTCACGTCGCAAAGGAGCAACAGATCGACGTAATTTATTACATAGAGATAGTTGGGGGAACAGGAAATGACATAGGTAAAATATCAACTGGGAAATCTCATACTAACTAATATCACAATCCCAAATAATATTAAAAATCAAAAGCCTGCTTGTTTGTCTTTCTATCATGTCGCAATGGAGTAATAGATCAACGTGACTTATTGCACAGAGATAGTTGGAGGACCGGGAAGTTACATAGATAAAATGTCCACACGGGAAGTCTCATTCTAATAAATTCTTTTGTTTGTCCTTCATTTCGCTTAGATTTTTTTTTGTTTGTCCTTTCATGTCGCAATGGAGCAATAGATCGACATGATTTTCTGCACATATTAGTAGGCGGATCAGGAAATGAAATAGGCTCATTGCCTATCAGGGAAAACTCATTCTGCCTGATATGACAATTCCAAATTACAATAAAAATTCGAAAGTATGTTTGTTTGTTCTTATTTGACGTCACAACAGAGCAACAAATCTACGTGTTCTTCTGTGCACAGACAGTTGGCGGGCCAGGAAAAGGTATAGATTACTGCTTATCTCGAAAAATCTCATCGTAACTAATATAAAAATCCTAACTAATATTAAAAATTCTAAAGTGTGTTTGCTTGTCCTTATTTCACACCACAACGGAAAAATAGATCGACCTGATTTCTGCACAGAGATAGTTGACGGGCCAGAAAATGATATAGACAACTTTCTAACCTGGATAATTTCATCTTAGCTAATAGAACTATCTCAACAAATATTGAAAATGTAATTTTCCAAATTACAATGGAATTTACTACGCGCAGATAGTTGGCGGACCAGGAAAAGATATATGATACTTTTCAACCCGGAAAATATCATCCTAACTAATATAACAATTCCAACCCATATTACAAATTCCAAAGTGTGTTAGTTTTGTCCTTCTTTTACGTCGCAATGAAGCAACAGATCGAAGTTATTTTTTGCACAAAGATAGTTGGCGGATCAGGAAATGATATTGGCTATTTTCCAACCCGGGAAATCACATTGTAAATATTATGACAATTTAAAATTATAACATTCACATAAAATAGAAAAAGGGGAAGTAAAGAATATGTAACTTATAATTTTACATATATATTTTTCTAACCACAAAATAATACTAGTAATATTAAAAGGAATACTAGTAATATTTAACAATTAAGTCCACTATATTTCGATTCGTGGCCGTAACGGTTTTTTAATATTGTATATTAATAATTATATGTGTGTATATATATATATATATATATATATATATATATATATATATATATATATATATATATATGTATATACATATATATATAATTTTTTTTAAATATAAAACTGAAAATAATAGACACCGCGAAATTAAATATTTCAATTATATAAATATAACAAAATGTAATTTGCCTAAATTATAAATGCAGGTTTGACCTATTTCTTCATATTAAAATAATTATACTACATATTCCCAGAGTTTTTAATAAACTTCTTTAATAAACAGGCGATTTTCGTACGCCTTCGAGTAACATTTCAAAACCATATTAACATTTCAAAGAGCATAAGTCACAAATAATTATCATCCGTGCGGCTAGTGAGTTATTGACGCGGTTAATTTAGTTTATTAATATGCCGAACTCCTGGCGTTGGCGCTAGTGTATCGGAAAGGAAGTGGTAAGGTCGCTAAGAGTTACCATCGCCTTAACTAATAGTAAATATAGTGTTTAATATTGATATGATTCTAGAAAGATCGATAGTTTGTCTATGAATATTTTGAAGTTTCGTAATAATTATAGAAACCGATTTTCGAAACTTGCATATTCAAAAGAGGCAAAATTCAATAGCCCTTCATTAACAATTTGTAAGTAAAGAAATTGTAAATAGATACGACACTTGTTAAGTTTTCTCACTGAAGCGGCCTATCCCTACTTCCGTCGCATTTGTTTCGTCACATATCTTTGTGACGCTGTTTTAATCGATTCACGCTTTACCGTTAGCGTAATGAAGTTGATGTTTTCGACTGGAAAAGTGCTACTTCTTAACAATCCTTTTTTATAGAATAGAAGCGTGGACACTTAAGGTGGCAAACACTAAAACTGGGGGGTTTGAGATATGAGTATTGAGGAAAATCTTAAAAAATATAATGGATGGATAGAGTAACAATCATCGACATCTTAAGAAGATTTAACGAATACTTGGAAATTATAGATATTATTAAACCAGACAATTACAATATCTTGGAAATATAACACGTTAAGACTGGTCATGCAAAATAAAATCTAAAGCAGAATAAACTTTTTAGAGCAGCTACATCCAAGGTTAGTGTAGCTATGATGATTGTTAACCTCCTACGAGGAGAACACATTTGGAGAAGAAGAAGAATGAAGTTTCGTAAGCAGAAGAATGAGTGTTCGAAGAAACATGATATGCAGGTGATGGTTAATTAGTATGGCAAGAATTCTTTCGGATTTTTCTCAAAAATGCAAGACAAAAATAATCAGTAACATTTTTTATTTCGGACTTTATCATAGAAAACTAATTGATTTTTTAATAAATTGTATTTCATATTATATATCTAAAGTTAATATTTAAGAAATATATTTTGATACTGTATTTTGGGAAGCTGTTCATTAATTTTGGCTGGATGATCTATAAACAAGTGTAACGACAAATGATATAATTTTTAGTATTCCTTGGCAAAATTGCCAAAACGAAATACTAATGGAGCCACTTTGGTACCCGTCCCTCCGTCTGTCTGTCACAGGCAATTTTCTCGGAAACTACTAGATATCAATATTTGAAATTTGGCGAAGACAAGACGCAGAAAGTAATGGTAGCCTTATTATAAACGCGAAGTATAAGAATGTAAATTTTGATTTTGGGCTTTAACTTCAGGGGGTGAATTGAGAAATAAAAAAAAAATTCTTCAAGGTTATCGTGTAGGGTGTCAAAGCTTAGTGAAATACAAAATTTAACAATATTTGCTAAGTATTTTTCTATGAATTTTTAAACCTTTTTTGGGAAAAAAAATCGTGTATTTTCATTGGAAATTAGATAAAAATTAAACGAAAGTTATCAGGATTAAAAAATTTCAACGCGATTTATTTTCATAAACAATTTTTTTATTTCTTTATAACTGATGAACCATTGGTTTTAGACAAGAATTTATCCTTTTAAAGAATATTTCTCACAACGTAAGGAACAACTGTTGTCGTGAGGAATCTTTTTCAAAATTTTCAGTTTGACTGAGTACTGCCCATGCGCGATGTGAACGTCTTTGGTGCGATTGGCGGCGGTTATCACGGCAGACAGACGCCCTTTAAGCACAAACTTTGAGTGTATTACTATTAATATTTTAGTGGATACTGATGGTACGGAACAATAATGGTATAATTTTTAAAAAAATGTTATTGTTATATATCACTCAAGAATATTAAGTTGTGTTAAATTCTGTAGATTAAAATTAAACATATTCTGACGGTGAAACCTAATTGCAATTCTAAGTGTCAACAATGTTCTGCAATCCTGCAACACTTTAGTCCACTGAAAATATATTTTTACCAGCGCTATTGTTTATTTGGCTCCCGTTGGTTTAGTTTATTTTATTCGTATTATCACCGTAATACCTTTGTATTTATGTAGCTATTCATTGAGTGTAATTTTAGTGAAATACTCGTCAAATTGCTGCAAATATTTCAATCACTTCTGAAAACCATATTTTCAATTTATTCGATAAAAGTTTTGTACACCGTTTGCAATTACGTAAGTCTTTGTATACATATATGTTAATTAAATATTTAATTAGTTTTAATGTTTGCAGAACTAATCGAATTCTCCAAACATCAATAAAAAGTATGAAATATTTTGTTGACATATGTGCGATTACCGCATGTCCCTTACAGACTAATATTTTAGAAATGAAATTCATCTACTTTTTACTTCAATGTTTAACTAATTGTATGCTTTCATACAAGTTTTTATTAAGAAATAATTGAGATTAACATGAGAGCTTAGAATATAGAGTAATCCAGAGGGCGTATAAGCACAAATCTCTTCGTGGCTGCCTGAAGCCAAAAATCTTCTTCCCCTCCACCGCGCTCCTACTGGCGACTGCCCTGCGCGCACGGCGTTACCAGTAGAATAAATTTATCCACCAACTCCGGGATATCGACGAATATAAATATGTGAGCGGCAGTACGGTACTTGCGGCAGTACGGTACACATTTGCATCGATTTATGTGGTACATTGCTCGGTTTAAATGACGAATTATTATGGCCAATACGTTAAATTTATAAAATGTTTATTCCGACCATAACTAATAACCGAAGAATTTAAGTTACCATTATTTAAAAAATTTACACCATATTTTACCATTTTATTAATTAATATGAGTATTAAAATACATTATCATTAAATATGTGTGTGTGTGCGTGTGCGTGTACGCGTGTGCGTGTATGTGTGTGTGTGCGTGTGCGTGTGTGCGCGTGCGTCCGTACGAGTTTGCCTTTACACATTAATCTACAAAATTATTTTGATACATTTGCAAATAAATCTTTTGGTTTTTTTTAATATAGAAAGAAAAAATTAGCTCAGTGTCTTAAAATAAAAAGAGACGTTAAAAGACCCGCAGTAAACATTTCAAAATAGTCGATCCCGTACTAAAGAAAATCAAAATAGGACGAAAAAATTATTTATATTAATTAGCCGTTATAAAATTTGTGAATTCGTGAATTTCGTGATAAAATGTTTATTTATTTTAAACAATATTTTCTAGAAATTAATGACAGCGAAAACAAACGAATGTAACATTTGTTTCCTTCGCGCGTCTCTGTAATCCTATATACAATGAATATATATGCAACAAGCTGTACCTACGACTTCGCTAGCGTGTAATTGGGAAAACAAATTTGTTGTTTTTATATGTTGCTCCTGGGTATATACTATTACCATACCAAATTTCATCAAAATCCGTCCAGTAGATTTTGCATGATGCCCGTACAAATTAATATACAGACAGACAGACAAAAATTCTAAAAAAAGTTTTTCTGGCTTCTATTACTATATTCTATAGGCAAAATTAATCAACTTTTTTAAATATTCTTAATGTATAGAATTCACTTTGTTACAATTTTATTATATATATATAGATAGGTGAAATTGAATATGACAACGGAATTCTCGAAAGTAACACCAAATTCTCCAACGACATCTCTCAAATACCGAATTTTTAACTAATTAAATTTTATATTTTTCAGTGTCAAGCAATTAAGACGTTTCAATTTGGCTAAACAAGTTTTTAAGGGGTGACAACACCAAAAAAAATGACGTGCTTCTGTTAATAATAATCTACTTCGATATTTTAAAATTGCATTGTTAATTGAAAATTGAATTAGGTAATATTATGTAAGTATGAAAAGTAATCCCCATTTGTTTCTTTTGCAGACCAGTAGATATTTTTGCAGGTGGGAATAGCACAAGTCGGCATTTTAAGCTATATTGTAACATTCAAACCACACGACCGTTCAGATCTGTGTCTCAAATTGCACTGACAGCAGTGTTTTGATACTACGCATTTTATGCGTAGTTTTTGTAGACACACTGGTGCACATATTCTCGCCTTCTGGATTACTTATTATTCTAAGCATGAGAGTTTATGGATCATTCATTATTAGGGTTACTATGTCTGTTCATCTATTCGTCACGATACTAAACTCTTATATTTGATTATACAAACTATTTTTTATTATAAATATTTTCAAAACTATAATTACATTTAAACGTTTCGTTATTGCAGAGAAACATCTTTGGGCGCGATGGGAGTCAAATGTCAAGGTCGAATTTCGTGTAACGTGTTTCGTGCAACGTTTGAATGTAACAGATCTATCGTAAGAAGGATGGAAAACAGGTACTTAGCTCATAACCGAGGGAGATTGACGAACACGATAGTATAAGACAAATGTACGCATGCGTGAAAACAAACAAAAATGGCGCTCGCTACTGCTATCCGCTGTTTTGTACGTTATGTTTGTCAAAAATAAACTGTCATTTAAATTTATTTATCTATTTATGATTGATTCATTACTAATTTTACGTATACTTCTTCCATTACGACATTAACAACATATATACTTAATTTATTTATAAATCCGCAAAGAATCCGTATACATGTATAATTATCGTAAATATAATTTACAAAATAAATAACACATCCCGACTTCCTTCAGCAGCATTTAGCCGTGTTCAGGGACTGGCATCGCGGCTATTTTTTAATTAACAATTGTCTTTGTAAATTTATATGCAATTTTTTATTACGTTTACATCGATTTGTAATTATATTTTTATTAAATTAATTAATATTTTCTGAATATATAGCATTAAAATCTCCTTATCTGAATTTAGTGCAATCTATGGGCTTACAGTTAATCAATGTATTTGTCTCTTCCCTTAAAACATGTTTACAACTTTGAAGCATACGAAAAAACAAATGAATTTTAATACTGAGTAATATTTATAGTTCTGCCGTTTTAGCCTTACTATTTTACTTACAAATCGAGGTTTAGATCGCTAAAAACAATTTCACTTCTGTCTCGTATATTGAGTTACTTTTAAAAGATACTCGTATCGTTCAATATTCATAGCCAAATAAGGTGTTCATTGCGTCGTGTCGCTGAGACGACACCGTGCAACGTTCGGCGTGCGAGCACTGTCGGACTCTTAACTCTTGCGTTAACGTTGAAACAGTAGATCTCCAAATTATGTATATATTGGTTATACATTTATTTATTACAATAGTCTTATTTTATATTTAGGAACTCGTTAAAACATTGAACTTTCATAGTAACATATGAAGGCAATGATATCACGCTGTAAAGATTTAAAGTACCAAAAATTGTATATGCGCTCAAAATTATATTGGTTATAAATTTATTGACTACAATCATCTTATTTTGTATTTAGGAATTCGTTAAAAGATTGGACTTTCATAGTAGCATATGAAGGCTACTGATATTAGTAAAGATTTAAAGTACTAAAATTGTGTGTATATCCGCTCAAAATTATAGTAGAACTTATATTATAATAATAGAAAATTCACGTTTCTATTTTCCAGTGTGACTTACGAGTAGTTACAAATTGCTAAAGACTCATTAATTTTAGTTCGAAATACGAAATATGGTACGAATCACGATACTTGTAAATTCGTACTAATGCCCGTGATATTAGGTATAGCATATATTTAGTAATTTCTCGACCCAAATCGTATTTAAAATGCTGTTGTAAGATGTTCATATAAGCAAAATATTTTTTATAACCAGGTGGAATTTTACTACACTCTCCTAGAGTGTAGTAAAATTCCATAATATAGCTAAAATTTACCATTTTTGTTATTCGGTCAATATGATAAACTTTATACCAACGCATCTAGAATAGTAAGTATCCTATAACTTGTTAAAGAACAAACATACTCATATTTAATAGTTAATAAGTTATTAGCCTTACGTTAATAAGTTATTAGCCTTTAAAACTTACATACGTATTATATGTAAGTTTTTTCCTGCGTCGCGCTTTAACCAAAGTAAATTGGAAAACCACTTTAAATTCAAAATAAATTATATCTGTTGTATCAATAGTGTACGTGACTTTAAATAGGCACGGAACCCCGATAGTGCCATTCACCCACGAATCGTACATGGACGAATTTTATAAATGTAGATACAACATATATATATATATATATATATATATATATATATATATATGTATACCTTTGAAATGTAAATATTTCCGATTTCCGTTTTTGCACCGTCCAAATATCAAAAATGCTTAAAAAATAATATTCATTCTATATTTTCGTAGTTTGTAGTAAGCGGTTAATTATATAGTAAGGCATACTCTGTCTATAAATATTTATTATCAATGAAACTTATTATTTACACAGCGCCATCTTTTGAGGTATTGTAACGTCTCAGATGTCGAATTTCTTCGCACATTTGATATTTTCTTATGTAGCAAAGTTCGCTATTATCCATAAGATGGCGCTGGAAAAGTCAGTGTATCATAACTTGTACTTTTAAATGTATGTGTCACTAAACTTTTGCCCGCAACTTTGTTTTCGTATTTGCTTGCGACTTTGTTCGTGTAGATTATTAATATACTAACCGAGTTTTTAAACAAATTTTTTGATGGATTTTTATGACCGATGGATTTTTATGACAGACCGAGTCGTTTAGTCCAGTTCCTAAACTACATAGTAATGTAACCAAGCGAGCTGTATGCTTATTTTAGGTCGCCAAAAATTAAAATATCGCGCTTCGGGATCGTAGCTATTCCTTTATTCTTATCACTTCTCGACAATTATTTAAAGACTACGAAACGTAACTGACAAGGGCGACTACGCGTGTTTATATACAGTGCCGGTGAATATTTCGGTAGTATGAAATAATTTAAAATAAATTAATAAAATTTGAAATAATAAAAAAGTAAAAAAATTATTAAACGGCCAGCTTTTTTCTTCGTAATCTGAAGCAATTAAACTCTCTCTGGATTAATTATTTTTCTTCCCTTTTCTAGTTTTAATACTATACCGTGACGATATGTACCTTTAATTATTTTAATATTAAGTTTTTTTTCTATATAATATTAAAAACATTAACAAAATCTATACAATAATTGTTGCCTAATAGGCGCACAAACGAACAAATGGTCACAAACAAACATTTAAAAAACAGTCGGTATCTTCTCTTTATCTCTTCCGTACATATTTTTTGCTGCTTTATAATACATTAATTTTTTTTTTAAAAATGTGTCATTTCCTAATATAGTTAAATTATGAGATTTAAAATCATCAATGTATTTTTCCTGTAACTTTTTAAAACCTTTTTTAAAGCTGTTTTTTCATAATTTAAGATTTTTTTGTGCAAATATCTTACGTAAAATATTGTAAAAAAATTTTACAGTCTTGTATATCTTATAATTCAACTTTTCAAATGATTTTCTAGGTAACGAATGTAGTTAACAAAAAAAATTGAACACTAATTTAACCTTCTATTATATTTCTGAGTAAATATTTCTGAGTATTAACTAAAACGTAAAAGTATTTTTGCTTTTTTTTGTTGATTTCTTTGTTATTTAATAGCTTTTTAGGAAAATAAGCGATCATTATCAAATTTCACATTGTAATAGAACACGTCACCGACTCACGTACTGAATATTTTTGTCTCAGAGAAACTTGCAATTCATTATGGAATACATTGGTGGCATTTTGACCGAAAGAAACAGGTTAGTGTTTCTTTCGATCAGTAGTTATATAAATTCGGTCGGTAGTTAAATAAATTTGGTCGGTAGTTATATAAATTAAACAGCAAATAAAGTACGAACTCTTCAAACAATTGTTATAATAGAGAAGCTCTATACATACGGACCTTGTTTCGTTTGAGCTACAGTTGCATTCATAGCCGTAAAAGTTTTTGCGTTCGTGATTCGACATTTTTTATGTATCGATATCACGTGAGAATAAAACCCGATATTATGGTATGTACCTAATGGCCTATATAAGCCGATAGGCTGTCGCACGCTATCCGCTGCGTGTTCAAAGCATAACTTCGCTGAATAGTCATTCACTTTATCCATAAAATCACTATGTTTGTTTTTTTGACCTGCCAAAGTACATATCTTCTTTAGCAAAAAGAAGAACGTGGTGCTATAAGTCTTGCAAGTAGTTAACAAAAGTAGTAATTTTAGCAAGAAAGTAAAGCTCGACATTAAACAAGACAATATAAAAATGCTCCAACACCTCAACCTGCAAATTGCTAAATTTCACGGTCATCCTATATGTCAACACCGTGCGCATTGCGGAAATAAGACAGGGTTGTAAAGTTGTAAATTTAAATGTTTTACAGCTGATGGTTTTAGATTTCTTGCCTTATGTATTTCCTTTTCCGGTTTGGATAAAGGAAACACGGCATTGTCTTTGAAAATCTACTTACACTTTTCATTTTCCTGCATTTTTATGGTTCCGTAACTCAATATTTAAAAAAAATTATGTGCTTAAGACCACAATGTAGAAATTTTCAATAAAAAAATTAAGAAATAAAAATAACATACGCTCATTATATCATAGTCAAATAACATATTATTCAAAAATAGAACGTAATTCTTGAAAGTATGACGGAGCATATCCTTTCAAAAATTACGTTCTATTTTTGAAGTTAACTCACTGGTGATTCGGCTGATGCCGAAGGGAGCCGAATTTATCCGAACAAAATAGTGCACATTCAATGGGTCACATATCATCATTTTTGAATTTAGAAGTCGCTTGGCCGATGCCGAAGGGAGTCGAGTTTACCCGATTCAGCGTCACCGACCCGAACCTGACCGCTCAGATTCGTTCACTGCTTAGAAAAAGTGCGCAGGTGCGCCTAAATTTTTACTTAAAAAAAAACCGAATCAAACATTCACGTGTCCGTCATTTACTTGTATTAGGGCGTTGTTATTAAATATGCATGGGTCTCTGTTCAGTTTTATTCAGGTAGCTAAGTACACAAATAAAAAAAGAGTGTAAAAAATGTAATACATGTTTTACTACCCGTGTTTCTTATCTGGTTGCTCCTGTTACAATGGCGCCTGGAGAAAAAACGATTTTACGGGTTTATTTATAATTTTCTTTGAAATGATACGTAAAAAAACATACTAAAATTACAGCTTGGACTTAATAACCACAACCGCCACGTTCCTGTGAAATTTTATGTTATACGATGTTTCATGTATGGTTAAATACGTGTTCTGCGTAAAAATTAAAAACAGTTTGAACCATTATATTAACTTCCATGAAATATAACATTAACCCTACGCATTTTAGTGTTCCTTTTTAACACTGGAAAAACAGGGTACATTTATAAAATGAATGCGGTATTGTTTATCCGTCTACTACAGCTTACTTTCTCGGAGATAGTGCGACGTTGAGAGCTGGATTTTCATATAATCATTTTATGAATAAGGGCTCAAACGTAGATGTAAAGTACAAAAGAATTAATTGGAACTATAAGGAGAAACTTCGGGTGGTCATACGAGCTACTAATTTTTGCACAACGCTTTTATTAAGTAATTTTCTTTCCGTGACCTTGGGATGAAAAAAATTATGGATAAACAACAAACAATTAATAGAAACTTCTAAACAGGAAAAATGTCATTTTTGAGTCAGTAAATTGAAAAAGTTAATATGAATTTAGATTCCACATAAAAATGAGAAAATTATAATATGCAATATATAGTTTAAAAGCAATATTTAACGAGATACTAAAAATATTTAATAAATTCCCTTATAATGATTGCTAAATAACTGGCCGTGACGTCATAAGCCAGTATTGTTTTGTAGGGGACGTTTTCGCGCGTATCGTAATACGTCAGTTTTTAAGTCATTATAACTTTGTAATGAAAAGTCCCAGGTACTATATATTTATTTTAACCGTTTTTAATGTTATTACTTATTCTATTCTAGTAATAAAAAATATAGTCTAATACCCTATTGTCATATCGATTTGAAACTTTGTAAACTTATGCAAATCTAATGACATTGCAATATGTTACCACAGAACTAATACAATGATGGTGAGATTGGTGGTGATAGGAAATGTTGAAGGACTAACTATAAATCCGCTGTATTGAGGCTAACTTGAATTGTCTTAATGAGTACTTTAGCTGCACTACATTCTCTGTAACGAGAAGGATTTGTTGGGGGAGGAGAGATGTGTTCACGGAAACTTCTCAACAGATAACAGTAAATTTGTCGAGTGTGGGATTATTTAACTCTCTGTAAGTATTGTTTGTATTATCAGTTCGGTAACATATTGAAACCAGGAGGATCTAATAAAGGAGGATGGAGTGGGAACTTCTAATAAATAATAATAAACTCATAGTTTTTGAGCTAGTTTGTCTTAATGAGTCCTTTTGTTACATATTGTAACCAGAAGGAAGGTAGAGAGGTGGCCATGGGAACTTTTGAATTTCTAACAGGAATCCACTGAGTTTGGAATCGTTTAACTTTTATCAATGAGCCGTTTGGTTACATATTGTAACCAAACGGTCTGATGAAGAAGGATTCAGGTGGTCACGGGAACTTCTGAACAGTTAACGGTAAACTTATTGACTTTGGACTCATTTGTTTTGTTACAGTGAGCCCTTTGGTTACATATTGTAACCGAGAGGATCTGATGACGAAGTAGAATAGTGTTTATGGGAACTTCTGTTACATTCAACAAAGTAAATAGTCATATAATAAGAGAAAATTAAGATTCGGAATATTTATCAGGTTTCACATGCCCTTAAACAATTTTTTTCACTATTAGTTTATGGATACTTCCGAAATCCTTGGAAGTAAAAGGGTTAAAACCGTGTTCGTGAGTGTTTTGATAGCACGATCGGTAATTAGCCGAATCAACCAAGCAGGTGCGGCTTCGATTCAAATATAATAATTATCATATTTAATATATTTGGCGTTAATTTTGTAGAAATTCATTATTCACAAGAAAGTAGAAATAATACTACATCACGTAGTTTCATTTAATTGTGAATAATTATCATATTATTACCGTTTGTATATAAAAATATAAATAATAAACAGTTATTTATTCAACAATGGAATGCTGCTGTCTTTTACAAATGTCAATTTTGGAGAAATTTTGAAGCAACACTTTCAAATGAGTAAAGTATTATTTGAAGTATGATACTCAATAGACGCTTTTGTATGATGAAGGAGAATCAAATAAAGTACGTGTATTAGAGAGACAGCCATATCAAAAATAAGATAATTATCTCATCTTTTGACTTCCACTTATATAATCTTTTGACTTGAACTTTAATGAAATGTGTATACGACATGACGTCATTGATTTGAAATATATTTTCATTAATTAATTTTACGATTTGCTTAAAACAACTAATCTAAATGCGACACAAATTCACGCCTTTGCCTATTTGGTGGTCGTCTCTGTCACTTATTTGATAAGTTAATTATTATTTTAATATATATTATGGAATAACCAGTAATAACTATCAAGATAATAACTTATTATCATATTGACAAAGTTAAATTACATATTTTAAATGATTATATATGTTTGACTTTATGTACATATTTTAGAGTTTGTCTTTATAAATTTGTCGCACTGAAACGCGCAGGCGAGTTTTGCATGCGTTCAATTAGTATTTCTTAATGTAAACGGTGTCTTACGTTTTATTTTTATAGTATCATGAAAATGGGATAAGAAAACAAATAAAACTCGCTTTAGAATTTATTATCTTAGTTGGGTTAAGGTAGAAGGGATCGATATAAAAAAATTCATATATGTTGTACCGACAACCTTTTTTTTAGAAACCAAATTTAGTCAAAGTATTTATATTCTTAATGTTTTTGTTATTTTAAAAACTGAATTTCATTTTACGCTACACTTCAGTTCAGTTTCTAAATCTCTATCCTTAATTGTTACGTAAGTGCTTTCAAAAACTCTGTTGCAGAAATACGTTTTTATTTAATAAATAAATATTAAAATATGCCACGGTATGAAGAGGTCACGTACCTCATTTAGATAACTCTAATCAAAGCCTGTGTTTGGATTCGGTGAATCCTCTAAGTCCATAGACCGGCTTCTGACTTTGTCATCAGACTATGATCACTTCATACTTAGAAAGTGCTAATTGAGACCAATGAAATGAACCAAAATTCTTGCTTTTATTGGATCTTATTGAATGACCTGACTTATGTTTGACTTTTTCAAGTTTTATTGAATTCCCTTCAGTAGTTTCCGTGTTGAAGTCGAACATAAATGTTTTATGTGATATTGAAAACTATTCCTTGACTTCTTTTGCTTGAAAACTATTATATTTATGAATATGAAAAAACGACGAAATATAAAAAATCATTATTTTAAACGCCATTTCTGTGTAACAAATTTTATGTTTCTAAAATTTAACAATACCAAAATATGTGTATTTTTAAAATTTCTTTCATGGCAGTTGCCTACATCATTTGTACATACAGTACAGTCATTTGAATAATCTTTTATACAAAATCTCAAGATTTTGGATTTCGGTTTAAGATGCGAGTTGCCAGATAAGTCAGCCATTTAGTCAGGATATCCTTTTAAATATGTGGACAGGAGTAGCCAGCCCGCCAAAACTTTCAGAACGCTTTGAGAACTATTCAAAAATAAGTCTAGGATGAAAAGATTAATAAAGCTAGGTGATAAAAATATTTTACGGACGAATAAAAGCTGGGAAAACCCATAAAATTGTTTTAATACATTTTAGTTGAAAGAAGTTAAAAGAAGGTACGTTTCGGAAAATTATGCTTACTATGATGGTTTAAATTTATTATAATTTTATGTACTAAGTGACATCCTTAAGATAACTTGATATAACAAGTATTATGTACGCAGAGCGAGTTCGTTGAAAGTGAAATTTCCCAAAAGAAAATCAAGGTTACATGGTGTATCCACGTAATCATTCGTGCGAATGTTGCGCGTGTTCGATGTTGTATTACTTTCGTGATCGGTTAATAATCGAATATCTGTTAATAAAAGTTGTGTTCTGTTTCATGCCGACTTGATTTTTTATTAATGGCAAGTGAAAAACGCGATACTGATGATAAGGGAGAGAATTTTATACGTACACTGCTACAACGTTTGCATCAATTTGTGGCTAGTGGTAGCGTGTTCTTCTAGACTTTTTATTATCACAGAAGAAAACTTAATGTCCAAAATCTTATAAAAGTGGTAAAGAAAAAATAATTATAATAAATATATTTCTTTTTAACGGCACTTATATTGCATAGATGATAATAAAAGTCTGTAATATTCTTGTAAAAATTCGTGGCGAAGAATCGGATCAATATTCAAAGAAAATGTTTTCAAAAACTCCTGAAGATGCGAGTTGATAAAATGTTGAAGATGTGAGCTGAAAAAATGTTTTCAAAAACTCCTAAAGATGCGAGTTAAAAAATGTTGAAGATGTGAGCTGAAAAAATGTTTTCAAAAACTCCTGAACATGCGAGTTGATAAAATGTTGAAGATGTGAGCTGAAAAAATGTTTTCAAAAACTCCTGAACTTCATGAAGAAAGTAGTAGAATATTTACAACTATTTATAGAGATTATTTATTTATTTATTTATTAAAAACAAAGTCTAATTTACAATTAGAATGCAGATAGTATTAAAATAGAGTAGATTAAAAAATAAAATTGAATGTGCGAGCTGAAAAAATGTTTTCAAAAACTCCTGAACTTCCTGAAGAAAGTACTAGAATATATACAATTGATTATAGAGATTATTTATTTATTTATTTTTTAAAAACAATTTCTAATTTACAATTATAATGCAGATAGTACTAAAATTAAAAAATAAACAATGCAAACAAAAAAAAAACAGTAGATTAAAAAATAAACAATGCAAACAAAAACAAATAAAATACCTATCAGATTAAACATCACATTAACTAATTATGAATTTTAACTATCAAGCAATAATATAATATTTCTAAAGTCGTTAACAGAGCAAAAAACATGTCAAAATTGGGTGCATTTTGCAATACCGCGTTAATAATTGTAAGTGCGCGAAAAACAGGTGAACGCTGTAGGATGTTCGTGGCCGCTCTAGGTAGGAACTTATGTTAAGAGCATAAAGCGTGACTAAAATTAAGACCGGATAAACCCATGAGAATTCAATCAATAATTTAAACATAAATAATCATTATATGAAAAAGTGCAATAATCTGCAATAATCAAATGTGCAATAATCAGTGCAAAATATAATCATAAATAAAGTGCAATAATCAGAGCAAAATATAATCATTATATTAAAACAAATTCAGGCATAGTTCCTTTATGGCCGGAGAAAATTGGAAACTCCAGTTACGTTAGTAATATGAAACAGAATCACAGTTTTCTTCCCACACTCCTCGAAGCTTCATAATAAAATAAATTAATTATTAAGATCTTTTAAATGATATTTAACATAATTATAATATATATAATATAGTAATTAGAACAAAACACTAATCTCTGTCCCATCAAAATTAATATAAATTATCATTTTCAAAAATTGCATCGTGGTGCCATCTATCGTTTCTTGTAACGCTATGTTCGAAAGTGTTTACTTCTACGTAGCGAACGAAAGATGGCGTTGTGCTAATTTGACGCGTTATCGCGTTACGAAATGTTCTTATTATTTATCTACATAACGTTAATCCAGCGTTAAAAAAATCGCTTATATGAAAACGTTGTTAAAGTTTTAAAGGTCAGTATCTCCAAAAAAAAACTGAGAAACCCTGATAAGATCAGGCATGTATCCACCAGCAACAGATAGAGTCGTTTTTCTCAAAAACTTTTAAAGTAATAACTAGGAATATTGACTCAATTGTCAATACAATTTCATTGTCAATACTTAATACTCAAAAAAATATTCATAGGGCCATTAAGGATGGGGCCACTCTAATTTTTTTTTATTTCCTATGTGTTATGAATTGCAAGAGTAAATTATAACATTTTGAAATTTTTTTTCAAGATTGTTTCTACGATGGTTTTAGAGACATTGTTGAAAATGTTAAAAAATATGTAGACACCATCTTGGAAACTACTAAAGTCAAAATTGTGAAAAAAAACGGAGTTACTAGAAGTTTACCTAAACTTGTGAACTATAAATATAATTTTATAACTCTTGTTTTTGCAAAATTATTATTTATGTCTGTGAGAGTAATACTAGACAATATGTATCCACGGGGAAAATAACATTAATAATTGTAAAAAGTTTAATAAAAATTCACTTAAATGTTTATATAGATATGCCTTAGTGGGTACGGAATCCTAGTAGAACGAGCTCTACTCGTAATAATTTTTTTTAAACTAATTTTATTTTCATTTAACCCATCTAAAGAAAATATTCTTTATTTAGACATATATTTTATATCGCGTGATTTAATTAAAGATCTAATATGTAAAAAATTATTCACATATGTTTATGTAAATATTAAAGATTAATTAAACTTTAAAAACAAACTTTTTTTACGTGTAGTAAGTACAATGCGCAAAATGTAAATGAAATTCAAGTTCTAACAGATATTAAACAAATTTGCCCAGTGGATTGTTCAAAAAATAATAAATGTTTATTACTTTTTCGCGAAACGCTGCTTGCGTTTATATGTTTTTTGTAACGTAGCAATAAAATTTTATTGGTTTATTTTATTGTTGGGCTTATAAAATATTTGTATTGTCGCGCTCATAAAGTATTGCGGAGTCGCATGTAGTCCGTTACCGCCCGTACAGTTACGGGCGGGGTGTAACGGGCGTAATTTACTTCAGTTTAGTGTGACTTATTAAATTTTTCAGGATAAATCGAATTACGATATATTATTGGGTTAATAAAATACTGATAATGCAGAAAAATTAACAACAGTCATTCGACCTGTTTCATTTTTATCTGCCGTTTTAGTTAGCATTAAAGCTGAAAATAATTAGATGCGGAAAACACGTTGAACCATTTAATTATATCTGCTTGTATCTGATTTCTAAAATATTAATTAGACTTTTAAGTATTGTGTGTATTTAGACTAGTAGTTAGTCTAAATATTCACAATACTTAGTATATAGTCTCAAAATTACAACATGCTGTAATTAGTCAGTAATTAAAGCAAGTTGTAATTTTGAGACTAAATAACTCTTCTATTCGAATAACCAAAAACAAAGAAATACAAGAAATTACTAACCAAAAACAAAGAAATACTTAGTGATGTATAATTTATGTTTAACGCCTTTTTTGTCACATAACGAGTAACACCAGTTGGTCAAGGGCATAGAGTACGAGGATCTTTTAGGTAGTTGTAACCTTCTCGCTAAAGCTGCAGTTCTGTTTACCCTTAATTACAGAGCTTTAGAAGGGAAGTTAAATTAAAATTTTGTTAATATTTTCCCGGAGAAAATCGTTTGGCGCCAGGTCATGTCGGCTTAATTTGTCCCTGACCCAAATAAACAGTAGTAATTAAACGCAGAAGAAATTACTGTAGTCAATGGTTTAGACCTTGGAGAATAAAATTGTTTTTGTTATTTGGAAATTAATTTTCATGATAAAGGAGATAATTATACCAAAAAAAACATTTATGCTGAAAAATCTTTTAATGTTGTTTGCACGCAAGCGGTGGTTAAGACCAAAGTGAATAGATTATTTTCAAATATTTTCAGTGTTATTTAATTATTTGTGGCGAGATAAAATTTCATAACAGGGCTACATTTATTCTGGAGTTTTGTCTCCCCAGTCATACGTGAGTACATTTTCGAACTTTCCCGTGCGTTGGAGTATGGCATAGCATTCTGTGTGTTTGTATCGTTTAGGTGAGAAAGTAAAATTAAATTGAAGAAAAAAATATAGGTTTTTTTTAATATTAAAGTGGACATAATAAACATTTTCTATGGTTTTTTTTATGAAAATGAACTTATATAATGTTTACTATTTATCTCTGTTAGCCTATACCCTATAGTCGGCCGAGCGGCGCATGTAGTTGAATTCGAATGAGCTTTTAGTCGGCTTAGTGATGTGTTTCTCTCCGCCTCTGTAATTGACTCTAATTGGACATTATGCTGGGCTAAATTGATCAAGGCAGTGCAGTGGTCATTGCGGTTTTCCCGTATCCATGCAGAGGAAAGTTCAATTGGTTTATCAATTATAAGGATGGCTAGATATTTTACAGATAGACAAATTGAGCGAAACATTTTTTAATTTAATAAATCATAACTTCACAGTATAATAGGAGGAGGAGTGAATTTTGACATATCCTAAAAATTAACCGAGGTATAAAGTTTTAAATTAACATTTCGATAAGGATAGCAATATTGAATTTTGATGTCATTTTTACTAACGCTTATTGTATTCTACGAGGGCGAATGAGACAGGGAGAGATCCCAAATCTATGCCTATCATTAAATTTAAAACTCCGTAACTATCTTGTTTTTGAATAAATTTTTATGATATTTTATTGAAAATAGCAGATTAAGGAGTAATCAACTAATCTAGTAGAAGATGTTTAATTTTTTTGACGGAATTATAAAAAGAAACAGTGTAAAGTGTACTGATTTAGTAAATTAAATTCCGAAACGTAATTACATTTTTAGATTTTTATATCTCGAAATGTGAAAAAAGGGTTGCGTAACGATGTTATTACCACATTTCTTCGGATATAATATTGATATCAAACCCATAGAAATAAATTTATTAAATTTAATTTCAAAATAAATTTATTAAAGTTAATTTCTTATGAATGTTTTTCTTTTTAGAGTTCCGTACTTTAAAAGAAAAATCCTTCATAATAACCCTTAACCCCTTATGAGATCACTCAGGTGTCTTTCTATTTGTCAGTCACTGTTGTTTTTCTGAGAAAGCCCTTGACATAGAAACTTGAAGTTTGACATAGTAATAAACTACATTAACAGGCATATTTCTCAATTCCTAGCACTCAAAAATATTCATGTGGAATTTTTTGTATAAATTAGGTATTGGGTAAATTCTGTTTATTCTGTATATAGTGTGGAGTGTCGTTTTTAAGGGCTAGGTATAAAGGTATCAAAAATATGTTTTCGCAATTTTGGGATATATGGTATATTTTCAAAGATATAACAAAAAATATGCAAAAACAAGTTCCAAAACTACTTAACTTAAAATTACGAAAAGATAGGGTTTTTGAAACGTACGCAAAGTTTGTAGGAAAACCATAGCGGTTATCCCAGATTTTATAATTTTTAAAAAATGCATCACGTTTTAACGCCTTTGAACGATATAGTAGGCAATGTGTTGGCGTTATGAAAAATTAATATTGTAAATAGTTTAATAGAAATAATTTGTATACTGAAATGTTTACAAGTGTTTAAATGTGTACCGAACCCTCATAGTATGAGTTTTATTCGTGATTGATAGGTTTTTATAATACAACACGGATGGCTTTAGTTTCGTACGATTCACAAAGGAAGAATCTTTTATTAGAGAACATAGCCATACAAAATTGCATGAAATTAAACTTAATTTTGTATAACCTGAAGATTTTGTAATACAACGAAACCTAGGTCGTGGTAACGAACTTAAAGAAACTAGAAATAATACTACATCACGTAGTTTCATTTAATTATGAATAATGAATATCTACAAAATTAACGCCAAATATATTCACTACATTTTGTAATTATCTGTGTTCAAGAGTTATAAATTGGAGAGTTATTTTATTATACATTGGACTATGTTATATATTCAGTGACTTTTTTATTGTTCTTCGACTATTTGTTTCACAGGTATAAGCACTTAAATTGGAATAACCCTCTTCTAAAGTCACGGCAAATGTGATTATATGTAAAAAAAATTGATATCTCGCAAGAACTTTTGAATTATCCAAGAATAACGTAGATCCACACGTTATTCTTGGATCAGAGCTTTACGTATATAAGTACCTTAGTAGCGTAGTCAAAACGACGAAATTAAAGACTTCTAATAAGGCGCAGAAAGCTTTCCTTTTAATAAAAATTAGGGAAAAAATTATGTAGTAACTAGCCGTAATAAATTACCCGAAATGGTATGTAAACGAAATAAATTACACGAAATAGTATATAGACGAAATAAATTACCCGAAATGGTATATAATCGAAATAAATTACCCGAAATGGTATATAGCCGAAATAAATTACCCAAAATGGTATATAGCCGAAATAAATTACCCGAATGGTAGATATATTATTTTAGGTGCAGGCGTGAAAACTTGGTAAAAGTAGGAAAAATTATTTTTTGTGTTAAATTTTCAATATTTTCGGTTTGTTGTGGATTGTTTTGTGTCTTAACATAATTAGTACAGTCATATACTTATTATGTTAAGACACAAAACTGTGTCTTTCTCTGTGGTTGTGTGGAGAATAAATTAAAATAATAACAAAATTGAGATTTGAAACAGTGAATGCGATGCCATAAGCTGTTTGTTTTTAAAGCAACCTCCATGAAATTTTAAATTAAAAATATCACATTTCTAATAAATTTTTATTTTTTTCCACGTTGCTTAAGCAATTTGTATATAGCTATTTATATTTTATATTTTTACGTATATGTTTATTTCACCTTGTATGTATGCTTTTATATTTTTATGTATCCGTTTATTTTACATTTATTGTGGTTGAGGATAATTTGTTCGTATTTTATATCGTATTCTTATTGAAATTACATAACAAAATGTGTCATATTTTTTCATTTTTCTGTTTATTTTGCTTTAACATTTTTCGAAAATAATTTCGTCGTTTAAGACAAACAATCTTGATATTACGGTTGAGATCATTGATGGCACTCATCAAATGCATGTTCATCTAATACTACAGTTCCAAGTTCTTGACTCGGCGAAAAGTAGACTGAAATGTGTTATAGAGGAATCGGATATGTATTATGACATACCATCGGTTTATTTCGCATTCGCATAGTGTCCAGATTGCGATCTGCATCTTATATCAGTATGTAAGTACTAAGTAAATATGTAAATAAGCTTGTACATAATATTTGTACCTGTATCACAAGATGCATAAAGAGAATTTGATAACATTCTATTTTGTAAGTTACGATATCGAATTCTATGTCTTTATATTGCTAGTACGAAACGTTGAATTAGCATCCCAGGACGGTATAAAACCCGACAACCTCACAGGCCGTCAAAACTAAGTAATGCTAGACAAGCTTCATACGGTTCTGCTGAAAGCCGACAACAACGACAGGAGCAGAAATATGAATCCTATTAATATTAACGATTGCCGCATTTAAAACTTATATATTCATTATCTATCAAATTTTCCAGTAGTGAAGATCTTATAAGCGTAGATTGGTAAATAAATTGTTACTGGTAGTTGCAACGGTAATTAGGTTAGATATCGTAGCTTTTCTTAGAATACTCACCAGGTGGTGGGGGCTGCGTGGGCGATCGCTGTAGACTTGGCAGAAAGCGCAGCAGACTAGCGGAGGCGCGCGATAAGGGCGACGTCGGCTCTACAAAACAAACAGTTAATTTGAGATAAGAAAATTATGGTAATTTACAGAACAATTTAATTTTTAAAAAACAGGTAAAACAAACAGTCTTAAGGGTAAGTTATTGCATCATAATAAACAATACATTTACTGGCCTAAACCCACCCTAATGGGATGTTACAAGTACCAATAGCGCTGGTAGGACGTGATAAGTAAGTAAGCATTGTCTGTGATTAGACTTTATTTTACACCTTATTCCTTTTTGCTTGTTAATCTCTGTCTTGGTCTTTTTAGGGTTCCGTATCTCAAAAGGAAGGAGGGGACCCTTATGAAGCCACTTCGTTGATTGTCTGTCGGTCTGTAAAGATCCTTTTTCTCAGGAATGCGTGGAGGTATTAAGTTGAAATTAATATCAAATACTACGTGTGTGGTCACTTGGAACTTTAAAAAAATCAAGTCTTTTAAATCAATGCAATCAAGAAGAACCCTAACAATACGTCCATTTACGTCGTATATTTTGATACTCGTGAATAAATAAAAACCTACAGGGTACTTCCCCTTGACCTAGAATCATGAAATATGGCAAGAAGCAAGATCTCGCAGCACAAGTATAGGAAAAAAATCGAAGTGATAATCGTTAATTTGTAGTTACGTCACATAAAAAAAGCGCCCGTGTAGGATTTTTTTGAAATACGCGCCTGTGAAGGGTATAATAGGCAACATATTTTCGTTCTAAAAAATTAAAATTGTGTAAATCGTGTAATAGGAATATTACGTACCATTAAATATTATAAAACTTTAAATGCGTACAGAACCTTCGTAGCGCGAGTTCCACTTGTGCTTGATAGTTTTTTGTTTTAACTTTTGTTTAGTTATCTCCGTTATTTATTGAATATATTTGGCGTTAATTTTGTAAAAATTCATTATTCACAATTAAATGAAACTACGTGATGTTACGTAACGGATAAATTTATGTGTAATAAATGCTAAAAACGTTTAAAAAGTCTAATTTAGTCATTGTTTATGTTATATTGCTAAAAAAGTTCTTAAAATTTAATCAATTTGCAGATGAAACTATTGCAAAACATATTTCAAAGGGAGACACTGGATTTCTTACGATTTTTAAGACATCGAGTGTATTGCGAGTTTATTAACTCTATAGATAATCGTATTGCATAAGCGAATGCAGTCAGTTGGTCTCATTATGAAGGTATTTATATCTTCATGTTGAAGAAAATTAAAAAAAAAATGTTTGTGTATACATACGAGGGGGGGGGGGGGGCAGCTAAAAAAACGGATTTTTGTTATAAAAAATTTATTTATGACCTTTTTTTACAAAATTCCTTCAGTCACCTTCAAAGTACTCTCCATTAGATGCTATGCACTTGTCAAGTCTTTTTTCCCACTGTTTGAAGCACCTCTGGAACTCTTCAATTTTGATATCGTCTAGACTATAAAAAATTGGTAAGGAAGAGAAAAAGAGGTACCAACATGCTTGCAGTGAACTCTTTTAGACTTGTTTGACAGCATATTCTCCTCTACTCCCACCACATGCCGCATCCTAATAAGCACGGGCAAATTGCAGACAATTATGTGCGATTAAGTAGCATGCTCTTTTACGAGCATGCCCTTTTCGTATACGTGTGCTAATTGTACGCTACTAAATAGCGTTTGCTCGAAAATACCATGCTTTCATGCTGCTAAATTGCTAAGTGGCATGTTTATTCCAGGTCTTCCATTGATTAGTGCGGTGTTGTGAAACGTGTACAGTCTTGCCATTTTTTCGGCTCTATTGACAACTTTAAGTGTTAAATTGTGAAGTTGCTTGGTATTTCATGATTTATAATTAGTTAGCGTGACATTTTATTGAATTTCTTGTGGATTTTCCCGTTTTATTGGTTATACTTTTTTTAAACCAATCGTATTTCTGGTATTTCATATGTCCAAAACGTCAGGTCAACCTTTGAGTTGGATATGGAATTTTTAAGAAACAAATAAAAAAATAACTAAATAAATATGCTATTGTGAATTTTTAAGAACTTAGTCTGGCCCCGAATCTCGTTAAGCGTTCTTTTAATGTATTCCAGACGGTTTAGTCTGCGTAAGAAAGGAAAGCGACCCCCGTTTTTTCTCCACTTTAATTAAAAACCACCGCCCTTGCTTAGTTATTTTATATTATATCTAATAAACTGTAAAACCAAATAAAAAGTCATTCATTAATTTTTAAGGTTATCTCAAACATATAGGCAGGTGCGGTAAGGGAATTTTGTTTCATACTATATAGTAATAAAATACTAATCAATTTGTAATGTGTTTATACTTTGCGTGACTCTCTAATATGTTTTTCTTGATAATGTACTTTTTGTGATATTTTTGAAAATGTATGTATAAAAATAATGGGCGGTTTTCCCTCTCTAAGGGAATATGGGAATTGATGAGTAAAGCTTTACTAAAAGAGGATGCTAGTAAAGATCAAGTACATAAAGTTAAAAAGTTAGAGTTTTCCGCGTTAACGATAGTTAAAAGCTAACAATAGTTAAGTGGCCCGTTACAATACTAATTTATTGAATACATTTAGCGTTAATTTTGTAGAAATTAATTATTCACAATTAAATGAAACTACGTGCTGTGGTATTATTTCTACTCTCTTTTATTTCTTTACCATGATCTAGGTTTCGTTGTATTACATCTTCTGGTGTGCTATTAGCTATTACAACATCTTCAGTTGGGCTTTTATGTTTGCTCTAGAAATAATACTACATCACTCGTTTCATTTAATTGTGAATATTAATTTAATTAAAACATATTTTAAGAATTCTGGCTAAAGCTTTTAAAATTTTGCTTTACGTATTTTCACATCACATTTAGATGTCTATTCTGTTCAAGTACTCTTTACGCATTTCCGGTGTTCGCAATAATACACTCGCCTAATCGTGTTTACTACGGAGATCCCGTCCGGTTCTTATCGCCATAGTTTGTTTAGCATTATGTTAAAACACTCGTAACAAATTCAAATTGCTCGATAAAGTTTCCGTCTAAAACTTAGATAATAGTTTAGCTAACAGTTAAAATTAGATCATTGTAACGCTCATCGCCATGTTATAGCTTTTATGGATCAGCGTCGAAAATAATAGCGAACATTTTGTTTGAACAAAGCGGTTGTTTCCATATAAGGATCCATTTTATTATCATTAGTGGGGTAGAAGCTCGAAAACATTTCAAGGGCACAATCTTAACTTGTCCATAATTTTACTCGATCAATAAATTACTGCGTATAACGTACTTATGCACAGAGTGTTTCCGAAGTTGTCAAAATAAATCTTTTTAGGGTTCCGTACGTCAAAAGGAAAAACAGAACATTTTTAAGATCACTCATGTATCTGTTCGTCTGTGTGTCATATCCGCTTTCCTTAGAAAAGTAAAAAAATTAAAATTTGGCATTGTAAGAAATCATATTAACTCGCACATATACCATTAGCTAACAATAACTTAAAAATATTCTTTAAAAATATTTTTTTAATTCGATAAATAGTATTGTTTGAAGGTGCTAGTTATAAGGGTTTAAAATATTTTTTTCCTAATTTTTGACATCATAACTTCATATATTGAAAAATATTATGAGGTATATTGAAAAATATACAGTAAATATATGTTCCAAAACTACCGAACCTAAACTTTAAAAAAAAGTTCAAAGTTCAGATTCTGTAGTTTCAGATATTATATATAAAAATATATTATATAAAAAAAGTATATGATATAATAGTGATAAACTATTAATTGGAAGTATTGCCGTATTTCAACAGGATTCGGTATAGGAAGTACTACCGCATTTCGATATGTTTCAGTATTGAAGTACTTCTGCAATTCGTCATGTATCTCTTTTGAAAGTGCTACCGTATTTCGATACTTTTCATTATTGAAAGCAATAAAGTATTTTGGCAAGTTTCCGTCTCGGAAATACTACTGTTATTGCATTTCGACCCGTTTAGATATTGGAAGTATTAACCCATTTCGACACGTTTTCTTGTTGGAAATACTATAACATTTCGACATGTTTCGTTATTGGAAGAACTAACGTATTTCGTTACTTTTCCGTATTAGAAATACTGCTGCATTTCGACATTTTTCTTTATTCCTTATCAAAATACTACTGCATTTCGACACATTTCGTTATTGGAAGTACTAACTTATTTTGTACGTTTTGGTGTTGGAAATACTACTGCATTTCGACACGTTTCGTTGTTGGAAGTACTAACTTATTTTGCACGTTTTGGTGTTGGAAATACTACTGCATTTCGAAATGTATCAATATTGGAATTACTAATGCATTTCAGCACGTGAGTTAGGCAAGGATTTTATTAAAAAAAATATTTGTTAAACTAATTTACTGAAACAAGAGAGAGTTTCACAGTGCCAATTTATATTTTATCAATATCTTCATAGAGTTTCTTCTTTCGTTCTTTAGTAAAACAAAGTATTTTATAACTTCGGCCGCACATACGCCCTTTTGTGATACTCTCACAATTTTTCCTATTTAAGACCAACCTGAATAAAATTTTACAATTTCTAAGTAGGGAGAGGTCCATTAATATTTAGAAAAATGTAAAAAATAAAATGTGGCAATATTTGTTTTGAGAATGCATTATCAAAACTGTTTTTCAAGCAAGCGAATCGGCGGGAAAGAAATGAAACAAGTATATTTTCTGCCTTCTAAGTAGAAATTATTTACTGAACTTCAACGTCTTATGTAAATAACTAACAATAAGTGTTGTAAAGTATCCAGTAATTGCTTAATCGGTAACAATACATTCGTACATAATACGTTAGAATAAATTATAACTATTCAACTCGTTAGGTATAATTATTCCAAATCCTGCGCTTCAACAATATAATTCACAATTAACTGAAACTACGAGATGTAGTATTATTTCTACTTTCTTTAAATTCTTTACCACGACCTAGGTTTCGCTGTATTACAACATCTTCAGATATATCGAAAAAAATAAAGTGTTTTGAGAATGCATTATCTAAAACAGTTTTTCAAGCAAGTGAATCGGCGGGGAAAATGAAGTAAGTATATTTTCTGCCTTCTAAATAGAAATTATTTACTGAATTTCAACATCTTATGTAAATAACTAACAATAAGTATTGTGCCGTACCCAGTAATTGCTTAGTCGGTAATAATACATTCGTACATAATACGTTAGAATAAATTATAATTATTCAACTCGTTTGGTATAATTAGTCAAAATCTTGCGTTTGAACAATATAATTTAAAATTAAATGAAACTACGTGATGTAGTATTATTTCTATTTTATTTAAATTCTTTACCACGACCTAGGATTCGTTGTATTACAACATCTTCAAATGGGCTATTAGCATAAGGGCAAATAAAAAAAATATTCGGTACATCTTCGGCCTCAGAAAAAATTATCTAATTGGGCTAATTGCCCACCTGAAGATGTTGTAATACAACGAAACCTATGTCGTGGTATAGAATTTAAATAATGTAGAAACAATACTACATCACGTAGTTTCATTTAATTGTGAATAATGAATTGCTACAAATTTAACGCCAAACATATTCAATATAATATACATTAACGCGTGGTTTTATACATACTGTTTTCCGCTCTAGTATTTCTCCTATTGGATATTCCATATCATAACAAAATGAATGTTTGTTATTCCAGAGTCTACACGCCAGCAGTATGTAGGCATTGTGAAATGAAGAAAAACAAGATGGAACGTGCTACGCCTACTGAAATGAAATTGATTTGTTGCTAGCTCTAACACCCGCTTCGATCCGATGAAAAGTAGGTTCTTCGAAAAAAAATTATAATTTAAATTATTTTTGAAAGCTGTAGTTGCAATTAAATTAGGCCGAATCGTAACGGCTTTGGTGTATACTATACATTAAATTAGAGCGAATCGTAACGGCTTTGGTGTATATAGTAACATTGTAACCTTTTAGGTAACAATAGGAAATAAAGTTTATTTTCCTATTTATTTTAATTAAATTAGTGGTTTCATTTTAATGTTTCCACCCAAGATTTTATTATATATATATATATATATATATATATATATATATATATATATATATATATATATTTATATATGTATATATATATATATATATATATATATATATATATATATATATATATATATAATAAAATCTTGGGTGGGCTATTAGCAAAGATGTTGTCATACAACGAAATCTAGGTCGTGGTAAAGAAATTAAAGAAAGTAGAAATAAAACTACATCACGTAGTTTCATTTAATTGTGAATAATAATACATTTCTACAAAATTAACGCTAAATATATTCAAAGCTAGAGTTAGTTTATCGCATGTACTGTCGTGTTTTCTCAGAGAAAATTTATAGCAGACAATGATTTCAGAGTGAATACCACCTTGGAAAAACTGTCATTACGTAAATTACCAAAACTACTTAAATGTAAGTGGCTAATAGGTAGTAGTAAATAAGAAAATGTACGTGGAAGTTTAGTGGGAAAGTGAAATATTAGGTTTGCAGGACTTTCTATTTAGTTGTAACGTAAATCCATTCTTTGAAACAACACTGGATATATCCGGTAGTATTTATTGACGTCACTATATTAACCGGTCTACACTAGCAAAGAATTAAATACGTTATGAGAGGTTGGGGATTATAAATAAAGAATATAGATAAATTAATATAAAATAACACCGTAGCAAGTAATATCGTATGCTAACGTATATATAAGTCGAAGAGACTAACAAAGAAAATATTTTTTCCCAATTGTGTCACGCTAAGCATCGTGTTTTATTTGACGTCTACGTGTGTATATCTGTCCGGGAGTCGAAAATCTAAATAAATTTTAATGTGAGAGGTATAAAACCATTAATTTTATAACTCAAGTTAGACGAGTGAAAAAAAATGTTGTGAAATAAAATCCGATTTAGTTTTAGTATATAAATAGGATCAACTAGCTTTAGTAGTTAGTATATAAATAGGATTAACTAGCTTTAGTAGTTAGTATATAAATAGGTTAAGTAGTATATAAATAGATTTAGTAGTTAGTATATAAATAGGTTAAGTAGTATATAAATAGGTTAAGTAGTATATAAATAGATTTAGTAGTTATTATATAAATAGGATCAACTAGCTTTACTAGTTAGTATATAAATAGGATTAACTAGCTTTAGTAGTTAGTATATAAATAGGATTAACTAGCTTTAGTAGTTAGTATATAAATAGGTTAAGTAGTATATAAATAGATTTAGTAGTTAGTGTATAAATAGGTATAACTAGCTTTGACAGCTTAACCCAAGACCTTGATCAGATATGTCTTCAAATTTATCATTAATATAATGTAAACTCTGAGGATTTAACATATTAAAGAAAAGCGTATGCAATGTTGCTGTCGATCACTGATCCTCAACAATTTGTGGTTCACGTGCCTTGTTTTGTGGTCAGAAATTAGATATTTTTTCTGAGGCCGAAGATGTACCGCATAAATAAGTTTTTACGACGTCTAAACTCATTTACACATTCTTCATTAAGATCAGGTTGGCACAAATCCCCATAGTCAATTTGTGGTAATAGGAATGTTTGACAAAGACGGAGTTTCGTTTTAGTCGGATATAAACTTTAAAGAAAATTTTTAATTTTAGTCGGAAATAAACTTTATCAAACTGAAAAATCGACGACGATCTGACGTCATTTAGTTGGACTATTTACTAAGATTTTGATTAATCAATACAGTCACATGACGTATATAGGATGATATACATGGTGTAAAATAGTATTAATATTCGTAAATAGTTTAATAGAAATATATCTACTCTTGTTACAATACATTCTCATGTTCACCTAAGTATATACATAATCCCCGTAGTAAAAGTTATTCTCGTAGTTAACAGGTTTATTCCAATTTCAATACGTAAAAAGGACATAGCAGAAAACTTCAAAAATAAAATACTTTTAGTTACATATATATATATATATATATATATATATATATATATATATATATATATACATATATATATATATATATATATATATATATATATATATATATATATATATACATATAAGGTACGAATTATTTTGAACATAACTTACCTAATCTGATTTTTAACATAATGAGATTTACCTAATTTGATTTTTTGCCTTTCGGAGCCTTTTTTGTGGACCTATTTAAATCTACGATTCTTCAATACATAACTTGTATATAACCGTGAAGGCGACGTATGCCAGAAAGTCATCCGGTTGACCAGTTTTAAGTGACTTCGGTATTTAAAATTGCCTCTGGTTACAATTAAAATTGACTTTGGTATCTAAAATTGCCTTTTGTTAGAACCCCGTCGTTCGCGTTAATTCTAGGTTTCTTATAAATGAAATAACATATAATCGGATTAGTAGTTCTCTAGATTACCTCTAACAAATAAACTCATAATTTTTAACTCTTTAATGTGATATATTAGTTTAGATAAAAAACAACCTATGTTCAGAAAGTCTAAGTTACTCACCAAAAGTCTAAGTTACTTAGCAATACCTCAAACAAACAAACGCATAAACATTATTTCTTCATTCAAAACTGTTATTGAAAAAAAGATAAATCTTAAATATAAATTAAATCGTTTTTTCAAGATGGGGAACAAGATTGAAAATGGAATCGGTTGACACCGTAGGTGTCCTGAATAAATAAGACACATGAGTCGGATATAAGCAATGAAACATTTTAAATAATATGCTAATATCCTACGTACGTACGTGAATATTTACGCCTCTAAAAGGGCCGTCCGTGAATAACGGTACGTTATTTTCATGAAAAACTGAATAAGTCCCCGGGCCGGGTGAGCTTTTGCGGCGTCTGTATGAATTCATAACGATGTTTTTCTTCCCGCATATCTTTGCTGAAGTTCCATTCGAACTTAGCGCGGAGCAGTGAGCCGGGTGGTTGAATTATAAATGGATTCAAGTTTTAAGAATCTTCCGTGTGCTGTATACGTTTTCGCTTGTAGTTTTGTCTGCTGTCTTAGCCTTAATTTATTTATGAAGGACAAAAGTTATGGACGAAGGTCTTAGGGTCTCTGTCAAAGGACGAATTGTTTCATGGAATTAATTCCGATATTACAAATGTATGTTAGGGATACCTGTATTTTAATTTTGTAAAATTCCAATTTAATTCCAAATATAAAATTCCAATTTAATTCCATAATATTACGAATATATGTTAGAGATACCTGTATTTTAATTTTGTAAAATTCCAATTTAATTCCAAATATAAAATTCCAATGTAATTCTATAATATTACGAATATATGTTAGAGATACCTGTATTTTAATTTTGTAAATTTCCAATTTAATTCCAAATATAAAATTCCAATTGAATTCCATAATATTACGAATATATGTTAGAGATACCTGTATTTTAATTTTGTAAAATTCCAATTTAATTCCAAATATAAAATTCCAATTTAATTCCATAATATTACGAATATATGTTAGAGATACCTGTATTTTAATTTTGTAAAATTCCAATTTAATTCCAAATATAAAATTCCAATTTAATTCCATAATATTAGGAATATATGTTAGATACCTGTATTTTAATTTTGTAAAATTCCAATTTAATTCCAAATATAAAATTCCAATTTAATTCCATAATATTACGAATATATGTTAGAGATACCTGTATTTTAATTTTGTAAAATTCCAATTTAATTCCAAATGCTATTTATTACTCTTTTCACGATTTAAAGTTTCATAATCAGTGTTTACATGGTTAATTACGTTTTTTTAAATATATAGTTTAATTAACTAATTGGTCGTATTTAGATTGTTTTTTTTTTAATTTTTTAGCTTCACGTTTTTACTGATTTTTACTTTTTATTTGATTTGTTGATTGAAAAAATTGTATTTTTATACATATTTAATGTTTAATAAAAGTTTTGAATATATCAGTTTGGGATAGAATATAAACTCACTTTTCTAGACATCTCTTTTTAAAAATTTGTTTTGTCGATTCATTAGGTTTAGAGTCCTCACAAAGTAAAATCTTTATAATGTTAGTTCAAACCATTAGTATATAAACTAACTTTTCATAGCCATTGCTTTGACATAGAATATTGCAACATAATTTTTCTTAAACTACAACAGATAAATGGAGATAACATTAACAAACAAGATATATTCTTAATGGTATACTTTGATTCGGGACGCTGACTTGAAGTAGGATAAGATCAAAGGAGTTTATCCTTGATCTTATCCGATCTTATATACTCATTGTTATTTCTTGTCAACTGATAAAAGTTTTAATTTATTCGGAAGAATTAATATTTATTTATTAGTTAACCAATTTAAACCTATAGTTAAATAAATTAACTCAGCGTTCAGTTTTGTGAAATATGATGCGAAAAATATTTAAATAGATAAAAGGAAATATATAAGGCAAATTAAATATATGTTAACAACGTTTTGTTCTGCGTAAAAACAAAATCAGTGTATTGAAAGTTATATTTATTTTAATTTTACGGAATGCACAGTTTACACATACTTTCCCCGGTTTTCATTTTAGTCATGGAAGAGTGTAATTATTCACGAATAAGAAGATAATTCATCGTAGTCCTACTGTTAACTTTAATCCTCAGATTAGTTTCCATGGTAAAGACACTTTTCGGTATTAGAAGTTCTTTCGCATTTCGAAATGTTTTTCGGAATTGTAAGATCTACATTATTTCGATACCTTCAGGAGTTGGAAGTACTATCGCTTTTCGACACGTTTAGGGATTGAAAATTCTACAGCATTTCGATACATTGCGCTATTGGAAGTACTGCCGCATTTTGAAACGTTTCGGTATAGAAATTTTCACCACATTTGGACAGGTTTCGCGGTTGGAAGTACTACCGCGTTTCACCACATTTTGCTATTAGAAGTACTATCGCATTTCGACACTGTTAGATTCATTAGATTCACGGCTTTAAGACAAAGAATTTCACAGCTCACTCACGATTTTTTTGTTCTTTTTGCATTCGTTATTTGTTTCAGTCATTATTCTTATTTTTAGTAAGTCATTGTTTTTTATTTTAAAGTTTGCATATTTTTGACAATTTCTGGTTATTTATTATACTCGTTCTATTTGTTATGATCGTTATTTTTATATTTTGTACCTTATTGTCTTTTAACTTTTAGCTTTGTTTAAACTTGTACTCGGTCTATTTGTTTTAACCATTATTTGTTTTTTTTGTACGTTATTTGCTTTTATCTTAAAGCTTGTTTATTTTTGACAATGACTTGTTTTTTTTTGTACTCGTTCTATTTATGTTAAGCGTTATTTTTATTTTTTTTGTACGTTATTGTTTTTCATCTTAAAGCTTGTTTATTTTTGACAATTTCTTGTTTTTTTTTGTACTCGTTCTATTTATGTTAACCATTATTTTTATTTTTTTTGTACGTTATTGTTTTTCATCTTAAAGCTTGTTTATTTTTGACAATTTCTCGTTATTTTTTGTACTCGATCTATTTATGTTAACCATTATTTTTGTTTTTTTTGCACGTTATTGTCTTTTTACTTAAAGAAGTCTTGTCGATAATTTCTGGTTATTTTTTGTACTCGTTCTATTTGTTTTAACCATAATTTTTGTTTTTTTTGCACGCCATTGACTTTTATTTTAAAGCTCACTTATTGTTTATTTCTTGTACCCATTCTATTTGTTTATATAATTATTTTTGTTTTTTGGTATGTTACTGTCGTCTATCTTAAAGCTTGCTTATTTTTTACAATTTCTGGTTATTCCTCGCACTCTTTCTATTTGTTTTAATCAATGTTTTTATTTTTTTATACGTCAGTATTTTTTATCTTAAAGTTTGCTTATTTTTTATAACTAGTTTAAAGCTGAAAATTGAGGAGAAAAGTTGGGAAACGATTTTTGTAAAAAATAGATATATTTCTTAAATTCATTTGCTGACATAAGAATAAGTTTCATGGTAACAGTCCACATTTCAATCGGTGAGGGTTTGTACGTTTATGATTCCGCAGTGAAATAAATACATCTAATTATCTCACCATCTATTAGTAAATTCCGCACAGTTTCTTCATGTTTAGACCACCCATCAGTAAATTCCGCAAAGTTTCTTCATGTTTAGACCATCCATCAGTAAATTCCGCACAGTTTCTTCATGTTTCCGACCATCTATCAGTAAATTCCGCACAGTTTCTTCATGTTTACACCATCCATCAGTAAATTCCGCACAGTTTCTTCATGTTTACACCATCCATCAGTAAATTCCGCGCAGTTTCTTCATGTTTAGACGCATATAAATGAAATATAATTGTCGAAATCTTTATTAATACGCAGAACATCATAAAAAATTAATGTACACATCATGTAAAGCGATGACGATATTTATTTTGAGGATGCAGTACTAAAACCAGTTGTTCGCGCGGGTGAATCCGCACGACAAACTTAGTAGTTTATTATCTTAGCAAAAAGATGATGTAAGTGTATTTTCTGTTCTCTAAGTAGAAATTATTTGCTTAATTTCTACATATTATGTAAATAACTAACACTAAATATTGTAACGTATAAAGTAGTTGCTTAGTGGGTAACAATATATATAACAACATAATGCATATATATAACAACATAATATAACAATATATATAACAACATAATATATATATATATATATATATATATAACAACATAATACATTAGAATACATTAGACTGTTCGTCTCGTTAGGTATAATTAGTCCAATTGTCGTGCTCAAACAATATAATTTACATCAACGCGTGGTTCTACTCGTATTGTTCTTCGCTCTAGCATTTCTCCGATTTAATGTTCCCCATTATAACAAAAGATATGTTTGTTATTCCAGAGTCCATATGCTGATAGTATTTAGGTACTGTGGAACGAAGAACAGCAAAGTGGAATGTGCTGCCTTTATTGAAATGAAATTGATTTAGGATGAAGACTAATTTTTTAGAAATTGAAAAATTTTAGAACATTTTTAGAAAATTTTAGAAAAAGAAAATTTTTAGAATTCGACTTCCAAAGTATAATGGCTATAGTATATACTGTACAGAGCGATAATGTTGTTAAGAAAATATTTTATTTTTAAAGTTTTCTGTTAGGAACTTTTCTGAACTGTAATAAATCTGTTAAATACGAATATAACTTTAACAACCTAGATTCCGTACGTACTTCGGTATATATAAACATTTATCTATATACCATACGTGGTATTTAGATTCGATTATTTACAAATATTAATATTATTTTTCAAAGTAATTTCGTATATAAACATTTAAAGACCTGGGTTTGCTGATCAATGAAAATCGTAGTTATCAACCTCGAATAAATGATGTTAGTCATCGTGTTTTCCGGTCTATATCTACCTGTCGAGCATCTTCAAGATTTTCTTCCGACTAAAACGAAAATCTGTCTTTGTCAAACACTACTATCACTAATCACTATGGAGATGTGTGTTATCCTGAACTTAATAGAGAATATTAAAACAAGTTAGAACGCCTTCAAAATTTATTTACATGGTACATCTTCTGCCTCAGAAAATATGATTATATTTCTGAATATAGGTCATGTCAGTGAATATAGGTCAGGTCAGTGAAATGGTTGAGGATCCGCGATCGATATCAAATCTGTATATGCTTCTCTTTAATATATTAAATTCTCAGAGGCTAAATTACATTAAGGGTAGATTTAAAGACATATCTCCTCTCAACCTTTGATTACGCCCTGAAAGCAAACTCATCCCACTTATTCTCAAATATATGAGTACTTCTACGTCTTACGAAAAATCTTTTGCTTTCCAAGCAGGAACGTTTTGGAATCTACTGGATCCTATCAACATGAAAACATCATCGATAAAAGTCTTCAAGCATTGATTAAAAAGTTCTTCCAAATTCTAGTCCTTCTACGCTCTTCTACTATGCTCCTTCCGTCGTTATTCATGGCAATATTTGTATCTTATTGTTTTGTTTGTTTCAAGTGTGCTGTTAACATTTAATATCTTTTACAGTTAACCGAATAACAAATTTTTCAATGAAGTTATTACGGTTGACTGGAAGGGATTACTCCTGTAGCAATAAATCCGCTATATTTATTATACATAAATCTTGTCAAATTTATACATAAAATAAAATTTTAACAGTGTAAATTCTATCCATGGAAAATATTTTAAAAAGAGTGATCAATTTAGCGTATAGAATGATAGTAAAATCCAGAAAATCTATTTTCAGAATGTCCGTCTGTCTTTCGTTGTGTTCGTGTTTGCATTCTCGATCAACATATAGGATACTTTTCATTTGAATATTACAGATATAAAAAATACTTGGTGAATATTGCAATATTGGGATTGTCAACACGTTTTTAGCACACTTGATGCTGATAGATATATTACGATAGGGTACTGCCAAAGCTATGTATTACCATTTTTAGTAAACTTTATGCTCATAAAGATGGGAGAAAAAAAACATACAAAAAAATCCTGATATCTTTTGTTATACCGAATTCTATGCGAAAGAAGTCGTGTCGGCTCATTTAGTAAATAAATAAATAAATATATTACATTAAGTAAATAAATGGATGATATACTAGTCTTCCACAGGTTTAAAATTATTGTGATTTTCTCAAAAGCTATTAACATTTAGAATCATCGCTTTAGTTTTACGTTTACCGAAATGTATCAACAGTACATATATCGAATCAATTTCCATCATGGTGCGGAACAATTATCACGTTAGTTTAATTTGCATTTGACTCCCGAGTTATGGTTCTGCAGCCAAATAGCAAAACCAGAACCCTAACAATGTCTTAGCTATTTCACTTTAAGAGCGATTGTAATTAATTTTTTCCATAGAAATATATGTTCTTGAACAACGTATACACAAAGAAATTATTTAGATATTAAGGTTTCATATCCCAAAAGGGAAAACGAAACCCTTATAAGATAGATCAATCACGTGTCTGTCTGTTCGTTGCGGTCATTTTTCTCGGAAATAGCTTGATGTAGAAACTTGAAATTTTCTATATTATTAATCCGCACATTCCTCAATTGCTTATACTCAGAAATAATTGATATGGGAATATGGGAGGACGGTTTGTGGCAATTAGATTTTTTAATGTCTTATTTAATATTGTTTGAAAGTGCTAATAATAAGGGCCCCACAAATATTTTTTTCTTAACTGCAGGTAGTATATATCATGAGAGATTTGCTTAAAAATATGGTCTCACTCCCTTATTTCTGAAGTTACTTAATCTAAAATCATGAAACTGGGTTTTTCGATATCCACGCAAAAGTTTTAAGAAAGCTGTATTGATTATGGTAGATTTTATAATTTTTTAAATGTATGCCAGATTTTTAAGCCTGTGAAAGATATTTTAGGAATATATTTATGTTGTGTAAAAAATTAATATTTGTAAATAGTTTAATAGAAATACTATGTACCTTTAAATGTTTACAAGTGCCTAAATGTGTATGCAACCTTTGTAGTCCAATTTCTAGTTGTACTTGATCGGTTTTTATTTTTAAATACATTCCATACATCGAAATTGGGGATGATATTTTTTCTCGTAGACATGCCATTGAAGAGGAATTTTAAATGGCGGGTAAAAATAATTGATGACATTTTTAGACGCTGTTTCCCAAACGAAACACGAATCTCTAAAACCTTTAGCGGTGTTTCTCTTCCTTTCTAATATTTAACTGCCTATGTCAGAGATACGAATAAAATCAAGATGTCAGCTTTTAGCAAGTAGTTTAACACAGAATTATTGTGAAAAACTTACATTTAATGAACTAAAGTTATATAAGCGATCACGTTATTGCTATAATGCTTGTAAAATATATGCTGGAAAATATATTTAGAGCTTAACACTAATATTCAGATATTTAAATGATTTTAAAGAAATACTAGGCATATAATAGGTACTTTTAAATATTTAAACTATTATATATATATATATATATATATATATATATATATATATATATATATATATATATATATCTAAAAGTAAAGGAATTTTACTTGGACTTAACACGTTTGTTCTTTACTGTTAAAATAAAACAGTTTATATTTTAATCTTTTTCTTCATTAGACGAGTTTTGCAATTAAAACTTATTTATTTGCAATTTGTATTGCGGAAACAAACAATCTTATATCATAATTATAATAGTTTTTCAAGGCAAGCAACAAAGACGAAATTTTAGTCAGATTGATTTATAAATAACCAATTTATAGTTTCAACTTGTGCAACATTTCACCCTTAAAAAGTTTAGTAAATATACGAAACATTTTCTGAAGCTTTAATAAAATCTCGAGTCGATCCTTGACTCTGAAGTAACGTGGAAGTAACTATCGGTGCTCTGAATAAATAAGGCACGTGAGTCGGATATGAATAAGCAATGAAGCATTTTAAATAATATGCTAATGTCCTACGTATGTATGTGAATATTTACGCCCGTAACGGCGCCGTCCGTGAATAACGGTACGTAATTTTCATGAAAAAATGAATAAGCTCCGAGCCGGGCGAGCTTTCGAGGCGTCTGTATGAATTCGTAACGATGTTTTTCTTTCCGCATATCTTTGGTGAAGTTCCGTTCGAACTTAGCACGAAACAGTGAGCTGGATGGTTGAATTATAAATGGATTTAAGTTTTAAGAATCTTTTCGTATACTGTATATGGTTTTCCTTGTAGTAATGTCTGCTGTCTTAGCATAATTATTTCTGGCGGATGAAAGTTAAGGGCGAATTGCTAGTTTCGGTATTAGAACTAGAATTATTGGTTTAGTAGTTTTGTGTTGCATTGTTTCAGGGACCTCATTCAGTCATTATAAATATACGTCATATACGTCAGTATAGACGAATATACATCAGTAGTCCTTGTATTTTGATTTTATAAAATAGCACTTTTGTTCCAGTGCTATGTCATAATTTTGTACTTTCTCGATGTTACAGAGTTTCTTAACTCATGGTTAAATAGTTCCTAATCTTTTTTTGAATACGTAGCCTAATTGATTTCTTGATTTTATTCAGATCGTTTTCACTTGTTTTTATTATTATATTTTCATTGATTTTTGAAATTCGATTCGTTATTTGATAGAAACTTTATTTCAAGGTCTTAGCTTGATGTAAAAATTGTCACGAAATTTACTGACACATTAATTTTTTTATTATATATTTATCGTTTCGTCGATATTTTAATTTGTTGAGGTATTCAAATTCTGTTTCTTGATAATTGCCAGTTATAGGATTACAACAAATATTAATTTTGGGTAAATTACAAATATATTTTTCCATTCTTAAGCGTTCGCACAAAGTGAAATCTTTATGATATGGAAACCATTATACCGATTTTAAGAATTCTTTAAATAAAGAAATTGTACTGATGACGGATATTCTAAATGGATAGAAAGTATTTCCGTCTCGTATTTGATGTGGCTTATTCTCAACTCTTTCCTCAATTAATGTATTATGAATTACTTTACATTTTTGTATGAAGCAAGTTAGAGGCCAGCTCAATTTTTAGGAGTTCACATGATGCTAAATACAACCCGGTTATTGAACGTCTCCAAAATACGCTCCTATATTACTTAACTACGTGACGATATGGTTAGTTCCATTTTCCACTGATTTTCTCCCGTGTATGTTGGATTAGTATATTTTACAGAACAGAAGAGACATTTTATTGATAAAATGTATTTTCCGCTTGTTAAATTGAAATATACTGCGCCATATTTCATTGGAAAGGCTCTCGATCATCGTACTTTTTACTATGTATTATTGAATATATTCTTTTTATTTTCTGTTATTCATTACGGAATATATTCTCGCTCTTTTTACTTTCTACTATTTATTAAGGAATGTATTCTCGCTCTTTGTACTTTCTACTATTCATTATGGAATATATTTTCGATTTTTTACTTTCTACTATTTATTATGGAATATATTCTCGCTCTTTTTACTTTCTACTATTTATTATGGAATATATTCTAGATATTTTTACTTTCTGCTATTTATTATGGAATATAATATCGCTCTTTGTACTTTCTACTATTTATTATGGAATATGTTCTCGATTTCTTACTTTCTACTATTTATTATGGAATAAATTCTCGCTCTTTTTACTTTCTGCTATTTATTATGGAATATATTCTCGATTTCTTACTTTCTACTATTTATTATGGAATATATTCTCGCTCTTTTTACTTTCTGCTATTTATTATGGAATATATTCTCGATTTCTTACTTTCTACTATTTATTATGGAATATATTCTCGCTCTTTTTACTTTCTGCTATTTATTATGGAATATAATATCGCTCTTTGTACTTTCTACTATTTATTATGGAATATATTTTCGCTCTTTTTACTTTCTGATATTTATTATGGAATATAATATCGCTCTCTGTACTTTCTACTATTTATTATGAAATATATTCTCGATTTCTTACTTTTTACTATTTATTATGGAATATATTCTCGCTCTTTTTACTTTCTGCTATTTATTATGGAATATAATATCGCTCTTTGTACTATCTACTATTTATTAAGGAATGTATTCTCGCTCTTTTTGCTTTCTACTATTTATTATGGAATATATTCTCGATTTTTTACTTTCTGCTATTTATTATGGAATATAATATCGCTCTTTGTGCTTTCTACTATTTATTAAGGAATGTATTCTCGCTCTTTTTACTTTCTGCTATTTATTATGGAATATAATATCGCTCTTTGTACTTTCTACTATTTATTAAGGAATGTATTCTCGCTCTTTTTACTTTCTACTATTTATTAAGGAATATATTCTCGATTTTTTACTTTCTACTATTTATTATGGAATATAATATCGCTCTTTGTACTTTCTACTATTTATTATGGAATATATTCTCGCTCTTCTTACTTTCTGCTATTTGGTATGGAATATAATATCGCTCTTTGTACTTTCTACTATTTATTATGGAAAATATTCTCGCTCTTTTTACTTTCTGCTATTTATTATGGAATATAATATCGCCCTTTGTACTTTCTACTATTTATTATGGAAAATATTTTCGCTCTTTTTACTTTCTGCTATTTATTATGGAATATAATATCGCTCTTTGTACTTTCTACTATTTATTATGGAATATATTTTCGCTCTTTTTACTTTCTGCTATTTATTATGGAATATAATATCGCTCTTTGTACTTTCTACTATTTATTATGGAATATATTCTCGATTTCTTACTTTCTACTATTTATTATGGAATATATTCTCGCTCTTTTTACTTTCTGCTATTTATTATGGAATATAATATCGCTCTTTGTACTTTCTACTATTTATTATGGAATATATTTTCGCTCTTTTTACTTTCTGCTATTTATTATGGAATATAATATCGCTCTTTGTACTTTCTACTATTTATTATGGAATATATTCTCGATTTCTTACTTTCTACTATTTATTATGGAATATATTCTCGCTCTTTTTACTTTCTGCTATTTATTATGGAATATATTCTCGATTTCTTACTTTCTACTATTTATTATGGAATATATTCTCGCTCTTTTTACTTTCTGCTATTTATTATGGAATATAATATCGCTCTTTGTACTTTCTACTATTTATTATGGAATATATTTTCGCTCTTTTTACTTTCTGCTATTTATTATGGAATATAATATCGCTCTCTGTACTTTCTACTATTTATTATGAAATATAATCTCGATTTCTTACTTTTTACTATTTATTATGGAATATATTCTCGCTCTTTTTACTTTCTGCTATTTATTATGGAATATAATATCGCTCTTTGTACTATCTACTATTTATTAAGGAATGTATTCTCGCTCTTTTTGCTTTCTACTATTTATTATGGAATATATTCTCGATTTTTTACTTTCTACTATTTATTATGGAATATAATATCGCTCTTTGTACTTTCTACTATTTATTATGGAATATATTTTCGCTCTTTTTACTTTCTGCTATTTATTATGGAATATAATATCGCTCTTTGTGCTTTCTACTATTTATTAAGGAATGTATTCTCGCTCTTTTTACTTTCTGCTATTTATTATGGAATATAATATCGCTCTTTGTACTTTCTACTATTTATTAAGGAATGTATTCTCGCTCTTTTTACTTTCTACTATTTATTAAGGAATATATTCTCTATTTTTTACTTTCTACTATTTATTATGGAATATAATATCGCTCTTTGTACTTTCTACTATTTATTATGGAATATATTCTCGTTCTTTTTACTTTCTGCTATTTATTATGGAATATAATATCGCTCTTTGTACTTTCTACTATTTATTATGGAAAATATTCTCGCTCTTCTTACTTTCTGCTATTTGTTATGGAATATAATATCGCTCTTTGTACTTTCTACTATTTATTATGGAAAATATTCTCGCTCTTTTTACTTTCTGCTATTTATTATGGAATATAATATCGCTCTTTGTACTTTCTACTATTTATTATGGAAAATATTTTCGCTCTTTTTACTTTCTGCTATTTATTATGGAATATAATATCGCTCTTTGTACTTTCTACTATTTATTATGGAAAATATTCTCGCTCTTTTTACTTTCTGCTATTTATTATGGAATATAATATCGCTCTTTGTACTTTCTACTATTTATTATGGAAAATATTTTCGCTCTTTTTACTTTCTGCTATTTATTATGGAATATAATATCGCTCTTTGTACTTTCTACTATTTATTATGGAATATATTTTCGCTCTTTTTACTTTCTGCTATTTATTATGGAATATAATATCGCTCTTTGTACTTTCTACTATTTATTATGGAATATATTCTCGCTCTTTTTACTTTCTGCTATTTATTGTGGAATATAATATCGCTCTTTGTACTTTCTACTATTTATTAAGGAATGTATTCTCGCTCTTTTTACTTTCTACTATTTATTAAGGAATATATTCTCTATTTTTTACTTTCTACTATTTATTATGGAATATAATATCGCTCTTTGTACTTTCTACTATTTATTATGGAATATATTCTCGTTCTTTTTACTTTCTGCTATTTATTATGGAATATAATATCGCTCTTTGTACTTTCTACTATTTATTATGGAAAATATTCTCGCTCTTCTTACTTTCTGCTATTTGTTATGGAATATAATATCGCTCTTTGTACTTTCTACTATTTATTATGGAAAATATTCTCGCTCTTTTTACTTTCTGCTATTTATTATGGAATATAATATCGCTCTTTGTACTTTCTACTATTTATTATGGGAAATATTTTCGCTCTTTTTACTTTCTGCTATTTATTATGGAATATAATATCGCTCTTTGTACTTTCTACTATTTATTATGGAATATATTTTCGCTCTTTTTACTTTCTGCTATTTATTATGGAATATAATATCGCTCTTTGTACTTTCTACTATTTATTATGGAATATATTCTCGCTCTTTTTACTTTCTGCTATTTATTGTGGAATATTATATCGCTCTTTGTACTTTCTACTATTTATTATGGAATATATTTTCGCTCTTTTTACTTTCTGCTTCTCTTTGTTGGGCAGACTCTTGGTCTTTGTAATTGCTACTGCTGTTTGTTAGAAATAATTTATTTCTTTTTACCTTCTACTACTGTTTAGTGGAAGGCGCTTGACTTTTTACCTCCTGCTGAGTATCTTTTTGCAATATCAGCATTTAGAATTGTTCCCATGCTATGTAACTGCTTAATCACGTAGTCAAGATTATAAAAGAGTTTTTGATTTACTTGCAATGAGTCAGAGTAATCTTGGCGTGTGTCATTGTCATCCATTGTAGTCATTTTGAATTTATTAACTGTTAATTTATTATGAGTTTAGTCTTGTTATGGTTATTGGAAGATAGAAGTATATAACTGTAATATTTCTGTAATATTATGGAAATAAATAAATATGGATATGAGGATCACATAGGACGGAATAACAATGAAAACGAATTAAATCTGTGAAAAAGTGTGTGCTGTAAATTTGATGAAAATTTATTTAAATTGGCTGAAAAAGGAAGTGCCTACACAGATCACTTCGTTAATATAATATATGCCTGTAATGTTAAAGGTTGTTTAGTATTTAAAAATTGGAACTATCAAAGTAAAATATTAAAGGGGATGGGATTCCAAAAGTTTTGTATTCACAATTAAATGAAACTACGTGATATAGTATTATTTCTATATCACGTAGTTTCATTTAATTGTGAATACAAAACTTTCTTCTTTCTTTAGGTTCTTTACCACAACCTAGGTTTCGTTGTATTACAACATCTTCAGGTGGGCATTAGCAATCTTTGATTTGAATCAATGTTCGAATACAATGAAACCTAGGTCGTGGTAAAGAACTTAAAGAAAGTAGAAATAATACTACATCACATAGTTTCATTTAATTGTGAATAATGAATTTCTACAAAATTGTCGCCAAATATATATATTCAAAGTTTTGTATATTAAATTGGAGGGTATTTTTTTTCAAAACATCGTTTTGTCATTTATATATATTGAATTAAATGTTTTTTTAATTAATTTTAATTATGTTATCGGATATAGGTAGGAAAAAATTATGTCATCTAAATAATTATAAACAAAAACACAAGCATTTTAGGTAGTATTATCATTTATGACTGGCAAAAAATAGGCATCACGAAATTAAGAATAGCAATACTTATGCTTAAGGTAATTCTTGTCTGTCTGTCTGCACTAGCGATGAGCAAATAGCAAGATCAAGCCAAAATCGTGGTAGTTTTGGTTTAATTTTTTTTAATAGTTTTGTTTTGTTACACTTCTCGAATTAACAGTTTTTGTCTCGTTTTTGGTATAATGGTCGAGTTTTGTAAAAAAACTTTGGAGCATTGCATTTTTGATAATGTAATTGATTAATAAGTAGTTAATTCTTTTTGTAAGATCGTACTAAGTTATTAATTAAGTATGATTAAAGTGTATAAAAATCGGAATTTATTAAGTGCTTGGGCATAATTTTTGAGTCAAAAATATGATGAATAAATTTCTGTTGATTAAGAAATGATGCAGAGGAACCATCGCGTAAACTCGTTACTTAGCTTGTTGCTATATTTACGTATTACCAGAAATTCACGCGAAAATTTTTCAATAGGGACATATGCCATAGAAATCGATAAAAGATAGGGTAAACATGTGTAGTTTCAATCGTATTTTGTATATTGCCCCCGATTATGAATATTACAAAGAGAGAACCACGCCGGCCAAGTGCGTGCTGCACACGGATTCACTTAGAGTTCCGTAGCCTTATGTTAGTAGATATACGCGATTTGTATTTCGCGGTAAAGTGGGAGACGGTCACGATTAAACATTATATATTATCTGTTTGATTTTTTATACATTTTTCCAGACAAAATTATCCGCCCAACTTGTATGTCTATATCTCTTTGATTTGATCATGTCAGTTAATCAAAATAATTTTGTATTTGTGCACTTATCGAATGATTTTTATTTTTTTCCCGGTTTTTGACATACCCGGTTAAGAAATTTGAAGGGACTGCAAAAAGGTTTGAAAATTCATATCTCGCATAGTAGACATCGTAACAGAAAATATTTCTTGAAGTTTTGGATTAAATTTCATGTTTTTTTTTGAAATGAAAACTTTTTTAGGCGCGTTGAGCGATTTTTGGTAGGGAATAATTTTATGGATTCGCATCACCGACATGCTAATATTAATATTATTTGTAGCTATGAGTATGACGTGTTGCGCTTGGCTAGCAGTAAAAGTATATATATATATATATATATATATATATATACCAACACATTGTATACACCCGACTGTATGACGTGCGCATTGGACGCTTTTTGGATGGGTAAAGTCTTGCGAGTTCGTGTCACCTACATGCTGTAATAGCAGTATATCTGTAGCTATAAGGGTGACGTGTTGTGCAAAATTAGTGCTGTGTATATCTATACAGTTCAATGTCTGTATGCTGTGTCTTGTTTCAATTGCGTTTTAGTTTGATTATTATTTTAATTGTAGAATCAATGTGCAATACAATAGTGAGTATTAAATACGTTATATTTTGATATAGACAAATTAATAACAAAAACAAAGTATTTATTTCCAAATATTTTCAATATTTGCATTATTTATTTTATATTATTTATTTTTTTAATACCTTACCGACCTTTGCAATATATCATGTAATAAGAATTTCATAGAGGCTTAGGAGTCCATCTTATTAGCGTGGCAAGACAGATTTCCAGTTGTCTGATAATATTTTTGTTGCAGATTTTAGAATTAAAATGTCTATAAAATATTATAATACCATTGCTAGTTCATAGTTTTATTTTTAAAATTTTTTTTCTATATTTTTTGTGTTCACCTAAGTAATATATTTTTGTGTAAAATGTCGCTCCTAAATTGAAAGAACTGTGATGCTAAGATGTATGAATTCGCAATAGAGGTAGATATGATGAAAGTGTAATAATTTTATTTTCTCATTTGGCTGTAAATATTAAATTTAAAAAAATAATGGTTTTATTAATATCGTCCGTTTGCACATGCCTTACTTAGAGTTGGAACGCATAAAACTATAAAGACTATTTGACATCCCTATTATCGTATAGATTTAAATAACAAAATTAAAGTTTCTTTTTGTTTGTTTTTATTACAAAATTTAGAATTTTTTTCGATTAGTTTTATTTCAACAGGAATCTAGCTTTGGCCTAGATTTTGGTCTTTCAAAAAGTTCGAGACCAAAATTAGCAAAGTCATTCGAACAAATTAACGAAAAAGATAGACGTCTTTACTCGTTTACTTAGACGATGCTGTCATATTAAAGTGAAATTTTTATTTAAGGAAACCCGTTCAAGCGCAAATCGGATTCGCGCGATGAGAGCTCAGCGCCTATATTAATTTAAGCTGTTGGCTGATATATAATATAAAAGCCTTTAATATTTAAAGCATGTAACCATTAAAGGCATGTCATATATATAAATCATCGTAACATTAGCACAGGGGTACTTTAATATTGTCATTAGCAGATAGTTAATTGTCTTTTAAACAATCTATCTTGTCCCAATTTACGCCCTTGATGTCAAATTCAAGGGACACTTACTTTTAACAAAGGCAACCAGTACACAATAGGAACAGCCTCTCAATGTAGGAAACAATAGTTTCCCGACTGACAAAAATAAAATGTAGAAGCACGGACGAATGAAAAGAACCGGAAGTACATTTTCCGTCAACTTTAATTTTATTATAAGTTAGGACGGCCTTTTTTTTAAGATACTGTCCTTTGGCACTTCTTACTTAAATGTTTGTTAGGGTTCTTTACCCGCGGGGTATAAACGGTGCTCTGCTAGTGCTGTTTACTTATCAGAGTAATTTAGCTCATAAATTAAATAGTCTACACGTGAGATTATATAACTTGTGAATTTGTTAATGGTGATTTTAATAAAATTTATTTAATTAATTAATACATCCATAACTTGTTAAAAAGGTGGGTTTATTATTATAATGCAATATTTTACGGCCAATTAAAGCATTGATAAGAAAATAAATAATATTGATGCAAATTCCTATCAATCAAATTATCATACATGGATTTACTATCAATCAAATTAACATATAATCATACATGGATTCTGGATTCATGGGTATATATTCACGGATATCTTATAAGGGTTGGAGGAAGAAAATGAGATATGAGAGGAAATAAAGGAGGAGTAATATGGAATTATGAGAGGTAAAGCTTTTGGGATGACTCTTGAAAGCGTTTATTGGAACGCATTTAAGGATTATTTCCTAAATCAGAATGTAATTTATTCCACATATCAGCAAAGTTTACTGTAAATTCATTTTCATGAAAGAAAGTCTGATGTTTGTGAATCAAGACGTTAAGAAGATTTTCAAAAGATAATCAGAGGCCATGAACAGTTAGGGTAATAAAGGAGACCGGCTAAAGTCCATACAGTGTTTGGTCCGGGTGTTACAAAAATAAAAATGACACTGTTACATAGAGAAAATTAAAAAAATAAGCTCCTTATAAGTGTTATCCAAATCGTCAACCAGACAAAAGAGAAATCTTGTATTTTTTCATGAAAAGTTAGTGTTTTCCATAATCGATTGTAAATATAATTTCTACGGCATCCTTTGAAGTAGCGAGATAAAACAAAGTGCAGATTGCCTCTTGTTATATCCTCCATCCACAGATGTACCATATTAATCCATTATGCTCATAGGCTAGTCGAAAAAAGTTACGTAAACCTCGATAAGAAGGAAAAAGCCATTCATTTTGACAACAACAGAACCATTGTCAATGTTTGTTAACAGTTTATTTTTAATTAATTTAGACAATGGTTACACTTTAAAGAAAGCGAGAGGCATTGATTATTTGTTGTAATCGTTTTTGTAAATTTACTATGCATTTTATTAAATTTTTTTTGTTATTTTTATTTTTGTTATTTTCATTTATGAATAAGGTTTTTTTTGTTTCGTATTTCGTTTCGTAATACTTTCCTGGTTGTCAATTACTGAATTGTTTGGTTTTTTATATTCTAAAAAATAACAGCTGTCTTAAAAATGATGTTTTATCGCTGTAACTTCTGTTTTTGCTGGTTGTCTTTGGACTTTATATAATGGGCTTTGGAAATTAATGTATTACATTAATTTCCGAAGTCCGTGTGACAATATGTAACATGTTTGAATATTGAATCAAACATGTTACATGTGTTAAATGTGTAACATTGAATATGTAACATGTGTTTAGATATTTGGGTATAAATGTTCGTATTTAAACATAATGCCGTATTAGGTACTGTACTCAATTAAAACATTACTAAAAGTGATAGGTCATCATTACCGAAATTCGTGTTAGTTTTGAGGGTTCATTTCCTCAAGGGAAAAGCGGAACTAACGTGATGTCACAGCCGTTTTCCTCAGAGACTCTGACGCAGAAAGTTGAAATTAGGGAAGTTTTGACGCTTATTGATTCATATGTTTCGAAATATTAAGAACCTAAAAAGTATTAATATATAATTTTTATAGGTTACAACATTGGTATAAACAATTTCTTTTTACTTCCGGACATGGGAAGTGTCAATGAATCGAATTGTAGAGGTTCGATTATTGCTGAAAATGTTCACAGAAAATAAGCTCCTTCCTATACGATGAAGAAAAACCATGAAAAACATTGTTGTCAAAAAATTACCGGTAAACTATAGTAGTGAGCCTAGATATTATTTTTGAAGTGAAACTTCATTGGGCGAGATGAGTGTATAATATCAAGGTCAAATGCACCGTTTAGTTGAAACGTCTGAATGTAACGAACCTATCGCAAGATGAAGAAAAAAGAGGTACTTATCTAATAATATGAGAGATAGACGAACATGATAAAATAAGACTAGATTGAATAATGAGATGAAGTATACGCATGTGCGAAAACGAATAAAAATGGCGTCACTTGTCGATTTATTTACCAATTCATCATTAATTTATTACTAATATTATGTGTATTTCATCCATTACAAGACTAACAACATATGTACTTAATTTGTTGTCATTATAAATTTATATGAAGATTTTGTCAGATATTTACTTAGATTTGTAATAACATTTTATTAATTTCTCTGAATGTATAGTATTAAATATATGTATAGTATTAATATTCTTATAGGGTTTTAGTACATTCTGTGGACTTACTCTTAGTATATTCTCTCTCTCTACCGTTTTACTCCTTACTATATACATTCGAGCCCTTAAGCATTTAAACTTTTCGCTTATTGTTGGAGATGCATTTATTATCACGCTGTACCCCGTCGAATGTGCATTCAATATTTCTTTAGAAACATTGTTGTTTTTTATTTATTTGTCAATTGATTTCAGATTTTCTATTTTTGATAGTTTTTAGGTTTTCGTACCTCAAAAGAAAAAGGGAACACTTATAGGATCACTTTGTTGTTGGTCTGTTTGTCTGTCAAGACCCTTTTCCTCAGGAAAGCATGGAGGCATCAAGTTGAAATTAATATCAAATACTGAGGTCTATGGTCCCTTAGAGCTTTAAAAAATCAAGCTTCTAAATCAACGCAATAATAAAAAATAAAAAAACTGCCATTTATGCCGTATTTTTTGACACTCGTAAATAAATTAAAACCCATAGGGTACTTCCCGTTGACCTAGAATCATGTGATTTGGCAAGAAGCAAGGTCTCACAGCACGGGTAAAGGAAAAAAAAAATGTTAATTTGTAATTGTATCAAATAAAAAATATTCTTTTTAATTACGCATTTACGAAAGATATAGTAGGCAGTAATAGATTTTGGTTCTGAAAAAGTCAACTTTTGTAAATAGTTTAATAAGAATATTATGTACTATTAAATGTTTATAAAGGCCTAAATGTGTACGGAATTCCCGTAGTGTGAAATCCAGTCGTGCTTCACAGGTTTTATTTTGCTTTTTCTCACAAACTGTGAGGCAACAAATTTTGTAAATATCTATCGATCAGTTTCAGAATTAGTATTGACTGCTAAAAATTATTACAAATACTGTTTTAAATTTATTCAAACGGCGTATCATTATTGTAACTTTGTAATTAAATATTGTATTAAAAACTCTTACTACGAGGGTACCGTACACATTTAGGTACTTATAAACATTTAAGGGTACGTAGTATGTATTTCTATTAAGTTATTCACAAATATTAATTTTTCATACTAAATTACTACTATACCTTTCACACTATACTGACCTAATATATATTTTACAGATGTATATTAAAAAAAATGTATAATTCTAGATGGAATCAGAACTCATAGATTTTGGTTTGACCCTTTATTTGTGCTGTTAGACTTTTTTATGCCGACTTTTAAGATTATAGGTCTACCGGAAGTACTCAACGGAATTTGCTGATCAAAGAGCAAGACTATGTAGCAAAAATAAAGAAAAAATGTAATTTAAAGGGTTTAACCTTTTTGTTATCAACCTTCTTGAATTCACACCAACATAAAGCGGTAGATATCCGTATACTACATCAATTTCAGCTTGGTATCTCAAACCGTCTCTGAGAAAAAGGGCTTCGATAGACAGACGGACGGACAATCAAGTGATCCTGTAAGGGATTTTTAACACACTTTCATTAGAATCACTTTTATGTATGTTTGATGTTTGAATGTCACGAAATTTTTCAATTATATTTTCATCCCCTTCCAGACATCCGAATTAATTACAATTTCGCACACGTATCAAGAACCGATGACAATATAATAATTTCATTGTTACGATTTAGCATTGTCATTAATATTAACTCATAATAAAAAAAAACGTAAAATAATTTTAAGTTTGTTGTCACACATCAAATGCTAAGGCTCGAGAGTCCTCACTACATATAACTTCAATTTTGTTTTAAGACCAAAAAAAAACTTTTTTTATCTTATGACAAAATTTTTAAATATAAAGATTTTGTTTGTGTTTTGAGAAATTAAAATATATTAAAAAAAACACACTTTTGTAGCAATATAAATTAAAAAGTAAAAAATAATGTTGATATCAGGGTGCTTTGTCGTAAATAGGGCCTCGCACTTTTTTGCATTAAAGTTAACTACATTAAAGTTAACTTAGCTTAAAGTTAAAGCTTAAAGTAATAATAAAGTGACTGACAAATCATTCACTTTATTCATACTTTAAGCTTATGCAAAAAAAATCAGTTATATCGAATCGTGAGATATTTGGCCAAAGTCTTTATATTTAAAAATTATTTTTTGGTTTATATGGCTACAAAAGTTTATTTCATTTTGAGGGATAGAATTCTAAAAAGAAGTTTTTCAAAAAACGGTTCGTTTCATAGTTTTTCAATGCGAAAGAACCTTTTGCAATTGTTCTATGGAAAATGCAAAAACTCCCATCTCTGCCTCGTGGTGCAAGTTTCGCTAGTATTTAACAGGCTTTTTATTCCTTGTGTTCTAATAACCGTATGTTATCAGCGATAAATAGCGCGTTATCGATACTAATTTATCGCGATAAATAGCGCTTTATCGATATTTAACTGTACTGAGGGTGGTATCGTATTTCCGTCCATTTGAGTGTCCGATTCACGACTTTAGAGTAACGATCGTCCCTTTTCGATTAAATGAGTACTCGTTTAGTTTACGGTGCACTCACAATTTATGGTGTAATTACATCTTATAAAAAGCGTAATTTGTTTGAACATTTTTCGAAGCGATTTTTATGAGTTGTGGTCTGGTGGGCAGAATATATTATATATAAGTCGAACTTAAATTTCCAGCTTTTCGTCTTCTTTTATAAAAGATAAGCTTCGACATGTGTATCCACTGAAAACTATGTTTCCATGTTACTTCTAATTCTTATATGAAATTATAGCTCAGTTATTATATATTCTGTATCATTGTTAGATGTTATTTATTTATTTATTCAAGTTTCAAGAAAACTAAGCCTTCAGTGGTAGATTTATTAAAGTAAAACTTCTTTACGCACGCTTGACTTGGAGAGTAAGCTGGTGAATGCGTGACGAGAGCGTTACGAAAAGTGTGGTCGGGCGAGGCGAACCGAAGTTGAGAGGGAGATATAAGTTAGTGAAGACAGAAAGAGAGAGAGTTACGTTTCGTATATTACTGTAGGGACAAGAGAGAGAGGTGTGAGCACACATTTTCTTTCTCTTTTCTTTTCGTCCTCTCATAGCTAGTGCATGAAATATATATATACACACATATATATATATATATATATATATAAGAGTTTGATAGCGTTACGCGAACGGTGATTTTTTGATTATTTTGTAATTTCATTTCATTCTTGAACAATTTTATAAATTATTATTTTGTTCAATGCATTAAATATTCTACGTTTAAAGTGAATAAAATTGTAAATTCATTATAAAGTTCATATTTTGTGAATTTGAAGTTTTACTTCAGTCGTGTGATCTAAAGCACACTCGTTTTTTTGCTACAAGAGCAATTTCTTACAGCTAACCACAATGAATTGGATGAGAACATTAAGTGTTCTGGCAGACTGTAAGTGATTTTTAAACATTAATTTTTTCTACTCAAAAAATAAAATATATAATATCTTGTAATAAAATAATATTAATTAAAAACCAGAGTAAAACCACATTTTAGGAGTAGGGAGGGACAAATATGGGTTATAAAACGCCTGTCTCATTTATCATTGTTCACTAATAATAATCGAATTAACCCTAATTACGTTACCAAGATATTAGCAAATTAAAACTTTATTAAAGTACACAGCTTGAAATCAGTAGTAGGGCTAGAATAAAATTATGTTTACAGGCAATTTCGTGCTAAGTTATATGTAATAATGGAGTTTGAAGAATTAAGTTACAAAACAAATGTCATGTATACGAATGTAAAAAGATCGTATCTATTATTCATACTGGTAATTTTGTGCGTCAAACTGAATACATATTAAGCGTATTTCTATAAAAAAGTATAAAGATAAAATGCAAATATAAATATGCAAAGAATCAACTGTATAAATAATAAACAAATTCTTTGTTACACTCTGTTTTTATAAAAAGATATACTTGTAAACTGTAGCCATCGTATTTAAATATTTGTCTACAGCAGCTTAATGCATGTTGTATTGTACGCAAGACGCCGTTACGTAGGTATTGCTCATTAGTCTTGAAAGTTGTTTACGTCATTAAACGAATAAAACTAACATACAAGTGGTTTGATTCAACTGAAAAAAATATTTTGTTTAAAATTAAATGAAACTACGTGATGTACTATTATTTCTACTTACTTTAAGTTCTTTACCACGACCTAGGTTTCATTGTATTACAACATCTTAAGGTGGGCTATTAGCAAAGATCTTTGCGAATCTAAGAATTTAAAGAAAGTAGAAATAATACTACATCACGTAGTTTCACTTAATTGTGAATAATGAATTTCTATAAAATTAACGCCATATATGTTCAATAATTTTGTTTGTTAAAATATGTATTTATTATATCTGTGAAAGATATGTTAGGCAATGTATTTACGTGTTGAAAAATTAACATTTGTAAATAGTTTAATAGAAATACTATGTAAACTTAAATCTTTATAAACACCTAAATGTATACGGAACACTCCTAGTGTGACTTCTACGCGTACTTGACAGGTTTATTGTACACATCCTTTCTTCATACCCTCTGAAAGAAAGGATATAGAAATGAAGGCATATGTTACTCGTAAGCGTATTCTGTTAAATTTATGCAATTACTAAACTATAATTATCATAAAATTATAATAATAAATCAGCTTGTGTGAAAATTTACGTTTTTCAAAATAAACATTGAAAACTGAAACATTTTCATCAACAGTATGGAAGGAAGAGGAAAAAGACTTTGCATCACAGGAAAATCGATGAAATTTCAAACAAATTCTAAAATGTGATATAAAAACAATACAATTTATATGCATAATTATGATGTCACTATGATTTCATGTAATTCAATAAACGCTATTTAAATAACAACTGTGCCAATCTTACATTCGAGCTCGCAAACACTTTACTCTGCGGGATACGGATCGCTACGCCTACCCTTCCTCACACCCCCACATTGTCCTGAATAAGTACATTCGTCCGACGATTGTATTCTCGTTAGACTACGCTGTAGCTCAGTGACATACTTATAAAATGATATAATACTGTATTTACAAACATATCTACGAAGTTTCATAATTGTACCTTTAAAATATTAAAGCTTTAATATAAATTTTCCATTTTCATTCGAGGTACTCGTACATAAATGAACAATTGGCAACAATTAACACAAAGAGTTAGACAGACCGTCAGAAAGTAACAGAATTAGATTAAAAATTGATCGTTTTATATTAGATACGTTAATTGTGAAAATTTTATTACAGGGCACCTGTTAAAATTGGTTTGAACTCTTTTGTTACGATCTATTCATTGATTGCAAATTTTAAGCAGATTAATTTTATATAGTTTAAATAATTTAGATATAGTATTATTACAAACATTTTTCAATGTTTTTTTATATATATTTTAAATAATTTAGTTGTAGTGAATTATTATTTTTTTAAATAATATTTTTTTTAATTCTACGCCATTTCAGTCTTCGTATAGTTCCATCTGAATAGGATAAGTATCTTAATATTTTCTTATTGTAATATTAAACGATAAACAGAGGTATATAAACATAAGTAAAGAAAATTGATCTCGATCGAGATAAGGAATTTTACGATTTAGAAGCGTTTATAGTTTAGTGTTTAACACGAATTCCAACTACACACTAGTGAAAGAGTACGTAGCAAATTATTTATTGAATTTTTCAATATTTAGGATGATTGTTTTTCCAATTAACAGGCCCTCATTCCTTGTGTAAGTTAAATCAAAATATATAAATTATTATAGAGAAAGATTAAAAAAAAAATTAAAGAAAATAATTTTTTAAACGTATATTGAGTATGTACGTATATTGAGTACGTAAAACTTATATTGAGTACGTACATATATTGAGTATGTACGAATACTTAAAATTTATCATCGATCTAAGGCAGTTTCAAAATTGACACCCCTTCTAATGAGAGTACTTTTGTCCTCTCGTGCTTTTCTTTTCAGGGTCCCGTGGCTAAACTTACTGTAAAGTTGACACGGTTATATCTACTTATAACGCCTATAAAGTTATGAAATAAAGTCTTTTATAGAAAAAAAATAAGAGTTTCTCCCTTACATGTCTCCCTTACAAGGGTTGAATTTATTAGGAATACCCCATTGTGTAGGGTATTGTTGATCAGGTCTTTCAAAATATCGGGGGTACGTCATGACATCTTTTTCAATAAAGGGATCCGTTTACGAAGTATTAAGCTTTCAAGTGATTATTTTTTATATTTATGTGCCCTTTAAACCGCACTTTTTTATTTAAGGGAAAAGTAGCGGAGTATATAGGAATAAAAACAGCGGAGTAGACTCTGTTAGTTTACGAGTAATAGTCGACAAACTTATGACATGTAGTAAGGTCTGTAAACAAATCATAGAAACACCATAGAAGTGACGTAAATCAAATACAAACATAACTTTGTATTTTAAAATATGTATTTATTATGTCTGTGGAAGATGTATAAGGCAGTATACTTATATATTTACATGGTGAGAAATAATATTATTTAAATATACACCATGTTTTCAGGCTTGTGAAAGATGTAGGAAGCCATAAATTTACGTTTCGAAAAATTAATATTAGTAAATATGTTAATTGAATTACAATATCCCCTTAAATGTATATAAGGGCCTAAATGTCTAAGGAACACTGGTAGTGCGAGGGCCATTCGTGTTAATTTCGTGTCAATATTTGTATTGTGATTTGATATGCTCTGCAAAATGCAATTTTTTATTTTTTCCCTCTGTACATTTTATATATTTACTTTCATAATTTAATTATCTTTATTTTTAATTGCATGTTTATTAATACTGGATTTATCCTGAATCCTTAATCTGGATTATTAATACTATATTTATCCTTGAATATAAAACACAGTCGCTTCCTGCGTCTGTATGTCCCTCTGTACGTTTAGATCTTTTAAACTATGCAACGGATTTTGATGCGGTTTTCACTATTAATCAGATAATTTCTTTCAGATGGTTTATAGGTAAAATAATACACGCATGTTATATTTATAGGAAATATAAAAAAAGTCAATATTTCGTAAAAAAGTAGAATTTTGGGCGCTTTCATTGCTAACGCTGACTAAACTTTGTGAGATATATCAAAATATTGTACTATGGAATTGTGTATTTTAAATATTTTAAAAATATTTACAAAAAAGTCCCGAATGGCATATATTTATATCCTACGGATAACCCACAGTGACCATTTTTATTAATTTTTTGTGGGTTATAATTTCGAAGTTATTTTGACCATTATTATATTAATCTTTGTTTAACTAAATAAGTTGGTTTCGTTGAGAATTTTATGTAGATAAAATTTGCTCTGTACAGCAAATCATTATCATTAATATTTTAGAAGATATCACAGTTTTAAAATTATCAAAAATCAGTATTCGCGATGCCGGTACCGTGCACTGACGGCGGTGGCGGCGCGCGGTGTCGGCGCGTGAATGACAGTAATATTATTAATCGCTCCACAATCACACATTAGTACCTACATTGCATCCGTGCGAAACCGGGGCGGGTCGCTAGTTCACTCAATCACAGTATTAAGACTACTACTAACGGGTCGCTAGTAGTAGTCTTAATAGTGTGATTAAGTAAAAGACACTTGTTCGGTAAAAATAGAAGCTATCATGTGTATACGACGATTTATTTATGTACACAACATTGCAATCTTATAAAAAAGCGTGAATTTCACCAATATAAGCTCGGGGAAGAAGTGAAATTTCTTTTAAAGTTCTTGTTAGTTAATAATTTGTAATAATCATTAGTTAACCAAAAGTATATTTTTGTTTGTTAATAATAAAACTATATTTTCGTAAATTGATTATAATATGCTTAATAAATTTAAGTAATGTTTGTAGCATTGAGTGTGCGTCATCAATAAATACCGGTTTGTATTTATTATCGTTTCCATAGATTGCAAAACAAAGTACACAAATGATGCGCAATGGCGCAAACAATGTCACGATTTTCGGAAAAGGTGCAGGACAACTAAGGTGTCCAGCAACTCACGATCTACCCCTAATATGAATACCTATTAATAATTGAGTAAAGTAACTCATATGGGCAAGTAGTTGCGAGCGAAAAGTAAATTTGCCCCGATTCTGTGTTTCAGTGTGCCGCCTTTTTTAGCACGACTGAGAATTAATGCTTCAAAAATTGAACATTGTGAGTACTCAATGATCCGCACAAATATATGTCTCTCGTTCGTAATTCTAAAGCCGTGAGTGAAAATTGAAAATTAATCGAAATGCGGAACCGCCCCACGAAATTCAATTTTAACTCATTTCATTATTAAGTGCAGTATTAATTACTCGGTATTACTCAAAGTACGAATTATCGGGGAATTAACGAGGAAGTTTCTGGGCGTATCTCATATATGAACTAATATAATTTTGTACACGTATTACATACTCGTAACTGATTATTTTCTGTAACTTCTTCTGCTAATGAGAATGGAGAAAAGAATGAATGTAGAATCGTTGGGGAGAACTTGTTTCTTCTCTGTTACAGTTACATTACTTCTACTTTAACGTTGCTTAGAGAGGAACAGGGAAAATTGAAGAAAGATAGAGAGAGAGAGAGATAGAGAGAGAGAGAGAGGGAAACACTCCTGCTTTTAGTAGTTCTATGTGTTAGGTGTGTAGCTTAGCAGCATTGCCCGATTTACTTCATACGTTTTGTCATAACCCTTCAGTTTTCTTTATAAAAATAGAATTTAATAATAGAAAAAAATATCGATAAATAGCGATAAGGCACGTGTGGAGTCTACTGTGCTGTGTGTGTGTGCTGTGACGAATCGATTATAAATAATAAAAATATAAAAGCTATACCCCGGATAACTCGAATGTCCTCGAAACTTGCTGTTGATCGATTACCACTGTTTTGATCAAAATAAATGACAAGGTTATAGCGAATAGAAGTAAACATAACAAAGTGACAGAACCATACAGTACTAAAAGAATAAAGCTTCGGATGTGTGAATTTCCCAAAACTCACACTGCTTTTTAAATAGAAATACTATTAAATTTGCGCTAATGTTTCCAATGTATCCATTATCACAAACTACAAATGAATACTGTAAACAGACAATATCAACTGAAATACTGCCTCGGATGTTGTACTGAAATCCGATTCTGTGTCAACAAAGGCGACTCTAGCACAAACTATTGTACAATGGAGACTTTTCATTCAACCCGGAGCGAAGCGAAAGGAAGTTTTCCGACTGGCGGAAATGAATGTAAAATTGACAAGTGAAGGTAGTAGAAACGAAAGAAAAATTGCGCTCGAAGAAGCTCGTAGAGGATTCAACATCAAAAAATTAGAGATAGGATTTTCTTTGTCCACGGTCGTTTATATTTTTGCCATGTTCCAGTTCCGTCTTTGTATTTGTTCTAGTTGATGTATTTTAGTTCTGCTCCAATTCTATTTAACATTTTTTAAATTGGGGTGTTCTGATTTTTCCGCTTTCTTTTTGCTATTCACAAAATGTGAACTGTTAAAAAATTAGGTAGGGTGGTAAATTAAAGGTTAAGGATAAACAAATTTTGAGTAAAATCTGGGTCAATGTTAAAATATTAAGTCATATATATAAAAACAAATAGACAGTTTTCCGGAAAGATGGCTTTTCAACAAGACAGGATTTTCGAATTTGTAAATTTTACACAATATATTAAATTATTATATATATAAGGCATAATGTGTTAAATTATTTTAAAATAAGAAGTGAGAAAAAACGTATTTTGCGTTACGATTAAAAACAAAAATTTTATTAGCAAAATTACCTGTTAGTTTGGCTATCTTTCGCTTGATCGCGGAATATTTTTAATAAAATTTTGAACTACAAGATAATCACATAAATTTACTCTTTTTGATTATATTTTGGGCTCATTTTCAATTAATAAAAGTCTTTCCTTCTGAAAATATTCAAACGATTCATCTTGGTCCAGTTTACACCGTTAACCCTGAAAAACACGAATATCTTTATTTTTTATTGTTAATGTTTAATGTTTGCAATTGTGTTTAGCAAAAAATGCCGTTTTTGTTTATGCAATTTTAAATATTAAATATATTTTTATTTGCTGATACTTAATATTTCATTTTCTTATACTAATTGCAAAAAGATATATGGTATTATTCATGAACTATTGCCGAAAACGTGCGAACTGTAAATCTATAGATTGTATATAGCAAAAAATGCTGTTTTTGTTTATGCAATTTTAAATATTGAATATATTTTTATTTGCTGATACTTAATAGTTCGTTTTTCTATACTAATTGCAAAAAGATATATAGTATTATTCATGAACTATTGCCAAAAACGTATAGCAACTATAAAACATAATAAACAAAATTTCTACTCTGATTTTGCGATTCAACCCTCCCCCATGGAATCCATTTTTTAACAATGTCTGAAAAAATAAAAAGGCTGATGAATATCAAACACTCAGCTACAAGTTGTTTCATATATTTATCACACGAAAACAACCATCAGTATCTGCCACATGAGATTACAAGAATAATTTCCCAATTGTTTCTTCTTTCCACCCCGTGCGGCACAACCCCTCCTAGCGTGATAACGACCTGACCTCTGACAGCGTGATATGTAATATCGTGACAGAGCGTGAAGTGTGACACGTCATTAAACCGTAGCACGTGATATCATTAGCGTCATTTTTAGGTCGCGTGGGTATATCAATGAAGGTATTAATTGGTGTTTTGTTACGTGACTAGTTGTTATGATAAGATTTATGATTCAGCGCTGTTTAATCGTGATATAAAATATACTTAGTATGATATGGAGAACTATTGGTTCAACGGTCGTAGGTAAATTGCGATCAAAATCTACACATTAATATATCTGCTTCATTTGTTACTGCGTTAGGTCATGTCGTCATATAAAATTGCCATATGTACTTTACACATATATTTTTGTAGAGTTTGCTAATTTGTCTTTTTTTATATTTATTTTTTGAAAAGTATTCACATTAGTAGTACATATAATGAATTTAAAAGAAAAGTTACTACAGCTAAGTAGACTTTACTGCTTTACGAGTATTAGTAGACTAAACTATGACATCTAGTTGTGTCTGTTAAAAGTTCATGGAAACTCTATACAAGCAATTTAAATCAACTGTAAACATAAGTTTGTGTTTTAAATGTATATTTATTATGTCTGTAAAAGATATACTGTGTGTATGTCTGTATAAGATTATATAGTGAGAAATAATAGTATTCAAATATGTACCATGTTTTTACGCATTTGAAAGATATAGTAGGCAATATACATTTGCGTTGTTAAAATTTAATGTTTTGTAGAAGTTGTAATTAACATTTCTAATAATGTCATAAATGTATTATATATCTGTAAATGTGTATAAATGTGTACGGAGCTACCGTGGTGTGAGTTCTACTCATTACTTTACAGGTTTTTTGTCTATAAACAGACAAAAATAAAAAAATAACAAAAATAAAGACTGTGGAGAAAATCCATAGTGATTTATAGTCCTTCAATTAATTTCTTCGAAGATTTCTTTAATGCATACACTTGTTTACGTTTTGTACTGTTTTGTTATACGCATATTTATGAAATAGTAAAAAAACGTGTATATGTGTGTGCATGTGCTTCGAGAACATTCTATACTTTACACACTAACACACACACATTCATTTATTTTGTATTTTCATAAATTTTATCGATACATTGTAGGTAACCTATTCGTAACAATTTTATTCTTAACAATTAATTCTTATCGTTCGTATTCGATAAGAATTAATAGGTTAACAAATTAAAACCAAACAAGGAATATATTAATCATGATTACAAAAAAACTATAAAATACAACGACGACACATTTCGACTTATTTATTTCCACTTTTCATAAATAAATCACATTCTGGTGGTGCGACCGCGATCAGTTGAATACTAGAGAGTAACTAGAGAGTTCGTAACTAGTGGGTAACTAGAGAGTTCCGATATAGTTCGGTTGTAGAGGGTGGTATAGCAAACAGGCGATGATTGCGCAAACACAGGAAATTACCAGTTACGAAGAATGAACGTTTATCATAGAATTTTTCCTTTTAATATCTGAAACATACATTTCATAAAGGCAATTTCTCTTCTGTAAGGGATTTCTATCTAGCATACCTAAGTGGAAATCGGTAGAAAATTGAAAGGGGAGGTAACCATGCTATCTTATATACAGATATTGGAGGAATGTCTTTTGCTAAGGTTTAATTATCAAGTTGTACTTGGCTTCGTGAGGGCTCCAAATAATGTGGCCGGATTCTAATCGGCTGTGCATCAAAAAGCGTACTGGAGACGAATTGATGACATAGATTGAAAATATTTTGAGTTATCGAACACGAGTCTAAGTATCATATGCCCACGAAACGTCAATCGCGAATCAAATCTGACTCCCAAATCAATGACCTCATTCAGACGATGCAGTGAGATTCCGCTGACCGTATATTATATATATTTGTATGTATATATGTCTGTGTATATATATATATATATATATATATATATATATATATATATATATATATATATATATATACACACCTGTATATAGTCGGAAGTATATTCGAAACGCATATTTATTCAAATAATTCATTGGTAGAATATTAAATTATAACCGACGCGTTTTCATCCTGTTACTATGGAAATTTGTATTGTAAAATTCGTTGCAAATAAAATAGCATTGCACCACTATTTCTTTATGATAAGAATATGTAAATATAAATCATGATAAGATGAATTGTAAGAGTGACGAGTGATAAGATGAATTTAAATTTATTTTAACCAAAGTTTCACATTAAACTTTATTTTATGTAATAGTCCACTCACTAATATTTCATGTAATAGTCCGTTTTAATTATTTTTTTTCATTTTAATAATAGATGTTACCAGTAATAAGACGCGAAATTTTGTGTTTAACATACTATTGCAGGTTTACGTAATCATGTTTCAGCACCCGGTGGAGGAAAAACAAGAAAATAAGGGTTGAAAACATTCCGTTCTCGGTACTGTTGAGGCGCAACAGCTTTTTTACATCTCCTGCAGATGTAAAAAAGCTTTATTTGTTACCATGCGAGCAAACACAATTCTATCAATTTTTATGATTCTTTCCCAGTAACGGTCGTAAAAAGTTACGTTACATTACTTGGTAAAGTTACATTACATTGTTTAGAATATTAGATTACGTTGATTGTGTTAAAAACGTAACCTAGTTGCCGTTAAAAACATTTTTGAAACGTAGTTTTAAATTATTTTGATTTTAAATTGGTTTCTGCCTGCGACATTCCTTTTTTTATGGTTTCGCAGGGAAAGTTCAGTTTCTCATAATTTTATCTGTCTTTTTTCAAAGTTTTTACAATTTTACACTTATTTGTTATCAATTTTTTAGCAAATGCTTCGGATGGAGATATCAAATAATATGTTTTAAATTAGTAATTGTTTGAAATTAACGTGTGTATAAATTTCGTTTAGATTTGTGCTACAGTCACTTCTAGTGAAGGAACAACAAGTAACATTAGTTATTAGGCTCTTGTTGTGGTGTAGTACTTGTTGTAGTTGAGTTATCTGATATTAGAGTGAAGAAGAAGTGGCCATTCTTTGTTACCAAATTGTATACAATTGAGTTTTGGAGGTGGCAGCAATTTACATTGGATTGATATTATATCAGTTCAACGATTTTTTCATTGCGTGTATTTTGTTTATGTTGATCTTAAAACTGAAACAAACAAACAACTTAAACTCACGACAAATATCGAATTAAGATTCTGGATACCTAATCTGTCATGAAATGTGTCATCTTCCTAAATTTAAATTTATTGCTTATTTAGATAAATTAAATTGGTCACAGTTTATTTAGTAACATACAAAGTTAGATTCCAGAAATTTCAGTCCTTCTTCGCTTCTTTTCACTCATTACTTTTCACTCATATTTTTGAAGTCTTGCCAGCAAAATGTTAGTTTTAAAATTATTTATAATATTATATTTCATCTCAATATATTGCCTTATTATATTTGTTTTGTAGAGCGACTTTAAAAGTAGACTTTAAAAGAAAGTTTATCCATGCAACCTGATCAATTGACAACAATGGATATCTAGAGTAACCAATTAGATGATATGATAAAGGAGATTGCAATTAAACATCAGAGATTGGCGAATAGAGATAGGTCAGTTCTATTGCAGGACAATGCTCGGCCACATTTCGCATGACAACTCATTTTAACTTCGTTACTCAAACTGAGGAGTTGGACTTGGAAACTTTCTGTCACTCACCGTATTCTCCGAACCTTGTCCTCAACTGACTGCCATATTTTAAGGGCATTGGATTATTTCTTGCAAGGAATAATATTTAATTCCCAATAAGACGTGGAAAACGTCTTTCGCGATTTTATCACTACTCGCTTTCTGGGTTTCTTCGCCATAAGCTACCATTAAGATGGTAAAATTTTGTCGACAGTTTAGAAACATATCTTAATTGATTGTACTGCTTTTTCCTTAAGATATATAAAGCCAAACTTTCAATCCTAAATTAGCTTTTTTTTAATTAATAGTAGCGGCTGAAAGAGTTTTATATTAAATGCTGTTATATAGATTTTTACAAATTTTTGACTAAAAAGTTGTGGATGTGCACAGGCACATTGCATTAGGTTTGGCTATATATGTCTCGCGAAGTAGACGCCATGTGAAGAAAAGATTACCAGAAATTTTCGATTGTGTCCTTTTCAATGCTATACTAATCGATGGGGTCTGTGAGAAAAAAAAATCATTCCCCGATTATGGAGATATATTAAAAAAAATTTCTTCATTTCTTTTTATTTACTTCATTTAATTACGTTTTCCTGTAAAATCGGCCTTAAATTGAAAACATTGTTCCTTTTTGTGACATGTGGATAGATTATTTATCGACGAAACTTTAAAAGGAGAATTTACAACTTAAATGATCTAAACAAACAACCTAATTATATAATTATTGGCTCAAATCAATGAGAAGATAACTTTGAGAAACGAATAAAGAACACATGCGTCTAAATTTAGTTTTCCCTCAGAAACTACTTGTCAGCAAATGCAAAGAGAAAAATTTGCGTCTCCAGTGTTTGTTTTATGGCGGTGAAAGACGATATGAAGATACAGGTAGATACGTACAGAACATGACTAAACAACAAAAGAACCCGATAATGCTAACTAACTTGCTGGCTAGCACCTCGCATCTTGCGGTGGGCTTAAGGGCGGTTCGTACCAGGCGCGGTGCGCTCGACTCGGCGCACGCAATTATCATAATTGAATCGCGAGCGACTGTCTCTGGGTGCGCATTATGCTGTTTGCTTTGGGCCTTCTGTCTGTGTATGATGGATTCGCTGTCTGCTCATTTGCAAACGCAATCGATATTGAGGTAAGCGTATCTTTGAACACGTTTCTAAATATCGCATTGTAGTTGCTCGTCGAAATGTTACGCTGCAGTAATTCAGATTTGAAAAAATTAAGTAATGAATTTATTTTCTATAGTTTTACTGCGAAGCTTTGAGGATAACAATAGGTGAGTTATAGAAAAACTCCTTAGTTTGAAATGAAGTTAACTTTTAGTGACTGGAATTTTCAAGAAGCCGATAGTTATATCACGAAAGCGAGTTAAACATTTTTTCTTGAGATATTTATGTAGAAAAACTAATTTTCCTTTTCCAGAATTCTTTTATTCCCGATAAAATTAAATTTTTTCGAGTATTAAATGAATATAATAAAATATATTTTCTTTCTTAAACTATTATACGAAACAATATCACCATCCTATAATGTCCCATTTCAAGACGTCGTAGTAAAATAAGGTACCTTTTAAAAATTTCGATATGTCCATCTGTCGTAGTCCCACAGTCTCTTCTGTTTTAGATCTTTATATATAAATTTTTCTGGAGAATTTTTCAGGTAGGGATCTCAATTATTGGTTAGGAAAATATATTAAAATGGGTTAAAAATATTTTTTCACGTACTCCATTGAGTGGAGGTGTCGTTTGATATGTATTTCAATTGAAATTGAAGTCATATTTACTATATTATTTTCTCTTTCTCCATTTGCGAAATATTAAGCTTCAGAGTTAAATATATCTACCGCTCTTAATGTTTCAACTGTAGTTAAAAAAAAAACTTGAAAGTTTTATTTTTCCTGTATACGTTCGATGCATGTGCTGAATGCACATGCATCGAACGTATGTGAATCATATCTGTGCCAATGGTCGCGTCAAAGGGAATTGCGCAAACAAATGCAAGAAATTAACCTTATAATAAAATGATACTTTTGTATGATTGCTGGGTTATTTAGGAAATTATATATGAGCAATATTTGTTTGTAATATAGTTATTACCCATCAGTGTACTGTTGTCATAATACTTTACTCAGTAGTCGTGGCGCTGCTCTTCGACTTTTGTCTATTTAGGGCGTTAAGTAATGCTTTGCTTAAATATTATTTGATGGTGAGAAACATCAACGAGAGTTCATTGAAGATTTTTTTAATTCAAAACCGACTAGTTTCTATTTTGATGCTTTTCATTGTTGGTTAATTCGTTTGAGATGGATAGAGGATAATGATGATGCAAATCTCACTTATGATTGCTTACGATAAACAGAGATATAGTCATTATTATGATTTCCCAACGCTCGTTACTTATTAATTTCTTTTTTCTTTTTTGAATGCCTCCAATTTATTTTTTGGTTTGAGGGACATTTGATGAAGAAAATGTTTTCATATATGGGTCCATCACGGATTATAAACTATTCAGTTTATTTTTTATAGTGAATTTCGGTAAATCGGGTCAATACGATCATTTATATTTATTGAGTATATCTCTTTTGTATATAATAGATTGACTAATTAATACCCCTAGATAACAGATCGCCTCTTGTGTTTGTGATATCTTATATACATACATCATATAACCGCATACAATCGAAATTTGTCATTTATAACCGGAAATTTTAATAAACGCTGCCATGAGCATTTATATATATATATATATATATATATATATATATATATATATATATATATATATATATAATATATATACATATATATATATATATATATATTATGTAGCGGTAACATACGTTGGAAAAAAAATTATTAGTTTAGAATACAATGAACAATCCCATCTATTGATCACGTCCTTAATTATTTTAGTTTACACTTTATACTGTTTTTTTCATAAAACTTGATGGTCTTCCAGCTGTGATGCAATGTTTCAGGGTAATATATCTATAATATGTATACAATACCTCTTCAACAATACTATACATTTTTAATACAGCACCAACATTGCATGCAAGTTTGTGCAAGAGAGGTACTTCTCGGTACATGCATTACTTTTGTAATTTCATTTGTAATATTATACTCATGTCTCATTGATATCGTAAAGTTTTCGAATTTATAATTTGTGTGACCTAGATTTAGGTATGTCTAAAGGTGTGTCGCAAACGAAAATAGTGACGTTATCAACTTTCTCCTAAAGGTGTGTCGCATTTTCTTGATGATTATTTTATTTTTGACTAATTAGTTACTTTCTGACTGACTGAACTCAAGTCCAAAAGAGGTTAACGTTTGCCACGTATTTGTATATATATATATATATATATATATGAAAATATATATGTGGAATTTTTTGTTCTACTCTATAGTCTAAACGATTCCACGGATTGTGATTAGTGAGGAGCTGTTTTAATTTTCATTCAAAATAATTAAAAAAGCGAAAAGAAATCTAGCTAACCATAAACTAACATAAAAACCAAGGTTAAATTGTAATGGACCTCTGGAAGTTACTGATAATAATAGTTTAGTTTTTCGGTACACTAAAAAGAAAAAAATGAAATATTTATCCTTATAAAGGTTTCATTCACGTGTCCGTCCGTTTGCCTGTGTGTCATAGCCGTTTTTTTTTAAAAGTGTAACTTAGAAACTTTAATTTTGATAGAGCATGCTAATCCACATATATCTTTGTAGCTAACACTCAAAACTAATTATATAAGGCTTTTAGATAAGACAAATAATGTAGTCGATTCCCTTGAAATCCCTTATTTGGATATCAATTGAAATAGCGAAATAGTTTTTAAGAATAGTTTTTGGAAATAAAAACTATTAATAGGAAATATGTTTACGTGATGAAAAATAGGTATTTTAATAAATGTTATATGTACCCTTAAATGTTTATATATACCTAAGTATATACGAACCCCTTCCAGAAAATTCTTCCCGTACTTAACACATTTATTTAATATATATTTTTACTCAAGAAAATTATACGTAAATATCTAGAAAACCATTTAAGTTTTTCTTCTTAGAATGTTTTTCTTAATAAAACTACGTGGATCTAACTTAATTCTTAATTCTGTACCATCTCATTCTTGTTTCTTCCAATCACTTGACAGATTTCTAGTCTAGTTATTTAGATTCATCAGACTGACATTAAAGATACCAGTAAAACTTGGTCTAAGTAATTAAATATTACTGAAGGAGATTGTCATCGCGATGCGGGAGTTTTGTTCTATCTTACTAGACACGCCGCTTGTTCCTTTTTTAGTACACCCACAGGAATTCGTGTAAATGTCCGGGGAAATTAGGAGTTTCCCGGGTTAATGTGAATATTTGTGAATGTATTACATCTTAGATTCAATCGTTGAAATAGGGATGTTTCTCACACTGGGAAATAAATATTAAATAATAAGTACATGAAAAGTTCAGGAAAGTACCGCGATAGAATAGAATTATAATTTTTTCTTAATTTGTTGTGATTGTCGATTGTACCGTCTAGAGTTGCATGATTGACTAAAATATCAACATCCAGTGTCAGCTACTCACTCGAAATTAAAGGGTAGGTTCTTTTTAAAGGAGAGGTTTCCAAAATGCCACCATATAATATGAGGCGAAAATGTATTATTTATTGAATCAATCTTCTATCCTTTACGGATTCTTGAAATACAAAATTTGGATCATAATTTTTTCAACCATACTATCCACCTGTGTTTCCACATCGAATTAATTTTTCAATATTTTAGCATTAAAAGAACGGAGAAAGTGGTTATAATTTTTTTTCTTGATTGGATTCAAAATATTAATCACGCAGGCTTGCGAAACATTCAATTTGGAAAACGTTTTCCTTTTACATAGCATGTATGTCCTAAAAGGGGTGTATATTATTAGAAACCTTTAGAAATCCACAAAAAGTGCTATAGACGGTATGTCAGGATTGTGAAGGGGAAATTTTGGTTGATAAGTATTTGCCATCTTAAGTATTTCGAATCCCATGTAGAGTCGCGGGCAACTGCTAATAATTAACTTTTTTATTACTGCCATTGTTATTAAATACGTAAGAATGTAATAAAACCTTAAATGCATGATTATTTAATAAATAATTGCATATATAAAACGAAAAATAATAAATATTTGTTAATTTTTTTAATGTCCTTTAGTACATAAATATCAAAGTATTTTTTATTTAAAAAATACGAGTGTGTTTACAAACCGAATTATAATGAGATTTTAATACTAGAAGTTACAAAAATAGATGATTGTTTATTAAAATTGTACGTCATATTTCAGCAGCGAAATGTTAAGTAATGGAATAGAAGTCGGGGGTATATGAAAGTGCGTGCGTTTGAAATAAAACCGGCCAAGTGCAAATACGTATAAAGTAGGGTTACGTAGTCATCTATATCTCTCGAAATTGTAGCTTCCATTTAAATGAACCTAGATTTTTTAAACCAAAAAAACAATCTAAGGTTAGTGATACATTGTGCGCCTTTTTGAAGTCACACAAGTCTCGTCAACGGGATTTAAAAACTAAAAATTCTAATTAAAACCGTAGTTTTGAAAAACCTGTTCAACGACATTCCACTCGATGGTGTACGAGCAATTTCAATTTTCTTTTAATTTATAGAGAGTTAAGTAATTTTTTCATTATTTTATTTACAATATGTAGTAAAAATCGAGTTCTCCGTTTGAACCTTAATTAAGGGTTTGAGGTAGTTTAGACAGTCAGACAGAATTTATGACTTGGTTGGATTAGGCTTAGATATAATAATTTCACGATTAGAAGACGATTATAGGAACCATAATAAGATAGGGCCGTATATCATGAAAAAATTGTGAGCCGTCATGGGACGCCTGACAGAAATGAAATATATAATTTTTTTTTATTTTTATATTGCAATATTTATTAATTAATGAATTGAATATGAAAAAAAACAAATATTCAGATAGTTGTTAATAATAAAATATTAATTTAATTTTATTATTTTATATTTATGGAGTAATTCATTACAGAAATATTTCTTAAGCATCATACTTTCTTTAAGTTCTTTACCACGACCTAGGTTTCGTTATATTACACCATCTTCAGGTGGGCTATTAGCTAAGATCATCTTTGCTAATAGCACATCTAAAGATGTTGTAATACAATAATAAAATGTGGATTAGGTAAAAGATGTCAGAAACATTATAACTGCCTACCTTGCCTAGTATGTTGTGGAAGGTACAAAAATGGGAAGGTACAAAATGATAGACAAATTTTCATTTTATTTATATTTAGTTGTTTCTATTGCCAGCTATTGTATGCGACGTCGTTCGTATAATCGGTAATCGGTAATCTTAAGAAGGTCTTCTTATTCGGTAATTTTAAGAAGGCGAAGGTCGTGACGGTAGTCAGAAGAGCTTCAATTTCATTGCGTCGGAATTAAAAACCAGGACATTGCGCTTTGGTATAGGTGCACCCTTGGCAACCGCCCTTCGCGCTTAGGTTGACTTTCCACTAGTCGCCTTAACCTAGATCGCTTAGATTGTAAGAAAAATGTTGCTAGATTTGATCTCTTGCGATCTGACATGATACTTTTCACTACAAGCAAAGGATATGCAAAGGATATGATATATATATATATATATATATATATATATATATATATATATATATATATATATATATATATATATGCATATACACATATATATATAGTTGATAAATGGAGATGTAGTCACAATTTCATAATTTATTTTTCTTTCTCAACGCTCATTATCTAGTAGTCTACCCAACATAGCTGCCAGTCTGACTTTTTTTTCTTTTTTGGATTCTTTCAATTTATTTTTTGGCTCGAGGGACATTTCATGAAGAAAATATTTAACTTGCGCATATGAAATGTTACATCTCATCTACTAAACTTTTCAGTTTATTTTTTAGATTGGATTTTGGTAAATATTATAAATACGATGACCCATATCTATTGAGTGTACCTATTGTCTATATAATAGAGTGGCCGAATTACCTTGAGGTCTAAGAATTTAGAAAAAGTGAAGTACGAGTGGAACTCTTTGTGGGTGTTGTTGGTTTCGTACCAAGGACATTATGAATTGCAATGACTCTATTATTCATGTATAATGACTATATACGGTGACTGAAAAAGAGTTTCGTCGCATTTGAAAATATGTATCGTCGCATTCGTCTGGACATCGGAAGTAAACAATTTGTAGCTAGTGAGTACGATAATAGTTCGATAACTGAATAATTATTATTATAGTAACAATTTTATTTAAAGGCAACATTGTCTTAAAATTGTAACTTTATCTTGTTGCTCTATAAGTTAAGTAGTCAGAGAGGGAAAAACAATTAATCGTTTAATTTATTACCTCGAAAACTAGGAATTTCAGCTGATTTTCTTTTATTTTTCCTTTAATATGCACGATATCTCCTATAAAACTGGATTTACTATTTCAGATTTTTCAGCTACAAAATTTAACGAGAGAGAAAATTTTTTTCACACATTCTTGTTCATAAGTTAAAAGATGTATGTATTACGAAATTAAAAGAAAAATTGTTTTGGAATATGTAAACAAATTGCTTTCAACCGACAGACTACTCCTTCTTCTTACCCATCTTTTAAATTTAAACTTCTATAAACACATCTCCATCATCCACCATCTTAATAATTTATTCCGAGACTATTTTTAACAAAATTATTATCAAATTTGTTTCTTTTCTAGAAATAAACGCGGACAAGCAAACTCTAAAATGTTACCAGCTTTAATTCGGTAGCCAGAGTAGTAGCTGAGAAAAACAGTTCATGAAATACAGACAGATACCGAAGGCTCACCATAAGGATTTCGTTTCTAGCTATTACGTACGGAACCTAAAACTTATAATAAGGTCATTAATAACCTGTTCTTGTATATACATATATGACATAATCCAAGAACCATAACCAATTCAAATATTACAGTAAACATAAACAAAGTCGAGGATACTTCTCTAGAGTTTTGTTCAGTAGATTACTGGTGTTACTCGTTCATACTTATACATAACTTGATTCAACTTACGTCTAAGGCCATTATCGAAGTCAATCAACGTAACTTTTCAATACCATATTGTTGTATTTTATGCAAAGTTTAGTTGTAAGGTCTGAATGTAACCAATCTATTGAAAGAACGACGGAAAATAGATACTCCGCTAACAACCGACAGAGATAGATGAACACGATATAATAAGACTAGAAGTGTACGCATGCGCGAAAACAAACAAAAATGGCGCTCACTGTAGCTATCAGCTGTTCTGTACGTTATTTTTGTCAAAAGTAAACTGTCAAAATTTGTCGAGTTATTTATCTATTTATGATTGATTTATTATTAATTTTGCGGGTACTTCATTCATTATAAGACCAACAACATATGTACTTATTTATTTATAAATCTGTAATGAACCTGAACATACAGTTATCGTAAATATAATTTACAACAGGAGCAATACATCCCGTCTTCTTTCAGCCGCATTTATCCGTATTTTGGTACTCGCATCGTGGCTATTTTTTTAAATGACATTTGTTGATGTAAATTTATATGAAGATTTTATTAGATATTCAAGTCGATTCATAATGATATTTTATTAATTTTTCATAAAGTATAGCATTAAAATCCAAAAGTATACGAATTTAGCACCATCTATGGACTTACACTTAGTGCATTTCTTCTTTCTATCTCTCTGCTATTTTACTCTTTAATGTATACTTACAAATCTAGGTTTAAATCGCTACAGAAGTAATACTTCTGTCACGTGTACCGAGTTGCACGTCACGTGTACAGAATTCCAGTCAATCTGTTTTGTTTGAATTTCCGTCACGCTTAAGTGGCGTAATGGATTTCAAAAAAAATTTGTATATAGGTAGTATATGTTCTAGGTAAGAAGACAGGTTATATAAAATTAATGCATTATATTTACAAGGGCAGAGCACGAAAAATTAATGGCGCTGCAAAAGCTATAGGAAAAGTTCCTGAAGATATATAAATATCGCCAAAAACTAACACACAATAAGCTTTTTTAATGATAAATAATAGTATTTTTCCTGAACATCTTATTATTGCTAATCATCATATTCATGGCTATTCATTGTGGAAGCTAATGAATTCTCATGTAAATTGTCAGAAAGTAAACATATTTGTAGAAAGTAAACATATAGTTAAATGTAATAATTTGTTCTTGTGTATATTTACACGATGCCATGTAGTTTTACGCGGTACTGAGAAGGAAGTCTGAGGGATAAAGCGTTTACTCGTATGTATGTGTATGAAGTGATGAGAGAGGGGATGCCGAAGTAAAAGAGAAGAAAAGATGGATCGTTCCGGCGCGACACGGAACTGCGAAGAAAGATCTGTCTTTTCCTAGATTCAAGTATGCCCTGATACGGGCAAAACCTGATATTTAGTCATTTTTGACTAAGTTTCAACAATTTTTTGACTGATTTCAACTTTAGTTAATGTTTTTTGCTCGTTACTTGTTGTGACTTGTGTGAAAAGTAACGCAATATAGCAAGAGACTAAATGTAATAAAATTTTCATCCCGCAAACAAACATACAACAAGGCAGATATCCTGAAAACGGAGTTTTTTTATTTTCTATGATTTATTTATAGCCCTTGAGCTCATTTCTTCGAAACGGTCTTCAATGTTAATCTTTGATATACATTTTTATTCTTGCTATTTTATAACACGTATAAATTACTTAGAACCTTCAATAGAAATTTCTCGCACAAGGGCTATTCACGATGATGAGCAAAGTATTATATGGGGGAATCTTGAGCAACCGTTGCTTGTAAAACGTCAACAAGTTGGAAACTATTTTATATATTATTGTTCTTGCAACTTTTTGAATTATTTTTATTCAACCACATTTTTCTCGTAAGCTATCTGAAAACTAAAAAAGAAATATAAATTATAGTAGCGAAAGAAATGGAAACACGAATCTGCCTTTGAATCCGTCCTACATCTTGTGATTTTTTTATCTTTAAATAAATGTTAAGTCATACAGTTTATTGTCATCGACTTCGGATAATTTTTATGCTATAATTTATTTCAACCTTCTTCATCTACGATTGATCTTGTTAAATCTCACTTATGGCCGTTTTCTGAGTTTTTGTGGAATAGATATTTATTCCATAAAAAGTACTCAGAAACAGGTTACAATATGACTAATTTCAAAAACACTAATTTTGGCAACGACGCTAATCTCTCTTAATTTATATGAAATTTCCACAATTTCTACATTAAACAAAATGTTTTCTGTAATATAATTTTTGAACATGAAAATAAAATAGATTTTTGGAAAATATGTTATATTATTCCTATTTGAATTCCGCTAATTAACTTTACCGAAATGTTGATGGAAACAAGCGGTGATGCATTGAAGCAATGTGTATTATATTAAAATAATTTATCAAAATCAATTTTTAAAAACAAAAGAAATATTAATGAAACACAATTTAAAAATCAAGCAGTCTCTATGCAAATTTCCATAGACAATACAAACATATGCCATAGCCAATACAAATATAATTCCACAGACAAAGTTCGATGTCAAACAACTCTTATATCAGTATATTATCGATTTCTTATTTTTAAAGTTTAGGACGTTGAAGGCAGTTGCAAGATGGTGTGAAATCTTTTAGTCAAAGTAATTTTAAAAATACTCCGTTAACTAAATTTACTACATCAAATTACGTTTTTATAGGTTTTAAGATTCAAAACAATAATAAGAAATGATATTTACTAGTCATCCTTTATACCGTCCAATTAGTAACTGTTTTTTTGAGAAAATGAAGTCATTTTCAAAATTATAAATTATTATTAACAAAAGACACGTCCAAAAGTAGGGCTGCGTTTGCGCATTCTGAGTTCTCGCGACCGGCAGCTTTCATGATGTAAACTCCGCCTCCAGAGAGCGCTGGGGGTGGGAGAAGTGAACCGTGGTCGAGCAATTTTGTCAAATATAAAGCTTAGCTTACGAATATGTGGCGGTTTTCAAGCGATTTTTCCAGAACTCTTTGATATATATAGACGAAACATAATTGATGTTGTATATATGTTGTCCATATGTGTTATTAATATTGTTATTAATAGGTGGTTATCGAGTTCAGCCCAAATTTAACCATATGCAGTCAGAAATTTAAAATGCATCCGCCCAAATCTTTGTTTAAGTATTTTATTAATGAGAAAATAAGCCTTAATATAGGTATATATTTTATGTAACAGATGGACACTTGGAATTTATTTATATACGAAGACGTATAGATCCATGACGCTACTATAAATTCCACGTATAAAAGTTATCGTTCAGAAACACCTGTGGCCCTGATACTAAATCACCAAGTCTGGGTCTAATACGTTAGCCACGATCGCCTCTTCAATCTCGATAGGCGGGCGGGGAAACACCGGGCGCGTCGTTGCGAGAGCTTCCGGTCAATTTATGAACAGTACACCGCTTTCAATCGTCTTTCGTTTAGGTTATAAACAGCAAGCAGCCCTATTTTGAATTATTGGATCGCTACTTTTATTTCTTTATTTATTTTATTTCGCGGTTATGTAATGTGATTGCTTGCTATGATATATATATATATATATATATATGTATATACATGTATATATGTGTGTGTCTGTGTGTGTGTGTGTATATATATATATATATATATATATATATGTATATATAAATGTTAGCTTGTTTAGATAATTCTCCGTTTAATTTTTTTGTAATATCCGAATTTCGTGGACACGCATAAAATAAGGTGTGTATATCCGTTGGTGTGTATATCTCTTAAAATCGTTAACATAAGTTGACTGCTTTAATTTAAAGCATTAATACTTTATTATAGTTTTAATACTTGCTTTTAAATAATATCCAGATTTTTTCATATTTTTCCAACTAAAATTAAAAATAGGAATATACCAAAAATTATAGATTAATAATTAAGATCTCCACGAAGTACATACGTGCAAAATTGTATGTTTGAAACTATGGAAAACATTAGGCCGTGACACACGGGTATCAGAATTCTTTATTTCGAAATAAAAGCATAAAAATTTGGTATTAGACATGAGGGCCAGTTTGGAAGACGTCAAAACCGAAATGTTTATACTGAAATCTGGTTAGTAAAAAAATTCTGGTTTTACCATAACAATTAAATTTGTTTACGTAACTATGAATATAAGAAAAATTGTTTTATTTTTTTTTAATTCAGAGTTCTACAATAATAGATTGATCTGACTGTACCGTCTCTTCATTTGTAACATCAAAATATCTCGTAGACTATCAAAATATCTCGCACTATAAGTTAAAAGTGTATACTCTTGATAGATAAAGCTCACTAAGAATATACAAGTGTAATTAAAAATCGTGAAAGGTGAAATTGCACTCGAATCAGAAAATAATTATTTGGCGACATCGTGATGTTTAATTTTAATGTGATATTGAAATTAAAAACTAACTATACATAGACTACGCTGTATCCCTAGATCACAGTTTGCAAATATACCACACTGCATTACTATCTACATTAGCGTAGATTATATTGCTCTACTCCATATACTACCATTTTAAATCACATTGCACCACTTGGGTAAAATTGTGTAGATCGATCACACTGTACCACTGGGATACAATTTTCAATTTGACGACACTGTACCCTTAGATTACAATTTGAAAATATACCACAATTATCGCAGTATTACAGTTTAAAAATAGACCATACTACATTATACCCCTAAGCTACAATTTAAATAAATTACACTATATTATAATTTACAAATAGACTACACCTTTATATTACATCTCTAGACTACGTTTGGAAATTGATCATACAGTATTACTTCTAAAACTTGATAAAATCGACAGGAATACATGACTGCAACGTTTGAATAGGTTTTATTGTCGAATATCTCTATTTTATCATATCCTTTATCTGAAATCTACTGTATCAGTGTGCATCATATATTGTATTAACTCAATTAATACTCGAGTTTTTTATTTTTCTACTTTAAATATGTATGTAAGTATCAACGTACTCTCCATGATTTTCCTTTTAGCTTATAAACCGTGTGCGGTATAATCTGGTATCGATTGAATAGATTGGAAAGTAAAGAAGGGAAAATAAATTCAATTTAAATTTCGTCGAGCCCAAATGCCAGAAAATATTTACTCGTTTTTCACAAAAAATCGGAATTTCCTGCCAAAATGACATGTTCAGATGTCGCCTTTAATTCTTAAACACATTTTCTGAACGGAACATATTTTCTTTTCGCCTTTCCCTTTCAATGAAAAATTCACTTGTTCCCTGCGCACCAGGGACACTATTTATGCAAGGATACGATCTGTTCCATTTTGTTGTTTCAGTTCCGCAGCCCGCATCAGAGCATCTTTTACATCTTTTTTATATTCCAGTATTCGAACTAATGAACTATACAGTACGGCTGTATCATACGCGCGTTGTATTCTCCAGAGGTTGCCCGGGGGTGGATTGTCATCTACTTTGCTAGTTTGCGTTTTATTTGGATTTTAGTTTGGGGCTGTATAAGGCAGGTTAAATAAATAAGTTGACTTCGGTTCAATGCTTGACGTGGCGTGGAACATCGTGCACAGCACCTAACGGTGAATGTGCCAGTAAGTTATGAACAGTGACAAGTTTATCAGATGCTTTATGTCGTAATTTGATTTAACCTGTTTAACTTTATCATTATAAGAAGGGAATATAATAACACTGTAACAATTTTTCCTTTGCTGTAAAACTAATAAGTGTTTCAATATTATAGAAACTTCAATTTATCGACAAATAAGCGCAACAGGCTTACATTACTGAAAGCGTAGTTAAGCAAAATATCTCGCATAACGATCACAAAGTTTTACTTCTAATAAGAAAATATTGTAAGACTATTTATTTATTTATATGAACTTCAGCGTATTTTTACGTTTGACGAACATTTTTTGCGAGAAAATTCGAGAACTTAGCATTGTAGAGGGCTGCAATGAGCCTCTGTGAGACATCGTCAAATTAACTATAAATTAAAGTATAATAGTTAATAATATAACTAGGTAATAAATATTAACCTAAAAATAACTAAATAAGCAAATAATTTTGGTATCGACATGGATAAGGAAATATAAAAGGATAAGAGAAGAGTGAATGGGTTAGTGATAGTGAATCGAGATGGGAATATCTTTTTCAGACGACTTTTAAAGACATAAATCGAGGATGCGTTTCAAATGATAAAGTCAAGTTTATTCCAGAGTTTACCAGCAAGAATAAGGAGAGTGAGGAAGGATTCAGAATGTGAGCCAAAGCCTTGAGCCCTTACTTCTTTGAGTCTTGAATTGGAATTAGACGGACTGCGAAGATTCCAAGGTGTATTGAAGAAAAAATATAGAATATGTAAATTGCAAGAGTTACTTGTTTCCGTCCAATTAAGACGCGACCTAATCTCGGAATATAGTCGTATTTTTTCAAGTCAAATTTATAACTATTGTTTATAACCGATCTTAAATTATCTTGGAGATATTATGAATTCTGTCTGCGAATACTCAGCGTTGCTTGCACATGGTGCTGATAAATATCGTCATAAAGCATTATCCAGATTCACAAACGAGGGAGCTGGGAAGACGATTCTGTTTTATTAAAAATATTTATAAAATTTATTATAATTAAAGTTTGTATATTAGTGGAGTACAAAACTTTTTTTCTTACTTATTAATTTTTTTTATACTATGAAGTTTTATTTAATGCAATGTTGCATTGTTTATTAAGTAGAAAGATAGGCTTTAGCGAATCGTTTAGAGATTAGGGTTTTGAGCAACTTATTTTTCTTTATTTTTCATGTCATATACCTTAATTTTAGCCTGTACTACCCCTTCCATACTGCGACCCTCGAAAATTCTCTATAGAAAGGTATATGGATGGTTTGTTGAGATTTTTCTGGAAGAACGGTAATGAGAATGGGTCTGGAAATACGTAAGTAAGCAGTGAGCACCAGAATTTTGTAGAAGTAAATAGGCAAAGAAAATGATTATTTTTGTGTTGTCGGCATATGTGGGAATGCTCGCCGGTCTTGTCACATCATAGCTTAGGGCGTGCGGAACCAAGTTATGCAATTCCATTAGGCAATGAATTTGACAGTACCTTCACAAAAGTTGGAACGAGAATACATAGAACCGATGATGTCAAAACTGGAGATTGGCCATACTAGAGAATAAATTACCAGGAATATACCTGGTACTAGGACCGTTGTCAAAAATATAGTCAATGGGTAAAGTAGTTCTGATATTTATCAAATACTGTGCCTGTAAGCGCCAAATTAGCAAGGTTTTGTTTAGTCCATAATAAAACCTAGTTAATTAGCTGGTAATTCTATTTTTGACTCAATACAATTAAAGTGGTCTGAGTTTGTTATTTTCTGGGGTTCAGGTTATTCTGGTTAGTCAATTTATTTCTATGAATCACTGCTGAGCTTATATTTGCACTTTCTGAAAACGATATAGATTTATTAAAGGGCTTGTTTATTTTTGCCCTTAAAGCTTGCGAGTTAATACGAACAAATAGTAATGTATCACGATCGAATATCTTTGTTTACTTCTCGAAATTAACTCCTAAGTTTTGCTGAATCACTACTATTGTATTATTTTCTCGGTAAACATTGCGCAGTTAGGTTTGTTTTGATATCTAGTACACAACGCAATTGAATCACGTACCAATTATTTCGTGACCTAGGTTTGTTTGAGGAATTGAATCATTGGAATAATACCATCTATTAACGCAGAAATTCAAAAAATTAAATTAGTCACAATCGTATTATCTAGGTACTGTTATTCCCTATTTTCCTGGAGATTCGATTCATATATTGGTATCGGAGGGCTTTAAGAAGGATTATTGATCGTAGACGTTATAGGCGGATATTGAAGCTGTGACCTCTTGAGACAGCAGGTATATATTTTTATTAGTTAATTTGGTTTTTCTGCCCTGTTACAGATTTTCATTCAAATGTCTTGAACGTAAGAATATTTTATGATGCGGTCAATTCGTCCATCGGTTAAAAGTTTGTAACTCTTAAACGGAATGAAGTTTTGATTTAATAATAACGTATTATTTATTCTTTAAATCTAGACGAAAAATTATGTTAAAAATGGTGTTAAATTTTTTTAAATGACATCGGCAAATATTTTTTACCTTGCCCTGTGGAGGCGTCTTGGAAATAAACTCAACGTTTGATTTAAACCTAAACAAATTTCGGGGAAAAAAAAATTATTTTTTTTTTCGTCAAAATGTGGGAGACTGCTAAACGTACTGTTTTTGTTTGGTTTGTTATCATTTTAATCTTAAACTTCAGGTATTTAAGCCCCTAGAATTCTATATCGATATGCCAATTAATTTTATATTTAAAGACACTGTTGTTATACTGTTTGCTTGTTTGTTACAGCCATACAATATCTTTAATTCCAGACGTCTCCGCATAAAGTTAATGAGGTTTATGCTTTAGCTGAAGATTTCAATTAATACATAGGAAAATAATTTTTTTTTAAATATACATTTAAATATTTTTTTTATGCCGATCGAATTAAATCAAAAATCAGTATATAGATATTTTGAAAAGACATCGAGGTGCAATTACATCGTTATTAGGGTTCTGTACCTCAAAAGGAAAAACGGAACCCTTAAAATTACTCTCGTATCCATTTGTCTACCTTTCAAAGCCGTGTTCTTAAAAACTGCTTAACGAAAAAAAATTGGTACAGCAACAAAGCATATTCACACGCACTGATCTCAAGGGCTAAAACTCAAATACATTAATATAATTTTTCTGATAATTTAAGTAAAATATTTTTAGATACACTGAAAAATTTTTCTCGGAAAATTTTAGGAAATATTGAATATAAAATTATAAAAATGACAGCGTTTTAGAAGTCTACGCAAACGTTGCAGGAAAACTATAAAGATGTTTCTAGATTTCACAGTTTTTGATATAATAGTAATTATACGTAAGTCATATTAATCATGATTTATAATAAATGAAATTATTTTACTGTAAACGGGTTGTTATTTTACTGTGCACGGGACCCTCGATTCGCGAGGCAAATTTTCGTATTTGGCATAAATTTCCAAATGTTTGCCGAAAATTTCGAAATTTAGACTGTTAATATAAATAAATATATATACTGTTAATATAATATTTTATAAATATTTAGACTGTTAATATTTTATCCTCCCGACTCCTTAATTTATTTACACAGGTGTATTATTACTATAGAATTAAACTAATTTTGTGTGTCCACTGATCGATTGAAGCGAGGCCTTCATTGAAGTGTATGATGATGGTTGTTATAGAATATTGGTCAGTATAGGTGTTTATTTGTAAGTGATCGGCCTAAAAATGATAGTTACTCTGCATATTCCCAAGAACCCCATAATATATTTTAAATAAAAACTTGTCAAGCACAAGTAGAACTCGTACTACGAGGGTTCCGTACACAATTACATTTTTATAAACATTTACTTTACATAGTATTTCTAATTAAACTATTTACAAATAATAATTTTTCACGGTATATCGTCTATGTATGTTTTATAGGCTCTAACACAAACTAATTATAAAAAGAATTACAAATAATCGACTTTTTGATTTTCCCGTTTATTTGTGCTGTAAGACCTCTGATTACGCATACTTCGAAGGTTGTAGTAGAACTTGTACTACGAGGGTTCCTACACAATTAGATTCTTATAAACATTTACTCTACATACTATTTCTAATTAAACTATTTACAAATAATAATGTTTCACGACGTACGTATATCGTCTACGTATATTTTATAGGCTCAAATGCAAACTGCATTTCCACTTCGAATTATAAATAATATATATAAGACCTCCAATTACGCATACTTTCAAGGTTGTAGGTCAACCTAAAGTACTGTACATGTTTTGATGATTAGCGAGTAAGATGATTGTTTGGAAAAAAATATATATACTTTAAAGGTCATTATCAACAATTTTTTGCAGCAATAGAAGGCTATAGGCCTCAGAGTTTGATGTTAATTACAATTTAATATCTCAAGCCGTATCTGAGAAAAAGGGCTTTGACTAAGTGGCCAACGGACGGACAACGAAGTGGTCCTATAAGGGTTCTCATTTTTTTCCTTTTTAAATGATAAAGCCTTAAAACGGGTGGAGAAAGGTCCATTCGTTTGGGGTACAACGGCTGATAAGTTTGTTTACTCAGCAGCCAAAACCATTCTAAAGCATGTTAATATTATTTTCATATAAGTTCCAAAACAAAATATAAATGTTCAGCAAAATAATGAAAAGTATCATCAACATTATTGCCTTAAAGCACTGAAACTATCACAAGAAGACAACGTCTCAGATTTGGGGTCTGAAAAAAAATTTAAATCAATTTAGAAATGAAGCAATGTTACTTTAAACAATTTCCATAGACAATAAAAATCTTAGAGTCCAACAAAATCTTATCGACAGCTATCAGTCACTGCAAACTTTTGAAAGACAGCGACCTGAAATCACAACGATTGCACACTTGCATCAATCTGCTTGTTCCAAGAAAGAAAAGTTAATCGTAGATTCAGTGAAAATATCTGATAATCGGCAACTATCAATAGAACTCTCGCTACCAGAATTCCGTATACATTTAGGTACTAATAAACATTCAAATGTACATAGTATTTCTACTAATCTATTAACAAATAATAATTTTTCACAACGTAAATACATCGCCTGCTATTTCTTTCAAAGGCGTAAAAATATGATGCATTTTTCAATAATGATGAAATCTTGGATAATTACTATAGATTGAAAATCACCTTTCGGTAGGTTTTTGAAAACTGTATTTTTTCATAATTTGAGGTTGAGTATTTTCGGGATTAAGAATACATCTCTGTAGATACACTTCCTAAAATTATGAAAACAATTTTTGGAAGTATATCTTATTTTTAGCCCCATCAAACAATACCCCATACTACATATGGAATTAAACAATTTTTAAGTGTTAGCAATTTAGATATGTGTGAGTGAATATTTTTTGTTACTATGTAAAATTCTAAGTTTCTACGTCAAACCGTTCCTGAGAAAAAAAATATGATCGACGGATAGACACGTGTGTAATCATTTTAGGGTTTAGCTTTTCCCTTTGAGGTGTGGAACTCTAAAAATTCTCCTTAAGCTACATTTATTACATCAATTTACGTTTTCGTAAGTTTTAAGAAAATTTTATTTCTTAGTCATCATCTGTTTCGTGTAAATAGTAACAATTTTTCACGAGAATGAATTTATTTTTGAAGCTTGTTTGCACATTATAAATTATTAACAAATGCCACGTCCGAAAGCAAGGCCTCGACCGACCAGCAGCTATCACGATGTAAACACCGTCTATAGGCAGAGCGCAATGAGGAAGTAGTGGGGAGTGGTCAGGAGTACTTCTCAAATATAAATCTTTGCTTTAAGAATATGAAATGGTTTTCACAAATATTCTTCCGGGACTCTTCGATATATCGTGAGGAATAATATTCTATTATGTAGTTATTGATAATCTCTATAAGTGTTGTGTTTTTGACAGGTCGTTTTTGAGATTGACCCAAACAAATAGACAATGCAGCCATTTTCGTTTAAGTATTTCATAAAATACACAAAAAAATACAGACAAATTGAGAACCTCCTCCTTGCTTGAAGTCGGCTAATAAGAAAATAAGCTTTGATATAAGTATATATATATATATATATATATATATATACATATATATATATATATATATATATATATATATATATATATATATATATTGTATGATGAACACTTCAATTGTATTCACGTATGAAGATAAACATATCCAAAAAACAATATATAATAGCGTCATCGCTATTATATATTCCGCGTATAAAGGTTATCGCTCCGAACTACCTGTGGCAATGGTACTAAATCACCAAGTCCAGCCCTAATACGTTAGCCAAGATTGCCTCTTGAATCACGATAGGCGGACAGGGCAAACACCGGGTGCATCGTTATTTAAAACCACTGCTTCTGGTCAATTTATGAACATTATATAGCGTTTATCGTATTCCGTTTGGGTTATAAACAGCAAGCCTTTTCTTGAATTATTGGTTTGCTATTTTTATTTCCTTGTTTATTTTAAGTAATGTTATTGCTTGCTGTGTTATTTTTACCTACACACACATACACATACATATGTATACATATATATATATATATACACATAAATATATATATATATATATATATATATATATATATATATATATATATATATATATGTTTAGCTTGTTTAGAATTTATTCCGCTGTATTTCTTGTTTTTATTCGTATGTCACAGCAACTTTATAATAAAAAATTGCCCAAGTTCGTGAACACGCATAAAATAAGGTTCTGAAGTTGAGTATACCTCTTCAATTTGTTGAGGTAAGTTGACCGAAATAATTTTAAGTAAATGTTTAATTAGGTGTCAGTTAGTATCTAAAATTATAACAAAAGTAATATCTATGGATATAAAATAAAAAAAATATACGTAAACATTAAATGATATTTGAAGCTAATGATATGGTATAAATAATATCTCAATAGTAGGAATTCGTGAAAAAAATTATACATTTTTCGACTAAGGTTTAAGTCATCATGTAGAATATGGTATAAGTTATAAGCTTATACTTATAATATAACAGACAGAGCTAGCTAAGAAGAGTAAAATTATACATTTTTCGACTATGGTATAAGTTATCATGCAGAAGTTGGTATAAGTTATAAGTTTATACTTATAATAGACAAAGTTAGCTAAGAATTATTTTTATACTTTTATTTCTCTACGCTCTATCTGAATGTTACAGTAATTTATTTCTAAATAATACAGTTATTATTATTAATATAAAATAAATTTTATCAAGAGTATTAAGTATATTAAATGCATGTTAGGGTTAGAACGCTACACCAGAGAAAGAAAATACTGGAAAGCATTGGCTCCTCCTGCAATGCTTTCTAGTCTTTTCTTTCTCTTGCTAGTCTAGGTCACATTTTTCCAGTTGTTTTTACTACGTCATCGCTCCACCGTTTTAACGGCATCCTTCTTCGTCGTTTTTTATTGAACCAGATTGTTGCAATTTGTAACCATATTTCGTTTGTAGTTCTTTGTATGTAACCTATCCAGCTCCATTTTAACTACAGAATGTGTTTTATTATGTCCTTTGTTTTGTTTTTTTTTCTGACCAACGTACTAGTAACTTGATCATTTAGTTCGATATTCACGTAGCCTCTTTCTATCCCTCTTTGGCATGATCTAATTTTGCTTAGATTAGACTTTGTCTGGGGCCAGGTTTGGCCAGCAAAAGTTCAGCATGGTATCAAGCACATATTCATCTTTTTTGTTTTAAGCTTTGTCGGTATGTAGCCTTTAAATGTTTTCTGCATAGACCAGTATTTTTGCCACGTGTATTTTTATTTTTCGGTCTATTTCTTTATCAATATATGATTCAAAAGATGTAATATGTCGAAGGTAAATATAGTTATCCATATATTCCAAAGAACTTGATTGCGATGGATGTTTTATGTGTATTCATCATAACTTTCTCTCATCCCGGTTTATTTGTAGCCCCATTTTTCTACTCTGGTCATCAAGGGATTCTGGTATATATCGCAGATTTCTAGGTGTTTCAGAGAGTAATACTATATCATCTGCGAATCTTAAGTGAGAGAGATATTTAGGTTTAATCCCATTTCTTTTCCGGAAAATCGATACAAAACTGCGATGGACACTTTCTGTGAGAGCGAGTCACCCTGCTTTACCCCTTGCTGTGTATAGAATGACTGTCATTTTGTCTCGTGTGCTATTATTGTAAATTGTCTTGATTAGCTCTGTGTAGTCATAGTTTACCCCCCCCCCCCTCATTTAATACTTGTCATATCGAGTTGTGAGATACAGAATCGAAAGCTTTAGAATAATTTATGAAAGCGATATACAGAGTTAAGTCATATTACTTGAATATTTCTATTATTATTTTCAGTGTGTGTATGTGGTATACTGTATAAAAATTATTCATGTAACCTGCCTGCTCTACTGGTTGATCTTCGTTGATAGACTTTGTAATACGTTTCAGCAAGGTAGATGCGAAGACTCCATATATACACGATGTCCGGTTGATTGGTCTATAGTTTGATATTAATTTTATATCAATAATACCTTTTTATAAGAGAGTAATACCTTTTTATAAGGCTATTATTTCTGCACACATCAATGTTTCGGGTATTTTATTCTATCTCAAAATTTTATCGAATAAGTTTGTGAGTGGGATGGTTAGTATCGCTCTACAAGATTTTATCATGTCGTTTGTGAAGCCGTCGTGTCTTGAACTCTTTACCAATTTCAAATTTTTGTCTGAAAATCTATTTTTTATTTAAAAATAATGGCCCAGGATCGGTGTTGGTAGTAGAAATGTACTTTGTATTTTTGGGTTGTGTTTTCTATGAAACTATATAAATTTTCATAAAATTGTGTGACTATTTTCAATACATCTTTTTTATTTGAAATTGTGGTTTTTGAAGTGTTTTGTAGATGACTCAGTGATAGTTTAACCTACCTTTCTCTTTCATTTATTTTTGAATGCCTCTGTTTTATCTAAAAGTTCTTCTAATAAACTTGATTTATATTTTTTAGTGTTTCGTGTAATATCCTTTTTAATTGTCCTACATAGTTTGCTGAGTTTAAATTTTTATTCTGTCGTTTTATGTTTCTAATAAACCTTAGTGCATGTGTTTCCTTCTCAAGTTTCATGACTTCTTTCGTTATAGTTTAATCTTTTTTGGATCTTGTTTTAGACGCGATTGAATGCTTGAAGCACTTCAATACAGTAGTTTCAGTCTTGTTGTAGTAAAACCACACACCACCAGTTTATTACACCAGTTTATCTTTTACACCAGTTTATCTTTGCTATAAAGTAATTTAGCGATATCTTTATCAAACATTTCGTTGTTTATGTATACTTGCGGACAACTCTTGACGCATAGGTCTCTAGATGTTTTTTTGCTCTTTATATTCAATATTATTATTACTAAGCGGTGATCGGTCTCTATACAAGACTGCTTAAAGCGGCACAGTTATCTATATTCTTTGAAATAATAAAATTATGAGCCTATTTCTTTTTCTGGCTTCTTAAACAGTTGGTTGGCTATTTTTAATTTGTATTGGTGACTGAAGTTTATAAATTGTTGTCCCCTCTTGTTCCTTTTGCCGTATCCAAATATTCCCATTACTAAATATTCATTTGTCTCTGGTATCCTTATTTTCGCGTTCACATCACCCACAAAGGTTAAATTTAAACAGTATTGTCCCATGAATAGATTCAGTTCGTAATAGAATTCATCGATTTCCATTTCTTTCAATTTTTCCATTGGGGCGTAAGCTTGTTGTAGAGAGTTTATGTTCCCTCGTATTGCAACGCGAAATACGGCGATTCTCTCCTATATTGTGATGAAGTCGTGCGCTATGATATGTTTCTGTTTCTTGACAATAAAACCAACTTGTTTCTTCTCTTGTATTTTTCCACAGTGGTAGAGTACGTAGTCTCCTCTGTCTTTTATCTTATAACCTTCTCTCCTTAATTCAGCGAATAAATATTTTACATTCAATAGTTAGAATTAATTATTTTAGTTTTATTATTCTTGCCTCATTGGCTAGTGATCGTACATTAAATATGATAATATAATATTGAGTGTTATTTGGAGGGTCGTAGTCTACTGTCTCCGCAGTGATTGACCGTTTAGATTTATACCACTCTTTATTCCTAGATAACAATTTGCAAATATACGATGCTATATTACTGTATACAGTAGCGTAGAGACTACTCCCTAGTAAATAATTTTCAAACAAATCACATCGCACCACTTCGATACAATTTCTAGATCGACCACGCCAGTAGTACACTAGGATCGACCACGCCAGTATGCACACAGTTTTCTATTTAATCACAATGTACCCTCGGATTACAATTTCAAAATAGACCACACTACATCACTATGTAATACATCACTATAATATGATTTTAAAATATACCATCAATACAACCCTAGGTTACAACTCAAATAGATTACACTTCATTATTCAATTTACGAATATACTATACTTTCATATTACACCTACAGACTACAATTACAAATTGGCTACATTATATTATTACCTAAAAATTTATTACCTTACGTTATTGCACCACTAACTCTGCGTTCATATTTTCAAAGGACTCGAAGAAAAATTTGAATTAATCGACGGGAATATATCGATTATAATTCAGTCACCCAATCTCAGACAGTCACACGCCAGCCAGAGCCTTCTACCTATAAGTATTAGCCGATTAAACAGGAATTTAAATATTTGCGTGTCACGGGCTAATCGGTCACAAGCTAACCAGCAAATCATTTGTAAGGCAAGCCGCTATGATAAGGAAATTGTTTGAGCTTAACATGACATTCATACATAAACAATATTTTGAATACAAGTCTTTATTATATAATGACAAGTCATTAAAATTCGAGACGACTTTAAATTAAATTGCCAAGCCGATAGCCAAGTTCACCACAGTCTGCTGTCATTTGGACTTTATAAAATGTACAGGTCTCAGGAACGTTTATACAGTTTTCATTAAATTATTTTTTTATTTTCCTCGTCTGCTAATATAATAACACCATATTACAAATAATTACGGTCAAACTTACAGTAAATTTTAGGAGCTGTTGTTGATAGCGATGCGTTTTCAAGAAATATTTGAAGGCTAGATTTGATTAGTAGTTAACAACTTTTGGGTGTGAGACAATTTCCGTTTAGTGTCACGTAATTCTAAAGTTTATCGATGTGTGTTTTCAGTTCTTTTATTGAACACTTCATTAACTCAAAGTGAACTCAATATGGCTATATAATCTGGACATCTGTACGGAATCAAGGGAGCCAAATAGCCGAATGGATGCAAAACACGTTGTTTCTGTGATTTCTGCTCACGAGACTTTAAGGCTATTTTACGCCGCACTATTTCATCTATCAATACAATACAAGTTTTAGTTCGGTGATTTTAGAAACTTATTTTTGTTGATCTGTATTATTGAGCCGTTACGAAATCACAATATGTTTATGTTCTGACCTGTTTATTTATGACCTAAAAAAACGAGTGTGCTTTAGACCACACGACTGAAGTAAAACTTCAAATTCACAAAATATGAATTTTAAAATTAATTTACAATTTTATTCACTTTAAACGTCGAATATTTAATGTATTGAACAAAATAATAATTTATAAAATTGTTCAAGAACGAAATGAACTTACAAAATAATCAAAAAAATCAATAGGCTTGCACTGTGTCTTAGATATACGAAACATAACTGGCTATGAGAGAAAGAGAGAAAGAAAATGTGTGCCCGCACCTCTCTCTCTTGTCCCTACAGTAATATACGAAACGTAACTCTCTCTCTGTCTTCACTAACTTATATCTCCCCCCCAATTTCCGTTGGCCTTGCCCGATCACATTTTTCGGAACGCTCTCGTCACGCATTCACCAGCTTACTCCCCAAGTCAAGCGTGCGTAAAGAAGTTTTACTTCAAAAATATATTGCAAATAAATATGTCAGAGTTCATGAACACAGTTAGTGTGGTGGAGTACGTAAATAATTAAATAGTCATTAAGAATGTAGTTGCTTAAATACTATAAAACTTTGATATTTAAACACTTAAAAACTGCGGCCGTGTTTACAGGGGAGTCGTAATACAAGTTTTAATCCCACCAGATAAAGTTATTTCATTCCTGAAAAACTTTTTGATGCTTTACAAAACCGTATTTTAAATTAATTGTTAACAAAATCAAGCGCTTTCCAGGCCTGACCCCAGTGTTTTTGTTTTTCATATTTCACCTTTTGTTATTGTAATATATAGATAGGTGTATGTAATATGTCACTAATTGTAAAAGTATATTATTTTTTTATTAATTTTGAAAAGCTTCTCTATAGGAAAATGAGTAAAACACGCACATAATTTAGGTACAGACACATATTTGAGGAAAAAAATTGTGATTGTAATATGTACAAAGGATTACTATCATCAGGTGTGAATTTTTTATTCATTAACAACAGGTGTTGATTTTTTTAATTATTTTTCCTAAATATGTGCCATGTTTGGACGATATATCCAAAAATCTTAAAAGGAAAAATTTAAAATTCTTTAAGGGTTATCTGATTATTTTACACATTAAGAGTTTCTTGAGGTTGAAATTTTATACTTTGTTGGAGTTTTCCTTTGGACTGAATAAAGTTTTGACTAGATCTTATTTTCGCATGTTTCTCATTTATCATATCCTTTATTTGAGATCCACTATATCACTGTACATATATATTATACATTTAATATGCATGTAAGTAAAAATGTACTCCCTTTTTTGCTTATAATGAACGTGCAGTTTAATCTAAATTCAATTGAATAGCTCATGAAGTAAAGAAGGGAAAAATAACTTCAATTTAAATAACACCAAAAGCGAATGTTCGAAAATATTTACACGCTTTTTGCAAACGATCGGAATTTTCTACGGAAAATGAAACACCCAAAATACCGGGTTTAAGTCTCAAACATCTTTTCTTAACTTAACACATTTTCTTTTTCCGTTTTACTTTCAATGAAAAATTCAATTCCTTCCTGCGCACCCACTATTTATGCAAGGACACGACCTGTTCCACTTTTGTTTCAATTCCACAGCCCGCATCAGAGCATCTTTTACATCTCCCCATATATTCCAGCATTGGAACTAACGAACTATAAAGTACGGGCTGTATTATATACGCGTTGTATTCTCCAGAGGTTGCTCGGATTACTTTGTTAGTTTGCGTTTTACCTGCGTTTGAGATTGGTGCTGTGCGGGGGAGGTTAAGTAAATAAGTTAACTTCGGTTCAATGCTTTACTATATAACGTGGAACACCGTGCACAGTACATAACGGTGTATGTGCAAGTATGTTTTGTGTGACAAGTTTATCAGGTTCTTTTTGCCTTAATTTGATTTAACCGAGTTTAACTTTATGACTTTAAGATAGAAATAATATAATAAAACTATCGACGTAATTTCATTGCTGGAAAACTAATAACTTCGGGAAATATTAGCCCGTTTTTATTGTTTTTCTATATTATAGAATTATCGATTAATCCACAAATAAGCGTAGCGTGCTTACATTTACATAAACCGTAGTTATTTCGCATAATGATCACAAAGTGTTATCTCAAATGAGAAAATATTACAAGACTGTATATTTATCTATTTAGACTTCCATATATTTATACAATGAATTTGTTGCCCATTTTCCAGTTAAATGAACACCAACATTTGTGAACTTAGTATTTTAGAAGACTGCATAGACCTTCGTGAGACATCGTCAAATTAACCATACATTAAAATATAACAGTTAATAATATAACTAGATAATAAAGATTAACCTAAAAGTAACTAAATAAGCAAATAATTTTGGTATGGACAGGGAAATGGAACTGGATAAGAGAAGAGTGAATGTGAATCGAGAGATTGGAATATCTTTTTCAGACGACTTTTAAAAATATAAATTGTATATGTATTACGAATCATAGGATCAAGTTTATTCCAGAATTAAGCAGCAAATAGTGAAGCAATAGTCGTAGAAGGCAGTAATGTGTTTAGGAGAGCGAGGAAGGATTCGGAACCTAATCCAAATCCTTGAGCTCCTACGCTTTTGAGTCTGGAAATGATATTAGACGGAATACAATGATTCTTCAATGTATTGAAGAGCAAACATAGAAAATGTGAATTGCATCAGTTACGTGGTTCCATTCAGATGCGACCCAAATTCGAAGTACGGTCGTATTTTTTCAGACCAAATATATAGCTATTGTATATAACCAATCTTAAATTGTTTTGGAGGCATTATGAATTCTGTCTGCGAATACTCAGCGTCGCTCGCATGTGGTGTTGATGAATATCGTCATAAAGTATTCTCCAGATTCATAAATGAGGGAGCTGAGAGATGAATCTGCTTTATTAACGATATTTATTAAATATATTATATTTAAAGTTTAGATATTTGTGGAACACAAAACTCTTTCAGTTAGTGATTTATTTTTAAAACTATGGAGTTTAATTTAATCATTATATTGTTTGTTAAGGAGAAAGCAAAGCTTTAGTGAATCGTTAGAGATTGCAGTTGTGAGCGACTTATTTTTTTTAAATTGTTTATGTTGTATACCTTAATTTTGCCTACTCTTCAGTAATACTCATTCAAAAGTGATATGAATGTTTTTATTGAGATTTTTCTTGAAGGATGGCACTGAAAATGGTTTCAGAAATACGGAAATAAGCAGTGAGAACCAGAATTTTGTAGACGTAGGAGGCGAGGAAATTGGTTATTTTGAGAAAATTGGTTATTTTACAACTTTTCTGAAGATACTGGCAATGAATTTGCCAGTATCTTCAAAAAAGTTGTAACGGGAAAACAAAGAATCGATGATGTCAAAACTGGATATTAGCCACACCTATGAATATAACCTCAGGAACTTACCTGGTACTGGGATCGTTTTCAAAAATATAGCTACTAGATTAGTTAGTTCTGGTATTAACCAAATTCTGTGCTTGTAAGTGCTAAATTAGCAAGTTGTCTTATGTTGTATAACTCATAAGAAAACCTAGTTTCTCAGCTTCTAATTGTAGTTTGGGCTTAATGAAATTAAGGTTGTATGAATTTGATAATTTTCGGAAACCAAGTTATCCCGGTTCAATTTGCTTCTATGAATCACTAGTGAGCTTAAATCCATACTTTCACAAAACAAGAATAACTTACTAAAGGGTTTGTTTACTTTTGCCCTTAACGATTGCGAGTTAAGAGTAAACGAAGATCGTTTACTTCTTAAAATTACTTCCTAAGTTTTGTTCAATCACTACTATTGTATTATTTTCTTGGTAAACCTTACGCGGTTAATTTTTTTATATCTTTCGTTCAATGTCATTGAATCAATTATTAATAATTTCATGATCAATAAGTGAGTCCGGTTTGTTTGAGGGCCCGTGTCTTTCGAATAATACCGTTTACTAAGTGAGATATGAATAATTAGTTGCAATCGTCTTTTCTCGGTACTATTATTTCTTGTTCTCCTGTAGATTCCATTCGCACGTTTGTGTTGCAGGGTTCTAACGAGCATTGTTGATCACAGGCGCTACAGGCGGACGCTGATGCTGTGACTTCTTTCAACGTGGATGTACTCTTACGTTTTAGTTGAAACATTTTTTATTTATTTGTTGATTGCGAACAGAAGCCTATTTTATGACAACGCGGTTAATACGTCTGTCTTTCAGAGGTTTGTATCTCCTGAAAGGAATGAGTTGTTTAATAATAACGTATTATACATTTATTTAAATTAAAACCGAAAATTATATTTAAAATTGTGTGATTTTTTTAAGAAAGATATGTGTAACGTTCAAAAATATTTTTTTTTATTTTGTCGTATGCAGATGTATTAAGAAAGTCCAGCTGAAGAGCTTGAAATTTCAATTAATGGGCAGAAAAAATACTTTTTTTTAATATACATGTGAATTATTTGTTGTATCGATCGAATTAAATTAAAGATCAGTTTATGGATATTTTGAAATGACATTTAGATTAATTACGTCGTTTTTGGGGTCCCGTCTGTATTTTTCTCAGAATTTGCTTACCGAAGAAACTTAAAATTTCGATTTTTTTCTTAGAATCTTATCCACATGCATCCTTTGATATTTTTCAGATATACTGAAAAATATTAAAGTACGCATGTTCTGTCTCCTTATTTCCAAAAGTACTGAATCTGAAATTATGAAAAAGATAAGGTATTTAGAAGCCTAGGCAAAGCTTGTATGAAAGCTAAAATGGTAATTCTATATTTCTTGGCTTTTGATATATTCACTAAAATTTATATGTCACAATAATCATTACTTATAGCAAATAAAGTAATTTCACTGTAAACGAGGTTCGGAACCCTCGATGCGCCAGCTGAATTTGCATTTGGCGTTTTTTATTTTGAAACTTCGTTTGCGACGTAAAGTTGAAAGTGTTTGCCTAAAATTTATATAATTTTTAATAATTCAGACTAATATTTGAAATCATTCAGATTAATAGAAAATATTGTACATGCTACAGAAAGAAATAAGGAAACGTTGCCCAAACACCTATAATTTTGGAGAAAAAAGAAATAAGACTGTTAATATTATTTCCTCCAGACTCTTTAATTCATATTGTCTTTAACAGGGGTATTTTTTTATAATGAGACCCATTTTATGAGTCCACTGACCGATTGAAGCGAGGTCATCACTGAGGGTGTTAATGATGTTTGTTATGGATTATACATCGGTATGGATATATATTTGTAAGCCATTATCTTAAACATGATAACTAATTTGTATATTCCCAATAATTCATAATAAATATTAAATAAAAACCTGTCAAGCACGGGCAGAACTGACACTATGAGGTTTCCTGGCACAATTAAACATTTTGCAAATATTAATTTTCCACGACGAAAAGATATTACTATATAATTCACGGGAGTGAAAACATGTTTAAAAAAATTGTAAATTCTGGAAAAATCGCTGTATATTTTATAAATTTTGCCTAGGCTTCTAAAAGATCTATTTATTTATGATTTAAGGTTGGGTAGTTTCGGAAATAATTGGAGGGGGACATGTTTGTTCAGTAAATCCCTGAAGATAAATATTTTTGAAGCTCTTATTATTAGTCCTTTCGAAACAATATCCCATTCCACATGTAGTATAAAAAAAACTAATTTTTTCCTTTTAAGGAGTAAATTTAGGGTTCCATACCTCAAGTACGGAACCCTAAAAATACCCCTTAAACTATATATGTTATGTCAATTTACGTTTTTGTAAGTTTTAAGAAAATTGTATTTACCAGTCATCATCTGTTTCCTGTAAATAGTAAATATTTTTCAAGAAAATGAATTTATTTTTAAAGCTTATTTGCACATTATACGTCCGAAAGCAGGGCCTTGTTCGCGCATTCTGAGCTCACGCGATTGGCAGCTGTCATGATATAAACTTCGCCTCCAGACAGAGTAGGGTATGTAAATAGTGAGGAGTCGTGGGTATTCTTCAAATATAAATCTTTGATTTAAAAATATGCAATGATTTCCACGCAATTTTCCCAAAACTATGATATTATCAAAACGAATCATTGAGCATGTTGTAGTTGTTGATAATTTCTATAAGTTTTATGTTATTAAAAGGTTGTATTTGTGCTTGGCCCAAAGAAAAAGACAAGCAGGTAGTAATACTAAAGGCAGTCATTTTCGTTTAACATAAAATACATAAGGAAATACAGACGAATGAGAACCTGCTCCGTTTTTGAAGTCGGTTAAGAAGAAAATAAGCCTTTATATATGTATATATTTTAAGTAAAAGACGAACACTTAAATTGTATTATCTATAAAGGTAATTGTATTATCTATATTCAAGATGCAACTACGCGTATAAAGGTTATCGCTCAGAAACACCTGTGGATCTGATACTAAATCACTAATCCGGAAGACATGATCGTGGCTAACGTATTAGTTAGCCACGATCATGTCTTTAATCACGATAGGCGGACGTGGAAGCGCATCGTCACGAGAAATGACTGCTTCCGGTAAATTTGTGAACGCTACACCATGTTCATCATGTTTTGTTTTGGTTATAAACAGCAAGCAGACTTCTCTTGAATGATTGGTTTAGTAGTTTTATTTCTTTGTTTATCTTATTTCGCCCTTATATAATATTATTGCTTGTTAAGGCAATAATCAATTTCAGCATGGTCTGTCGTGATTTAGTCTTTATGACGTGCTTATGTCTGGGGAACGCTCCATCGGTCATAAGTTATACCAGATTCATTAAATAATTCTTTTTATTTTCTTCGTGTCTTAAAAGAATAATAACGTTTTACAAAAAAATTATGGACAGACATACATTTAAATTGTTCTAAACGATTACTCATTGCTATGTGTTATAATGAATATCACGTACACTTCTTTAATGCAAAGTGAGTAGAGTGTGTAGAGTGTGGCACTTTGATTTAGGGATATACACAAAATCAATTGATGCAAGTAGTTAAATGGGATGACGTCCATGCTATGATATCTGCATATGAGGCGCTATGGTTATTCTTTTCCAGATGTTAACCCAAATTTTTCACCCAACCTCGATAATTTTCTAATATCTGAAACTCAGTGTAGGCGTTTATATTTATTTTCTGTTGTTCTAAAGAATTTGTTATTAATTCAGTAAAAGAGTTATAAAGAATTTATGTTGTTATAAAAAATTTATATTTCTGTAATTATGAAGAGGAATATTACGGCCTATGTTATCAAACATATTTTCGTTCCTCTTCTCTAATAACTTTTTGCGTTCGCTTAGCTATAATTTTCCTTTCTTTAAACAAGATTATATTAATAAATAATAAACAAATTTAATTAACCTTTCTAGTCCGCTTGTTCTATATTCTAAAACAAACGATGTTGTAAATATTTTTCAATAAATATTTTTATCACAAAATTACTAGAAATTACAAAAATGCTGGTAGAAACTTGTGCGTTTGAAGTTAAAAATCTTTGATATCAGTTATTAATTTATAATTAATTTAATTGCGTTCGAGTGTACGTTTGTTGCATATAATTAATATTTTATGTTGTAAAGACAATGGATAGTGCGATCTGTGGTCTGTATTCAAATGTCACCTTTATTATGGCGCCATAGGAGTAATGGTACATAAATATTACATATATATATATATATATATATATATATATATTGGTGACATATGTTGTACAAATATTGTCGAATTGGTCCTTACTGTTTCATCTATTAATATAATCCTCAAATTTTTATAATCCTCAAAATCTCCAAAAAAATAGTTCTTTAGTTCTTCGTGTTTATTATTGAGCAATTTTGAAATTCAAATTCGAAATTATATAAGTATATTTATTTAATTCGAAATTAAATAAATATACTTATATTTAGCGTTTGTGTTGCAATGTGTTCATTTATAGTTTAAACTGATCTTTTACAAATAAATATGTAGGAGTTCATAAACACAAATTGGACGGTTAAGGAGATAGTAGTTAAATATAGTACAGGGCATAGTCATTTTTAACCCTTCAAAACTCCAATCGGCATTAAGAGGTTAAAATTAAATCGAGTATTTTGTATACTCGTATACAATAATTATTATAATAATGAACGTTTGAGAACGTTTAACAGAAGAGTCAGAACACTTTCCCTTCAACAGAGGAGTTTCCATCACATAGGAAATAACCGTTTCGTTCCTGAAGCGCTTTTCCGAAACTAAAGGAAGCGCTTTTCCGACGATTGCAAACTTGATATTTTGCCAAACTATCTTTTATAATTTGTTAACAAAATGTTTAATGAATGTTAAAATATGATACGTTTTTTTAAAATTATTTTAACAGTTTCATCAAATGGAAATGTGCACAACTTGGCACGGACACAGTTTAAATTGTATTTACATAATGATAGGCTTAAAGGATTACGACACATAAAGTGATGAGGCATGAATTTTTCTATTCATTCAGAACAGGTCTAGAGAGCTCTTGATTTTTTAAATGATTTTCCTAATCATATATAACACACAATTAAATTTACAGTTAAACACAGAGAAAAAATTTAACATACTTTAAAGGTTTTGTGGTTTTCCTCTCCTTAGTGGCATTACGACATTGAAATTTTGTAACGGGGTTTTCCTCTTAAAGGTGAAGGATTTTCCTTTCAAGGGTAAGAGGTTTAACTCGCTATTTTATATATATTTTTACTCGCTATGCCTTTTGGGCTGAGTGTGACATTTGGGTTAGGTCTTATTGTTCTTTATCCCTTGCTTATTCTTGTCTTTTATTTGATATACACTGTGTCGTTGTACATATACATTCAGTCAGTTAATACTTGGGTTTCTTTCTTAAATATATATGCAATTATCAATGTAAGAATCTTCCGGTTTTTTTTCTTTCAGTTTATGAAGAAAGTGTAATTTAATTTGGAATTATTCGAATAGTTTATAAGTAAAGAACAGAGAAATAATTTCAACCTAAATATCGTTAAACGCAAACGTCTCTAACGAAATATTTACCCACTTTTTACAAACGGAATTTCCTACGGAAAATTAAACAACTAAAATGACTCCTTTAATTCTTAAACACTTTTTCTGAACAGAATACATTTTCTTTCCGCGTTTCACTTTCAATGAAAATTTACCTGCTCTCTTCGTATCCACTATTTATGCAAGGACACGACCTATCCTATTCTTTTGTTTCAATTCCCCAGTACGCATCAGAGCATCTTTTACATCCTTTTTTATATTCCAGCATTGGAACTAATGAACTATAAAGTACGGGCTGTATTACACACGCGTTGTATTCTCCAGAGGTTGCCCAGAAGTAGATTGCAATATACTTTGTCAGTTTGCATTTTGTCTGAGTGAGAGTGCGGTGCTATGCGAGGCGGGTTAAATAAATAAGTTAACTTCGGTCCAATACTTTAATATATGATGTGGGACATCCTGTACAGCACCTAACGGTGAATGTGTCAGTAGGTTATGTGTGACAAGTTTATCAAATGCTTTATGTCGTGATTTGCTTTAACAGCGTTTAACTTTATCATTATAGGGAATGAATAATATAATAAAACTGTAACAATTTTTCCTTTCTTGTAAAACTAATAACTTTCGTATATATTGGCTTGTTTTTATAGTGTTTCGATATTATAGAAACTTCGATTAACCGACAAATAAGTGTAGTGTAGTTACATTTACATAAACCGCAGTTAATCAGAATCTCGTATAAGGATCACAAAGTTTTACCCTTAATAAGAAATATTGTAAGACTATTTATTTATTTTTATGGACTTCAGTGTATTTATACATTTGGTGAAACTATTGCCAATTTTCCAGTTAACCAAACACAAAATTTTGAGAACTTAGTATCGTAAAGGGCTGCGATGAGCCTTCGTGAGACATCGACGAATTGACTATAAATTAAAATATAACACAATTAAATGAAACTACGTGATGTAGTATTATTTCTACTATCTTTAATTTCCTTACCACGACTTAGGTTTCGTTGTATTACAACATCTTCAGGTGGGATATTAGCAAAGATACCCACCTGAAGATGTTGTAATACAACGAAACCTAGGTCGTGATAAAGAAATTAAAGATAGTAGAAATAATACTACATCACGTAGTTTCATTTAATTGTGAATAATGAATTTCTACAAAATTAACGCCAAATATATTCAATAAAATATAACAGTTAATAATATAACTAGTTTATAAATATGAACCTAATAGTAACTAAATAAGCAAATAATTTTGGTATCGGCATGGATAGAGAAACGGAAGAGGATTAAATGTGATAGTGAACCGAGATCGGAATATATTTTTCAGACGACTTTTGAAAACGTAAATCGAAGATGCTTTTCAAACGGTTAAATCAACTTTATTCCAGAATTTAGCAGCAAGAACAGTAAAGGATTAGTCGTAGAAGGTAATATTATGTTATAGGAATAAGGAGAGCGAGAAAGAATTCAGAACATACTCCAAGCCATTGGATCCCTACTTCTTTGCATCTTGAATTGAGACTAGACGGACTACAGGGATTGTAAAATGTATTGAAGAGAAAATATAGAAAATGTAAATTGCATCAGTTACATCTTTCCGTTTAGTAAAAACGCGATTTCAACTCGAAATATGGTCGTATTTCTTCACATCAAATATTCGCTATCAATGATCGCTATTGTGTATAACCAACTATAAATGGTTTTAGAGGCATTATAAATTCTGTGCTCAGCGTCACTCGCACGTGGTGTTGATAAATATTGTCATAAAATATTCTCCAGATTCATGAACGAAGGAGCTGGAGAGTGGAATATAAGTGGAATATAAAACTCTATCAATTAGTGATTTATTTTTTAATATTTTAGAGTTTTATTTCATCTTTACATCGTTTCTTCTTTTTCTATCCCGTGTTTTTTGGGGTCGGCCCCCATTGACTTAATGCTCCATTCTTAGCGAATTATGTCTGGGTGTAGTCCCATGGCCTTCATGTTCATCCTACCCTTCCCATACAAGTGGTGGTGGTCTGTTGCGACTTTTTTTACGTTATTCGAATTCCATATTATAGTTCGTCATGTATTAGATATATTTTTTAAGTGTATTTAATATGTTTCTTAAGAAGAAAAAGCTTTAGTGAATCGTTAGAGATTACAGCTGTGAGCGACTTATTCATTTTTACTTTTGTATGAATACTCTATGAAAAGGGATATGGATATTTTTGTTGAGATTTTTCATTCTTCAAGAAAAATCTTCTGAAAATGCATCTGGAAATACGTAAGTAAGCAATGAGAACCAGAATTTTGCAGAAGGAGAGAGGCGAAGAAATTGATTATTTTCGTGCGGGCGGCATATTTGAGAATGCCCACCAGTATTGTCATATCATAGCTTAGAGCATGTGGAAATAAGTCTTGTATATCTCTGGGGCAACTTATTTGGCGGTACCTTCAGAAAAATTGTAACGGGAAAACATAGAACCAATGGTGTTAAAACTGGACATTGCACACACTCTTGGATACAATCTCAGGAACCTACCTGGAACCTATCCCAGTAGGTTGTCATACACGTCGACACGTTGTCATAAATGTATATACTAGATCAGTTAGTTCTGATATTAAGCAAATACTGTGCCTGTAAGTGAGTCTAATCGTAGTTTGTACTTTCAAGAAAGGAAATAAACTTACTAAAGTGCTATTTCTGTTGGCCCTTAAAGCTTGCGAGTTATATAGAGTAAACAAATAGTAATGTATCACAATCTACTTTCTTTGTTTACTTCTTGAAATTAGTTTCTAAGTTTTTTTGAATCACTATTTTTGTATTATTTTTTTGGTAAACATTGCGCAGTTAAATTTGTTTTGATATGTACTAGATATATATAATGCAATTGAATCACTTTTTAATTATTTCGTGATCAATAAATGAGCTCGGTATCTTTGAGGAACTGTGTCATTCGAATAATACGGTCTGTTAAGGGAGATATGAATAATTAATTGCTATTATATTATCCAGGTACTGTTATACCTTACTTTCCTGTAGATTCGATTCAAACGTCAGTGTGTAGGGTTCTAACAAGGATCTCAGGCGTTATAGACGGGCGTTGACCTTTTTATCAGACTTTGTGTCCTCTTTAAAAAACAGTTTGTGACCTCTTTAAATTTGAATATATTTTATTTATTAGTTGATTTGGTTCTTCTGACATTTTACGGTTTTTTACTCAAATACCCTGAACGGAAGCCTATTCTGTGACAACGCGGTTAATCCGTCGGTCTGGCGGAGGTTTGTATCTCTTAACCGGAATCGGTTATAGATTTAATAATAACGTATTATGATTTTTTAAATAAGAACTGAAAATTGTATGAAATTTTTAACGTCGATCTTTGAAATAATATCAAATTTTGATTTAAACATTTTAATAACCAAATTTGGGCTCATTTCGTGTTAATCATTTTTTTTATTTCGTTCGTTAAAATGTGAGAGACTGCCATATTTGGCGTTTAATATTAATTTTATTTACATGTTAATCTTGAACTCCGTGTACCTAAGCTCCTAGAATTCTTGATCCATATATCAAATAACCCTATATTTACAGAACAAATACAAAGATTTTGTTCAACTAATAATGTTGTTACAGTGTGTACCAGTTTGTTACAGCCATATATTATTTTCAATTCCAGATCTTTCTGCATAAACTTTGGAAGTCTGTTTATTGAATCCAGCTGAAGAACTGGAGATCTCAATTAATAGGTAGAAAAAAAACTTTTTTTTAATGTACATATAAATTAATTTTTTTGTCGATGGAATTAAATTAAAGATCATTATATATAGAAATATATATTTATATATATATATATATACATAGAAATATATATATATATATATATATATTTATGTTTGAAATGACAATTAGTATATTACAACGTTTTTAGAGTTCCATCCCTCAAAAGGAAAAACGGGACATTCATAAAATCACTCACGTGTCAATGGTCTGCAAATGGTACGGAACCTTTCAGGCACGAGAAAAAATCGAATTTGGCCATTTTTTTTATTTTAAAACCTCGTTTGAGACACAAGCTTCAAAGTGTTCATTCAGACATACAGAAAACATTGTACATGCTACAGAAAAAAAATAAGGAACCAAACAGCTATAGTTTTCGAGAAAAAAGAAATAAAACTGTTAATATTTTTTTCATCCCGACTCTTAATTTATATATACAGGGGTATTATTTAGAATTAGCCCCATTTCATGAGTCCACTGACCGATTGGAGCGAGGTCATCACTAGAAGTTGTTGATGATGTTTGTTCTAAAATATTCATCGGTATGGAGATATATTTGTAAGTCATTATCCTAAACATGATAATTAATAAGTATATTACAAAGAACTCAATAATAAATATTAAATAAAAACCTGTCAAGCACGAGCAGAACTCATACTGCGAGGTTTCCTTACACAATTAGATATTTTGCAAATATTACTTTTTCACGATGCAGATATGTTGCTATATATTTCACTGTTTTAGGTCAGTGAAATATATAGCATTGTGTATGTTTAAAAAATTGTGAAATCTGGAATAATCACTGTATTTTTTATAATCTTTTCTAAAAGTTCTATTTATTCATGATTTAAGTTAAGTAGTCTCAGAAATAAGGGGAGGGGACATATTTCTTGAAGATTTTTTAGTAAATCCTTGAAGATCAGCTACCTAAAATTATGAAAAAAAAATTTTAATTCTTATTATTAGCCCTTTGAAAACAATACCCCATTCTACGTATAGTTTAAAAAACAAATTAAATTTTCCTTTTGAGGGAGGCACGAAACCCCAAAAATTCTACTTAAACTATATATGTTATGTCAATTTAAATGAAAATTATAATTATAATAAATATGAAAATTATATTTACCAGTCAACATCTGTTTCGCGTAAATAGTAACTATTTTTCAAGAAAATGAATTTATTTTTGAAGTTAATTTGCACATAACAAAAGTCACGTCCGAAAGCAAGGCCTCGCCTGCGTATTCTGAGTTCACTCGACCAGCAGCTATCGTGAATGTAAACTCCGCCTCCAGACAGAGTGTGATGCGGAAGGAGTGGGGAGTGACTCAGCACTCTTGTCAAATATAAATCATTGCTTTAAGGAAATGTAGTGGTTTTTATCTAATTTTTCTGGGACCCTGACATATCGAAACGAATTCTAGTGCATGTGGTAGTTATTGATAATCTCTTTAAGTGTTGTGTTACTGAAAGGTCGTTTTTGAGTTTGGCCCGCAAAAAACCCGGGGAAACACCGGGCGCATCTTTTGGAAAAAACGACTGCTTTCGGCCAATTTATGAAATGTTTATCGTATTTCGTTTGGGTTATAAAAAGCAAGCAACCCTTTCCTGAATTATTGGACTGCTACTTTTACTTTCTACTTTATATTAGTTCGCCGTTATCCAATATGATTACTTGCTTTACTTTACAGTTATTGATTGCAATATGTTATGAAGAGATATTTTTATATGTAACTTAATTATATATAATTTATAAAATATTTGAAAATCAAATAAACATTTTAGTGTTTGTTTCTTGACGAGTTCATTTATGGATTACACAAACCATTTACAAATAAATATCTTAGAATTCATAAACACAAATTGGTTGCTGGAGGCTTTAGTAATTAAATACAACAAAGTGTCAACGAAAAATAACCATTCCATTTGTGAAGCGCTCTACCGAAACGAACAGCGCGATTCCTTGATCTTTTGCAAAACCATCGTTTACATGTATATAAACAATTATCTCACTTTTGTTATTATAACATACAGGCAGGTGTGTAATATTTGAATGAATGTAAAAGCTTACATTCATTCGCATGTAAGCTTTTACGTTCATTCACACAAAAAAGTACTTAACTTTCTTTGACAGTTTCACATGAAAAATAAGTAAAGCTTGTCACAAATATAATTTAAACCCAGGTATATATTTGAGAAAAAACGGTGATTGTAATATGCAGAAACAATTACAACCCATTAGGTAATGAGGAATTATTTTTTTGTATTCACTGAGAACAGGTCTAGATGGCTCTTGATTTTTTAAATAATTTTTCCAAATATATGCAATGTTCGGGCAAAATATCAAAAATGATTAATTAAAATGGATAAAACAAACTTAAAAATCAAGGTTTATGTGGTTTTTTTCACCTTAGCAGATTCACGGGGGTTGAAATTATGTAATGGGGTTTTCCTTTTAAAGCTATTATTGAGAGGCTTAATTTGCTATGCCTTTTGGGCTGAGTGACATTTTGATTAAGATTTATTACCGTGTGTCCCTTATTTATCATATCATTTATTTGAGTTATCCTTTGTAAGGTTGTACATAAATCATAACTCAATTAATACATAAATGTTTTTCATTAAATATATATGTAAGTGTCAATGTACTCTCGCTTGTTTTTCTTTTAGTTTATAGACAGTGCACGGTTTAATCTGGAATAAGTTGAATTAGTCTTAATCAATAGAGGAGAAATAGTTTAAATTTTGATGTTGTCAATCCAAATGATGCAAAATATTTATTCCCTCGCCACAAACAACATAAATTTCTTACCAAAAATGAAACAACCAAAATGCCGCCTTTAATTCTTAAAGATGTTTTCGGAATGGAAAACATTTGCTTTCCCCGTTTCACTATCAATGACAAATTCACCTGCTCCCTGCGCATTCACTATTTATGCAAGGGCACGACCTGTTCCATTTTTTTATTTCATTTCCACAGTCGGCATCAGAACATCTTTTACATCCTTTTTTGTATTGCCGCATTGGAACTAACGGAATATAAAGTACAGGTAATGTTATACGCGCATTGTATTCTTCAGAGGTTGCCCGGCAGTGGATTGCAATCGACTTTGTTTGAATTTTATCTGGGTAAGAGGTTGGTGCTGTACGAGGCAGGTTAAATAAATAAGTAAACTTTGGTTCAATGCTTTATTACATGGCGTGGAACATCGCGCACAGCACCTAACAGTGTATGTGCTAGTAAGTTATGTGTTACAAGTTTATCAGATGCTTTATCTCGTAATTTGATTTAACGGATTTAACTTTATCATTACAGGACTGGAATAATATACTAAAACTGTCAACATATTTTTATTGCGAGAAAACTAATAACTTCCGAAATATTGGCCCGTTTTTATAGTGTTTCGATATTATAGAAATCTCAATTAACCGACAAATAAGATTAGCGGGTTTATATTTATAGAAACCGTGTTTAAGCACAATATATCGCATAACGATCACACAGTTTTATATCTTATAAGAAATATTGTAAGACTATATATTTATTTATTTAGACTTCGGCGTATTTGTTCATTTGGTGAACCTGATACTAATCATCTAGGTAAATGAATAACAAAAGTTAAGAACTTAGTATTTTAGAAGTTTGCAATAGACTGTCGGGAGATATTGTCAAATTAAATATACATTAAGATATAACAGTTAGTAATGTAACTAAGTAACAAAAATTAACCTAATAGTAACTATATAAGCAAATAATTTTGGTATATAAGAGAATATAGGTTCTATTCCCTTTTTTCCGAAAATACTGAATCTACAATTATGAAAATCATCATTATAATTTCAAAACAAACGTTGTATAGGCTTCTAAAAATGCTACCTTTTTCATTTAATATTATTAATTTTTTACAATATAAATGTATTGCCCGTTGCATCCTCCACAAACGTAAAAACAAAAGTAATTATAAAAATGTATAATTACACACAAAATTAGAAATAAAAGTAATTATAAAAATGTATAATTGAAAAAAACAAAAGTAATTATAAAAATGTATAATTAAAAAAAACAAAAGTAATTATAAAAATGTATAATTACACACAAAATTAGAAATAACTGATTTTTTTATTTTGCCCCTTCACTCTGAATAAGTTTTTGAAGATTTCACAGATTGTCTAGCACCGTATGAGCTAAACCATTCTAAAAATATTGATATTATTCTTATACAAGTTAATTTTCCGGAAATGTTGATTAAATTAAATCAATTACGTTTAAGCATTGAGAATTAAACAAGAAGACAACACCTTTACCAAAATTAATATTGCAGAAAAAATCAAGTAAAAATTAGAAAAATTCAATTTAAAAATCAAGGAATATTTGTGTTAAAAATTTCTATAGGCAATAAAAAGCCTGAAGTCCAACTTGAAAAAATTTAATCGTAACGATTGGGCACTTGCATTAGTTTGCTTGTTCGAAGAAAGAATCCTCAGTCGTAGATTCCAGTGAAAATTTAAAAACCTGTCAAAATTTAAAAGCTTTAAGTATACATTTTTAGTAACAGACGAACACTTGAATTGTATTTATAGGTATATAAAGAGGTATAGATCCATGACGTTACTACAAATTCGGTGCATAAAGGTTATCATTTAGAACCACCTGTGGCCCTGATACTAAATCACCAAGTCCGGGTCTAATACGTTAGCCAGGAACGTCTCTTCAATCACGATAGGCGGGCGGGGAAACCGGGCGCATCGTTACGGAAAATGACTGCTTCCGGTCAATTTATGAACAGTACACGGCGTTTATCGTGTTTCGTTTGGGTTATAAACAGCAAGCAGCCCTGTCTTGAATTATTGAATTGCTATTTTTATTTCTTTGTTTATCTTGTTTCGTCGTTATGTAATGTGATTGCTTGCTATGTAATGTGAATATATGTGCGCATAAAATAAGGTTTTGTAGTTGCTTAAATCTCTTAAAATCGTTAATATAAGTTAACCGAAATAATTTAAATCAAGTTTTAATCAAGGGCTCTCAAATAATAATTATATTATTTTCAAGCTAATGATATAAAAAACTATATCCCACTAGAATTGATTCGTTAAAAAAAATTAAACACTGGTCGACTATGGTATAAGTTAGAACTTTATTCTTAAAACATAAATATAATTTAAAAACATGAAAGCCAAAATTGCACTTGACTCAGAAAATATTATTTTTTTGTAATGTCATAATGCTTAATTTTAATATGAAAACTGACAATGCATAGACCACACTGCATATCCGGATCACAGTTTGCAATACACTGCATTACTATCCGTAGCCTAGATTACGATACGTTCTCCCTTGTTTACTATTTTCAAACATATCACATTGCATCATTTGGATACAATTTTCAGACACATTACACCATTGAACCACAATGTTCAATTGGTCACAATGTACCCTTAGATTACAATTTGAAAATATATCACATTTCATTAGTATAATGCAGTTTAAAAATATAACACAATACTTTACACACCCTAGGCTGTAGTTTCAAATAGAATACATCACTATATTATCATTGACAAATTGATCACTCAGTACAATAGACTACATCATTAATTTTTCAAATTCGTGTTATCAAACGATTTGAAGAAAAAGTTGATGTAATCGACAGGAATACATGACAGTCACACGTTACCAAATCCTTTCCATCTATTACTAGCCGTCTAAATAGTAATTTAAATACTTGTGTGTCACAAGCTAATCGGTTATAACCTAACTGGTAAATTATTTATAAGTTAAGCTGCTATGACAAGGAAGTTGTTTGAGTTTGACATGACATTCTTATATAAACAATATTGTGAAGAGAAATTTTTATTTAATAATCATTAAAATACGATACAACATTATGTTAAGTTCCTAAATCCTTCATTGCACCCCTATTGCACCCCTAGGCTATAATGTCAAAAATATTACGCTATGTCACTATATTACAATTTACAAATTGTTCATACAGTATTAATACTTACAAATTATTTATACAACTGCATTCAGATTCATATTTTCAAAAGACTCAAAGAAAAAATTAATATAATCTACATATGACAATATTTCCGTCACACAGTCCAGTCACACACCACCCAATCCTTTCTATCTATTTATTAGCCGACTAAATGACGAATTAAATGTTCGCGTGTCGCAGGTTAATCGGTCATAAACTAATCAGAAAATAATTTATGAGCTAAGCCGCTATGTTGAGTAAGTTGCTTCAGCTTAACGTGATATTGATACATAAACAATATTCCGAATAAAAGTTTTTTTATTATATAGTGACAAATCGTTAAAATGCGACACGACTTTAAGTTAAGTTGCCAAGCCGATGGCTAATTTTAGTTGTCATTTAGACTTTATGAAATGTACAGGTCTCAGGAACGTTTATAAACTTTCATGTAATTGTTTCTTATTTTCCTCATCTGCTAATATAACATAACATCCTATTACAAATAATTATGGTCAAACGTACAGTTAAATTTGTATGAGCTGTTATTGATTGCAGTGTGTTAAAGAAATATTTGATTTGATTAGTAGTTAACAACTTTTGGACGCGAGACAATTTCTGTTTAATGTCACGTAATTCTAAAGATTATCTATTTGTTTTTTTCATTTCTTTTATTGAACAGTTCATTAACTCAAAATAAACTCAATACGGCTATATAATCTAACTATATAATAAACAAGGGAGCCAAATCGTTGAATGGAAAAGACGTTTTTTCTGCTATATCTGCTCACGGTATTTCTTCGAACTATGACAGTTTTCTGCCCTCTGAAACTCAGGGTAGGCATTACCCTTATGTTCGCTTAGCAATAATCGTTTTGTAATGTCTACTTCGTTTACACGTAAATTTTATTGAAATTCTCCAATTTTCAGCGTTACTCGAGTGCTCATACAACTAACTGAAATTGCGCCAGTTTTTGATTTCTTAATGATAAAGAAAAACTCTGTCTCCCTCTCTCCCTCAAGAGTATTTTAATAAACGAATAAAGAAATTTAATGAAGCTTCTCACAAAACTTGCTCCATATTCTAAAATAAACATTGCTGCAAATATTTTTCTTTTAGTATTATTATTGTCATAAAATTATGAAAAATCATTAATATGCTCGTAGAAACCCGTGCATTTGAAATAAAAATTGTTTATTGCCAACTATTCATTTATAATTAATTTAATTACGTACGAGCATCTATTCGTCTTATTCCTGCGTAATGATTGTTATTAATATTTTATAATAATTTTCTATATGAGCTATTATTTAACCAACTGACTAAGAGATGGAGTTAGGTTAGCGTCATGTGGTGGCGAAATGCTATATACGCTACATTCTTATGACGCTATATATTGCTATATATACCTCATTGTTGTTCTACACATGACGCTATATATTGCTATATAACACATGATGCTATATATGGCTATATACACCTCATTGTTGTTCTAATATACGCCTCACTGTTTCATTTATCAACACAAAATAAGTTTTACTTCAGTAGCTTTAGAAACTAATTTTTGTTGATCTTCGTTACAGAGTCGTTACGAAATTACAATATTTCGAAATAAAATAAAGTGTTAACTTTTGTGTTGTGACGCGTTTATTTATGACTTAAAGAAATCTTTTGCAAATAAATATCTTTAGCAAGAATTGGATGTCGGAGGATGTTGTAATTAAATATCATAAAGAACGTAGTTGTCACTTGAGCTTGACGTGACGTTGACACGTAAACAATATTCTTTGACTTCTTAGTTTCGAGTAGTTAGTCGACAGAACTATACTCTGAATTAAGAGGTTAAAGTTATATTTTAAAGAGGAGTCATAGCACAAAATTTTAATACCATGGGAAATAGCCATTTCATTCTTTATGTCTATTACAAAATAACATAATTCCGGACTCGATATTTTGAAAAACAGTTGTTCACATATATTAATGTTAACAAGATCAAACGCTCTCCAGGCCTGTTCCCAGTGATTTCGTTCTCCTTATCTCACATTTTGTTATTATAACATACAGGCAGATGTATGTAATATTTGAATGATTATTTATCAAAATAGTCTTTTTAACAGTTTTGCCGTAGGAAAATGAGTAAAATTTGGCATGCACACACCTGGTGGGGTAGGGTTTTTTTTATTCATCTTAGCCAGCTCCTGATTTTTAAATAATTTTTTTAAATATGATCAATATTTGGGTAATTTATCCAAAAATCTGATTAATTGAAAGCACAGAATAATTAAAAGTGCTTTAAGGTTTATACGATTATTTTCCCTCTTAGGAGCTTCATTTTTTTTAAAGGACTTGTTCTGCTTTGCCTTTTGGACTCAGTGACGTTTTGATTAGGTCTTGGTACCGTATGTCCTTTTTTTATCATATATTTTATTTAAGATCTTCTCTTCAATTAATAATTGAACAGAAGAGAAGATTTTTTTATATTTCTACATTTTTCTTTGTAGCTCATAAACAGTGTGCAGTTTAAGTGATTGAATAGACTGTAAAGCGAAGAAGGCGAAAATAACTTTAATTTAAATGTCGTTAAACGCAAAAGTTTGAAAATAGTTACTCGTCCTTATCGAAAACGAAACCCCAGAAATACCACCTTTAATTATTAAACACATAGTCTGTAACGGAACACATTTTCTTTTCTCGTTTCACTTTCAATGAAAAATTCACGTACTCTCCGAACACCTACCACTTATGCCAGGACACGATATGTTTCATTCTTTGTTTCAGTCCGCATCAGAGTGTCTTTTACATCTTTTTTTATATTCCAGCATTGAAACTAACGAACTATAAAATACGGACTGAATTATACGCCCGTGATATTCTCCAGAGGTTTCCCTGGAGTGGATTGCTATCTACTTTGCCAGTTTGCGTTTTATCTGGGTGAAAGGTTGGTGCTGTGCGAGGCGGGTTAAATAAATAAGTTAAGTTCGGTTCAATGCTTTAATATATGGCGTAAAGCATCGTGCACAGAATCTAAAGTTGTATGTGCAAATAAGTTATATGTGATGTTTATCTGATGATTTATGCTGTAATTTGATTTAACGTTATTTCATTTTACATTACACGAAAGGAATAAAATTATTATGTTATAAATATTTTCTCATTGCTGGAAAACTAATTTCTTGCTGGAAAACTAAGGTCTCTCAATAGATTGGCTCCTTTTTTATGGAATATCAAAAATTATAGCAGTCTCGATTAGCCATGGCATTTATCAGATTTGAGAATGTCTTATTTCATCTTTAACCGACAAATTAGCCAAGCTCTTTTACACATACAGAAACCATGCTTAATCACAATATCTCTCATAAGTCCTTTAACGCTTCACATTTAATAAAGAAATACTGTACGACTATTTTATGATAACCGAATGTAAATTGTCTTGAATATATTATGAATTCCGTTTGCGTATACCCAGCGTCGCTTGCACATGGTGCTGATAAATATCGTCATAAAGCATTACCCAGATTCACAAACGAGGAAGCCGAGGAGATTATTTTGCTTTATTAAAGATATTTATAAAATTTATTATAATTAAACGTTAGACTTTTGTGAAATAGAATTCTTTTACTAAGTAATTAATTTTCTTTAGTGTTCTTAAGTTGTGTTTGAGCATTGTTTTATTTATTTAAGATGAAGTAGAGCTTTAGCGAATAGATAAGAATAGAGTTTTGAGTAATTCATTTTTCTTTTATTTTCCTCCCATTTGTCTTAATTTACCTACGGCATCTTTTTAATACAATATCTGTCTAATAAATTTAATTCCATTGTGATCCTAACCTCACCGCTATTATAACAACAAAAAGGGATGTTGATGATTTTGTTCAAGTTTTCTTGAAGTTCACAACTAAATGAAACTACGTGATGTAGTATTATTTCTACTTTCTTTAAGTTCTTTACCACGATCCAGATTCAATCTTTGTTAATTGCCCACTTGAAGATGTTGTAATACAACGAAACCTAGATCGTGGTAAAGAATTTAAATAATGTAGAAATAATACTCATCGCGTAGTTTCATTTAATTGTGAATAATGAATTTCTACAAAATTAACGCCAAATATATTCAATGTTTTCTTGAAGGATGGTATTGAGAATGCATTCGGAAATACATGAGTAAATTGTAAGAACAGGAATTCTGCAGAAGCAGATAGACAAAGAAATTGAGTGTTCTTGCGTGGTCGGCATATCTGAGAATGCTCACCAGTTCTGTCATACTATAGTTTAGAACGAGCAAAATTAAGTTACGGAACTCCATTGGGCAACGAATTTGGCGATACTTTTATAAAAGGTTGAACGAGATAATGTAGTACCAATGATGTCAAAGTGCAGATTGGCCATATTGCTCATTGAATCCCAAAAATCTATCTGGTACTGGAATGCGTTGTGAGAAACGTGGCACTGGATCATTTATTGCAAACAATCATCATATACCATATTTGTAAGTGCAATCATTTAGATCATCATTATCAACTCCCAATTATATTTTTGACTCGATAAAATTAAGGTCTTCTGAATTTGATAGTTACTGGGATCCAGGTTAACCTTGTGAATAAATCTGCTACTATGAAGCATTACTGAGTTTATATTCGTATTTTCTCGAGACACTTCGTTTCGATATCCACTTTATTAACACCATTGTATTACTTATCAGTTAATTCGTTATTAAAAAAAGTCAGGATCTATCAATGAAATCAAATTGTTTAAGTCCTGTGTTATTGAATACTTACTTAAATAATGCCGTCTATTAATCGAGGTACGAATGATTAGTTGCAATCGTATTATCTAAAAATTATCAGTTCCTTATCTTCCTATATATTAGATTCTCACATGGATATTTTCGGGATGTGAAAAGAATTGTTGATCCCAGGAGGTGTAGGTGGGCGTTGGTGTGGTGATCTCTTTGTAAAACAGATATCTTCTACTCCTAGGTTTTAGCTGAAATAATTATTATTTATAATTGATTTGGTTTTTCTGTTTTTTTTTATATTTCCTTACTCAAAGATCCTGAACGGAACTCTATTTTAGGACAACGCCGTTAGTCTCTTAAATGAAATAAGTAATATGTATAAATATTAATATATAAAATATTAATATTAATAAATATGATTATTTAAATTGAAACCAAAAATTGTACTTAAAAATATTTCGAATTTTTTTTTCAAAGAGCGCCCACAGATCTGACGCTGATTTTGTTATATTACCGTGAAAATGTATGCAAATTTACTTTTAAATTCTTTTTGTTAGCAATGTAATTTATTCATTTTATTGAGATAATTTGTCTAGAATTCCGAATACCTAATCTACAGAAAATCTTGGTCCATACAGCAAATAATTTTATATTAGCTAATGTTAAGATTATGTTCAACTTTAATAATTGTAATCCTTTTTTTTTGTTATAGCCACATATTATGTTTAAATCGATGTTAATGTAGCATAAATGTTTACTGAAAATTTCTATAAATATATTGTAATCTTTCTTTTAATAAGCCTTGGCTATAAATATAATGTTTTTTGTGTTCATCATATTATAATAAGGATCATTATGTAGACGTTTTGAATTGATATTGAACTTAATTAAATAATATTTAATCTATTGTACGTTAAAATGAAAAACTTGGACGGGAAGAGGGAGGGAGTTGTGGGGTGGAGATGCATATTAAATACTACAATTTTATTTAAATTCCATATATACAGTGGATAAGGATATCAAAATATTTTTTCATAAATTTGTACGTAGTAATCCTTACCCTTAATTCTGAAACTACTCATAGTACGGTGACATAATTCGGTACTTAAGTTTGTTATAATTTACCTTTAATTTACCTCCACTTAAAATGTTAACTTGTTTATACCTTATGGCATAGATTTTTTATTCATCACATAGAATATTTCTTTTCACTATTAATATCTCTATCGCAGCAGTACACTTGGTCGAGGTAAAAGTAGGTAACTTTTATCAACATTTTGACAGTCCTTTTAAACGGATCTTAAGCTTATGCATTCAGTTTTTACTGCATAAAGTTGTGGTTAAAATCTAAGATACAATACATTTCATCTCAATCAAATTTTCCATAAAGGATTTAAATTCAACTTTAACTAGACGTAACTAGTATTTAAGTCTCCAGTTAAATTTTCCGTTTCATAAAGAAAGACTTGACATTTTTTGGTACAACCTACTTTTGTTGTAGTTATATTAAATTAAGGGTATAGTAAATTCAACAAAAATCAAAAAAAAAATATTCATTTCATTATTTTCCCAAAATCTGACACAATTTTCTTTTAACTGACGTAAAGTAAACGTAAAAACACAACAAGAACTTCGCATATTACTTCACCTTTCAACTGTCTCAACAGTCATTAAGCAGTTGACAGCTGCTGGTTGCCTGTAACGTCATGCTATTTTGACAGTCGTTTTAATTGTAACTGGAATTGACGTATAATCTGATAAGTATAGCCACGAATAGGGACCAACTTCAAAACGAGGTTCAAATTTTCATAACCTTGTTGGCAGAAAATAAAGTTTCAAACTGTTCAAAGGTGTTATACAATTTGTATTTAATTAACTTCAATAATTTATCTTTAATTATAACATGGACACTAAGAAACTCATTCCTAAACATTTTGAGTTTTAGCACATATTTGTTAAAATTTTCTTCAAATCACAAATTTTTATTTAATTGACTCAAATCCATTGCGTAAATTTTATTATGTAATGCATTCAAGAATAGCAAGTACCTACAACGTATCATCATCATCATCATCATCATCATATATATTAATACGCTAAGGTTAAGATGTTACTCTCCCTTTTTAGAAAAAACCTCACAACTAATCCACATAAATTATATATCATTTTATAGATAATTGCTTGCTCTACCGGCATCCACACCTAAAAAATGTATTATTGCTATTGTTTTTGCAAATTAATTAATTATTAAAATTATATACACAAAACAGCAATGCTGCCATCTAACGGCTCAACGTCAATATGATTGACGGTCGGTAAAATTTTTGTTTAATTTCAAATCCACTCACGTATAAATAAAGTGGCGCTTTAGCTCAATGCTTTTGATACTTGCGCCTCTATATGTCAATTTTAGTAAAATATTTGTTTGATCTGTCATCTGAGCTTCATAATGGAATAAAAACGTAAAAAGCAGTGTGCAAAATTAGAAATGAATTGAATACCTGCAATCAATTTTGATTTATTAAATTGAGTTGAATAATTTATAATGCGAAGACTTCGCACGGGTCACGCTAGTTTATAATAATATAGCAAATTGAATATAATAAATATATACAATATAGCAAATTGTGAATGAAGATCACGCACGGTCTGTGTATTATCCTGTAAAAATGTCCGATTAACTCAAATAAAATATTAAATATCAACTATATACACTTGAAACACTAGAATGATTACATACAATAATATACATAGCGATTTGCATTAAATTACACTCAAATAAAATGTTAGTAGAAAAGAAAACATAATCCTTAAAACGATGCACTCCATGTTAGTGAATTGGCCGATGCCGAAAGAACCGAGTTTACCCGTAAGAATGAAACAATGGATTTATGGAAAATAAAATACGTCATACATACTTTAGATTCAAATTTAATTAAACATCTAAAAAATGCGCAATGTGTACTTAAAAAGTAGTTCACTTGGCCGATGCCGAAGGGAGCCAAGTTCACTGACTCGAGTGTAACGCGTCACCGATTTGAGCTTGACGACTCGGTTTCGTTCACTACTTGGAAAAAGTGTCTATCGGCGGACAGGGCGGGCTTAATTGGAGGTTTGTATACTAGGAACATCTAGTTAATATTGAATTTAAATCCCTTATGGAACATTTGATTGAGATAAAATGTATGATATTTCAGATTTTAACCAGAATTTTATGCATTAAAAACTGAATGACCCATTTAAAACGACTATCAAACTTAATGTTCCCGCAATGTTGATATAAGTTACTTTTACCTCGACCAAGGGTACGGCTGCAATAGAGATATTAATAATGAAAAGAAATATTCTATGTTATGAATAAAAAATCTACGCGATCGGGTATAAGCATGTTTACATTTTAAGTGGAGGTGTATTAAAGGTAAATTATAAGAAACTTAAGTACCGAATAATGTCAACGTATTATTTATTAACTCGGAGGCAGTCAATCGTGGCTACCTCGTTAAATAATAAACATAACTTGGCAGTTAAGAATTCGTATGGAAATATGTGCTCGAAGTTAAAAGTGCTTTTTGAATAATTAACGTGGAACGCTGACTTCTTGATGGATGGCTAAAACTTGGTACTAGGCACGCACTCCAAACACGCACTCGGCGAATGTTAATGTATCTAAAATAACAAGTCCAACTCGCGTGTTAGATTTCATATTAATAATTCTGTTTGGGTAACGAAGTTTTCCGGAGCGATTATCATGGTAGAGTTCAATGCTTCCGGTGTCGGCATGCTTTTCTTCCAATTTTCTTTCGTGAAATATGATTTTGGGTAATTTACGTTTTGCGGGCGCGTTATGGTGAAAATGTTCTCTCTTGTTTGAGTTTTGTTGTTCGTGAAAGATTGTATGAGTTGATAAGTTTTACATTGGCTCGTTGGTGACCAGTGAGATGTCTCATTCTTTAGGTTATGTTCATAAACTTATATTTATATATCGTAGGTTAATGACACTTAAATAGAAATAAACGTACCGCTTGCCCTTCAATGAACTACTTTAGTTGATATAAAAACGAACTTTAGACGTTGCGAATAGTTACCAAAGTATAATGATTGATTTACGCCGACTATGAATTATAATGTCAACAGTTACTTATTGGATATTTCGTTTATATATCTGTTATATATGACGAGTAAGTATAATCGCTAAGGGTATTTTTTCTTTAACCTGGATGAAACTATTTTAATTTAAAAATGATAAAGGTAGAATTCATACTGTCCTGATATATAGTTATTAAATTTGAATTTATACTGTCTACGTATTGATCTGAATGAATCTCACACCTACTCATTTAACACTTGAAATCCATTTAAAGGAGTCAAATATATAATTAGGTAGTCAAACCAAAAACGTAGACAATAGAATATGAGAACGGAAATCTCCTATCGTATGTGAATTCAGTGGTAAGTAGATAGAGGGGCTACGCTCGTAACTTTTACGTAGATGAGCGCACGACTACGAGCGTTATTAGAAGTATTGAAAAAAGGGAGCAAGACATAAGCCGACCCGAAATATGCTTGGAAGGGATGGCATTCCATCAAAAGAGCCTAAATATCTTAGAGACGAAGGGATCAAAAAATACTAGAATAGTGCAGTCAGATCTGGAAATAATGCAAATTGCCTAAATAGTGGAAAAAATTGATAAGGGTGCCTTTGCGTAGGAAAGGCTCTACAAAAAATGTGAAATTACCGCACAGATCTAATATCGTACGCGAGTAAAATATTGCTCCACATTCTCCATTGTCGTACTTGGTGTAACTCAAGTTATACGTTGTAAAGAGAAGCGGAACGTGAGAGGAAATCTTCACTGCAAGGGTTCTAATTGAAAAGAAGAGTGAGTTTCAAGTAAGAAAGCCGTTTGATTGTCTAAAATGAAATATGGAGGAGTGAACAAACTGTAGCGTTAATCGAAGGTCTACATGAAGATGGCCAAAGAGTGGTGCTTGTGAACAAAACTTTATCTGAACCTTTCAAACCAAAAAAGGAGTGTAGCTGGCTAAGGATATGCTGAAATAATCGCAGTGGTTACTCTTTCAGAAAATGAAGTGGATAGGCTCACGTAGAAAGTTGAGCGAGAAAGTCAAAACCATGGTTTCAGCATCAATCGATAGAATACAAAAATTATGATAGTTGATCGAGGAAATAAACTTTATAATTCAAATACCATATTCCGAAAAAATAAACCATTTTGTGTATTGGATTCGTATTGAATAAATGGAGAGGATGTGAGTCGGCAATATCTAGAAAAATATAATCGTCTAAAGTCAGTGAAACTAAATTAACAAAGATAATGTGTATAGAAACAACTTTACAAATACCAAAGAAGGACCTATCAGAACTTTGGTTTCTCGATTTTTCGTTATGAAATCAAGACATAGACTATTAAAAAAATCAACGCATTTGAAATGTGGTGTAGCCACAGAAAGTTATGGACACCCTGGGCTGCTAAAAGAATTAATGTATCTATACTCTTGATATAGCTGAAAGTAAGAACAAGATTGTTCACTATCCACCTACAAAGACCACTCAAATGCTTTAGCTTTAGACCTCGGCGCGAATAAAATAGCCACGAAAAGCTGTCAACAGCCGATAAAATAGCGGAATAGGTGACCGGTATGATAATATCAAGATGACCGGTCAAGTCGTCTGTAGGGTTATCAGTATGCCTTAATATCTATGCATTTAATCTGTTGTGCAGATTAACTCATTAATTCCTCCATGTATAATATTTTCATTAGCGTTCCAAGAAAAACTGTATAAAATGGTTATGTTCTATGTGCTATTTTAACTGTTGTATGTATGGTCAATCCAAAAGTGTACGGTAGCCAAACCTTTGCTTACTGCGTAATTGTGAAGTACCTGCTTAGATATACTTCTAACTTTTGCTTTGAGCTAGTTCTACAGGCGCCTTTCGCTCTTTGTTTAGCATTGGAACCTATGTATAGGTTTTACTAATACCAATAAGTTTATATTAAACATAATGTTTTTAACTCTCTAAAAGAGGTGCTCAAAGTCAAGGTAGATGTATTGTCTGCAATGCAATTGTCTCTTTTATATATGTGCTTTCTTTAATTTTTAATTAATAATACTTTTACGAACATTTAAGAGGACCACTTTTTTGTTCATTTTATAAGAAATACTGATCGCCCAGTTGTCGAAATTCAACCGTAATTCATTAAATTTTTAAGTTTCAATGATATTGAGGCTGTTTTGTCAAAGAGTATACCTCTATAATATTTGCATATATTTTATTTTGAATTTTGGTTATGTATTTGTAAAACGCACATTTTATATAAATTTTATCTTTCTGCGCTCCTTCTCCATATCAATTTTAAAATAGAAACCGAAAGCTCATAAAGAAGTTTCTTTATATTGAAAATCTTTCATGTAAGCATACGAAATATGTGCACGAAAAGACGTGCACTTGTTGTTCAACTTCAAAGAAGACAACTTTCTTTGGCAATCACTGTCATTATGCTATGTGTGCAGAACATGAACCTTTGTGTTATGTGCGCTGTGACGAAGAAATGTGAGAATTTTGGACTCCAAGATTCCAAAACTGTATAATTGTAGTTATAGTCGAATTTTTAGACTGTCTTATATTTTATGCAGGTTTATTATGAGTCAAATATTTCATTGTTTAGTAAATTTTGGAATACGGATACATAGTTTTTTTATTTGAGCCCATGATAAATGTTCCTTTGTTTATCATAAGTTATTGAAGTTTATTTTTAGTAGAACATCTAAAACATACATTGTATGTAGTTTTAAATTTCATTGTGTATTTTGGAAATTGTATGCATGTTCTTATCTAGTTAGTGACATGTGTGTTTGTGGGTAATATTGTTAGTATAAATATATTGGGAATAAAATTTAAAACGTTGCTTACGTGACGTGAAAGAAACACATAAGTATAAATGTATTGATATTGAGTACTTGCATGTACCAAGTATATATATTAAAAATTTCTGAAGTAAAGTCGTAAAGAAACATATTTCGTGAATTTCTCACTACTGCTCTTTCCTAGCTCTTAAACATTACATTCTTGCAATTGATACAAGGAAGGCGAAAGCCACAATTTATGGCCTTATTCGCGTGCTCTCAAGGAAGGACGTCTGGCATTTAACGGTCGTTACGAGTATTCGAGTAACCCATAAAGAAAACCTGCTCGTGTAATATAATAGAACGCAGCGTCGCTCTCATCTTCGGGCAAAAAGTGTTTCACAAAAAGCTTCGGCCGTTATTTGGTCCAGTATTGTTTACAACGAACATGAATTCGATCGGGTTCTTCCTTGGGGATGTGAAGTAATGTACCTTCACCGTTCGTTATTAATAATTACCCCCACATGGGTCATAATAACACAGTTGCTGTGCCCGGGGTAAGCTTGCAGGAAAACTTTAGTTAATATTCCTTTAAATTATTACAAAATTATATTTTTCATTTTTCCTCTAAAGCTGGGATTTTAAATATATTGTCAAGAAAGAATAAATATTGTGCATATTCTTTCTGTTCTTCGAAAGCTTGGAGATAGGGGTATATTTTGTAACAGGGTTTAAAGCAGCATATAAAATAAAATGCCGACGAAATATTAAAACATGGAAACTATGATCTGGAAGGAACATTACACCGTATAAATATGTGTTTTCAAAATGTTTGCTACAGTTTTGTGAACGGAATAGGAAGTTGTGCAGTTTTTATGCTATCTTCGTTCCCAATTTGTTAACACAAAACGAAAATGTTAACGAAAATATCGCAATACTTAAAACAACACTCACGGGCACATTCGTCTTTTCATCAGAGGTTTTTTTTCAGAAACCATTTGACATAGAAACTTAAACTTGAAGTTTATTATAGTGATATGCTGAACTGTTTAAAATTTTGGGGCAGGTTAATTGAAGCAATCAGTTTTTAAAATTTTTTTTACCGTTTCAATTGAAAGAGTAAGTTAAAAACATTCTGAAGATATTGTTGAACATGTCCACAGAAAATATATTCCCTCCACTTTTTTTTGGAAACCGCTAAAGTGAAAATTATGGAAATGCTTCTAAATACCTTGTCGTTACAGTTTAACAAAAAACTTTGAACCTTAAATTTACCGAAAAACTGTAGCGATAATGTTGAATTTAACAGTTTTTGAGATACAATATTATTACGCTTGTGTGTAAGATTATATATCTTATTGAAAGAAAATATTACTATTTGTAAATAATTTAATAGAAATTCTAGATAACTTTACACGTTTATATGTGCCGTTTATATATTCAGAAGTGTGAGGTCTATTCATATTTTTATCACCGTATTACTATCATTATACTCGTATTTTTACCGACGTATTACTGTTGTTCTACTCATATTTACTATCGTTCTAATCGTACTTTTATCGATGTATTACTATTGTTCTACTCATATTTAATATCGTTCTAATAATATTTATACCGATGTATTATTATTGTCCTACTTATATTTATTATCATTCTAATCGTATTTTTACCGACGTATTACTATTGTTCTACTTATATTTACTATCGTTCTAATTGTATTTTTACCGACGTATTACTATTAATCTATTCATATTTACTATCGTTATAATCGTATTTGCTTTTATTCTGCTCGTATTTTACCTTCGTATTACTATACTCGTACTCACATTTATTATCGGTGTATACATATTTTTACCATCGTATTACTAATATTCTACTCGTATTTTTCCAGATTTATTTCTAATAAAGAGGGTAATATATTTTTATTCGCTTTAAATTTTTGCAGTAATGTATTTTAATTTTTAGTAAATATATAAATATAAATTATGCGATAAATTCAATATTCATTATAAGTGACATTATTGTTTTGATCTCTTCGCATCTTTTTTTCTTAATATTTACAGACGAGGAGTTTAAAGTGGGAAAACGTCAGGTACGATGAGTCATGGCTAATAGAATTCACGTAGTTCTAAATAAGTTTAACACTGATGCCGATACTTTTCAATGAAATTTTAAAAATACTTTCGTAATATATTATAAGAGTGCTAAAGATAAATTATAGTTAAACCGCTATATGGGATGTAGAAAAATAGTTATGTTAATCGAAAGGTCGCGTTCGATTTTTGATGGAGTATCGTTGTCTAGTTAAACGAAATAAACCATTTTTTAAAGTATTTTTTTGTCTAAAATAAATTATAACATTAAAGTGAAATATTGGTAAAAAGTATAAGCATTTAAATTACACCAAAATAAAATATGCATATATAATATAGACAATATATAATATAGACATATGGCAGACTGTTTGTGTAAATTTTGAAAACAGTTTATGCGACTAAAAGGTTAAGATACATATTATATTTTTATATGTATATATAAATATATATATATATATATATATGTATATATATATATATATATATATACGAGATATGTAAAGGAAATATTTTTGAAACCACTCTTGAAAATGTATTCTGACGAAGCATCGTGCATGCGCTGTAAATAGTGTCTGTATAAAATTATATTATATTTGGGGATGACGAAGATAAGAAGGCTCAAAGAAGGCTGAACGGTTGAAGACTGTAGCTTCAAAATTGTCATAAATTAAATTCTTAGACAAATGACAAAATCGTTGCTATGTTTTAATAATTATATTACATTTGGGGATGAAGAAGATAAGAAGGCTCAAAGAAGGCCGAACGGTTGAAGACTGTAGCTTCAAAATTGTCATAAATTAAATTCTTAGACAAATGACAAAATCGTTGCTATGTTTTAATAATTATATTACATTTGGGGATGAAGAAGATAAGAAGGCTCTAAGAAGGCCGAACGGTTGAAGACTGTAGCTTCAAAATTGTCATAAATTAAATTCTTAGACAAATGACAAAATCGTTGCTATGTTTTAATAATTATATTACATTTGGGGATGAAGAAGATAAGAAGGCTCTAAGAAGGCTGAACGGTTGAAGACTGTAGCTTCAAAATTGTCATAAATTAAATTCTTAGACAAATGACAAAATCGTTGCTATGTTTTAATAATTATATTACATTTGGGGATGAAGAAGATAAGAAGGCTCAAAGAAGGCCGAACGGTTGAAGACTGTAGCTTCAAAATTGTCATAAATTAAATTCTTAGACAAATGACAAAATCGTTGCTATGTTTTAATAATTATATTACATTTGGGGATGAAGAAGATAAGAAGGCTCAAAGAAGGCCGAACGGTTGAAGACTGTAGCTTCAAAATTGTCATAAATTAAATTCTTAGACAAATGACAAAATCGTTGCTATGTTTTAATAATTATATTACATTTGGGGATGAAGAAGATAAGAAGGCTCTAAGAAGGCTGAACGGTTGAAGACTGTAGCTTCAAAATTGTCATAAATTAAATTCTTAGACAAATGACAAAATCGTTGCTATGTTTTAATAATTATATTACATTTGGGGATGAAGAAGATAAGAAGGCTCAAAGAAGGCCGAACGGTTGAAGACTGTAGCTTCAAAATTGTCATAAATTAAATTGTTAGACAAATGACAAAATCGTTGCTATGTTTTAATAATTATATTATATTTGGGGATGAAAAAGATAAGAAAGTTCTAAGAACGCTGGACGTTTGAAGACCGTAGCTTTAAAATTGTCATAAATTAAATTGTTATATAAATGACAAAATCGTTGCCATATTTTAATAATTTTTTAAAACTTTTTTTAGTAAACTAACTTTTAGCCTTTACTCGAGTTACGATTTAGTAAAAAAAAATTAAATACGGAAGATGTTATAACACTTGTGAAGTTTGAATAGAATTAGCATTACGAGGATTCCATGCACGTAAATGTACATAAGCATTTAAATGTACATAGTATTTCATTTAAACTATGAATTATAAATGTAAATATAATTTTTCGTCATGTAAATGTAGTGTCTAGTACATCTTTCGTAAGCGTAAAAATATAGAGAATTTTTCAGAAACATGAGATTTAGAACAATTGCTATAATTCCTTGATAAACTTAAGTAAACTTCTCGTAACGCCATTTTTATTAATTTGACTATACGCTGGTGGGAGGCATAATTTTTGTCAAAGTTTTCATTAATATATCTAGAATTATCTTATATAAAACTCCAAAATACTGTTTTCAAATCCTCATATTTTTCTCTTTCACTTGATACTCCACAGAACATATGAAATAAATAAAAAAGTGTCGATGTCTTGCCCCTTCAAAATCGTTACATTTAATATTTTTGAATTTTTATTGTTGAATTGTATACGCCTCAAAATGCTTTGTCCCAAAGCTAAATTTCTACGTAAAATGGTTTCTGAAAAAAAAAACGGCTGAAGGTTCGGTTTTTTTCTCTTTTGGGTTACAGAACCATATAAAAGGATAATTTTAAATGGTCGCTTTAAGTCATGAAATATATAAGTTTCTAGCATTCGTCCTTTACACGTTTGGGCCTTTTATAATATTATGACCCCCTCATAATAAATTTACTTTTCTTAGGTAACTTATAAAAATAAACAAAAGAAATTAAAATTTAACAAAAATCTCAACACTCATGAATTACTCGTATTTAAAAAAAGGACAAAATTTTAGTCAAAAATTAATAAAATTGTAATTAAGTTACGAAGTTATTGATAGTGAAATGAGAACGAAAAGGAATAAAGAGCTTAACAAAACATCTAACTATTTCGTCTGACTCTGTTTCGTTTATCGCCAAGAGCGTTTTTGTCATTTTGTTTAAATAGATATGCTGTCTGGTTTTAGTTGATTTTCATTTTAGATTATTTTTAATCTATATTATTATATAGGTTTTTGTTGTGGTACATAGATCCGACTGAGCTTAAACTTTTAGGACATAAAATAGTTTTTTTCATTATTTCACAGCGTGAAGCTGCCACTAACATGTAGTAGTAACATAACAATATGTATTATTTTTGCTTCGTAGCCATCAATGTTATAAATATGAAAGTTTGGATGTTTGTTATTAAATCGTAACTTTAATTTTTCATTTTTTTTAATTGGGTTTTAATTATATTTCATGTGTACTAGGTTTCAAGCAGCTAGGTACTACTAGGTTGTTGCTGGAATGATGCAATGAAAATGATTTTTTTTTAAATCTTAAATTTGTATATCTTCTTATTGAGTGTACCGATTGCGATGATACAAAAACTAAACTTTTTTTTCTTCTGAAAACTGAATCCAAGTTATGTCAGAACTACGTAATAGGTACACAAACATTTGTCTATTGACAAACAGACAAAAATTCCAAAATCAATTTTATTACTTGTCCTTCATCTCTCTAACTATTTTTTTGCAAATATTTTCAAAGTGTAGATAAGCAAAACTTATAGTTTTTTTATGTGTAGAGTAAATAGATAAACCGTTCTTTCATAATGTGACACATAATACCGGAACTATTAACGAAAACGGAAACAGCAGACGAGCTTCGCAGCACAAATAAGAAAGCGCTGCGCTACGGCGTAGACCGCAGCGGAAGTAGGTTCTAATTTACGTGGCCCCAACCTTAAGCCCGGTTGAGTTATGCCGCAGTCCGTCCGCCCTCTTATTGTCGCCGCGCCGTTGTATGCATCGCCTGGGGCCTGCTGCGGGATTCAATATTGAATGTAAACGCGGGGTGAATTACCGAAATGAATATCGTTGTTACTGTGAAGACTACTTTAGGTCTTTATGGGATTAGCGTAAAAGGGTTTCATCCACTTTATGAGCCCTATGAGTGTTTTAAAGCGAAGAAATATTGTAATGAATAACGTGAAGTATATCCGAGTTTGGAGGATAAATGTCTCGTTAACTATTGTGGAAATTATTAATTTAATTATTAAGGTTTTATGTTGCAACATGAAACCTTTTATTCAGTGTTCAGTGGCAAAATTCTCAAAATTTACATTTTGACCCACTAATGGAACTTCGGTGTCCATCCATCCGTCTGCGGCAGGTGATTTCCTCGGAAACTATTGGATGTTAAAATTTTAAATTTGGCACAAATACAGTGTATGATGGTTCAATTATAGACATGAAAAGATTAATTATGATTGTGGAAGTTAATTTCACGGGGTAAATTGGAAAATTAAAGAAAATCTTTCAAGGTTATCCTGTAGGGTAGTCAAATGAAAGATTATTGAAGCACGAATTCAATCATTTGTTACCAATTTTTCGGGAAAAATCCATAAAATTGCTGTCCCCCACCGTTTTGAGATAAGGTATAGATTTAATGAAAATTATTAGGGCTAAAACATTCAAGCACAATTAATTTTTATTAACAATGTAATTGTTTTTTTATGAAACCATTTGTTTTAGGAAAAACGTTTGCAAACAAAAACTATTTCTCACGATGTAAGGACTAACTTTTGTGCTTGGACGTTTTTAATAATTTTTGATTTGGTTCAGTCGTAATGCCATCGCACTCAGCTCCGCGCATACGTGATGCGATACGGCATCGGTGCGTTCGGCGGCGGGAAGCGCGGCAGATGGGCGCCTTATAAACGCAAAGTCAGAGTGGATTACTGTTAATATTTAAGTGGGAGCTGATGACATGGTACACGAATGATGCAAAAATAAAGCTTGACAGATTTTTACGAGGGTATGGACGATGAAGTAATTACATATGATCTGTTATCTAAATCAATCCACTTTAATTTATCGTCTCAGGTAGATAAAAAAACATTAAGTTCGAAAGCATTTACGATGATAACACTCATCATAAATGTTATTGTTTTGTTTGTTGTTATTGTTTTTTGAAGTAATACAAATTAAATTCACCGGGATCAATAAATATAGCACTAGATTCATAACTTTAACTGACTTTAAAAAAGGTTACAATTTAATCCTTAGTATATATACATACATACATACACACACACACACACACACACACACAAACACACATATATATATATATATATATATATATCCCATTGTTTGCATGATAGAATGATATATTAAAATATTCTGTTACGTTATGTTCGTGTTTTTAGTATAATCTGTTCATATTTTAGTAACATAAAACAAACGAATTAATAAAATATCAACAAAAGCATTGGTGTCTCCAACAAATGTGCAAATTACCTTATTGTTATAATGAAATTATTAGGAAACTCTATACAGACCCTTGAGAATTTAAACTTAACCTTCCAAGATACGTGGACAATATGTGTGTAGGGTACATTGAATCTAATAATTATTGGGTTGAATCTGAAAATATATAAATTATGAAATACGAAATCGACTATAAATTATTAGGAAACTCTATACAAACCCTTGAGAATTTAAACATATCCTTCCAAGATACGTGGACAATATGTGTGTAGGGTACATTGAATCTAATAATTATTGGGTTGAATCTGAAGATATACAAATTATGAAATATGAAATCGACTATAAATTATTAGGAAACTCTATACAGACCCTTCAGAATTTAAACATAACCTTCCAAGATACGTGGACAATATGTGTGTAGGGTACACTGAATCTAATAATTATTGGGTTGAATCTGAAGATATACAAATTATGAAATATGAAATCGACTATAAATTATTAGGAAACTCTATACAGACCCTTGAGAATTTAAACATAACCTTCCAAGATACGTGGACAATATGTGTGTAGGGTACATTGAATCTAATAATTATTGGGTTGAATCTGAAGATATATAAATTATGAAATACGAAATCGACTATAAATTATTAGGAAACTCTATACAAACCCTTGAGAATTTAAACATATCCTTCCAAGATACGTGGACAATATGTGTGTAGGGTACATTGAATCTAATAATTATTGGGTTGAATCTGAAGATATACAAATTATGAAATATGAAATCGACTATAAATTATTAGGAAACTCTATACAGACCCTTGAGAATTTAAACATAACCTTCCAAGATACGTGGACAATGAGAAAATATGTGTGTAGGGTACATTGAATCTAATAATTATTGGGTTGAATCTGAAGATATACAAATTATGAAATATGAAATCGACTATAAATTATTAGGAAACTCTATACAGACCCTTGAGAATTTAAACATAACCTTCCAAGATACGTGGACAATATGTGTGTAGGGTACATTGAATGTAATAATTATTGGGTTGAATCTGAAGATATACAAATTATGAAATATGAAATCGACTATAAATTATTAGGAAACTCTATACAGACCCTTGAGAATTTAAACTTAACCTTCCAAGATACGTGGACAATATGTGTGTAGGGTACATTGAATCTAATAATTATTGGGTTGAATCTGAAAATATATAAATTATGAAATACGAAATCGACTATAAATTATTAGGAAACTCTATACAAACCCTTGAGAATTTAAACATATCCTTCCAAGATACGTGGACAATATGTGTGTAGGGTACATTTAATCTAATAATTATTGGGTTGAATCTGAAGATATACAAATTATGAAATATGAAATCGACTATAAATTATTAGGAAACTCTATACAGACCCTTGAGAATTTAAACATAACCTTCCAAGATACGTGGACAATATGTGTGTAGGGTACACTGAATCTAATAATTATTGGGTTGAATCTGAAGATATACAAATTATGAAATATGAAATCGACTATAAATTATTAGGAAACTCTATACAGACCCTTGAGAATTTAAACTTAACCTTCCAAGATACGTGGACAATATGTGTGTAGGGTACATTGAATCTAATAATTATTGGGTTGAATCTGAAGATATATAAATTATGAAATACGAAATCGACTATAAATTATTAGGAAACTCTATACAAACCCTTGAGAATTTAAACATATCCTTCCAAGATACGTGGACAATATGTGTGTAGGGTACATTGAATCTAATAATTATTGGGTTGAATCTGAAGATATACAAATTATGAAATATGAAATCGACTATAAATTATTAGGAAACTCTATACAGACCCTTGAGAATTTAAACATAACCTTCCAAGATACGTGGACAATGAGAAAATATGTGTGTAGGGTACATTGAATCTAATAATTATTGGGTTGAATCTGAAGATATACAAATTATGAAATATGAAATCGACTATAAATTATTAGGAAACTCTATACAGACCCTTGAGAATTTAAACATAACCTTCCAAGATACGTGGACAATATGTGTGTAGGGTACATTGAATGTAATAATTATTGGGTTGAATCTGAAGATATACAAATTATGAAATATGAAATCGACTATAAATTATTAGGAAACTCTATACAGACCCTTGAGAATTTAAACTTAACCTTCCAAGATACGTGGACAATATGTGTGTAGGGTACATTGAATCTAATAATTATTGGGTTGAATCTGAAAATATATAAATTATGAAATACGAAATCGACTATAAATTATTAGGAAACTCTATACAAACCCTTGAGAATTTAAACATATCCTTCCAAGATACGTGGACAATATGTGTGTAGGGTACATTGAATCTAATAATTATTGGTTTGAATCTAAAGATATACAAATTATGAAATACGAACGACTATATTTTTGGAAAATGTCTGGCTTAGAAACACAGTTTGTTGGACATAATTAGTCTGTACTAACAACCACGAAATTTCAAACCACCCATATTGACTACAAAAACCGATTTTGGTTAAATTTTTTTCAAAATATACAATAAAATATAAATTTTACGAATAGAACCTAAGTCTAATAATAATTCGTAAATTAAGACCTATTCATTTAAATGTCTTGATAGTTGTATCAGGCCATTAGCTGACAAATCTGATTTTGAATTGAGAGTTTGGTTTATTATATATTAAGGAAGACGCAGTATAATCGCGGTATCGATACAGTAATTGAAGTATCGACACAATTTTACCATCTTAAGGGTGGCTTCTTAATGCTGGCAAAGAAGCCTTGGGAGCGAGTAGTGATTAAATTGTGAAAGGCGTTTTCTACAGCCTGCTGGGAATCAAATATTTTTTTCTTAAAAGAAGTGATCCAAGATCTGAAAAAGATGGCAATTAGTTGGAGCAAGGTACGAAGAATACGGTGAATGACAGAATTTCAAAGCCCAGGTCCTGTAATTTGTGCGATATTGTTTTTGCGACATGTAACCGAGCATTATACTGCAAGGGAATTGGTCTGTTTCTATTTACTAATCTCGGTTTAGTCCAACTGAGCCATGATTTTTCCTTTTCCGAAAATAACGGACAAAATCACACTCCTGAATACTTAGCGATTAGGTCATTGGTTTGAGTCATTAATTTCAAATAGTACCAATGCAATAACCAATAACATTATGTCAAATTAAAGTAAATTTTCTGATTTCCAAGCACTATGAGAATTTACTGGAACTATCCAGCGGTAATGAAACGGGACTGCACTCGAAATACTCGATTAAACTTCATCAGAGGTAGAAGAATCTCCAAAATAACTGGAAGATATGTCTGCATGCAGATGTCTATAACAGAGCTAGCTACACTACTTAAATATATTGGAAATACCTTTCTAATAAATATATTGGAATACCATCTACTCTTCGTATAGCTGCTTCGACTTCTCAAACTCCTATACATAGATATACAGAAAATGAACACTGGTTTTATGGATCTCCAGGGAGTCTACGATACAGAAATAGAGAAATTATGATAAGTATAGTCAATGAATAGTGCGGATACAATATTTACGGAATATACGAAATATATATGACATATATAGTATCTTTACATAAATAATGCTTGAATTAGATTAACTCAATAACAGGTCCAATACTCGGGGTATTTGAATACTACCATAAACATTTATGAATTCATATACGTACGACATAAAAAGTTATCAAATATATATTGCTTGATGTTTTGTCGTATGACTGCGAAACATGTTCGGAGAGGCATTTGTTCGGTTTATTTTGCTTTCTCATTACTCAAACAATTATAATTTTTAATATTTATTTACAATTATCATTGTTAATATTTATAATTGTTAAATAATTGTTTAACTGAATCGGGTTCACAACACTTAAACGTATTAAATATAATCCCCATATAGGAAACCGTCGAAAACGGGTCTGGCGTTACAGAAATGGAATATAATTTATAAAAAGGCTGGCATTTTTTAACAAATGTGACTAAAAGTGTTCCTAAGAAATAAAATAATAATAAAAATCCAATGAGGCATATAATAACTTTTTAGAAATGTTGTTAAAAATAATTAATGCCGACTGCGTTAATTTAGAGATATTGCATAAATTCATTAAAGTAACTTTTAACCGTTATTGACATTCGTTCCGTTGTAGTCGAGATAATCACATAATAAGATGACCACCAAATTTTGCCATAAGCAATAATGTTCATTATTTGAAAATATTGTCAGTACTTTCATAAATTATTCCATAGATGACGTTAGAACAGCATTACATGTTGGTGAAATATGAATTATCACTATATAATTATTTCTCAGCCATTGCCTAAATTAATTAAAAATAAATCATTAACTAACATTGACATTCGTTCTGTTTTTGGCATTCTCGCTCTTTTCAAATCTTACATCGTTTTTATTAACGATCATGTGGAGCCTGCCAGATTCATGGATGAGTATGTTATGGCTGGTACAACGAGACAAAATATGTACTTTGTTTTATCTTATTGGTTCAAAGAGTTTGTAAAAATAGCATTTACAAGCTATTATGAAATATAAAATATATATTTTCTTAAAAAATACAAGATTTCTCATTTGTATGATTGACGATTTAAATTAAAGTTTCAAGGAATTAATTTTTTTTCAGTTTCTCTGTTCAGCAGCGTTCATTTTTATTCTTTTCTCACTTGGGTCCAAAATTATATGGACTTTTTACAGTCTACTTTGTTGCATTTCAGATAGTTCGACATGAATCAAGTAGTTTTATTTGTTTACTATATTTTGTAGTTTGGTAGCAATAAAATTTGAACTAAATTTATATGGCAACTTATCATTTTTGCCAACAGTTTTATTTAGGTGAATTATTTAGGATTTCTAGCTGTATAATGATGTATTCACATGCGCAATTTGAGAAATATTACTGAAGGTTACTTTATTGAAATCAAAGTAGTAGTTGGGGCGTTACAAGAATAAAAATGGTACTTTAATAGAGAAAATGAAAAAAAAAACAATGAAATACCTTAAAGTTTCATATATTGGGTCAATCAGAAAAATTTGCATTTTTGCAAACCGAGTTACCATATCTTTTTGTCATTTGATGAAAGAGTATATTTTTTGTTCTTCTTCTATGCCATCCTCTGTACACATATGTAACATACTAATCCATGAAACAGACTTGATATAGTTGTCAGAAAAAAGCCACGTAAAATTCGTAAAGAGAGACATTTATTTTTACGATACAGAACAACTGCCGATGTCAGTAACAGTTTATTTCTAATACCCTCAAGCTATGGCCACAAAATTTAAAAAGCGATTGATATTGATTACTTTTTATAATCTTTTCTAAAAAGTTATGTACTTCCGTAGGTTTTTATTTCTTATTAATATTTGTAAAAATTATAATATATGCTCGTGTACGACAGTAGTTTTTTTCTTTTATGTTAGGATTACAAATAAGGTTTCATTTTTTGTCAGTGGCTGAATTATTTGGTATATCATAGTCTGAAATATTCCAGCATTTTAAAAAATTATGTTATGTTTTTTAACGAAATGCCCATTTTTGTCGATATCCGAAAGAATATTAAATTATTGTATATTAGTTACGTTATTATCAAATAAACAATTATTTTGTTCTAACTCTCGTCATTAAAATATTAAATAACTTTGTATGTCGATAGATGAAATAACTTTGTATATAGATTTTAAAATCTATAAAAGCAGCTCGAAATAGTCTACAATATATGTAAAAATATTGAACAAACGTGCTACTTTTCTGTTGAAATATTTTTCATCGATTAGTTTAATAGATATCTATGATCGAGTAGCAAAAAACATATTCAAATAGGCTTTGGTATAACGATTTTCAGATCGATGTATCAATAATGACTGGTATGGATAGAATATAGATAAGGTATTTAAATAAGATTGTTTCTAAAGTAATTTATAAAAACCATTTCATTAATGAGGGTTGCTATTGTGTATTGCAACCCTCGTTAATGATATAGTTGTTAGCAATCTTTTTAATGTTACTCGTTTTTATTATTGTACAATAAATTAGGCCTTTTTAAAAGATTAAAACCCGACTACGATAACATAGAATTTTACGAATTTTATTTTAGAATTGTACGTTTTATAGAGTTACTTCTCATTTTTTTTAAACTTATTTCTTTGATACATTTTGTAATGGATTCAGATAAATAAAATTTTGAAGCGGTCTCTCAAAGCCTTTTAATTCGTTTTTTATCCATTTTCTTGGAATATATTACCGGATGCTATTATATATAATTTAACACATAGAATAATAATAGAAGCCAGAAAAAATTTTCAGAATTTTTTCTGAATGTTAAGTAGAGCGGTGATTTTTTTGTCATGCAAAATATACTAGATGGATATTGATGAAATTTGGCCAGGAGCAACACATAAGAGAGAGAAAAAAACAAAAAATAATATATTTTTACTGATTACATGCCAATGAAATTGATGGTACAACTAGCATTACATATTTTTGTAGAGTACTCATCAAAACCTTAAGGTCTACAGTCTAGGGATCTAAAGGTCGATTCAAAGCTGGCATTTTCGATTTGTTATTTTCCACGTTAGAAAAAATGACAACTCTCAGCCGCCATATTGTCTCAGTCGTGACGTTACCTACTTAAGGACAACCCGGAAGGCTATGATCATTTAACAACACCTCATTTTTCAAAATCGGATCACCTCTTCCAGCTCTAGAATGTAACATCCGGTCATTGTCGGCTAAATAAATGCATACATAAATAGACTTATAAACACAATCTATTCATTTGCATACCGCAATCGTGTAAAAACCATAACATCTCCGTTATATGATTACAAGTTGAGTTTGTAAGGTATTTTCAGAGACGATACGAAGAACTTAAGGAAAACAAAAGTTTTCTTCCCACTCAAGTAAAACAAAAACCACGACATGATACACCGCGATAACGAAGTAGCTATATGTCGAGTTCTCGCATGTCAAGTTGTTTCTATTCAGTCAAAGTTAGGATAAAGATTTTGGGGTGTGTTCAAAGTACATACTAATCTGAGTAGATTTTAGTAATTATAAATATAAAACTTCTCTTAGTCATATATGAATGATTTATGAAGGGCAGAATCGAGGGCCTATGTAATAAAGGGACAAATAAAGTCTGGGTAAGGCGATATGTAAACAATGGGATGGTATTATAAAATAAACAGTAATTAATAAAAAACAATTATTATTAATAAGTAATTAATAAAAAAACAATTGTTGTTTAAATCATTCAATCTTACAAAATAAAACATGATGGCTAGGGTAAATAACTAATTAAAATCGATTTTTTAATACATGCTAGTAAAACAAAAGTGCTTGTCGCTTATGACGGTTTAAAAGTAGGGTTAAAAATATTTTTAGAGTGTTGTGCCTTGCGTGGAGACAGATAGGACATTGGTGTATCCGAATCATCTTTTACAAGTAATAACCCTGCATCAGTATCTGAACAGTCAGATCCGTCAACGGATACTTGTTGGTCTGGTAGTGATTAGTTATATGATGCCACAATTGTGCAATTGCTTTATCATAAAAACCCAAGTAGAAAAGAATGAACTGTCTTTGTAACAAAGGGCAGTCGTTAAGTATCATACCAAAAAAGTAGACGATAAGGTGTACTATATTTTATTTGTTGTTAATTCAATATTTAATTTACTTTATAAAATACTACCTCAAGATAAATATGTACTTAAATCAGTGCATTTTATTTTAGTTAAATCAGCGTATTTTAAGACTTTAAGAAAGGGGATGTTATGTACAAATGATTTATGGAGGAGATAATCAATGGTCTATGTAATAAAAAGGGTAGGTGAATGTGTACTTTGCTCGTTTTCTTCCGGGAGATCGGGCAAGGGATGTAAACAAAGGAATAGTATTAAAAAATAAATCGTGATTAACCAAAAACAATCGTGTAAATCATTTAATGTTACAAAATAAAATTTGTTTATTTGTTTGGTGCAATTTTTTCAACTCACGTATTTAATGGTAACGAGAAGAGGCAGAATCTTAGCATAAAAATATGTCTAAGAGAAATTAAATAAGATGACAACACAGACAATTTCGTTTCAGTAAAGTCCCAATCCAAATATGATATTTGAAAATTGTGTGTACACGGTTTACGAGATCCATAATACTGTGCGATGGGGTGATCGAGCATAAATCAGTTCGATAGCTATGTGTGATTGACAATTTGAACTCGCGAAATATAAACTGTTTATTTGATGAAAAGGATATCAATTATGGGACATCGGACATAATTTTAAAAATTTAACAAATGTTAAATTGATTAAATGAAAGCGAGCAGAAGTAATTTTTCAGAAAAGTAAAGAAATGTGAGCAGGATTTCCTATTTGGAAAATTCTGACCTTTTAACATTGTAGTAACTCCATAAATAATATAATTATAAAAAAACAGTACTTACATATTTTTTTAAGCAACGCATTATAGCAAATTCGAATAAATGGATTTTTTTTGCAATCATCGATACTTTTGTTACCATTTAGATGGAAATAATTAAATTGTTTATAATAAATATACTGGCAATAAAGGCTTGTCAATATTATTCCTTTAGTCATAAACTATTTCACAAATCCAGAATTTTTTAATATCTTTTTGAAATAAAGGGTTGGGACGAACATTTTCGACAGTTTTTTTCTCAAATCTTTATCGATATCAGTCTGCAAAAGTAATACCTCGTTGATATATTTAATTTTACGAATTATTACTTTTTAATAAACGCCACTCGACAACGTTTGAAAACTATTTTGGTAATATTATTAATGCCCCGAAATAATAGACTTTGGAACGAAAAGGTATATTTTTTTCGTTTCAAAAATAATTTCGGCTAAACAAACACAGATAAATACCGGAGTGAGATTGCAGGAGTTTTCGTAGGTGATGTCAAACATACTATGAAATTTCGGGAGTAAATACTTCAAACGTGTTATGAAATATAGCAAGTAAATATTTCAAACGTGTCACGAAATGTAGCAAGTAAATACTTCAAACGTGTCACGATGTAGAGTAAGGCACGACCATTTTTTTCGCGAACCTCTTTGTGTTGTGTATGGGATATCATTGGAAAAGTCTTTCAAAATAGGTTTGATGCTACATTTACTATTTTCATTCTTAAATTCCTTTTGAGAAATATTTAGCTTCTAATTAACAAAACATGTCTGCCTAATTTTTAAACCATAGATGCAAAGAAAGCCTGAAAAACTTCTTGGTACTAGCATTTTATTATAATTTTTATTAATATTATTTGGGTTAACTAACATCAATCATTTCAGATTCACACGAAGTCATAATATGCGTTTAATTTATAAAATATGTCAATTTAAAACCTTATTAATGTATAAAGCGTATTAAGCTTGCCAAACTTTGAGTTCGACCTTTCATACTAATTATTTGCTAACTTTAAAATAGGAAACTCCTTTAAAATGATTTGAGTTAAAGTTGATAATTATAAATTAATTCACAATGTTAACTAGCTAATATACAGACTAACTGGGCGTTCTTGATTCCTAAACAAAATGACGTTACTGGACGAAATCTATAAATTAGATAAAATTTTAATTTGCAATAAATTGTTGAATACTTAAAATATAAATTAAAAATTTTACTAGCAGACGGACAAACTGCTTTTCCTTCTTTTTCTCCGTTGTCATTATGCTTCTTCTTATACTGATGCACAAAATAAATTAACGCTGGTGCGATTGCGAATGGAAAAAGTATTCTGTTCGATTAAAATTTATATAACCATTTTAAAGAAATTTTTAACCACATAGTCTTCTAATTTAAAATTTTCATTAAACACTTTGGGTCGACATTTCCTAATTTTAGTTGTGTATTTTCCATAAAATTTTTGAAGGACACTAAATTGGGTAATCTCAATAAACATCTCTAATCCAAAGCCAGAATATAAATTTTCAAAATATAAACTAATTAAAATTATAAAAAAATATTGCTGAGACCCTTATTATCAACTGTAGTTGTAAATACTTATAGTTACTAAAGTTTTATATAGCTAGCATGTACTTGAGATTAACTATAGCTCTTTCAAACGATACCCACTATTTATGAGATTTCAGTGATTTTAAGAAAGTTCCATTTTTCTTTTTGAGGTTCAAAACCCTGAAAATGAAAAAAATGGCAAATGTAACCTCAAAGTTATATTAAGGGACCTATTTAATGATACTTTATTTAATGGAATGCATAATCAATACGAGAATTATAAATGTCCCATGTTTCATTATGGGACCTCGAAAATATGGGTATTTTTTGTTATAAATTTATTTGTCTACACAATGTGCAATGTTAACTAAATTAGAGAAATGTATAATTCCGCATAGAATTGGACATCATTGATTTTTGGATTTTTCTTTTGATCCGTGCTATAAGATCTTCCATTATGCCGCCTTTCTAGATCGAGCGGAAGTACTCTATATGTTTTGATTACCAGTTAGTAAGAATATTGTAGGAAAAAAATACTTTGTAAGGTTGTAGGCCTCACTATACGACATTAATTTTAAGTTGATATATCAAAAATACGTTGTAAGTTTGTAGCTCTCAGTATACTATATTAATTTATACGATATATCAAAAATACGTTGTAGGGTTGTAGGCCTCAGTATACGATATTAATTTCAAGGTGATATATTAGGTGTTTTTAAGAAAAAGGGCTTTGACAGATAGAGTGATGGATATAAAACCAATTAATCATATAAGGGTTTCATTTTTTTATTTTGAGGGACGGAACCTTAAAAATAGCCTTAATTCATTTTAGTCAGCTTTAATATAACTGAATTTAGACAAAATATAACTAAATTTAGACAAAATATTAAAAATTACTGAACATTGTGATCTTAAAACTCTGCGCACAAAATTTATTTATTAATATATAGATTTTTATTGGTATTCTTGTTCAATCAAATATGTTGGACAATAGCTTCAAGCAGCTAAACTGTGAACTGATGGTGAATCGAGCGTTATCACATTCCCGAGATTTTTAGTCGATCAGCAGAAAAAGCACCTGGTTAATAAGTAAGATATGTGCGTGCTCTTAAGACAGACATTATATTTGTGCAAGTTAGTGGTAACAGAAACTGACAAGCACGGACGAAAAAGAATACCACTCCGTTGGATTTTAATAGAAAATAATGAAAGTAATATTTAATTAATTTAATAACTTGCACATTTAATTGCAATAAATCGATTTTCTTTTCGACTTTTAGATTTCTGGATATGCAAGGCTTTTATGAAGGGAATGTTCGTAATTAAAGATAATTATCATTTCGTGCAAAAAAATTAGTTAATCGTAACACAAAACTATACGGTCTATTAGCTATTTAAAAAAAATACCGAATATATGGGTTTCCTCATATCGTGATCTTGAAAATACCGAAAATATTGCTTTCCTCATAATAATTACGTGATCTTGAATTCTCGAATATTTTCAGTTTATTTGATCGCTTCAGTTTGTTATTTATAAATTTTCTCCAATCAATTAACGTTTAAAAATTTTTGGAATCGAAGTGAATTCTAATATTTTTCATACAATAAAAAAACAAACTAAATAAAAAAATGTTTAATTTGTTTATTTGTTCTGGTTTATTTGTTAAACACGGGATCCTTATAATTTCATCATGTCTGAGTTCTTCTCCTTTATTTGTTAAACACGGGATCCTTATAATTTCATCATGTCTGAGTGTGTGTCGGTCCATCTATCACACCCTCGTAGTTTCTAATGTTTTAGAATTTAATAAGTATATCCTTCAGATAAAGATTTCAATTAATATGTAGAAAAAAATAATTTCTTTGTTTTGAAAGCCCCTCGCCTTAAAAAGGAGGATAAAACATTCACACACATTCGAAATGTAATCAAGTAATTGGAGATATGGGAATCCAATTTTATTAAAATAGGTTTTGATGAGTGTTTTCAAATACTATTATTTCGAGTAATACGAAAAATCTTACGTACGCGAAAATAATGCACGTGGAAATTACTGGACGATTAAGATTGCTTCCTTAGCATAAATTAATATGAATTATTAAAATACGTTTCCTTAGGATAAATTGATATGAATTATTAAAATATGTTTCATTACGATAAATTGATATGAATTATTAAAATATGTTTCGTTACGATAAATTGATATGAATTATTAAAATATGTTTCCCTAGGATCAATTGATATGAATTATTAAAATATGTTTCCCTAGGATCAATTGATATGGATTATTAAAATATGTTGTTCAATATTTAATTTAAAAAAAACACAAAAGGCGAACCGCCATATTAGAATCCTTATTTTTATTCAGCTATCAAATTTTTGTTCGGGCACGATGTAAAAATCTGTAAGATATACATAATTATATATTTAGTGAAGTTGCTACTTGACCCAACACGCACTTAACCAGACTTTTAATTATTATGAAAATTTATTTGTTATTTTAATTATTACAAAAATGCTTATTTTTCAAGTTATTATATTAAAATGCGGAAACCTGCAAAGAGGACCGTTATTTACAAAATTGCTTATTTTTTGTATAAGTTATTATTTATATATTAACATTTTATATTTAGGTTATCAATACGAAGTTGTTTCAGTCGCACCAGTTCAATAAAATTTTAACCGGTTATATGCACTTTAATGGGAAATATAGGAACACACATACAATAACACGATAAATATAAAATAATGATAAAAAATAATATAATAAAAATTAAAAAAACGACAATAATAAATTATAAAATATATAACCTTCGATCGCGATGTATAGCCGGATAATAAATTAAATAATAAATTTTAATTGATAAATTAAACGTACCTCGTACAGACATCAGTAACGTCACTTAGTTGCTTGTTAACAATAGACTGGCGATAGATGTGGAATAAATGACGTTAAGTGCAATTAGTGCAAGACGCAGTATTGCACAGTGCAAGCGCGCCTTGGCAGCCAGATCACCGCTTTGCGCAATGAGCCAAATTCGACAAGTTCGATAGAGATTGATGTCGGATGACGACGTCTATATCTTTCATCAGTTAATTCAATTAAGATTAATTACCACTGAAGAGGCTATTGATTAATTACCACAAAAGGGGTAATCAAACAGATATTAATTGATTCGATGAAAGCCACATCGCCGCATTTGACAGAGCTCCATGTCAGAGGGAAGATAACTTTACCTTTTTTTGGATAATTAAATCTTAATTACTTGCTGTTGAAGAGGTAATTGTTAATCGATTAAAGGAGATCAGTGAAAATTGGCTTGGAGTTGCAGAAATAGAATAGAATTTAATAAAAAGGCGAATTTTTTTAGAATATGAAAATATTAAACAATTTGACGAGTGATGATGAAGAAAGAGCAAAGAATAAAATCAATTTTGCTGCCGAAATATAAAACAAAAAATATATCTTCAAAATCCACATATATTATATTTAAATATATCAAGATTTATATAATACGAAATAAAAAATCTAACTAAGTACATAATCACTTTTTAGTAACGTTTACAAAAAATAATCAGTAACGTTTGTTCTATTTTAATGCTTAGCCACTGCCCATCTACATCTCCCATTTGTTTCATCTTGTTGTTTCAAAGAGTTTTTGTAGAAATAGGATCTACAAATTTATGAAAAATAACTTAATTTTCCGTACAAAAATTTAAGATATCTTATTTCTCTTATAGACGATTTAAATAAAAAAATAAGGTGCTTTTCATTTTGGCCGGAAGACAATATCATTTTTATTTTTGTGTAATAGGGGAACTCAATAAAATTTTTCCAGCGCGTCTTTTATGTTAGATTACTCTATGATATTTTATCTTGTTATATTTTTACATTTACAAAGTGAAAATCGGGCGTATCAGATTTTTATTCTTTAATTCTTCTGTATTTATTTATCGAGCCATATCTTACTATTTATTTTGTTTTAGTTTATAATACAGGTTGTATATTATATTCTAAGTGGTCTAAAATAATACAGACAAAATAACCACCAAACCAACCCGTTTTTAAATTGAAACTGTGTTTAGTGTTAACTTATGATATTCGCGTTCAAATAACTAAACAATAATATTACAAAAGGGACAAAATTTTCTATTTGCGGTGAAAATGGGTAGAGAAAGTAAAATTTAATCGAGGCGAGGAAAAAGGTTGTTTACTCGTATGTGCGTGTATACTCGAATATGATGTTAAACTGGTAAACAATAGCGTGTACCAAATAGTCTACAAAGAAATTATACGAATTATAAAAGTCCGAAAACAAGGCAGCATACACACGTGTATTAAGATCAGGCTAGATTTCAAACGAATTCTCTAACAACCACTGAATTTTAAATAATTAACTCTATTTATAACTGAAATTTAATAAATACTATAAATATCTCGCATATCGTAAAGTTTGTATTAATAATAATTATAAACACGAAAATAGAATGCTATATATTGAAATTCGGTATTAAATTCTTTATCGTTTGTAACCCTCAAATTTATTGGTACACGTTTAATTTACGAAAATAAGTTATTCAGCTATATAAACCTTTTTCACACTATGACACATCTTTTGCGACGAGTTTCTCTGCTTGTAATGGCAAAAAAATTATTTAAAAATTTAAAAAAATTGCCATTTATGTGTTTAAGATTTTTTTTATATTTTAAGTCCAATATTATAATTTTTTATTGATAATTTAATTCACCAATTAAAAAAAAACATCCTATCTATAACTTGACATTTTATTTATTTAATGACAAGACCAATTTTAAAAGTTATACTTTTGGTATAAAATTTTACATAAAAAAATCAACATTTTCTGTAATTAATACGAAATGTATTAATATTCGGTTTAGTACAAAATTCTGCTGAAAAAATCAACGTTTTCTTTAATTAACACATTTCGTACATTATATAATTTGCTAAAAGTATGCTGTATATAAATTTAGCACAAAAGCCGTGCCTGAAGATATCACTAGTCGCGCATAACTTAAATATAAATAATTGAAAATCAATAAAAAAATACGCAATAGTCGCCAAATCAAAAATATATATGAATATAAACTGATTCATCAAGAAGCAAAAAGAAATTATTGCGCGGATAACAAAAATATAAATAAACGAAAATCAATAAAGAAATACGCAATAGTCACCAAATCAAAAATATATATGAATATAAACTGATTCATCAAAAAGCAAAAAGAAATTATTGCGCGGATAACGAAAATATAAATTAACGAAAATCAATAAAGAAATACGCAATAGTCACCAAACCAAAAATATACATGAATATAAACTGATTCATCAAAAAGCTAAAAGAAATTATTGCGCGGATAACGAAAATATAAATAAACGAAAATCAATAAAGAAATACGCAATAGTCACCAAATCAAAAATATATATGAATATAAACTGATTCATCAAAAAGCAAAAAGAAATTATTGCGCGGATAACAAAAATATAAATAAACGAAAATCAATAAAGAAATACGCAATAGTCACCAAATCAAAAATATCTATGAATATAGACTGATTCATCAAAAGCAAAAAGAAATTATTGCGCGGATAACAAAAATATAAATAAACGAAAATCAATAAAGAAATACGCAATAGTCACCAAATCAAAAATATCTATGAATATAAACTGATTCATCAAAAGCAAAAAGAAATTATGTGTCCCAGTTTACGCATAGCGGGAAATAAAATATTTTTTATGTTGCGAGATGTTGCGGAATTCCGGCGGCGCGTCACTCGCGTGCAGCTCGCAACTTTACAGTTTTGTTACCCCTATATGTAACGTCCGACACGCACGGACTTTATGTTATTTATGTTTGCATCTATATATTCATATACATATACAAACTACGAAAATATTGCCTTTTTATTCATATGTTCATTTACTGTCCAGATGAAATGAAAAAAATAAGCTCCTCAAAAATTTTATTCAAATCGTCTATCGGACATATGAGAAATATGTTTTTTTTTAAAATAGTAATAATACAGATTTCTAATTATCAATATTTCTCACAAAATGAAAATATATATCAACAAAATGAAAAAAGTGCCTGTGTTGTATCCTCCGTACACAGATATAACATACTGATGTTCGAAACGCTACAGTGCTTTTGAAAAAAATCATATAAAACTCAAAAAAGCAAAAATTACTTCAACAGAACGAATATCAATGTTAGTTAACAATTTATTTTTACAATTAAATACAACTACGTGATGTAGTATTATTTCTAATTTCTTTAAGTTCTTTACCACGACCTAGGTTTCGTTGTATTACGACATCTTCAGATGGGCAATTAGCAAAGTTGTAATAAATTTAAGCAATGGCTTCAAAGGAGATCGGCAAAAGCCCATACAGTGTTGGCCCAAATGTTACAAAAATAAAAATGACACTCAGAAATAAAGAAAATGAAAAAAAAACAAGGTTCATGAAGTTTTATTTAAATCCTCAATCATAGAAATGTGAAATCTCGTATTTTATTATGAAGAATAAGATTACTTTTCACAATGGTTTGTAAATGCTATTTCTACGGATCTCTTTGAACCATAAAGATGAACCCAAGTTCCGATTGTTTTTCGGTGTATCCTCTATATACATATGTAACATACTAAACCATGAAACTAGCAGGTCCGACACGATTATCGAAATAATACACGTAAAACTCGAAAAGAGTAAAAAAGACATTCGTTTTTACAACTACTAAGTGAATGGCAATATTAGTTTACAGTTAATTTTCAATTAATTTAGACAACGGCAACAAATAAAAAAAACAATCTGAAAAAGATATCATGATTAAAAATGCTTAATATATTAAAAATATAATATATGAGCGTTAATGAAGGTTTTTCGTTTTGTATTGGGATTACAAATTGTATTCTATTTTTGGCCTTTTCCTGATTGTCAATCTCTGAATGTTTTGTTTCTTCATGTTCTAAAAATACTAGATTTTTTTAAATTATATTCTTTGTTTTAACTAGGTAGACCCGTTTTTGCCGGTCTCCTTTAAGTAATAGCTTAGGAATAAATATATAGTGATAATTCTACATTTCACCGACATGTAACGCTATTCTAATGTCATCTATAGGTTAATTTATGTAAGTATTAATAATATTTTTAAATAATGAACATTATTATTTATGACAAAATTTGTGGATAATCGTATTATGTGTAATAACTTTAAAGAACTTAAAGTTTAAAGACTTTCAAGGATTATTTTTGAAACATAATTCAAAATTAAATATACGCAATAAACGATAATATTTAAATAACTGTCAGCCTAAAGACATACTGTGGTTTGCCAGCCAAGTTCGCGCGGGTACATGTGTGTTTCTTCACATGAACCATTTTAAGCCATATTTCGCAAGCTCAAAATTTTTTCTCCATTTAGCTAGAAATACTAAATTTATTTTGCCAAGCTTATTTCATAGAAAAGTTATCTCATAGATATTTATACCAAAATGATCTCATAAAAAAGTCACGCTTTATCCTTCTGACATTTAAATATATGTCTTCCGAAAATATCTTACTTTTAAAAACCTACTGATTGTTTCACCCGTCAAAACCTGGTATGGTAGGTATTAATTTCCCTTTGAGCTAGAAACTTCAAATTATTCTCAATAATTTGTACTGTGAATAAAGTAAAAAGCTTTAAAAATGCAATTTCGTCACGGGAGTCTGAGCTAATAAGTAGCTAAGATTTTTAATCATTTCAGGTACGCAACTGGCGTTTTTATGGGATTCTAATAAAGTATTAGTACAAAATAATTCCAAAATATTAGCTTTAATTTACCGGTATTAATAATTTATATAAAATTAATATATTCTTGTGAAAAAACGATACATTATACAAAATGACTAGCAGAAATAAGAGTAAGTGTGTAAGAGACCTCAAAAAAATATTTCCCGAACTTGGAAAAATTAATCGTCAAAATTATTCGAATTATATAAATAAGCCTACAATAGGGTATTTGAATATATTTTTTATTACTAAAATCGTATAAGTAATAATATTAAAAGCGGTTAAAATAAATATATCGTACCTGGGACTTTTCATTACAAAGTTATAATGACTTAAAAACTGACGAACTACGATTCCTGCGAAAACGCCCCATACAAAACACAGCTGGTTTATGACGTCACTGGCAAGTTATTTAGCGTTCATTATAAGGGAGTTTATAAAATGTTTTTAGTATGTCGTTAAATATTGCGTTTAAATTACATATTGCATATTATAATTTTTTAATTTTTTTGTGTGGAAACTAAGTTCTTAATAATTTTTCAATTTAAAGAAAAAAAAATTTACACTTTTTCTATTTAGAAGTATCGATTAGTTGCTTGTTATATGCATTATTTTTTCATCACAAGGTTTTTTTAAACCTATTCTGCAGATTTACAATATTTTTACAAAAAATATCAACATCAGTCAAATACCCTATTGTGATATTTTCCCTGAAAAATGTATTTTAAGTTTTGGATCAGTTTGGTTTCAGTTTTGAATCGTTTATCTTGCCAACACAGTTATTTGAAGTTGGCTATATATATGTGGTGCGTTTCAATGTTACGCGTTTCGATTTCCGGAAGTTAAACATCATGAAACATTATTTTCAACCTGTGACATACATTAATCAAATAATTTACACATCCTAAATACCCCATTGTATTTGATTTTTATATACTATCCCTAGAAAAATAAGTATATATATATATATATATATATATATATATATATATATATATATATATATATATTAATTTGAACTTTAGAGATTAATAGGAAACGTAACGCGGGTGTTGCGTTGCACCCATGTTGAAGAATTTTATACCTACATCGTTATTTCAGCAACCCTTTGACAGGTTTTAATCCATAATGCTTGTTAACTTGCGAGCCCTACTATAGCTAAAAATGATCACAAAAAGGATGTATATGGTTCACAGAAGCGAAATTCTCGCTAGGCCTAGCACCTGAGAAATACCATAACGGAAAGTATCGGGAAATCACGGAATTTATTCAGCATTCGAAGAACTGCGATTTTTTTCCGGTATTGGTATTTTTGGGAATTCATAATTTCATTCTATAAAGTATTTTCAAATGGTTTAAAGCGTTTGGAGCTAGATATGCTAATGCTAAAACGGAAGGAGTGTGTTGGAGAAAGACGCATGATTCTTCTATTGATCGTTCGTTGCTTGTCTAATTTGTCGCTGACATTGGAAAAGGACTGTTTTTATAGGGTTCCGCTATAGCTCCTGTCCTATACAGGACATTAAATTAGTTATTTGAGACTTTAATGCCAAGATTGGAAGAGAAAGGTTTGTCAGATTCCATGCTACTGGAGGAAGTTTTCATGTGAGACCAGTGGAAATGGACAGAGAATATTTGAGTTTGCTGTATCGAAAGATGTTTATTGCTAGCACAGCATTTCCACACAGGAATATATACAAGTACACTTGGCAATCACCTGATGGCTTAATTATTAACCAAATAGATCTCATACTAGTGGATAGAAGACATCGTAGCAACGTGATAGATGTAAGAAGTTACAGAAGTGCTAGCGTGGATACCGACCATATTCTAGTCTTGTCCAAGGTCACATGGAAAATATGTAAAAAAATTATCTCAAAAAAGAGAAGCCTGACCTTTCTAAATTAAAAGACTCAAGTATTCTAAAAAAAGTGCAAGCTCAAGTTATCTCAGGACAAACAGAAACGAAATAATGATGTTAGCTAGTACTCCATAAAATAAATAATAGCAAGATCTGCACAAGATACACTCCCAGAATGGAAACCTGGTACCAGAAATGACTGGTTTGACGACGAGTACAAAGAAGCCACTGAAAACAAAAACAAGGCATATAATAGAAGATATAAGAATAGAAGAAAACAAGACATATATTAAGAATTAATATGGCAAATAAATGCTTCTTTGGACTGAGAAGACAACTGAGGTCTAAACTCATCAGTCGGAAGACTAAACTAAAAGTCTATAAAATACTAATTCTACGAGTCCTATTTTATGCAAGTGAAATATGGACCCTAAACGTAGACAACATCGATCACTCGACACATTTGAGCGAAAGCTCCTCAGAGCTATTTTTGTCCCAGTGCAAGAAGAGGGTAGATGGAGAAGCAGATATATTTTTGAACTGTATAAACTTTACGGACAACCACAAATTATCCAAGTAATCCGTAGTAACAGATTAAGATGGATTGGTCACATGTGGAGAAGCTCAGAGGATAATCCTATTAAAATCCCGAGGATACTCGACCAAGATGTATATAAGTTTTGGACATAAGTAATTGGAAACGAGTAACAATTGTTAGGAGACGCTGGAAGGAGTGCGTAGTAGAGGCAGCCAAGGCTTGTAAGGGGCTGTTGCGCTTGTAAAGAAGAAAAAGATACATATTAACCCGCGCATATTACAATAGCAAAAACTCAAAAATATTCATTTAAAAACTTGAGAGGGACAAATTAAGTACTCGAATTTTTTTAAAATTATTTATATAGCGCGGGGTGTCGTTGGAAAGGACTAATTATCAGGGTATCAAAAATATTTTTTGTTAATTTTAGGTATTATATCTTCAGAGATATACGGGAAATATGCAAAAAACTAAGTTATCCCTCTTATTTTCAACACTACTCAACCTAAAATTATTACAAATATATAGGCTTTTAGAAGCTCACGCAAAGTTTCTAGGAAAACTATGGCGAGGTTTCGAGCTTTTATATTTTTTGTGAAACATGTGACGTAGAAACTTAAAAGTTGGTTAGTAATACACCTTATAAAGCCAGATATTTTGCACATATTTTACACCACCATTTCTTTAAAATTATCATATAAAAATGAAAATGGATATAACTAAAGGTCTTTAAAAATAATTTTTTCTCGTTTTTTGTGTCATGTGGAGTATCATTTGAAAAATTTGTTATGAGGAATCTGAAAATATTTTTGTCACAATTTTAATTAAAGAGACATTCTAAAAAATATGCCAAAATTTGGCATACCGCCCACTTATATCCGAAACTTTTGAGTCAAAAATTCTGAAAAAAAGGTTGATAAAACCTGACTAGAAGATTACAGAAGAACCATAACGATTATTACTAGTTCTTTTAATTTTTTAAACATACACCATGTATTAAGCCCATGAATAATATAGTATATAAGAGGTTGCATAATATTTAAGTTGCAAAATATTAATAAATACGTTGCAAAATAGTAAATAGCGTAACAGAAATACTAACCACGTTTAAATGTTTATAAGTATCGCAATGTGTACGGAACTCTTGTTTTGCGTTTTTCACACGTATTTGGTAGATTTTTATAGGTTGCGGAGACACGCGATTATCGCGTGAGCAAGAATCAATCGGAAAGAGGTGACCTCTTTCAGTATACTTACTTTTTAAAGTAATTCATAATATATTTTTTTCTTTATGCAATAGAAAATAGATTAGGACGGTGATTACTTAGAATTGCGTATTCGCTATTAAAAAATACATCCGAAGAAAACATAAATCAAACGTTAAACTTCCGTTATCTAAAAAAGTTCTTATTTATCATAAGCTTTTGTCCGGAGCTCCGCTCGTGTAAAAATTTTATATCGGACATACTCGGAACTTGCATTATTTTTTTATTCACAAAAAACCTTCCAGAATAAATAACCTAGACCGAAAGTCAGACAGGCAGACGTTGTATGTTGTACAAAGATAAACTATTTATCTTCAAAATTCAATTGAAATTTAAGTTTCGATTTAGAATATGTTTTCTTTATTTTATGTACATGACATTATATACAGTCTTATCATTATATGGTTTTATCATTATATACAGTACTGTACGTAAAGTACTTATGAGATATTGGATTTTGAAGTCTTCAAAAATCCAGGGATAAATTTAAAGATGAAAAAGTGTCTATTGAAAAATATTCCAAAGTATGTTAAAATCTGTTGAAACCACCAAGGGTTAACTTCAGAAACATTTGGGGACAGAACAAATTTAAATGGAAAACTACAAAAAGATGGGTCTCTATTTCCTGTACGTGTTTTCATATTAGATGGCACATAATAATTTGAGATGGTAATATCTTCTCATTCAAGTTAACTTTCACCAATAATTTCAAAAGATATAGACATTTATGGATACTAATTTACACCTGTTTACACGTACTAAACCTATTTTTGGGGGTTCCGTAGCCAAAACTAGCAAGTCTTAAAGCTTCGCCATGTTATCTGTCTGTCTCCTTATTTGTACATCTTAACCTATTAGCGTTATAAAGGTGAAATTTGGATGGTAATACATATTTATAACGCCTACAAAAATTGTGAAGTAAATCCTTAATAAATAATATTTTATATGTAAAATGGAGTGAACTCTTTTCGTATATCCCATTGTGTAATGTACTGTTGAATAAGTCTTTTTAAAAATACTAAGGGTATGTCATGATAATTCTTAAATGCAGGAACTGCTTACGAAATATTAAGCTCAAAATGGTGGTTTTTTTGAAGAGTTCAATGTTTTCACACCCTACTAGCTAAACCGCTATTTGTGAATAAATTAAAAGTATTCATAGCAGTAACATATATAATGAAATTGAAAGAATCACTGCTAAGTAGGTCTCTACTACTACTTGTGAGTAATAGTCGACCGACTTATGACAAATAGTTTGGTCCGTATAAAGTTCATAGAAACTTCGTCGAAGTAACTTAAAGCAACCGCGAGAATAATTTTGTATTTTAAAAGACCACATCCAAATAACTTAAATCAACTGCGAGAATAATTTTGTATTTTAAAAGACTGCATCTAAGTAACTTAAATCAACCGCGAGAATATTTTGTATTTTAAAAGACCGCATCCAAGTAACTTAAATCAAACGCGTGAATAATTTTGTATTTGAAAAGACCGCATCCAAGTAATTTAAATCAACCGCGTGAATAATTTTGTATTTTAAAAGACCGCATCCCAGTAACTTAAAACAACCGCGAGAATAATTTTGCCTGAAAAATAAATATTAGGCAATATATTTATAAATTTACGTGGTGAGAAATAATATTATTTCAATATGCTCCATATTTTTACGTTTGCTAAAGGTAAAGTAGGCAATATATTTACTTTGCGAAATTTTAATATTTGTAATAATTTAATATAAATCCTAAGTACCCTTAAGTGTTTATTTAGTGCGTAAATGTGTAAAACCCTTGTAGTGTGAGTTCCACATATTTTTTTCGTATTTTTTCGATTTCGTTTAATTAAAATAAAACAATAATTTTTACTTCATTTTACGGAACAGGGGTGAAGACTTGAATACGCCTTACGATTTTCAGTTTATTTTTCGGAATATAACGCACCATGCGTTATAATTTTTTTCAAATATATTATTTTAAATAAAGGTATTACTCACACAGACGGATGTACAAATAAAAACATTAGTGTTCCGTATTTACCGAATATGGTATGGAAGTGAAAAAATATTTACAATTATAAATATATATATATATATATATATATATATATATATATATATAAATATATATATATATATATATATAAATATATATATATATATATATATATATATATATATATATATATATATATTTCGTAGATATTTTCAGGAGTAACAAATATGACATAACTCCTTGGAGTCCCTTGAAATCTGATGAATCTGCGATACACGCCGGCGGAAGCAAAGGAAAAAGTATTTTATGAAGAGGTCCTATCTTTTAACTTTTTATTCAAATCTGTCTACCTGTAATAAATAATTAATGATAAACAATTGCATATTTTGGAAATGTCGATAATACATATTATTATTTTTTTAAATATATAAGCGAAAAGGCTTGTTACTACAAAAGAAAACTCAGCGATAAAAAAAATTTACAAAAATCAAATTTTATTTACTTACAATGTAGGTATTTAAAAAAATTGAAAGACGTGATTGGAAATAGGCCTATCAAAGTTTACTTACTAGTCTTACAAACATCACGACACTATAATCCACCCGTTTTGTTTGATGTTAGTCGCTTTTGTATAATAAAGGATATATGTCCTTTTGTGTATATGACCTTTAGTCATTAAAAGAGGTATGTAGTTGCTTAATGTACATTTTTGGTGGAGAAAACGCAACTCAAACGAACATAACTAAATGACACATAGTTTCCATAGAATTTTCCCCGCTGTGACATTAAAAACACGCAAGGAATCGAGAAATATCGGTAAAAACGACGTTTGCACTCAAAATGTGTTAATAAAAATTTATTCATCCAGAAAAAAATGAAAAATTGTTTATGCAGCTTGAAAGAGTTGCAAAACAACATAATCTAGATGTTTTGGCTTAACTTCGACAAGGAGGTCTTCCATATTAGGGAGATCCGACACCATTAACAAAAGAGAAGTGTACATTAGAGATTATATTACAAATTGTTTATCTCAATGGCATGGTAGGGACAACAACTTACCTCACACAGTAAACTATCTGTTTTATTAGTTTGTCCTTGTTGCTTCAATTTAGGCAAACCTCCTTGTGTTTGTGTAATTTTCTGATTAACAGTTTTAAGTAAGTTCAAGAAGTTTACTGGTTGTAAGTGCGAAGTTTTGGGGTCTGGGATCTAAATTGAAAAGCAAGATACGTCCTCTGTTAAGTACCTTATGGGATCAAATTAATACAACAAAGTTTCGTTTTTGTCGCAAATTTAAAGGTGAAAATGGTATTATATGTATGTTTTTGTTTGTACTGGTATCGAACTATTTAGTCGACGTCTATGAAATAAACTTGGGGCAGTGTGACTTTTTCGTTTCTAATGAATGTTGAAATATTTATAATAAAATAACCGCTAGAAGGGTCATCTTAATGAATCGCATAAGACCTGAGTTATCTTATAATTTTTATCATTCCAGGTTCTTTATGCTCTGAGTTTCGTTGGCTTTCTGAATTGTATATTATTCGATTGAAGGTTTGACAAAATATTATACTTTATCATGAGGTGTTGTTAATTATGGAAGTGGTGTGAAAATAATCCAATATACAACCAAATATGGAAGCAGACAGCAGATGCATCAGATACATATAATGTGATTGGATGGACATATCTTAAAAGTGTTTAAACTTACTATACGACAGAAAAAGAAAATTGTTTTACGTGAAATTTCATAAAGATCATAGTTACCATAATAGTAATTTTAATTTCCATCACAGATTATAAAAACTATGATTAGAGTGGCGGCGAAAGTATTAAAATCTTATTTAATAGCACATAATGAAATCAAATTTTTTAATAAATTTAAATGAGTATTAACACCAACAATTATGTATGACAATGAATCATAGATGGTGTTCAAGCACTAATGTATAAAGTGCGCGTAAAAACGCAAACGTTTGAAGCGAAAGTTCTATGTTTTGAAAGTATATTGCCAGGTTTGGAAAGATGAGCGAAATTATTGATCTCTAAATATTCGTTTATCAATTTACATTGAATTTCAAGGAAAAATATTTTAATTGACTTTCGTATAATTATGCCAACTTTTTATTTCATAATAAATATGTAATAGACTTTTTTAAATCTTACAATCCATATTTGTCTATTCTTTTAACGATTTATTATTATTGAATAATAATTTCTTTAATTCATTCGTAATCCATTAATACAAAAGACAATATGCTCACTAGTTTTTATAAATAAATAAGTAAATTAATATAATGTTTATATATTAGTGCTCAGCGCCATCCGCGATCCATAAACTTAAAAATTAACTTCCATAAACATCGTAGACTACATAAAAGTTTGTTAGTTATATCGCGCTAATGAAATGTTTATGTCGACTAGTATATATATACATATACGGTTCAAATATATTATCAATGTCACTTGCTTTGGTAATACATATGAGACTAAAATTAAAGCGATACAGAGTTTATCATGGCTCCCGTGCGAGTATAAACACACAAAATAGCGAGGGCGTTCCACATTGTAAATGTTATGCTTCACTGGAGACGCACCTTGACAAGTTTTATGCACTATCGCTAGCCGCTAACATAGCCTTATTTCCATCACGTTTTTGTGACGCAATTTGATCCACAAACCAGTTTAAATCGTCTTTTGATGACTTTTCGTTATCAACATTCTACGTTCAGTTTAATTAGTTTTCCTTCGTAATCATTCTAGGGAAAATTTATGACGTAATAAATGGCTGAATAAGGTTAAAGGTAATAATAAAAACGAATTACTAAAAGTGTGATTTGATGACTATATAGTAAATGAACTAAAGATTATTTTTTCGCCTAGTGGAGACGCCTTTATAGGTACATGAACAATTATGTATACAGTTACACCATTACCGTCTAATTGATATATTTTCAACACAGGAAGGTAAATCTCTTTCCTCTTTCGTTACTGACTTTCGATTTGCCATCATCTTAATCTCATTCTGTAGTTTGTTTACATAATGATCATATTAAAAAAAAATTTGAAGTGAAACTTTTTTTAGGCGCGTTGAGCAATTTTCGATAGCGGAAAATCTTAAGGGTTCGCGTCAGACATATATACTGTCTACTGCTCTGGCACCGGACTGGCGCACGCGCAATGGCCTGTGTACACTTGAACACGTATATACACCAACACATTGTATATACCCGACTGTATGATGTGCGCGTTGGACGCTTTTGGGTGGGTAAAATGTTGTGAATCGCGTCACCGACATGCTAGATAAATGTTGTGAGTCGCGTCTCTAACTCGGAAACGGAATGAACTATATACAGAATTCAACGAAAATCAGCTAAAATGATGCCTGGCCATACAGAACTAGAAAATAATTTTTAAAATAGCCGTACCGGCTTTTTTAAAATAGACAAAAACATTTAAATTATAAAAAACTTAACAATTCAACGATTAACAAATAGGATATATTATAAAATTTAAAAAAATGTAGCTATAATACAAGCCAAAAAAGCTATCTTCATGAATGCATATATATTATGTTTCTGTTATATCAAGAATTGTTGATAAAAAATAAAAATAACAATAAAACTCTAACGAAATAAAATATCTATTTAGGAATTATTACAAGAAGTAAACAATACAGACAGTCTTTTTTATTTGGCTTACATTAATTAAAAATAAACTGTCAACTGACATCGACATTCTTTTCGTGTTGTCAAAGTGTTTGTCCTTTTCGATCTTTTCGAGTTTTATGTGGTTTTGTTCTGCGATCTTGTCGGGCTTGCATGTTTTTTGGATTTATGTGTATGGACGATACAACGGGACATAATCTGCACGTTTTCCTTTTTTTCATTTTGCTAGTACAAAGAGTTGCGTAGAAATAGCATTTATACTCTATTATGAAAAATAACCTGAATTTTCATTGAACTATTATGAAAAATAACATGACTTTTTATTAGATATCCATCATTTGTTTGATTGACGATTAAAATAAAACTATTATGAGGTTTTTTTTGGATTTTCTCTATGAAAAACAGGAATTTTTGCTCATGTAACACCTGGACTTAACACCATTTGGACTTTCACAGTATATTTTGTCCTTTGCACAAATATGTTGTGCTTTGGCCCAAAATAAATATTGTAAAACCATATGCTTTGTACCGCCTTCCGAAATTTAATTCGGAGTCGACGGTACAATATCGCCATTTGTATTTAAAATTAATTATTAATATTGTATTTAAAATTAAAATTTCGGGGTGTTTTTAAAATATAATAATGTGGGAGATAATTAAAGTAATAGTTTGTAGAACTCTCTTTTACGATTTTTATGTCACAAATTAGCAAAATAAGGAGGGATTTGTAATTTGTTTCTCATATTCTATATTTGAACAACGGATATAAACAATGTTTGTGTGTAATAGTTTTTTTAAAAGTAATTAACAATATAAATATGTAAAACATTTCTTTTTCGTCTATGAAAAATGAACTAGACAACATATTTACATAGCAAAAAATAATATTAATTTCTGTAAATAATGCAGTAAAAATGTTATGTGATTTTACATGTTTAAAACTTCCTATCTGTGTGCAAAAGGCAATAAGTAGGAACTTGTAAGGTATCTCTCGTATTCTTTATTTGAACAAAAGATACTAAAAATGTTTGTTTGTAATAGTTTATTTAAAAGTAATGAACATTATATATAGGTAAAACATTTTTTTGAGTCTGTGAAAAATGTACTAGGTAATATATTTAAATAGCGAAAAATAATATTAGTTTTTGTGTATAATTTAATAAAAATATTACGTGCTCTTACATATTTAAAATTTCCCATCTGTGTGCATAGGATCCTCCTAACAGGCGTTTTACACGTACTTAACATTATATATATATCTGTGTGTGTGTGTATGTAAGTATTGTGTAAATATCTATAATATGTGTCAATTGTGCACATTTAAATTTGTAAGTAAACCATTTTTTTTCCTAAAACACAATAGGATTGACGGAAATATTTTTAATGCCAAAGTTTGGAAAGATGTTTAGTATCTACAAAATTTCACTTATGCATATTTCATATATGCATATTTTTACTTTATTCGTTTCTATGGTTCCAGGTCTAAAGAATAAAAAAAAACAAACTCTTAGAAGTAAGCACTTACGCGTACGTGAAAACCGTTTGGAGAAAAGCATGAAAATTGGCATAATCCTAAAATATTTTAACTTACAAATATTTCTAGAGTCAACGCTCAAAAATGTTTGTACAGAAATTATAAGGAGTCAAGGGGATAGGATAATTCTGGAGTAATTCCAGATATAATATGCATCAACCCCCACTCTAGCTCCGAAACTCCCGATATCAAAATTATGAAAAAATAGCGTCACTATATGTTTATGCAAAGTTTACCGAATAACTATAGAAATTCTAAATCTTAAGATTTATCTAGAGAATTTTACAATATTTTTAATCTCGTGAAAGATATATTACGTACGAAGATATATTTTAAAATAATTTAAAAGAAATACTATGTATCTTTAAGTGTTTACACATGCCCAGGTGTGTACAAAACTTCTAGTGTGAGTCATACTCTTACTTAGGTTTATTTTGGTTTGAGATTTCGTTTATTGATGGAAAAAATGAAATAATCACAAATCTCAAGATAAACAGCAGACTTTATTCGTGCATACTTAGTTTAAAACAATATGTTTCTTTAAAATAATTAATTACAAATTAGGTTTGTACAACTTGTACAAATTTGAAAAATGTCATATAACTTTGGCATTGAATAGAAAATGTCATGCGAGATATCAAATTCTGACTTTCAACTGTCTGTAATTTCTTTACACGATAAAACAAATTAACACAGTTCTGCTAAACTTTATATCTAAAGTCGCACTTTTACGCAATGCCACTCAGAGCAGCAATCAAGAAGCTTACTGAACTACGTGAAAGAAAGCTCACTCCCGCGGGATTCGAAAGCGAAAGCTTTCATAATTGTGAAGCTTATGTAGACAATTCACGTCTCTGAACTCGGATATTTATCAAAAAGTTGACACCTAACATTAAAATTCTGTGTTGGTTCCCCCATTTTATGAAGAAATGACGTGAAAACACAAATCTTGAAACTGCCGTACCATCAACAACAATAATAAATGGTGACAATTATCGAATTGTGTCAACTATATTACTACAGAGAATATATTAATGGTATGCGAGGGTCAATCAATACTAATAGCAGGTATTTGTTTATATATTACATATAGATAAGGAAATTTATTAGGTATCGCATCTGAATAGGAATCTTTTGTCTGATATAACGCACTGTGCATTCCTCTGTCATGATTGAACGTGTGCAAACGTTTGGTTACTTACCTTTTTTACTTCCTACCGATTCGTTTCTGGATATACTAAGTTTCCATCCTCTGCAACTCAGAAGAACCGTTGCGCGTATGATATTTATCTTCCAGCTATTAATAGGAAAAATCATGTACTCTGTATTATTGAGTAAACGTTCGTTCTTAGTACTTGACAATTTCCTGTGCTCACGCATCATTGCCTTTTTGCCATACCACTCTCTAGGAGCAAACTATATCGAAACTCTCCAGTTTCCCGCGGTATTCAAATGCTCAACTACCTAATTGGGGTCCCACGAGAGTGTGATTTGTTTATGTTGATTGACAGTAAATTAATACTTCTTGTGTACTTTTGTGTTCAGGTTTAATCTATAAGTTTACACTTTTGTTAAGCCATTAATTGACATTACGAATAGGTTACATGTAATGTACCGATAAATGTATTTGTAAGTAAATAAATGAACAACCTTCTCCCGGTAACAAATCAAAATGAAATATTAGAAAACATTGACCATTATCAATTTAGGGAAGATAATAATTTGCGCCATATGTTCAATCAAATGGGAGAAGAGTTGCCTAATGGAAGAACACATTCCTCCATCCATATTGTAAGTGATTTGAAGTTTAGTATTTCGTAAACGTGGCATTAAATTTAAAAAAAATAGCGAATGAAACTTCAATGTCATTTTAAAAGGTGTTTCTAATAATATCCCACTCAGGGTTGCCTTGATTGGAAAATAAATGCGAAAGAAAATATTTTATAATAATTTTGTTGTAATTTTAAATTGCATATTTAAAAATATATTTCAAAAATACGCAAAAACCTAGCATTATACCTCCCTCCTATTTCCGAAACTACTGAGTCAAAAATCATAAAAGAAACAGAGTTGGTTAAATCTGACTAGAAGGCCGTAGGAAAACTATAGCGGTCATCCTTGATCTTATAACTTTTTAAATATGCACCATGATTTTACGTTTATGAAAGGTACAATAGCCAATGTTGTGAAAAGTAATATTTGTAATAATTCAGTTAGAAATACTACGTTATGTTGTGAAAAGTTAATATTTGAAATAGGTCAGTTAGAAATACTACGTTATGTTGTGAAAAGCAATATTTGTAATAGTTCAGTTAGGAATTATACGTACGATGTGAAAAGTTAATATTTGTAATAGTTCAATTAGAACTACTGTGTATCCCATGTGTGCGAGTTCAAATCAGATATTTAACAGGTTTATTCTTATATTTTACTGCATGTTAATTAAAATGTTAGTATGACGTATCTATTTGTAAAATTAAACTGAAGAAACTCCGAGTTTGACGACGGATGAATGAAGGTAACAAGAGTCTTTCTAGAGTCGTAACCACGGAATAATAAATGTAGTATTGTTTTTTTCTTTAATCTACTTAAAGTCTTTTAAACCGACATCCTTCATCTTAAATGTGTTAGATAACGCAAATAAGGATAAAAGAAAACTGTATTCAGTTGAAATGAGCTTATTGCGAAATATACGGGGGAAAAGGTTTACGTGATAAAATAAAAAATGGTCAAATGCGAATCTGGCTCGCTCCTACGAATAGAACTTCCCTAGTTTGAAGTGAAATGATTTATTATAAGTAATCACTAATACGGACACCCTAGAGCAATAAATATTTAATAATTATAATAAAATTAAGTTGGGGGGGGGTTGCACATATATATTATCGTAAAAATCTCAAAAACTACGTCATCTGGAATTACCGTTATAGTTTTCCTACATCTTTATGTAGACTTCTAAAAATCCTATTGTTCCATAATTTTAGGTTTGATAGTTTCGGAAATATGTTTCCATTGTAAAGGTATGTTCCCATTTGTGGGAAAGATATGTTTGCATATTTTAATATAAAGATATCTTTCCCAGGGTGGGAAAGATTTGTTTGCATATTTTTTTTTGCAGCATGTTTCTGAAAAAATACTCCATAAACTCATTAAAAAAATATTTTTGACGTTTTCATAATTAATGTTTTTAATTTATATAAATATCGAGTGTTTAATTTGTCTCGCTCCCTAAAATTTTCATATAAATAGTTTTGAGGGTTAGCTGCAGAGAAATATGTGGATTGATATGCTTTATTACTATGTCAAATTTCAAGTTTCTATGTCATGCAATTTCTCAGAAAACTGGCTGGGACAGCGTACACGAGAGTGATCTTGTGCCAGATCCGCTTTTGCTTTGAAGTATTGAACTGTAAAAGGTATGTGTCAAAGCACGATAGATATACAATTTATTACTGAATGGTTTTATCGTATAATTAGAAATCAAATTATGGAAGCAGGAAAAATAAAATAAGCGGAATTATGAAATAATAATTAAAAAAAAACAAAATTCAAGACGATCGAGTCACTTGAGTGAGGTTTATTTTACGTAGCTTAGGTTAAGAAGGCATACTTAAAAAGAAATAGCCAGAAACAACCGAAGATCTATTGAGAAACCCGACCATCGACAGTATGTCGATGGATACTAGATAGTGTCGCTCTCGTCAGTTTACTCCCATATATTTTTGAATGTCAGGGATGCCCTAAGAAATTTCATTCTAAAAAGGTATCTGTCTGCCTTTTATAAAGTCAATTACACTAGTTAAATCGATTGGCACTAGCTACATCAATTAGGTTATGGATCGAATCCCAAACGGTTTTAATTACATCATTTTTTTTACAGGAACCATAATTCATTTGTGGGTTTATTATCTTTTATATACTTATTTCTTAAATATTGTCTATTAGTACATCACATATATTATTTAGCGATACCCAAACGGATTTTATTATTTTATTTTTTATCACGAGAACCAAATTAACATTTTTAGTTCTGCTTTGTTTCATGAAATGATGTAATGAATATATCTATGTTATTATTCAACAAGAACATGAAACGTATATGAATAAAGAGAGACCTCCAAAGATGTGTCAGTTTTAATGAACACAACAGTAAAAACTCTATTAAAATACACACTTTATTGAACACAACAGTAAGAACTGTATTATAATACACACTCTGATGAACACAACAGTAAAAACTGTATTAAAATACACATTCTAATGAACACAACAGTAAAAACTGTATTAAAATACACACTCTAATGAACACAAGACTAAAACTGTATTAAAATACACTCTCTAATGTACACAGCAGTAAAACCTCTATTTAAATTTCCTTACTTGTTTTTAAGTAACGTGAGAGCAAAAAAAAATAAACAAATATACTGAGAGACAATTTAACGAATAAAAACTATAAAATAACTCAGTAGTGCACATGTCGCGGGTGTCTACTTTATTATCTATTAGGGCTTCAGTCACGAGTTTTGATGGTAAGAGTAATCATAATTAGGGTAATTTTAAAAGTAATCAACGATTTACATAGTTTTTTGGAAAGATGAGAAAAAATTAAACATATTTAATTTTTTTTAAATTTATCATCATTTATATTTGTCTTTGCCTTAGATTGGTCTGTGCGTATGTATGTGTAAGGACACGTCACATGTCGCATAAGAATAACTTTACATGTGGCAATTTTTGGCTGATTGTACTGATTTCTTTTTCTATCGATTAGTTAATCATCAGAATAGAAGCCTATTGATTTTTACAATGATTTGTCAAATAGTTTAATTCGTATAAAAAACTTTCTACAAAACTCCCTTTTTTGTGCTTGATGACTATTCTTGACCTTCGTTTTGTGCGAATTCTTTCGCCATTTCTTTTTGTGCCCTGCTGGTTTAAAGTTTTATTTTAATTTTTTCTTAAAATAGTTAAAGCAACAAAAAACGCAATTTATTCACTTATTGTTTCATCAACTAATTTATATATTATAGATTTTAAGAAATATAAAACGGAAATTCTTATCTAAATTAATTTAGTAGTTTTTACGTAATGCACATACAGCAATCATAGAAGTTAATTACGAGAGCATACTTAAAGTGTTCCAAACTTATATTTTTCAAATACCTTCAATTTACAATTATGATTTTTAACACTGTCATATCCTGCTGATAGTTCATGAAATTCATATTGATTCGCAATTGAACCGCAATGAACCAAATATACATGATACTATTCAGAACAAAGAGATAAATTGTCGAAACTATTTTTGTGTATCGATGTGAATACTACTCAAAGAAAAAATTGTAGTTATTGTTGTATATATATTGCAAAATATAAAATATTGCAGTCTCTACAAATCTCTAAGTATAATTATTAATGGATAGCGACATGTTCCAGGTTAAATAAATTTCGAGAATCCTCTGTATTTTGATATTCATATCAATGTTTAGGAAAACAACAAAAAAAAACTGTAAAATCCCAATATCTTGTGTTCGCTGTCGCTCGTCGTATAAGTTAATACGTAGTGTCTCACTTAGGTCATATTAGAACTAATCTTATCGTAATCAGAATACTCTCCAACTTACACAACTAGCAACAGTGAACTAAGACGCGCTCAAAAACATTGTCATTTATTATCATTGTCATTTTAATATGATTCTCACGCACTGTGTCACAAAGAAATAACCACGCACGATATTTTACCTTGGTCATTATTTTGTCAATTATAATTGTAGATAATTAATTTTCATGCTGATGGAATTGTGTAATTTTATTCCATTATCTTAAAGTGGAGAAAACAGGAAGAAAATAGAGTCAGCGTTTTTATATGTAATAATGCATAAAGTTGATTTATATAGACTATTAAAAATATTGAAAAATTATTTCTATACTAAAAGTAAATTCATTAAAAAATTGTTTTTAAACAGTTAATTATAATCTAAATTCAACATCCCAAGATTATTGATTAAATCATATTATTTGTCATAATTGATTGAATTAAACTGCAAATCTCAATTAAATAGAAAATTTTACATGATAAAATTCGTATTGTGTGTATGGCGAAATAAAATTAAAATTACACCTTGTGTAATTGTGTCAGCGTAAAGTGTGTAACAAAGAACGTGTCTATCTATCATGTAGGTGAAAATTCTCAACTGTTTCTGAATAAAAAATCAATGTTAAAGGTATGATTTAAAAAATACTATATTTTTTTACACAAGTTTCAAATATACTCAGTTAAATCAACTGTGCGAATATTAGACACGTTCTTTGTTATATCTGTATGCAAATATACGAATTTACCAAAAACGTGTCCATTATTCATACAGGCGATTTTCTGCATTTAACTGAATGGAAATTATTAAAGAAACTTTATGACAATTCTCAACCATTTCTGAAAAAAGAAACATTGTCAATTACAAAAAATACTGTCAAAAACACTGTCAATTACAAAAAAACACTGCCAAAACACTGTGAACTGATAAAAACACTGTCAATGACAAAAAAACACTTCTTAAAAAACACTGTCTATTACAAAAAAAATCACGAGTTCAGTATACAGAATCAACTGTGTGAATAACTTATTCGTTAATTGTTGCGATGTCTCATTCTGACTTATAATCAGAATAAAATATTTATTTTAAGAAATTGAAATTAAAGAAAATAATTACATATTATTTTCACTTAACCCTCATGGTTATGAAGGTTCACGAGTCACCACAAAGTTGGGGTTTTGCCAATAATTAATATTTTATTACATCCTTTTAATACGATGGATGTAACTACGGAATTTCACTTAGCTTTGTCTGGAAATTGGACTCTAGATTTCGACTCACGCTGTATACGAATTCGACTTCGTTTTTGTTGCGTTCGCAATACGCAATGCGATTACCATGATATTGCCTTTTTTATCAAATCGCGCGTTGCGACCTGAACATGTGCGTCGAACATGCCTTTTTGCTTAAATTGTGTCGCCATCACGCTCAATAGCGCCACGTGTTTTTGCCGATAAGCGACTCCTCTTTATTTTCACTGACAGTTCACTTATATACGTTTAGCGAATTGTATTCGACGGTCCTTTAAGTAATAACTATTGAAGTACTCACGTATGTTGTACGTATTGTTAATTTATTAATTGTACTTCAAAATAAGGTGATAAGTGACGGTGAAGTATCACAGTACATTTAAGGGATGATAAGCTAATGCCACCCTTGTGGGCGGCATCAGCTTATATATCACTCAACACTTATATAAACTCAGTATAATATGGCACAAACAATGTTTAATTTTTCATCCATAATAGTTAACTTCAAAACCATCGGTAACATATAAGATATATGATGCTGTAATGATTAATATCAAGAGGCAATATACACATTAAAGGAATGTTATTTATTTTAGTGGACTATTTACGGTATCAACTTAATTTGCAATAATTGATAAATAAGAACAGAAATCATACTCGAAGGTTAGATGTTAAAAAAGTTAGTTATATTTTAGTTATATTTTATAGTATTTCTCTTAAACTGTTTATAAATAGTGATAACATTTTTCGCCAATTTTGCCCATTACCAAATAAATTACGCTTTATTGATATTCTTACTAAATGCCTTTGTCTTAATCTTCTTCACATTATCATTATTAATCCGATATGTAGTGACAATTCAGAAGAGGGTAAAATTTAGAGTTTGGAGACGTTAAAAGTTTTAGAGACTCATATCTTGCGAACAAGATGTCGTATGAAGAAATATTCCTAAACATTTCTCATTACATTTAAAAAGAATTTTGCATTAACAACCCTCTCGACGAGATCCGTCACCCTCAAATTAGATATATGGAGAAATCGTCAAAAAATTAGAAAGTAATATTAATTTATTTGTATCTTCAAATAAAATTTAATTATATATTCGTGGCAGTATAAATATTCATGAAATGGTCTTGGCACAATAAATATTATTTTATGCTATTAATATACGATATTTGAGTAGGCAGAATACTATACCGCTGATTGCCTTAAGTTATTTGCACATGAACAGAAATCAGCAGTACAGTAATAAAATATTTAGGAACACAACTTCAGAAGTACAGTAATCAAATATTTCAGGACCGTTCCAGCCGCAAGTCCCACTACACCAGGGGTGGGACTGGCGGCTGGAACGATCGCGTAGCGAGTTTTTCGTCGTATGGTGGTGGCTATTATGCTTAACGCTGTTTTGTATAAATGATATTGTCACATTTTTTAAAATTTTTGTCAGAAAGTATAAAGGACACTTCAGAATTTAATAGGGCTCAGTTTTTCGTTACCGTAGAGACATGTAGAAAAATGTGCTCATTGTCTTATTAAGGTAGTGTCATCTGATTGGTGATGGATAGGTAACATAGTTTAGCATTTTGTAGGTTGCCCTTTTTTAATTATAAAAAGACTGATCAAGCGAGAGTCAAACTTTCGGTACTAGAGTTTCCCACCTGAATTATTCAAAGTTCCATATACTTTGATGCAATATATATAAGTTTTATTTTTATTTAAACAGCGTGACGTGTAAATTTTTTGCGACTGACAGAAAAGCTATTTTGTTAGTATTATATACAAGGTTACAATATATAATATTTTCTTATTGAATATAATCTTATTGTTGGTTGTATAAATATAAAGTATTTCCGATTTAGAACAGGAATTTTAAGTACCTAAATATCATGGTTACCAAAATAGATTCGGTAACAAGAATAGTTTAATTTCTTGATAACATCGCTGCTTTTACGCGAAAAAAAATTATGAAAACAGATTTTTTTTTAAAGAAGTTTCATTTATTAGAACTTATTTATAATTAAATTATCTAAAATTATACTATTTGTTTTAGTGTGATTTAATACAGTATAAAGTGTATGTAAAAAGTAACTTTAAATATGCGTTTTTTGTTCCACTCTAGAAAGGGCAAAATTAGTTGCACGTTTATTGAATTATTTCAATCTGTTTCATGAAAATGAGCTTTAAAATGTCCAAAATCACGAGGAACATATTTAACATAGCAATTTTATTAAAATATTAATATTTGATTTTTAATAAAGATAAAATTATTCTCATGCAAAATAGTGTATAAATTGAAGACGTGAAGTGACGTTCAATGATAGGAGTGCGAAAAATAACAATGTACAATTTCAGTACGATGAAAACTTTGTGCAAAATAAATAATCATCGTGTTATATTATTTGGCATTTTTTTGTTCCGCCTTAAAAGGATAAAATAAATTAAAAATTTCTGGAAAAAAAAATATTTTATATAAATGATCCTAAAAATTATCAATGTAACGCAGAAAAATTTTGTGTATTTACATTAAATTAGAATTGTGCTTTTCCTCGTGTAACAGCAAATTTTCCTCGCGGGTATTTTGTGGGTAGGTTTTCCCTGTTCCGGAGTGAAGTAAGAAAATATTAAATATTTTTAAAATTATCTTTAAAGTAGGACACCTAAATGACAGACATTCGTTTATCTCTTTCTTCATCATCGAGTCACAACTTTGAACTATTTACTATAGATTTACGAAATATTGTATTAAGTTATATTTTGTTAACTCGTAGAGAGTATTTATATTATGTTTAGAAAAAAAAAGATAAAAATGTTTGAGTTTAAGAACGAAAGTATAAATTTATTTAATTTACATTCAAATTACAGACATCAACTTAGATCTGCACACATATTTAATTTAAATTATGAAACAATTATCACGTTGCCCATAATTTTTGCTAAATGTTGACCTTATTACATATCTCCCGGTATTTTAAGTGGTTTTTCTTCTTTTTGCTTTATGACGTAGAGGGTTATTATAAATTTCTTAAAATTTACGTTTTAGAAAATTTCACGTAAATACTCGTAAATGTCATATTTTTTACTTTTTACATCCCACACGACGAAATAAAGGATAAAAAAATTTGCTGTCTCGTTTCATATCTCCAAAATTGTGAATTAAGTTATTTTCACCTTACTTTTTTATTTGAGTTATTACTAAGCATAACAATTTTAAAATTCAACTGTGTACGTCGCATAGTCTCTGAAAAATAGATTGTGCTTGACGGAGGTTGGGTGTTGAATACCGAGTTCATTACATAAATATTTTGATTTTCCAGTTCTCTTAGGGAACATTTAAATCATAATAGCCAGTAAATTTACACTTAATAGAAAACTTTGCAAAATTTCTATTAGTTAAAAATATTTTCTAATAAATTAAAAAAAAAACTTGCATATCGCGAATAGGTGGTAGGAAACTCGTAGCGAGTGAGTTACTTGATGGTTTGTTTTACGTTTTTTGTCATGAGATACAGCATCCATTCACTTTTTATTTTAAATAGCTATCTCCCGTCCCGGTTTTTCCCAGGAAAAAAGGAATATGTCTGCTTATTTTATATAATACTAGCTGTGCCCCATGGTATTACTCTTGTGAAATTCAGAATAAAAAAATTTTCTTATGTAAGCGCGTTAGAACTTATACTTCTTAGGCACAATACAAGAATAACTTTATTTAGCACGCAAATAATAATTGGAAATAAAATAACAAAAGGGCTGGAACGTGGTTATAAATACGATTGGTAAAATCTAAATTTATTAAAATGGTTAAGTTTTAAAAATTAAAATGTATACAATGAATTGTTAAATTTACTAAAACAATCCAAATAAAGTTTAATTAATAATAAAAATAAAGGAGTATGCTGAAAATTTATTATAATTTATTAACTGTAACTATTTAATCAATGATAAAGTAATTATTTATAACTTATAATGCAAATAAATATTATACATACCGAAACTTAACCATATTTAAAAAATACACTTAAAATGTATTTTAAAAAGCTTGTAAACATTATTTCTATCACGAATATTCACAGTAAATAAATATATTTTTATTATGTGGACCACTATTAAATTTCAATAACTAAAAATATTACTTAGAAGCACTTACATTTGTATATAACTTACATTTGTATGAATATAAAACACGTGTTGTATACTTAATCAATAACTATAACGAATATAGTCACTACACACAAGTAAATATATGTTTAGTGAGCAGCTCCTCCTACCGATTTTTGTTGCATTGTGCACACGCATCGTGAGCAACTTCATATTGTCGATTTTTGTTTGATCGTGAGCGAGCATCGTGACCAACTTCATCCTATCGATTTTCGTTGCGTCGTGCGTGCGCATGCATCGTAAAATTCCACTATCATCATTTTTTATAACGCGCCTAACGAAGTATAACTTCAAAAAGATTTTGTTTTTTTTTTTTAATATGCCAGGAAGAAGAAATAAAAGTAATAACAAATAAAATGACAGCAAAAATGTAACGAATACCATTATGTATTTTTAGAAATGTTTACAAAAAGTAATCAACACTGGTTGCTTTTTTTGTGCAGCCATTATTCAAATAATTTTAAAATAAACTGTTAACTGACATTGACAATCATTCTGTTGTTGTCAAAAATAACGGCTTTTTCGCTTTTTTTCCAGTTTTAAGTTGGTTTTTGCAACGAGTTTATAGGCCTTACAAGTTTCATGCGTAGTTTCTTTAGCACTTTGCCATTTTTTTTTCTTTAGCATCTTACCGGGCCAGAGTTAAGTAGAAATGACATTTACAAAAGATTAATAAATATAACCTGATTTTTCATAAAAATACGAGATTTCTCATTTGTTTTACTGACAATTTATTTTTAAGGAACTTATTTTCTTTTGATTTTCTATATTTAAGAGTGGAATTTTTATTCCCGGCACACCAGGATCTAACAGTATATAGATTTTAGTTCCTTTCTCTTTTGATAAGGATAACTAAACTTGTTAACAAAGGAACTTTCACTTTTATAATGTATGGTACTTCGTCCGTAGCAAACTCAAATTGGTTAAAATTTTAATTCACTAATTGATTATTTAAATTGTTTATTCTTACTTTTTAAGAAGACACATCATTAAATATTGGTACTTAAGTATTGTTTCCGTAAGTGTGAATGGAATAGTTTTCCGTTTAGATACATACATTTTCATTTAAAGAAACTAGTTTAATATACTGTCTACAAATATACTAAGGCAACTATTTTATTGTAACACAACTGTCATTTTCCCGATGCCGACAGACACTGATTGTTTCTATATATTGTGATTTTCGATAAAGCGGTAATAGAAATAAAATAAAATATTAGTTACTCTGTCGGATCTTTCCACAATAAAACTTGTCAACGTGACTTTGATAGTTTCCACCGAGTGTTTCGTACCAGACTCCACCCTGATTGTTTTCATTTTTATGGAGTTTTCCCCTAATCTATTTTCACGGCGGAGCTCATTATATGATTTGAAATAGTCACGCAAACGATGAGCAGACGGTCACGTACTTTTCAACTTTAAATAAAGGACTATATTTTTATGCTTAACTTCTACTTGAAGATTTGACAACCGTGAAATTTTATATTCCTAGAAGTGATGCTTTTAAATTACCCGCATATTTATGAATGCTTCTACTCGAGCATTCGAGTAGAAGCAGTAATAAATATGCGAGTAATTTAATAAGATAGACGTTTAATATTCTGTATTGCCAGAACGGATAAAATAGAATCCTCATAGATTTATTTACGCTTCGGTCTGTTTGACACAGTTTTTCATAGAAATTGTTTTTCACAGAATGTGTTCGATGTAGATAGTTGAAACTTAGTATAATACGGAAGTTTTATTGCCCCGCATATGTCGTAATAATAAGAAACTATAAATATTTCTCTAAGGATTGTTGTATAAAACAAGTGTTTTTGCTTTCGATTCTGTATGTTTAAATTAAGAGGGCGAGTTATAACGATTCCAAAACAATTTTCTTCGGAATTTTATAGAAAGTAGTGGTGAAAACATGTTTTGTCTTTCAGTATTAGAAACAGCTGAAGTTAAAATTATGAAAAAAGCGGCTGTTAGAAGTTTAGGCAAAGTCTGTAAGAAGAATTTTAGAATATTTTTACACCTGTCAAAGGTATACCGGGTCATCTATTTAAATGATGAAAAATAAAATTAATATTTATAAATAGTTTCATACAAGCGCTACATATATTTAAATGTTTAAAGTTTTATATAAACCCAAAAAAACCCTTGTTGTTCGAGTTTCATTCGTACTTTTCAAGTTTTTACCCTTCTCAATTAAAACACGATGTCTTAAAATATAATTTACAATAATACTGAGATGAACTCAGGAAACCATGGCTAATTTTAAGGTAATTGTGTACCTAAAATCCATGTCAAATACTGTGTCACCCTAACAATCATTTTCATCCGTACTTAGTACCTTGTAGTGTAAGGCTTCAATCAGAAGATGAGAAGTCTGAAAATATAATTCACGGTAATATTGAAATGAACTCGGAAGTCTTGACTAACTTTAAGGTGATTGTGTACCTAAAATCCGTGTCAAATATTGTGTGAACCTAACAATCGTTTTCATCCGTATTTAGTACCTTGTAGTGTAAAGCTTCAATCAGAAGATGAGAAAAGTCTGAAAATATAATTCACGTAATATTGAAATGAACTCGGAAGTCTTGGCTAATTTTAAGGTAAATGTGTACCTAAAATCCATGTCAAATACCGTGTGAACTTAAGAATCATTTTCATTCGTACTTAGTAATTGTGTGCCTAAAATCCATGTAAAATACTGTGTAAGCCATAACAGGACCTAACAATCGTTGTCATTCATACTTGTATTGCTAGTTTCACCCGTACGTATCAAACATCCGAATCAAAACACGCGAAAGGTTCAAAATATAGTACACAATAATGTTGAGATGAACTCGGAACATGTGCTGTGTCACTTTAAGATAATTGTATACCTAAAATTCATTTCAGTTACTTTGTGTGCCATAATAGTATTCAGCAATTTGCTACTGACCCGGAAGCTAGTGAAGATAAGTCAAATTAAGGCTTGTACCCACATGGGATTCTAGAGCTTCCGCAATTGTAAAGTTTACACCGGTAATTCGCATGTCTACATTTGTAAATGTAAACGAGCGAATATGAATTTAAGGTAGAGTTGTGTGAGGGTAAGATCCAAAAATTATTATAAATTTTTTTATTGAAAATAATTTTTTTTTGTTTTTATCGAAACCAAACGGTAATTTTTTTTCAAAATTTTAACATAATATCATTTTACATTGACTTAGTTTTTTAGGTAAATCATTCGACGCGTTTCTAAAAAAATAAGTGTGATGAAATTACTATTTTCCCTGTAATGTTAATTGTACAATTTTTAACAAAACTAAACTATAAATAATTTTTAAATTATAAAATAAGTTAAATACTTTTACTTCGAATAATTATAACAAAAATTCAGCTAATTTCGTCGACAACGCGTTTTATACGACAACTACCTAAATACGATAAATTTGTATATTTTATTGTGAATCTAGATTGATTTTAATTATTCTGTAGGATAATTATTTGATAAAGTGGCCCATGCGTTACTTTTTATTTTTGCGAATGCAACCGTAGTAAAATATATTTATTTTTTTACAATTTTTGATAAAATAAACAATCCTCCCTCGTTTATAATAACTGAATGAATTATCCATATGTTACTTTGTATTGTAAGAATTTGAGTTTTTTTTATATCGAGACGGGCTTATGGATTATATTAATATTTTTGACTATTTAATAATATTTTTTCTGTTCTGCAGTCAAAATTTATTGGATTGACCTTCAAGGGTCAACACAAAAATACTGTACTAATACTACCGATGAAATATTTGACTATAATTACAGAACGGTTGACAGTATAAGATTTCTTTTTTTAAATATTTATTAATGAAGGGGATAAGTGGTAAAAGAAGGTTTATTACTTTTTAATATATTATTGTGCTATTTGTTATATTATATATTAATTTTAAAATCTCTTACAACTCCGTATAAATCATAATCGATATATAAACTCACGCGTTCAGGTAAAGATCACTGAAAACGTCACTGAACTCGGCGCAGTAATTCCAAAGAAGTGAAACAACGTATTGAGGTAAATAGATAAACTTTTTCAAAGTAATATTACTTTATTTTAATCATTAATTCACATCTAAAATGCTTAAAGAATGGTTAGTATATATCTACAGTCCATAAATAATTATTAATACATATCTACCATCCATAAAGATTTTATACAGTCAGAAATTACAAAGGGAGTAATCATTACGTAATTATAAATTAAATTGTAAAATTCTAGCATCGAATAGTAAGAAGATAAGATGGTAATAATTAAATAAATATCGATTAATCTGGAGTAGAGATATACGGACTAGCCTTTTGCTGACTAGTCAAATAGTTAGTCAGCAAAAGCCTGACTGACTGACTATTCGGCTTATGAGACCTCGACTAGTCGCTCGACTAGTCTGCGAATGAGATATGTTTCAACACCTTTTGTACGTCATCGATTGTCTTAATAAATAGTAATATGTAGTTTTGTGATGATTTGCGCTGTAGTAACGTAAAACAACCTAAATAGAAAAAATTAAGTACTAATTTGATTTTTGGTATTTTAATTTGAGTTATCTTATCAGAGCCCAAAAAATTATTTTATTATGTATTTTGAATAACAACTTTTTCCTTCTTATGAAAAAAAATTATGATTGATAAATCAGACATAATAACTGATTCATAACGATGAATAAAAATAAACAGGAAATTATAATTACCTTGCTGTTATCTCTTTTATATAAATTATGAGTTTATGACTGACTTGATTAGTAGATATATTTGAAATAATAGTTTAAATAATATTGAAGGAATAAGTTAATTTCGATTTAACAACACCTTTTCATTTATAATATCTTTGATAACTGGTGTAACTATGGAAGTATTCACTTCATTTTCGAAACCTACTAGTCGGTGATTTCTGTAGACAATTCGTCGACTACGTGAGTACTACTAAAGTCGCCTACTACTCTACTTTACCGACTAGTAGGTATGTCTATAATCTAGATTCAAAGTAATTCTAAATCAAATTGGAAATAGTTAAATTTAGGCCAATTCATTTAACATAATGCATGTAACAACTATATCAGTATTACATACTAGCAAGAAGGATAAGCATATAGTATTAGTTTTCGTACAATATTCAACTATAGTTATAAAATACAAAGTTATCCAGTAGTGAATAATTAAGAATGCTTTCACACTGGTGACATAGTCGCGCGATTCCGTTGCGCAATTCAGCAGCACGACCTCAATGTTGTGTGGACCAAACGTGTTAACAACCAATATTGTGTGGACCAATATATTAGTACAACATTTTATTGACAGCTGTTCAGTAGTATATACGTGATCGAGCAACAAATTGGCCAAGTTTAGCAGTCGTAATATTAATATATATTCGGTGTAATAGAGACACAGACAGTTTATAAAATACACTAGTTCTGTGACGGGGCCATTGCATTAGCTATTGGTTTTCTGTCAGCAATGTATGAGTTTGTTATTTTATTTAAATTCTTATTCTGATATCTATGTGTAAGTATCGACACATATTAATGAAAATTTATTGTCAATTTACGGTTCGCAAATCAAAGTATTGAAACAATGGTCAATCCGCAAACATATGATAGGGACTTTTTAAACAACAGAGAGAGTAATCATTAGCAAAAAAAGGCAAAAACGCCAAATAAAAGGAAAAAAATTAGGTGAACAAATTGGAGTGAACAATTCAAAAACGTAGTTAAAAACGTTCATTCGTGAATACGATTAATATAAGGACGAACAAAATAGAAGATTTCGCATTAATGTAGTAGTCTGTAACAAATAGCGCTGCTAATTCCAATACTAGTGGATTATGCAAGTTACGTGTGGTTAATTTATCGATGTGTACAGACAACTGTAATTGTTTTTTTTAATAGGAGTTCACTTTGTCCGATCGTACATAATGAGGATCGTTTTATATTAATATGAATGAAATATGTATTTACTCTCGTGGAAAGCTAAATGAATAAAACAACGTATTTTATATAAATTGCGACATGAGTCTGAAGATAATTTTCAATGAAGTCGAAATTATAACTATTAGCTCAAACTTAAACTTCATTCACACATGCGTAAGCAAACCGATAGGGGAACGGGAGCAGGAAGTAAATCCCTACAACGCGATACAAGTCATGTACACCACAACGATCACGATGTGGTACTAAAGAAGCATAAATATTTGGCTATACGCGTCTACATAGTTACTTTAAAAAAATATTGCAAACTACAATTTTAACTTTTTCATTTCAATATATTATAATCTTATATTCTCGATGACAATGGTCGCACTAATGTGTTGTACTTGATGAGGAAAGTGCGCAATATATCCCATGCGACAATCGCATCGCTGACGCTTCCACTCTGGTCGTACAAGTGTGCGTGCAGTATAAAAATGCCTTCCAGCCAATAGCGAGAAAGTTATGGTATAAGTAAACAATTTGGGATACTGAAAAAGTATTTATTATTTAGAAAGATAGATTTTTTACACACGTCTGTAGATACATGAACCAAACAGCTGAACCGGTTAAAAAGATCGCTGATAAGCTGATTAGCTGAGGGCGCTGAAAGCGCCAGTCGAAAACGTGAACTTCGTAGAATTTTTGATTTTGTTAAACAATATAAGTAATATTGTTTACATGATTAGTGTGAATCAGCGAACGTGGGATAAGTATAATACGATTGTACTTGAGTTATCTAAAACTCTACTTTTGAATGGCACTTAGACTAAGGAAAAAAATTTCTTTTTTTTGGAAAGTAATATAACTCCATTTAGTAGATTACAAGTAGAAACTTAATTGGCTTTTTAATAAGGTTTAAATTTCATTTTATGATATAAATAACACAGTGCCATCTTTTAATATTAATCTAATATTATGACACTTTCTTGGCGAATAATTTTGTTTTACGACGTTATCCAGGCATCTAGTTTGGATGGCTTACCTATTTACTCTAATCAAGAAGAAATAAAAATTAATTAGCGAGGTTTTGGTAAATGAAAGCATTAAAATATATATTTAAATGTACATTATTTTTCAAATAAACATTCATCAAAATGAAGTGTGTTGCGGAAATATAATATCGTTGGAGTATTTGGTTGGGTTGGATATGGAGTATTTATATTTAGTATTATATATATAGGAGTATATTAGCGTTTTTCTTTTTCCCAGGAAGTGACGGGAAACATATTTTTAGTATATATATAATATTTCAAACGATATGCACTTTATTGTAGGATGAATTTTAGCGAATTATTTTACGTTTTTAACCGCCCGCATTTTTAAATTTCTGGATCAATTTTGTGCATTTATGAATTAGGCTTCGATTTTGCCTTAAGCTATTTTTGCGCTAAGTTTCATTCTACAAAAAATATGGCTTTATATAAGAAATTTGCAGACCATCAACAAATTTGATTATATATATATATATATATATATATATATATATATATATATATATATATATATATATATATGTATGTATGTATGTATGTATATATAAACATTCAAAGTGACTTGGATTTAATATGTGGGGACCATGAATGATGAAGAAATAACGAAATAACCTGGAATTCAAACGTTGAGATCTGCGAAATATATCTGTTGCATATACTTTAATAGCTTCATAGCTAACACTTTCTGGAACAAAATATGCTAAGTTATGTGTCAAATTGAAATCGAATGGAAAACGATAACTAAAGCAAACGGATAAATATATCAGACGCAACGATATCAATTTATCTACGGTGAAAAATCTGTAAGAGATAGAACAAAACACCGAACACGATTTTTTTATAGTTTATAGCAATAACAAGTTTTTCCATCTACCTCAACTGGATAACCCATGACGCAAACTTTAACGATTTAGAAACATTGCCTTAGTTTTCGGTAAACTTTTAGTGACGTTGTTTTTCATATTTTCTTCATATATAAGTGGACACATTTTTGCAGACTTTCTCAACAATATATTTAGAACTATTTTACATTAAATATTAAAAAAACGGTTTAAGAATTGTTATAACTTTTTTTTTCAAATGATGCTCCAAATGAGATATAAAATAAAAAAAATGTTATTACTTATTCTCCCTCCTCTGAAATTGTTATTTGTTATTATTCAAATACATATGGTAGGTAAATTATTAACTTTTTTTAAATATTTCGGAATAATATGTTTTATCATTATAAATTTTAAAAAAACATTTTTTTTTAAAAAGAATTGATAATTATGTGCCGTCCTGACTTAGACGAATTATGAAGAAAATAATAAAAAAAGTAACTTGACAAAAGAAAATTGAAGTTCTCAATTATCGATAACACTGTATGTTTAGATGATCTATGGTAGCTAATATCATAGCATTTTCCAATAAACTTAACATAGTTTTTTCCAAAGTAGTTCCTAACTCACAGAAAAAATAGATCAGTTTAATAAAAAACAATATATTTTTGTACACAGTCATTAAAAAACCATAAAAACAGGAAACTATACTTTTTCCAGTGTTTATCTAAAACAAAATATCAAGATAAAATAAAATACTTAAAGCCTTTTAAAATATAAGACTTTTACGAGCATTTCAACCGAAAATAAGAAGTAGTTCCTGTGGAATACTATTGCAGAGTTTTTATTTAGTATTCCTTATCCGATAAGATCTGACGAAATACTGCGTATTTTAAAAGGTTTGCAATGAATCAAGACATATAAAGAAGAAAATATTAGTCAAGTTTGTCAACATTATCAAAATGGTGTTTTCAAGTATCGTACCATTTAACCTAACCTTTCTCCACCAAATTTAATTGGTACCAGATGAATGATAATAAAAATTATTTTCCGGCAATATAACTCAATACTTTGAACTACAATATTAAGGACAGTCAGAAAATCTGGATCTTTCCTGTACATCATATGCAATTTTCGAGTTATATTTTGTTTGTTATATCGATCATTAATCACATGATTGTGAGACAAGTTTGGCGTTTAGATTTATGAATATAAAAAGAAACAGTCACCGAATAATGGAAATGAAAATAATTACTGAAGAACTGAAAATATCCCTAATTATCGTCATTCAATTAAAAATATCCCTAATTTGTCGTTGTTCTGAAATTAAGAGAACTTTTGAACTAAAGATGCACAACGACAATGGTATCTGTCAACCTGTCAACAACTCGTTCGAGAAATAAATAACATAGTTCTTCGACGAGGGAATTCAATTCGCCTTTCGATAGCCGGAAAATACATTCCCGATAACCGGAAATTACATTGAAAATCGTTTCATTGCCAACTATAAGACTTTTAAGTTATAATAGGAAATAGCGAGTTTATGACGAAATAATTAAATTGACTTTTAGAGGGATATATAAGTGAACGGTTTCAGTTCACCGTTTTCTGGGTTCCGTACCTTGAACTGAAAAACGGACGCCTGTAAGATCACTTAGATGTCTGCCAGTTCAATCCTTACATCATATTTTCTCAGAACTTACAATATATTTTCTCAGAAACTATGCGACGTAGAAACTTAAATAAAAAGTAATAATTTTTTTACCCCAAATTTTGCGTTAGATATTTCTTTAAAAATAGCTATTAAAAAGGGGATAAATAAAGTTTATAAAATTGTTTCTTTTTAAATTTTATATATCATGTGGAGCATCATATAAAACGGCTTGTTATGAGGTATATAATTGTTTTTTCATAATATTAAATTGTATATTTCTATTGAAGATTTTACGATCTCCTCTCTTATTTCCGAAATTACTGAAACAAAAATCATGAAAATGCAGAGTTGGCATAATATGATTACAAGATTACAGGAAAATTATATCTATTATCCCATATCTTATAGATATTGAAAGATGTGCCCTGTTTTTACGCATGTGACCAAAATTACAGACAATATTTATGATTTACGTAAATTAATATTTTTAAGTGGTTTAATATAATTATTATTTATTTTTAAATGTTTATGTGTCTAAATGTGTACGTAATCCTCGCAGTGCAAGTTCTGCTCGTATTTTGGTTGGTTTTTTTAATAGACATATATCATAATGTAAGTAAACAACAATTATAATAAGACTACGTCATTTATCATTGTTTATGTCTGTTTCGTATAAAGGTTTCGTATAAAATATTTAACCATTCAAATATAAAATAGGAAAAAGAAAGAATATTACAACACAAAAGTAGACAGATTGCTCAGTCCAAAAATGATTCATCGTTTATATTTATTCTTTCAGATTTTATTTATTGTATCAGGCTTATATTTATTCTATTAGGTTTTATTTATTCTATCGGGCTTATATATACTGTATCAGGTTTTATTTATTCTATCAGGTTTTATTTATTTTATCAGGTTTATATTTATTCTGTCGGGTTTAATCTATTCTATCAGGCTTTTATTTATTTTATCAGGTTTTATTTATTCCAGCAGGTTTAAAAACTTATGTTATTTTTAAACGCTTCCCTTTGTCGTCTACAAACTTTAATATCCATAAATTTGAAGACAAAAATAGTCCAAAAAGCAAAACGTTTATCTTATTTCTTAAAATTTACAATAAAATAATAACATTTTCTTACTAATATCCCAATTTTCGTGGCATAAGTTCATAAAAGTGATTTAAAATATGTAGGTGAGATATTTTTGCGTAATTTAATGTAGTTTACATAGAAAATAGAGAGCTAAACTTTAGAAATATAAAGTCGGTTTTATAAAAAGACTATGTTTTGAAATAATATTTACGTAAAGAAGCGAATAAAAATGAATATCGGAGCCTATTAAGAGTTTACGTAATATTAAAACAGTAAATTTTTCCATCACTAACCAGTTTTTCTGTTGATGATAGGTAGGATTAAAAATGACACATTTCATAAAATAAATGTGAAAGAGAAAAAATATATACTTTTAGGAATTAAAAGGTTGAAATATATGTAATAACTATTCGAAAATTCATTAAATGGCTCTCCAATGATCATATCAATTATTCCAATTATTACCGTAGGTGGGACAGAGGTCGTACGTAGTCAAGTGAATGGTCTACAATCATCCTGAGGGTTCCTAAAAGTTTCCATTTAATCTTGCTAAAAGTTTAATCCGGGTAACCGTATTTTAATAGCGCAATTATTTGGACGAAACCTTAGGCATTTACTTTTTTCTGTGTTTGTATATAAATGAAACGACTTATAGTGACTCGGTTAGAGTAACTTATTAAACCTAAAATCAGTTGGAAAAGTCAAAGGGATATTTTAGTAATTTTTTTCTGATTATACTTAATGTAATATCAAAATTGTTATGTAAATTGAGCTAGAAATAGGATTTTATTTCTGAAATTAGCTCTAGCAACTACTGTTTAGTTGCTAGACCTAATTTCTTTTCGTTCATTTCGTGGTAATTTTTTTCGACTACATACAACTAATGCACGTAGAGCTTTTAGCAGTGCATCACGAGATACACTTCTTGTTTACGATAAGGAATTAGAAAACGTACATATGGTGACCAAGAAGAGTAAAAAATCAGTAACTTTTTCGAAAAAAAAAATACTTTTAAGAGAAATAATACTTTTAAAGTTAAAAATGTCACTTAGGCTTACAAATTTCAATTTTTTTTAATTATGACAATTTTATTTTAATACAAAACGTTAAACTAACATTTTTGAAACTTGTATAATTTTTAAAACAAGCGTGCGTCGATTTTTTATCGATTTTATTCAATAAGTGACTTTTATTAGACAGCCAATCGAATTTTCATTAAATTTTAACAAATATATACCAAATATTCGCTAAATTGTAACTAATTTTTAATACTTTACAATTTATAATTTATATACTTCGATAATTTACAATTTATATAAAACGCTTCCAATTTGAAATAAATAATTGAGCCAATTGGGCTTTTCCACGCTGTTCTCCGTTAACTAATAATTAAAAACCTACATTGACAGAAAACTTTTCAAAACACTTTTTAATCACTCTGCCACAATTTTTATGGAATATATAGCCATTTAAAAATTCTTAAAACGTTTTTTAAAATTTTAATATTCTATTAATTTTGTTAATCAAAATACGCAGCCAATATTGGGAAAATTTAAATTTAATTCCAACTAAACATTAGTTTATTGAAAATTTTTCAGTAGTTTAGGAAAATATACATGAAATTTTCTCACTTAAATGAAACTTACACATTATGTAGCATGTACATTTTACATGTAATAATTTACAATGGAATTCTGTTAAAGTCAAAAATTAATTAGTCCATTAAAAATACACATAAATAACAACGTAGATTTTTTTTCATATACATTTAAAACATTAAAATTAACAGTTTGTTATCTTAACACATATATAAAATCTAAAACAATACATAATTTAAGACATTTTACAATACAATATTTTGTGCAATTTTACATTATAAACTAGAATAGCTGCGGCAAGTGAAAATATACGAAAACTAAGTGGTAAAATAATTTAATTTAAACTATTTTATCATTTAGTTAATATAACTACTATGTAGTTAATATAACTACTATGTACGGATTATGAAAGTGTACAAAAAATATTACAGACCAAACAACCCGTTAGAAATTATAGAGTAGTATAAAAATGGAAACTTTAAGCTAATTTGTATTTTAAGTTAACTCTTAAGCAAGAATGTACAGTATACAATCAAACTGTATGTCCGTAAAATATTGACTATTTAGTGCAGTTAATGTCAGTAGAATACTTAACATGACTTTAAGCAATTTTCCTACAAAATAGAAGTGATTTACAAACTCCAAACAGGTCAAAAACTCAGAGCCGCCAAATGTTGCGGTATTTGCTAAAGTGTTTTAATGAAGTGCACCTAAATAACTTTACAAGTTGCTTCGTTTATTAAGTAAAGTATTAGCAATCAATTAAACTAACGGGAAAATTCGGATCAAATTAAGCGAAGATAAATTACGAGGATGCCATTAATGTAAATATAAACCATCAATTATCAGAGATAAGTTATCAACTAACAAAAGTAAAGTGCACGCAAATAACTTTGTGAAGTTTATGCGCTTTTAACAAAGTAAAATATGTTCAATTAAGAGCAGTGCGTTGTCTTAAATAAAAACAGTAGATCTCTTTGGAATTAAAGTTAAAAAAAAGTATTATACAATGAACTTTATAAAGTGCGCGCGGCAAAACAACTAAAGAAAAGTGTGATAAATTAATAAAAGTGCATGCGAAAAACTTTGCAAAGTGCATGGAAGTGAACGGAACCGACCTTCGGGGACTATCGGCGCTAGCGTCATGCCGGCGCGGTCGGTGCCTACTTCCTCGGAGCGCGGGCAGGGCACATAGGCACCGCGGACGCGGGCCCGGGCGCGCTCCGCCATGCAGGCCGGCCGGCGAGCCGCCGCCGACTGGCGCGGCGGTTATCCGCAGCCAGATCGATAGCTCCCGTGCGGCGGCGCGCGTTTCGAAAGGAGCTCGAGGAGCCTTCAGGAGTGCCGGCACGACGGCGCGTCTTTCGAAACGAGCTTTTGAAATAGCGGAACTAACAAAGCTTTATGTACGAAAGCTTGGTTTGATTCGAATTTTCTTTACACGATGTTATAGTTTTTTATGCACAACTAGTTTTATGTGAATTATTTCAATTGAACCATGAAATTGTATATAAAGTTTTGGATCTTTGAAAACTTCTTTATGCTTTCAGAGCTTTTGGAAGTGCCTGAAATTGGTGTTATTATATTTAATTTTATTTGTTTTTATTTAATAAGTTATTAAATGATATGTTTTTATCATTAATTTTGATTATTTAAATGGATATGTAAAAAAGATACTCTAAGCATACCATTTATTAATATTGAGATAATTTATTTCATGATGGGCTTTTGTCTGTCAAGTAGATAGTGTTTTTATAAGTTTATGGTTCTATTTTGAAGGCATTTAATAACACTTATTTATTAATTAAATATTGTAAAGATGTTAAAACTGTTTATTTTTTCACATGTTGAATATTTCCGGAAAATTAATTTTGTTTGATTTTCTCTTATCGAATCAGTAATTAAAATATAAGGTATATTTAAACTTTAATGAGCTGATATTAAAAGTTACCACAACTTTAAAGATTATTTTAGCAAGATAAAAAAAAGTTTTTTCACGGCAAGCTCGACACTATTTATAATTTTAGGCTAGAGGCATGGGACACGTGTCTCAGAGCGGAGCTTTAAAGGAAGTGGCTAAGTTTACAAAGAGTTTTGTTCGCAGCGACCTTGGGGAGCTTTTCAACATACATATACATATGTAGTCATTAGTTGTGCTTATTTATATAAATATTGCTGTAGTCGCATTATACTTTCTGTTTTTAGTGAAATTATGTTAAAGTTTTAACTAGTGATTTTACATAGGACCGAAATAAATTTTTATTTAATTTTCTTTTTCTTTTAAATTAATAAATGTAAATTTTAAATTCAATAAATAAAGGTATACTTTAGTTTCTAAAGTTATTTCAAAGAAGTATATTTTTGTAGATTCATTTGTTTTTTTTTGTAATTCGAAAAGACATCGATACAACAGTTGTCGTGAATTTCATAAAATTTTGGTCAAAAGTTTTAGGGGCTGCATTTTAATTTATTTACGGGAAACTGTTATTTTTTCGGATTTCCAAAAAATATCGATACGAAACTTATTATGAGCTTTATGATTTTCATTTGTTTACTTTATGATTTTCATTTGTTTATGTATTCAAGTTATTTTTTTTAACTAAAGAAAATATCAATCGAAAATTCTTGTAAGTTCTATAGAATTTTGGTTAAATGTTAATTATTTTTCGTAATTCATAAAGATATAAATGTGACTTCTACGAAATTTTGGTTGAACATTTTATTGGCTGGATTTTAATTTACTTATTTAAAAAAATTATTACGTTCCAGAAAACAATGAGAAAATGACAATGACTTGCAAAAAGTAATGAAATTTGAAAGTATCTAGGAATACGTATTTGTAACTGATGATTTATGTCACAAATACGAAAATTTTTTCTTTTTATTTATCATTTTCAGGAGAAAATAAAAAATGGGCCTATTCGTCTGTACGTCATCTCTCTTTTAGTCCAAGAACGGTTGTCATGAAATTTTATGGTTAGGCATGGTTGATTTTCTTTTTGTTCAATTATTTTTTATGTACCATTCCACCCCAATTTTTTTCTGACCAACTCGTTTCATATGTCATTGAAAGGGTGTTTTAATAAAATTTTTTGAGTGCAATATTTTGATACGGAATTTTCCTCGCGAAATTGGCTTGCAAAGTAGATGGAAACAATTTTGTAACTTTTGAACTACGTGTAACGATAATTTTAAAAAAATTAGAAGGACGTCATTAATTTTATGCTAGTTTAAGTCATTAGTAGTGTAAGTTTGATACAAAATTGATTTGGTCAAGTTGTGATAATAAATTGAAGATATATATATATAAAAAAAAAAAAATATATATATATATATATATATATATATATATATATATGTATATGTATATATATATATATATATATATATGTATATATATACATATATATATATATATATATATATATATATATATATATATATATATATATATATATATATAACAAAGTTTTGCAGATAGAAACTTTTCGTATACGCGGTTGTGAACAGATGGCTGCAGAATTGTAATTTAACGCTGTTTATTGTTTAGGCATTTCAAAGGGAAAACCGGAGGCCTTATAAAATCACTCAAGCATCAGTCCGTCCGTCCAGCCGTTCTTCTCAGAAACCAAGTGAAATAGAAACTAGAAATTTGGGATAGTAATAAACTACATTAACCTGCATATATCTTAATAGTCAACCCTCAAACATTTTTATGTGGAAATTTTGTTAAGTACTCGATTAAATCCTATGTATAGTGTTAGGGTTGGAAAAGACTAGTTAAAACGTTTTCATAATTTTAGGTAGGACATCTTCAGAGATATACTGAAAAAAAGTGCAAAAATATCCCCTTCGTTTTATTTCATGAACTAGAAACTACAATATTAAAAGAGCAAGGTTTTTATGAACCTACGTCAATATTTTAGGAAGACTATAACAATGATTCTAAATGTCATAGTTTCCAAAATATTTACGATAATATGCATGCCCCCTACTCCTACTTAATTATATTAGGTCACATGAAATAATTATTGTGTTAAGTTCATATTAGTGATCATTTTTTATAAATAAAGTAATGTCACTTCAAAAAAGACGCAGAAACCTCGATGTGCAAGCCAAATTCGCGCTTAACCGATTTTCTTATTTTCTTTTCTATTTATTTTTGTAATTTCTTTTATTTCATCACTTTTCTACAAATTTATACAAGTATAAACAGTTTTCCTTGTATTCTGTCTGTCTGCTAATCAACCTATTTTATTCCGTTAAAATATTCATCCTTATCTTAAGCTACAAAATGTATTTTAAACAAAGCAAATTTATATTTAAAAGTGCATTCTTTTAGATGGTCAGACTTAATAAGTATCGTGATGAGAGGGAATGGATGTAAAATATCGGAGGAGAAAACCAAACAGTTTTTCAGTATTTCATGTCGTATTTGTCTACCATTTCCGATTGGCGTACTGCCAATATCGGGCAGTTAATTTAAGTTTGAACTGGCTTGAACCTTGCAGTTTTTAACAATTATCTCAAATATGGACGATTGAAATTTATTTTACACAAATTGAAGTGTGAAATATTTTAAATGACAGTTATTCATGTTTTATTTAAATAATAAAAGAATTTCTTTCGAATGATTTTACTTACTACAAATATTCCTCCACAATTAACAGTAATTATGTGATTTGAACAGATGTGCGCATATTTCATTTAATTTTTTTAAGGTTATATATCCTAAAAGATAAAACCTTATAAAATTATCAAAGTGTTGGTCTATCCGTCGTTCACAGCCTTTCATAACCCTGACGTATCACAATAGCAAACATTTAAAAAGGCAAATTAAGTACTCAACAAAATTCTGAAGCGAGTACCTTATTAGAATGCAGCGCAATAGAAATGCTTTTTAATGTATGAAATTAGAATGACAGAAATTAATTTATTTTGAGGCGACATATTATTTTATACATAAAAAGGAGTTCAAAATAGATATAGTAAAAAAGGAGGTAAAAATAATGCGTTACCTTAATATAACCGCGCTGAATACTCTTGCTTTTTGCCGGCGACCGCCGAGAGGAGTAGACGTCTCGAAGCTCCGTACCTGCCTGTTTTGCGACTTGATGGCGGTATGTTGCTTTGGAAAGCCGCTCAGAGGCAGGTGACTCACAGCGTGAGGGTAGCTCATGGGACACTTATGGTCTCAAAAATAATCGTCTTATAATTTTAAGTGGTATATACTGAAAAGCGTTCAAAAAAGATGTTAACACCTCCTTATTTCTGAAATTACTGAATATAAAATGAAAAAAAAACTGGGTTTTAGAAGCGTACGAAAAATTTGTTTGAAAATTTTAACGTAACGATAATGAGATATTCACTATAATATATATATCCGGCGCTTAAATATATTAAGTGTTATGAATAATTTCCCAGCCCATTAAATATTTAATAACACCTTATTCCTAGTTTTTTTAGTCCATATTGGTGATGACATATAGCAATGTCACACCCGCACTTGGCCGGTTTTGTGACCCTTAGTTTATATGACATGGTATGCTATTAAATTTTCGTTAGAATGCTTCCTTTGTTGGTTGTTTGTATTATTGTGTCATTAAGGATTATAGTGATAGGACGTAGATTAAAATAATTTGTTTCTGTTTCATTTAATAAATTAATAAGATAATTAAAATTTAAGAATAATTGATAAAAACTAGTAGTTTAGCGTTGATCACTAATAACCTGTAGGAATCGCCAATTTGCTTCACCCCGCATTTTCGCAAATTAATTTTCGCGAATTAATTAAATATTAACTTTCCAGTCACCTTCAAAGCAAAGTTTTTAGTTAGCCAATAAATATTGATCGTATTGTGATCCTCCTCCAATATTCTGATCCTTTTCAATTTACATTATATGGCTAGTTTAATAGACATCAGTGTACTTATTTTAAACCTCAAGAAGATAATAATTTCGAAAAGCTCTTTTTAGCCTAAAGACTGGTTTACTTCATGATAATAATGAGTAAAGCATCAAATCATTTATCACTAAGTGTTTTAGCAATTGAAAAGTATTTGAAGATACAATCGAATTAAATAACTTCAGATAACATGTTCAGACTTATCTCGCGGCTTATAAAGTATTCACTGAGGATGTCTGCGACGCTGCTCGGCTTAAAAATTAGAACAAATTTGATTGATGTCGAGTAAAACGATTTTACTAAATTACTCAACTTAATGTCTTTGCTCATACATGTCTATTTACTAAATCACTCACTATTCGAGTAAAATGTTAGTAGAATATGAATCAACTTTTACTTACTGCAGCTGTCAATTAGGCATCGAGGATTTCAGGATATACTTTAACAATTCAATTGAACCTGCGGCAACTAGCTCATTTTGATTTCAAGTAGCACTAGATATCTCGTTAGATACACTCTCTTATGCTGGAACTCATACCACAATCGTCAATAGCATAGCTAGGTTGTGTTCTTGGTCAACATTCATTATTTCAATAGGCGAAAGAAAGGTTTTTCCTTCAAAATCGTGAAGCTGTTGAGATCTTTCCCGAATTTTGACGATTATTTTGTCCGAAGAAAAACAATATTATTAAATATATTGTAATATATATATATATTATTTACCGAGGACGAGATAGCGGAAGAAATATTATTTTCTAAAGACAATGTACTTTCGTCCCCAAAAACCTTTTTTCTTGTTATTTATCGGCTGAGTTGTTCTTCTGTTTGCAAATAAATTTAAGCACATTAACTTTAAGAAGTACTGGTACTAAAAAACCCATAGAACGAAGAAATGAAAATGGCTCTATCGTAATCCAAAAAGTTCCCACGTCTGCACCGATATTTCAACTTTCGTCTGAAACTCTCAGTTTTTCTAAAGAAGTTTGTATTTATTTGTAATATTTGCGTATCACTGCTGCTATAATAACTCTTGCTCTTTGTAGCATAATCCTGAATCCTATTTAAGCTCCTAATTGTAGAAGCGAAAATACCTTTCCAGTGATGAGCGGACACGGATACGCATAAAGTATTCTAACACAGAAAGTTTTACTAAAATGCTTAAACTAAATTAAAGTATAAAAAGATAGACGCAATGAAGGATTTGGGTATGGCAGTGATACAAAATATAAAAGTTGAAACTTAATTAAAGTTTCACATTTATATAATTTTTCCAGCCTATTTTCTTAGATAACATTTTGAAATTGTTTATCCCATGCAAACCTCACCAGCCGTAGCCAATATATTAGGCGATTGATAAAGATTTCATCTACTATGAAGTGGATTAATAAAAAAAACAAAGTTATAAACAATAACACAATAAACAAATGATAATAATAAAATAAGCCATACCACATGGCAATTGAAATTATTTAATATGACCCGGTAGTTTTAAATGCTGCATCAAATTCCTATAACAGAGATGAGAGTGAAACGAAGTAAGAATACATACCGAAAGACTAACGCCCGTACGCACCACACACGGTCAGGACAGTCAGTCAGATTTACAGGCATTTAAAAACGTATTTCGTATGCATACTTTAGCGATTGTACCGTGCAACAGGGCACGGCCAGTAAAGTAGACTCTTGTTCCGATTCGACTGACAGTTAACGAGAAACAGAAATACGTTTTTAACTGTTAGTAAGCCGGACTAACAGTCCTGAGGTATCAATGTATATGGGCGTGACTCCTCTCTTAAAGAACAGTTATCATTAATGTCTTCTTGCTAGAGGCAGCAAAGATCACTTTGAAAAAATGGTTGATATTTACAAATTTGGTGTACTTTGTTCCTTTAACGCAACAGACGACGCAAGGCACATTAACATTTAACCAGATTGACTTACCACGGTGCGGCATTTCGCATTTATTTGCTTTCTTCGTGTTACAGCGTCAGGATAATTTTTTTAGATATCACCCATTTCGTTCGTTGTTATATAGTTATTGAATATATCCTTAAATATATATGTTAATTGAAAATTTAATTTACTGCAATTTTTGAAGTGATATATTTAAATAAATTTGAATAATATAATTGCTATTTCATCACGTGTACTGTTATATATATATATATATATATATATATATATATATATATATATATATATATATATATATATATATATATATATATATATATATATATATATATATATATATATATTACAGCCAATAATAAATGAAAAAAAATAATTCAGCTTGTAGACAAAAATTGTTCCGCTACGGGAATTCGAAATAGGCTCCGATTGGATCCTCGCTGCAGGCTAGATGCTAGCTAAGAAGGATTTTTTTTAAAAATTCAATTCTACGTGTTTGAAAATGGGATCGGAAAATTGGATGGAATTACGAAATAATCAAAGATGGGGGCGTGAAAATTTGTCTTTTTTCTCTCAGATAGGAATAAAAAAAACACACATTTCTGCTGCTGTTTTTGAAAAATTGATAACCGTACATAATTATTAGGTAAAAAGATCAAATGAAATAAAATATAGTCGTAGTCTAATTGCCCGTATAAAGCCGGGACTGACAACTAGTGTTATATATTCAAAAAGTATTTATAAAACTAAAACTTAAAAATACTTACACAAAAAAATTCCAACTTATTCAATTACGTCAATACTAAACGGAATCGATGTTTTAATTAAGAAAATGTAAATACGTGGAATCGTGGTTTCTTATTTGTAATGTGTAGATTTGAAAGAAAAAAGGAATAAAGGAAAATGAAACAATCAAAGAAAAGACAGTTTTATATTAAAAAGGCAGTCACATCGAATGAGTATTCAATGAGACCGCATTGGATTGATGGTCTGGATAGAAATTATCATGAGTAATATATACGCACGCACGCACGGACGCATGTCATTTGATTTTTGATGATGGAAGAGAGATATTTAATTATAAATGAATGACACAATTTAAATTTTTCTGTCTAAATTGGAACTCCTTATAAGCCACAATATATAGCTAACATTTGAACTGACGTAATGAAAGACGACAGAATAATAACTAAACATTCGATATATTCACACAAAAATAACAAAAATCGAATTAAACATTTATCAATGTCCAGAAAAAATCTTACGGTAGAACTGTAAAATATTAAGAAGCCAAATACTACATTATATATTTTGGAATACATTGAATATATTCATAATTTTCAATATCAGTTACAATAGAATACATTTAATTGTATTGTTTAGAAAAAAATAATTTTTAACGTCTTAAATAGAAAACCGTTACACTTTAAACGTACTTCAATAAAATCTTGAATAAATAATCGGAACAAACTGAGAATAACAGACTTACATATTAAATAGTCGCAAAACATACCTTGAGATACTTTGAAACTCCAAATGCTTAGACGGCAGTTAAACCGTAATTGCTTAGTTAAACTTTCTTTCTTCGTAAACTTTAAGAATAAAATAGGCATATATTTCAATGATGTCGATCAATTGTTAAACGTTTTATTACTGTTAATATACGGGTAATGCTCTGGTATAGGTAAGCCGATTAAAAATAAGACCGTGTAATCTATTTACAAAATAAACCTCATAAACGTCGATAAGACTTTTTTATCGATTTAATTTTACTTCTTATAAGAATTGGGTTGATCGAAAATTAAATTTATTATTCCCATGAAAATAAAAAAAACAATTGAAAGATGTAAATATTTTATTGAATTATACATTAAATATTTTGGACCACTACATTTTGCCATATCTTTTTTAGTAGCATGATTTTTAGTACGCGTATAAAATGAAAATAATTGAATACAGTGATTTTTGATAGTTTTTGGAATAAATATTAAGAATCGTACAGTGACCGGAAAAAGCGGCAGTTGTAAGATGCCAGATCTGGCAATATTGTGATTGCAATAGCACGTCCCATTCAAACTATAATAGTTTCTGACCAGACATTAAATTTATATGAGGTCTGGTGTTATGAGGATGAATTACTATGCACTTTATGTTCATCAATTCTTGCTTTTTCTACATGATGGAAACGAACAAATTATTCAATTGACGGCAGTACCAAGGGAATTATTTATTTGAATATTTAATAACCGACAAAAACCGGTTCTCTTTCTACCTCACTTAATATAGAGCTTAATCTTTTTTTTTATCTCGACTGTTAATGTATTCTAAGGTGATTTATCATGTCGCTCGCATTCAATATTTTTTAATGCAAAAAGTCAAATATCTTTCTTTGAGAACGTGCAGAATCAGAAAACCCAGCTTTGAAAGGAAACCAAGTAATTTCAAATGGTTCTGAATAGGCGTGTTATTATTTGGTGGTTTGTTTCATAAACATTTTTGTTTATGCTTCAACGGATTTTTGCAGGATGTTGTGTACATTTAATATCAATATCGTGAAAATGAGTTTTTCTTTAAAATAATTCTATTATTGGTATTCTGTTAAGATATCCTCTCCGTATACTTTACATATATATTTTTCTTTCTTGTATTTGTACTTGCATTTTTAATTTTTGGTAACACAAAACGAAATATGATAAAAATATTCTGTTTGAGTTTCCATTTTTCATACGAAGCTAAAAAATCAATTCACTGAATAATTTTTTGTATATAAATGAAGTTTGAAATGTTCAAAATATATATAATGAAGTTAAAAATACAACTAAAAATAAACCGAGTTAAAAGTAAAATTACTTTCCGAATAAAATATGCAGAGTGAAATTCTGCTTGTTCAAAGTAAGAGTATAAATGTCGTATAACTCTAACAACTGAAAGGAAGCATGTTTGAAGTTTTTCCTGTTCAATTATTCACATTTTTGCTAAATTATATGAATAATTGAATAGAAGAAACTTCATACATACAGTAGCATATTATATATCCATTTATTACTAACAAAACTATATCTTAATGCATTGTGCAAGTAACGTAACTCTTTATGCTCTATAACAAAATAAACTAATATTTTTTCTTCCTGATTTAAGTTACATCAGGCCAGAACTGACAGTACCTACTTAGGAGATACTTACAGCTAGTAGGCGGTAATATCCGAAAACTCCAATATCAATTTCCTCAGTTAACAGTTCGGCTATTGCCAGTGTAACCAGGTTTAATTTCGTTATTTTTGTTGGTCTCCTGTATTAAATTTGGAAAAACATAAGAAATATGAAATTAATCCGATGTCTATTTGTTCCCCCGTTTGAAATTCAAATCAAGAGAATTCAGTCAAATACAATAAGGGATTTACAGTCTCTAATTATTAGTACAAATGTGGATATGTTTGTTTAATTGCTTGTTTATTTGTTACTTAATACAATAAGGGATTTACAGTCTCTAATTATTAGTACAATAAGGGATTTACAGTCTCTAATTATTTGTTACTTAATACAATAAGGGATTTACAGTCTCTAATTATTTGTTACTTAATACAATAAGGGATTTACAGTCTCTAATTATTGCTTGTTTATTTGTTACTTAATACAATAAGGGATTTACAGTCTCTAATTATTAGTACAAATGTGGATATGTTTGTTTAATTGCTTGTTTATTTGTTACTTAATAGATGTTTAAGGAGTGAATCGATTCTTAACAAAATTTCGCAAATTAATAGAACGTATTACGTACTAGCATATGGCATAGGAACATTTTGAGCAATAACCAAGAAACATTTTTAAGGCGCTGTTATTGCTTTGTTTTAATAAGCAAATTTAACATAATGTCATCTACTTAGTTTTATATTTTCACTACATGATTTTTAGCTACGGAATATTAATCTCGAAGGTATATAAATTTTACGCATACGAAGACGCAAGAAACATCTAGTACAAAATAAATTTTGGAAAGATGAAACAAATATAATACAATTGCAAATAACACACTTTAAAACGAAGAAAGGTGTGTAAAAAAAGTCTGTGAAGGAAGGTGTGTAAAAAGTCTACGAAGGAAGGTGTGTAAAAAGTCTACGAAGGAAGGTGTGTAAAAAGTCTACGAAGGAAGGTGTGTAAAAAAGTAATAAGAAGTCACTTAACCATAAATAAATATAGCAAATTCCAGAAGTAAATTATGGTACGATACTGAAGTAATTTTTTACTTTTTAATATAACGTCAATCAGACTTGATAATAAGTACATGTGAGCACCACTAATATAACTATAGCCATGAAATGGGCTTTCATACTCATGTGGCCAAATTGTCATTTCATACGATATCTTTTTCGAATATAATTATCATTACGTAAAAACTTTACTAACGTTCATTTCTAAAATTCTTTCATTATATAATTGTTCTATAGTTGTATGATAACATATAATGGAAACTTCATTTTGAATTACGTAATGGTATTCGAAAATGATACCAACAAATAGGCATGTAAATACAAATTAATTTAACATAAGTTTCTATCGTTGAATTATTTTTCAAAGGAGGAGAAATAATGTAGAAACATTATACAACTTTCGAACATCATAGAATCTATAAACTTACCCGATATTATTTCATTTTTAGGATAAAAATCTGTAAAAGATAAAAAGTGGAGAAATATATTCAACTAATAAGCAGGAACGAAGCTATTATTGAAATTTCATAATAAACAAATATTGTACGCCTTTTTCGATTATTTAGCAATAAATCGCATAAGAAAAACTAAGTTAACCGCTAAAAATATTCAGGTTACACTGTCTATCATCGACTGTTATCGTTACAGACTCGAATGGCGGCCGCCCACGGTCGTTGTCCCTTTTGGAGTAAATAAAATGAATAAAAACAAAGCACGTCATTACTAACTTAGTCAATAACTAAATGTCTTAGTTAAAATTTAAACGTCTGACTTAATCGATAACTAAACGGCATAACGTTTACGTTAAGATAACTGCATCGCCCAGGGAGGAATATCTGAAGCCGTTAGCTGTCGCAGGGCGGGCGGACAGGGGGACTCATATTAATTTCCGCTGAGTGCGTCGGCATTTTGGCGCAGTGCGGATATGTACTTTTATATTTTTGAAATGTTAATTAAATTGAATACTTTTCTTTTACTATACCCTCGCGGTGATAAATATATTAGTTTATATGACTAGTTTGTGCAGTATGTGAATAATGGGAGTCAGGGAAGTTGTAGTTATACTATTAAAGTGAATGACGAAAAAAAAGGAAATATGGAGGGAGGAAAATTGGAATAATTGGACTAGTGTGAAAAACACTACTATGGTTTGGACTGAGTATTGGACTCAGAAATATGTGCTAAGAAAATTTCTGTTCCAGGTATCCAAGATTCTTGGGGAACCACTCGCTTTATACTCTTTAAAATTTCTGTCTTACGTTGACATATTCTTTACAACCTCGCCTGACGATGGTATTGGACTAAGGTTTAGAAATACATTTCAAATAATTTGCAAGTTCTGAACAAAATATTCGTGTCTAAACAAAATATTCTTCCTTATTACCGAATAAAAGGAAGATGGAAAACCTTACAAGATAACTAACTTGCCCGTCTGGTTGTCATAACCATTATTCTCTAAAACTGCTTAGCAAGGAAATTTGAAATTTAGTGTAGTTATAAACCATATGAACTCGATGTATCTCAATACCCAGCACTAAAAAATATTTGTGTAGACATATTGGGAATGATCAATCATAAATTGGAAAAAAAAAGTTTAAATTTAATTTATAGTGTGAAAGGGCCAGTTATAAGGTGTTCAAAAATATTTTTGGAATTCATTCCTCAATAATTGATTTTTATATATAGAGCCCGGTATGAAGTTTTACAAGGAATAAAATCAAAAGTTCAGAGCATACGAAGTTCAGGGTGTTAAGAAAAGTGTAAACAAAGTTCAGAGCGTTAAAAAAAGTGTAGTTAGGCTTTTCGCGCAACATTTCTACGCATCTTTAGAGTGAGATATCAATATGTTTATTTGGCATTTTCTTATGGCGTAATCGCAATGACGGAGTTTGACACATGGGCTCGTATTAATAAACAAAACATAAAACCAGATTAAATCGCGATTACGTAAGTATAGATAAATATGAATTTTCGTATTAAGTCTCCGACGGTTCATATTACTCTAGTATTAACTAAACGAGTTTGGAAAATCAAAGATTAGCCGATCAAAGATTTATGCTTTGAGTCCATACTTTCGCCTGCGCAGTACGTACTGCGCATCAATCGTTAGCTAATTTCAGGCACATCTTGACATATCGAATTATTTATTGACTCTTATAAACACATATCATATATTAAAAATTTTAAGCGTCGTTTCTTTTTGGCTGAAAGTATTGCGTTCAACAACAAAGTAGTAAAATCAATACAAGAAAAATAAACTATACGGAAACAGAAGAAAGACTATTGTTGCAGATATTGGTCCCTTACAAAGATGTAATTGAAAATAAACGCACCGACACAACAAGCGTGAAGATGAAAAAAAAACCGCTTGGGACACTATTGCCGAGAAATATAGTGCTAGTGATATTATTAATGAAAGGATGAGTAGTCAAATGTTTATAATGAAAACAGCAATTTCTCTTTTTATGTTTAAGTACCTATATAAATCCTACGCGTACGAAGACGGAGGAAACAACTACTGCAAAATAATTTTTGGAACTATGAAACAAATATAATAAAATAACACACTTTAAAACGAAGAAAGCTGTGTAAAAAGTCCTATTATTACCTATTTTGTATATTCCAATACAATTCTATGTAAGAAGTAAACTCCAGTCGCGCATCGGAGTTGACACGCACAATTTTTTTCATATTTTTAGATAGTATATGAAAAATCTGCAAAAATATATTCCTTGTTCCTTATTCCTGAACCTACTGAACCTAAAATTGTAAAAAAAGGTAGTACGTTAATTTTAGATGTCATAGTTTTTGAAATATTCATGAAGATATAAATGTGCCCCCAATTTAATTATATTAGATATTATTAAATATGTATTGCGCTAGGATGTTTGACTTATGATAAATAAAGCAATTTCACTTTAAACGAGGTACGGATCATCATCGGGTACCGACGATGCGCGAGACAGAACGGAAGCCCCATTTTTTACAACTGTAGTATCATTGACTAGAAAATTTCTCCAGTCGTTTTTAACTAGACTGGATGACCTCATTATCAAGCAAGCCACATAAAATTGATCTCGTTAGAAGCAGGTTGACTTGTTTGCTTCTAACGAGATCAATGTTTGTTTTGTTGCTGAATTTATGTAAAATATGTAATTTTTTTTTTTAAGAATATAATTAAACCAGTAAAAAAATAATTTACCTCTTGTCTATAAATATTAGGTTGTTAATATGAAATGAGTGGTCATTAAAGTTGTAATATTTTATTATATTTCCAGTTTAAAATTAATTAATATTTGATATAATATTATTTTGTGCTACATGTCCATTATTTTGTGCCACATGTCTCCAACGCACTGGCAGGGAGTGGATGATATCTGTGTAAAATTCAAGCGGCTTGGAATGAAAAAATTGGCCTGTGACCTGTCGTAGGTGGTCTGCATTATCAAAGTTTTTTTGGTCAAGGTCTGGAGAATATGACATGTGAAGAACCTGTGTCCAATCAAAATCCAAAACATCAAGGTAAGTCTGTTTGGATATATGATGACGAGCATTATCATGAAGAAAGAATGTTTCGTGATGTTTAGGACGTTTACGCTGGAGTTCCTGCTTCAGATGATCAAGCTGACAGAAGAATGGGGCGCTCATCGTGGTATTAGTGAAAGAAATTACGTCTGAAACATCCCACCAGCAGCTCAGCATAATTTTTTTTTGGTAGAAGCCCTTTTTTGATGTCGGTTTACCAGTTCCATGCGATCCTGGCCTTTCCGATTATGGTTAATACAGAGAACCCATTTTCCATCTCCGGTAATAATTTGATCTAAACAGCGAGAAGTTCGCCGAAAATCAAAAGTTGAGAACAGATTTCAGCGCGGAGGTAAAACTGGTCCAGGCTAAATTCATGTACTCAGGCACCGTATTTCAAGAGTTTTTCCAAGCGGTGTAAATTATTCTCTATAGTACCGCGGGAGCACCGGAGCTCAGTTGCTACCCGGCGTTTTATTAATCGGCTATCTTTTACAATTGACAATTTTAATTTGTCGCTATCCAATTCAACCTGTCAACCAGAGAGTGGCTTTATCACTTAGGGAATAATTGAAGCTGAAAAACCGCTGGAACTGTCTTTTTGCAGTAGCTTCAGATATTGTTTCAAAAGCTACGTGTTGACATATGGTACGCGTAGCTTCGGCAGCAGAGTGATCAGATTGGTACTCCTAGAGTAGATAGTACCTTACATGCGTCTTAAAGTCGTCCACATTTTATACATATTAACAGTGCAGCGTCTTATTTACTACTGAATCAGTGAGAGCGTGCAACGCTCATTATATATCTTCGATCATGGAAGATTCTAGAACGTTCCCATATTTTCTAAATAATTTTTGCAAAAACGCTCACTACTTATTAGCCAATCCGATATTTAAGATTATATAGAATTTCTAATTTTAACCTATTTGCAATATAAATTTTCACAACGTAAATACCATTGCCTATTATATCTCTTATAGGCGTAAAAAATAATTATAAAAATGTATAATTCCACATAGAGTTATAAAGTATTCACTTTTATATATTTTTTCTTTAATTGAGTTATAAAATCCCATTATGCCGCCTTTAAAGATTATAAGTTGACCGGAAGTACCTGTTGCGTTTTGATGAACTGTGAGTAAGTCTATTGTGTGTATAAAAATACGTTTTCAAGTGCCATGTCTTTCTGTTGCGTGAGCCAAAAAACTAGAAATGTTTAGAAAAATTTATAGCTATAGGCCTCATTATACAATTTCAACTTGACATCTCAAGCCATTTCTGAGGAAAAGGGTTTTTATAGAAAGATAGACAAACGGACGGACAGACAACCGAGTGATCTTATAATGGTTTTGTTTTTTTTCATTTTGAGGGATGGAATCTTAAAACAGCGTATCTAATGGTCCGAATTTTTCATAATCCTATATTTACAGTTTCCAGATAATATATTTTAAGAACGCGACTGTAGTGAGCAATTACGTTTTAAACGGTACGGAAGTACGCCGCGTTCATTTTTTATTAAAAGTATTTAACCTTCATTTTATAAATCTATACTAAATTATATTAGTTTAAAATATATCTTAAAACTTTACAGACATGCAAAATTAAAGTCAAGGTTAAAGAAACTTAAAATTTTTAACGTCTAAACTTCTCAAGGTCGTACCAAGCAATCGACGCCCGAGGAACTTTAAAATAACGATACAAAAGATTATTTCAGAATAAGTTTACCTATTATATACCACAATTTCGTCTGCTAGCAGAGCAGGGTTTTCTTATTGGTTACATTTTCAATGCAGCGTTATATATGTTTGATGGAATAAGACGGAGTTATTGCTACTGAAACAATAATAGAGAAGAAATTCCTACAATAAACTGTATTAAAGCCAGCTAAAAATGTTTTAGCTGGCTGATTGGAATAAACGTAGCCTATTAATTGCCTAAGACTTCAATGATTTGGATGAAGTTTTTATTGGCGGATTTTAGCCAAAAAAAACTTCATCCAAATCATTTTAGCTCTTCTGGCTTGATGCGCGAAAAAATAAAGAGGTTTAAAAATAAGCGGATGAACATGTCAAAAATATTTTTTTACGTTCAGCTAAATATTTTTTCTTAAATACCTTTTATGAATATATACGCCAATTGTACATTTTTATAATGTGTTTAAACAATAAAGTACGTAACAATTAAATTTATTTAATTTCGTGTTGTTAATTAATTATAAATATTAACAATAGATTCAAATTTTTATTTAGAAAACGGAATAAGCTTATGTCGAATACGTGCATCAAAAAAATTATATATACAAAACCGACATCTACCAATGACATTTACCCTCATGCTTCTGTCTACATTCGGATTGCTTACTTAAGCACCGCACCAATCTATATATTCAGCTCTGGCTATGCCTATTTCCTCAATAATATCCGGGAGGGAAATTTCATTCTGCTATTTGAAACGTATGTAGCGTTGTCTACTATTACTACGCGTTGAGTGCTAGGCGCATCTTTGTTGTTGTACTTATATATAACAATGTAAATGACTTTTTGTAAATATTAAATTCAAAAATATTTTCTGACTGAGTGAACCGATTCCTATGAAATAAAAATGAAATATTACTTCAAGTTTGTTATCAAAAAACTTTATATGAGTAGTGTTACGTGATCTAGTAAATACACAAACAGATATAAATTTAATAAACAATATATTTGTATCCTATTACTCTTATTACGCGCCCCTGAATTATTTTTTGTAAATATTCTCAGTGTACAGAATTCCAATTCTACAGTTTCATTAGCACGTTTAGATTGACAATATAATTTTTGTCTACTTGTTTGTTCTTCTATTTATCTACTTGTCCATTTTGGAGCAAAAGACAGGAGAATTTTATTTATTTTATTTATATCACGCCCAATTTTCACAATCGCTAAAAGCATTGGACACGTGAAAGTTCTATAAGAACAAACAGTTATATAATGTATCGCAAATAATATCGGATAGGAGGGAAACCACATAAAAATTCCAATAAATATAACACTAACTAGTTGTTAGTTGTGAATCATCAAGCAACTACATAACCCCATATCTGATGCGCTCAACGAAGCAGACAAAATATCAAGACGGCGTATCTTGTAATATTGTGTTGAACAAAATGAGCGCACAAAATACCGATAAATGCTGTACGATATTCGTGCATGCTTCAGGCAGGTGAAATAGATTATAAGACCATGATGATATATCGCGATGAGACGTGAGTAAGACTTTCATTAAAATTATATTTCAGATTGAAATTCAGAATACTGCTTTCACTATCGAATTTTCATTAATGAATTTAAAATTCAGTTTTCATTAATGAATTTAAAATTCAGTTTTCATTAATGAATTTAAAAGAACAGACATTTCCGAGACTTTAGAGTTAAAAGTTTCATGTAAAAATGTTCATTTTATCACAGTTTAAAAAATATTACAAAGAAATTGTATTTACATACTGTTTTGTGATATTTTACATGTTAGTTGAAAAAGAAAAAGGACGACGCACGCACGAAATAAAATATGTACGTGGTAATCTCCGTTGACAGACGGATTTGTTGACTTATTTCACTTTTACTTATGTACAGACAATATGAGGAATTTACTTGATGCTTATATAAATATGATTGCCGTATCGATTGATATGTCGCCGATAATCGTTGCTGATTTATGTATAGCCTGGAATAAAAGGAGAGGTGTGACAGACTAATTTACGTTTCATTTTCACCCACAGTTATGATTTTTAACGTGTGACTAGACAACAGTTACTGTTGTATTTTTATACCGCGAGAGAGAAAAGTGAGGCTTGAGTGTTGATCTTCATTAGTCGCACTTAAGGATGTATGCCTATCTAGCAGATGATCCATAGCGGACGATCCGCAGTGAACGATCCGTTGTGGATGATCCGCAGCTGACGATCCGTCTTATTTTCAAATGTTATAAATTCGCATGAGATATTGGATGAAAGAGAACAGTGTGAATTGGCCGGCGATTTTCATTAGTAGCAAAGGGTCTATGCAGTCGACTATTCGCAGCGGACGCTTCGCTCTGTATTCTAATACTATAAATTCACCTATATTATTAGTGCATATAAAACTGGCGAATAAACTAATAGTATTCGAAACAGAACGGATTGTCGGATATATGTGAGAATATAGATTTTTGTTTCAAATATTATGAAATTAGCCCACTATTTTATGTGAATCGATACATGCAAATTAATAATATTTAAAAACAGAGCGGATCGCCACTGTGAATCGACCGCTAGATATGCACAAACCCTTAACAATTTTATAATTTTACAAAATTTCACTTTGGCAAGTGGTTCCAAAAATTATAACATGGTATCATTCAGAAGTAAAATTTATATTTGTGGAAAGAATACTATTATAATAACACTAAATTCACAGCGAATATCAAACACACAGTAGCGTGTAGGTACCCCTCTACGATTCCAATAGAGGATAAACCTATTTTAGTGATACTACTCCGCCCACGGAAGCTTTGATTTCTTCCCAACTCCTATAAAAGATGAGGAATCAAACTGATCCCAATCGACACATCTTTATCCTTCCCTGCATCCTTAAATAAGTAATGTTGGTATAACTACAAATCTCGCAGAACAACTAGCTGGAAGAAGCTTCAGTTGTTTTAGAAGTCTAAATATCTCCTAGAATGTCTGAAGCAGAAGACAAAGGAAACCACTGCACAATTCATTCCAATAAAGCTATTATGAAGAAGATGACCATGTCCTTCAGTTCCAAGAGTTTAACAATTAAGAATAAGATCTAACACCCAACTATTAAATGATTCTGATACACAAATCTACTTCCCAATTGATAATATTTAATATTTGAAGGAAAAAAAATTGCTTATACGGAATTTTCTTTCTGGAGGTATAAATTCTTGAGAGAAGCTAACGTCAGAAATTGTTCTTATACAGTACTTTTAGTACTGACTTCTGACGTATACCAAGTATTTTATTACAACTTCGATAATCAGGGATAGTGACAATAAGGGATTAGTGGCTATTTCTATTTATTTTCTATCTTATCCTATTTCGATTTCTTCATCCCCTAAATCAGTATTATGCACATAATTCTAGTAATTCCGATCTAAAATGGTAATGGCTATTTTAGTATAAAGTGTACTTGGAATAAGATGAAGGGACCATCCCCTAATTCCTTGTGAACAAGTTAATATATTAAAATGAACTACGGGATTACATAACGTACGTATAACTTCATCAGATAGAGAGTCGTTAGGAGGGTTTTTATTCGTCTATTTGAGTGTTCAGCATGTCAGAATTTTTTTTAATATAGTAAAATTTTTTTTTTTTAAATGGCTTTCGATGAATTTGAAATAGACAATAAATTTTAAAATAAAAAGTCTTTCTTCGCATATACTTGCTTCAAATACAATTTTATGTTTAATTTCAACCACAGCGATATATTTTCCTTTTAGTATTACTTAGATTCTATGTAAGAATATCTAAAAGATTCCAAGACCGCGATATCCAAAAACTTAAACCGTAACTTTGCAAGCTAAAACTGATAGAGAGAAACGGAATGGAATTCATCTGTCAGAGGTAACAAATGAAATCGTTTCAGATAAACGGAAGGATAACTGCTCATGTCAGTTACGAATGGCGATAAAGATTATTCGAAATTAGAAAATAACGCTAAAAGTTATTTGTGGGTAGATTTAACTCTCAGTTTTAGTTCAGATGATTTACAAAACGGAACCCTTATAAGACCAAGCACGTGTCTGCCTGTCACTGCTGTTTTGCTCAGAAATCGTTTAACGTAGAGCTTGAAATTCGGTAATAAAATATCCGCGCATATTTCAATACTTAAAAAGTTGAACGGGTTAGTTTTAGTGGGTTCAAAAATATTTCTTTCATAATTTTAGGGTGGTATATTTTCAGAGGTAAATTATAAAATATGCACAAAATATGTTCGTTCTCTCCTTGTTTCCGAAATTACTGAACCGAAAATTATGAATAAATAGAGTTTAATTATAATTTTTAGAGTCTTGCAACTCAAAAATAAAAAAGGAATTTTTGTAAAATCACTTCGTTGTCCGTCTGTCTGACTGTCTGTATGACAAGACCTTTTTTCCTCAGGAACGTGTGGAGGTATCAAGTTGAAATTAATATCAAATACTTATATCTACGGTCTCTTCAAGCAATCAAGCTTCTAGGTCAACACAATAAAAATAAATCCCAAAATATAGCCGCATTTCTTGAAGTAAAACTTCTTTACGCACGCTTGACTTGGGGAGTAAGCTGGTGAATGCGTGACGAGAGCGTTACGAAAAGTGTGATCGGGCGAGGCGAACGGAAGTTGTGAGGGAGATATAAGTTAGTGAAGACAGAAAGAGAGAGAGAGTTACGTTTCGTATATTACTGTAGGGACAAGAGAGAGAGGTGCGAGGACACATTCTCTTTCTCTCTTTCTCTCATAGCCAGTTATGTTTCGTATATCTAAGACATAGTGCAAGCCTATTGTCTGTATCACACTGTAGGAACAAGATAGAGCAGTGCGCGCCCACATTTTCTTTCTCTCTTCCTCTCATAGCCAGTGCATGAAATTTATATATATATATATATATATATATATATATATATATATATATATGCGAGTTTATTAGCGTTACGCGAACGGCGATTTTTTGATTATTTTGTAATTTCATTTCGTTCTTGAACAATTTTATAAATTATTATTTTGTTCAATACATTAAATATTCTACGTTTAAAGTGAATAAAATTGTAAATTCATTTTAAAGTTCATATTTTGTGAATTTGAAGTTTTACTTCAGTCGTGTGATCTAAAGTACTCTCGTTTTTTTGACATTTGCAAATAAATCAAAACCTATTGGGTATTTCCCGTTAACCTAGAATCATGAAGTTTGGCAAGAAGCAAGGCCTCAAAACACAAGTAAAGGAAAAGATCCGTTAAATGTCGTTAATCGTATCGTTAATTGTTAATTTGTAGTTACACCAAATAAAAAAATATACGCCTGTGAAAAACATAGTAGGCAATATATTTTCGTTCTAGAAAATTAAAATTTTGGAAATAGTTTCACAGAAATATTATGCACCATTAAATGTTTATAAATATCTAAATATGTATAAAAACCTCGTGCTTGATGGTTTTTTGTTATTGGCAATATCTTGTTTTAAATAGAATAGGTGTTCATGATGTAAATGTTTGTAGTAAAACAAATTTATAGTCGGATAGTTTTGGACAGGAATATTAAATTTTAAAAAACACGACTATTCTTTTTATCAGCTTTGAGATGAACATTTGAAAAATATTTCCTAAATGAAATGAAATATTATGAAAGAAATATATTCTTTAAATATCATGTTTCAAAGTTTTCCGACGGGAGTTCGAGATTTTTCTAGAAACGTCATAAGTTCTATTATCACAGTACCGATCCTTCATATGCAAATATCACAGAAAATGGATTTAAATAGACATTAAGTACGGATTTTTCTAGTTTCACCTGGGTTACGTTGCTAAAACTGCTATAAATAATATAAGCCATGCGAAGGGGTGTGTCAACAGTGTCCTACAGAAAGGCAAATTTGGTTTAGAAAAATTCAAGAAAGACTATGATCTTGAAGAGGAACGCCGTTTAGAATGCTCTCTCGAATTAGATCTATGGTTACGACACATAATTGAAAAAGCCCTCAATTTGTCAATGGAAACATACTTTGTATAAATTAAAAAAGTTCTAGCATATGGTAAGTGTACATAGTACTTCTATTAAACTGTTTACAAGTATTCATTTTTCCAACATAATTATATTTCCTACTATATCTTTCGTAGGCGAGAAAATGGTGCATATTTGAATAATATTTTTTCTCATCATATAAATAAATAAATATGCTGTCTGTTGTGTCTTTCACATGCCTAATAAATAGAAATTAAAAAATTCAAAGTTATTTTTGAATTTAAGTCACTTGAATAGAGTTTCTATGAACTTTTTACCGATCCAACTAAATGTTATAAGTTTGTCGACTCGTAAATTACTAGAGGTTATTTAGCTGTAATAATTTTCCTTTCATTTCCTTATATATTTTATTGTGAATACTTTTCAGATATTCAAAAATATTGGTTTAGCTGGTAGGGAGTGACGTAACTCTAAAAAAATTGCCACTTTAAAGCTTAATATTTCGTAAACGGATCCCTGTATCGTTAAAGTATTCACGATATACCACTAATATTTTTAAAAGTACTTCTCAACGATACTCTACACAATGGAGTATGCGAAAAAAATTCACCCCCGCTTTAAATATAAGGGAGTTACCCTAAAAAACCTTTTTTTAAATTTCATATTATAACTTTGTAGGCTTTATTAATATGTGTAGCCGTGCCAAATTTCAGCTTTTTGGCACTAATAACCTGCTAGCAACACGGCTCTAACATACATATGGACAGACAGAAAAACAGACATAGCAAAACAATAAGGGTTCCTAAAAAAATTTTGTATGCAATAAAACTGGAAATTAACGATGTTGTCCTTTACTTGCGCTGTAAGATCTTGCTTCTCGCCAAATTTTATGATTCTAGGTCAAAGGGAAGTATTCTGTATTTTGATATATTTGCGAGTGCCGAAAATGCATTGACTTAGAAGCTTAAATTTTTTTTACCTCCAAGAGACTGTAGACCTAAATATCAAATACATATTAATTTCAACTTGATACCTCTTGAAGGAAGGAAGTTTTGATGTACTCTGAGAGGAGTCTTGAAATAAGACATACAAATAAACGGACAACGAAGTGATCCTATGAGGGAGAAGCCCTTTCCTTTTGAGGTAAAAAATCCTTTCTCATCAATATTTACTCATACTAATAGTTACATAACGCAGAATTCGTAAATCTCTGCGTTTATGTAAGTTTTTAAAAATTAAAATAGTTTTAATCACCTTTTTAATTACTCGCCATTTGGCAATAACAGTATATTTAAAATTAGGACTGAAAAATAAAATATTTCAACGTCAAAATTAAAATAATGGATGAAATTTATACGGAAAATTCATTAGGCGGTGCTTTTTCCATTTAACAGAACGCTAATGTTATTTATGTTATCCATATACATTATGTCGCATGATATTTGTATCTCGAAGCTCCCAAATGGACATTCTAATAATTATTCATAATATTATCGTGAAATATGGACCAACTCCCTTTGGAATATTGAACAAATATCTCAATAACGCAGTTTGTAGCCATATATTTACAAATAATTTAGGTTATTAATAGACACTAGACGTTTATTTTAATCCTCAGCAATTATTGCCAAATGATAAATTGTAGGTAATCCAGGCCGATAGTAGAATGCCGTTTTCTCAATTGAGCTATTCGTTTCCTTACCAATTTGAAGCCAATTAATCCTTAGACTAATGGAGATGTATCAATGGCTTACAAGTTCCGTTGCTATCTTGACAACAAAGTAATATATTATCATTGTTATAACTGAAAAGAAATAGAAACGAGGTACACATAATAATTTATTTATTTATTTCCAACTGATCCCCGCAGCATTGTATAGTAGAAAAGTATTATAAAGAATACCACAAAACAACAATTCGATTTAGTTGATCATTTATGAATCGTGTCTTACGATAATGGAATGTTTTATTGGAACGAAGTTCCTTTACGTGGCTTACAGTAAAGCGAACTGGCAGAAATCGTCACGTAAGGAAAAAGCGCCCCCTCCAGGCGACCTTTCCCTCTCTTTCTCTCTGTCTCTTTCTATTATATACAGTTGTATGTGTGTGTGTGTTCGTGCGAGTATCGACATTCGAGCAGCAAGCATTGTGTGCGCTCAGCTGTATAATCTCAATTCTAAACACGTGTAAATATTATTTAAACTTATTTTTTTTTATTCTACTGGCTTTCTATTGTAAATCAATCATCTGTCAGACTGTTTTCAATTCGGTATGTATTTATTTGCACTATAAAGTATTGCTATATCATTTACTAAATAATAAAAATTTATAAATCACAAAAAAATTTTGGCAAATTAATTTATTTTCATTATTACTTTATTATTTATTAAATATTTAAAATTAATAAATTACAATAAATTGTCAGCTCATTCATTTATTTTCACTGATTAATTAAACTTTATTTAGTTTGTTTCAGTAAATTTAATAATTCATTATATTCATTTAAATTGTTGAAATATTTAAATTTAAAATAAAATAATTGAAATAAAAATAAATAAGTTTTAATTTTTAATATAACTAAATTTAATTCTGTAAGTAATTTTAAATTTGATTAATTTATTAAAAAAATAGAATAACTCACCTTAAAAAATATTAATTATGAAATTTTAATTTTTAAGATAATAAAATTAAAATTAAAATTAACTTTAAATTCAATTTGATTGATTTAATAAAAAAATTTTAAATAATATAATAAGCAAAAAAGAATTGGCAGAAGAATAAAATTTAATTTTAAAATTAATTTTAAACTTAATTCAATTTTTGAAATAATTAAAATAAAAATATTTTAATTTTAAATTTAATTGAATTAAATTTAAAATTCATTTTAACATTAAATTTGATTATTCTAAAAAATTATTTTTTAAGTATAATTTATAATTCGCTATTTTATATTTATTTTTTTTAATAGATGACTATTTTTGCTAAATCATTAAATGAAATTTATTGATTTAAATCCTTACCTTACATTTTTGCTTTGAAAAAACTATAAAAAATAACAGAAAATATACAAATTAGAGAGAGAGTTGAATAGAAGAGGGCTGCGCTTTTTGGCGTGACAAAATACACGAATATAATCAATAGAAATCTACATATTAAATCATGTTTAGAGTTGAAAAAATAATGTAAGGAACTTCGTTCCTGACGGGGGGCCCCGACCGCACAGTTTTTTTTTAAACGTCGTTTTCAAAATACTGACACCTTTTTAAATTTGTTTGTTTTGTCTATTTAAAACCCTAGATACCGAATAAATCATACATCCCAAAATCTCGATGGTAAAATGTGATATTACTTCCAGTATTCATCAGTCAATTCTTTATAATTAAAGGTTTGTCTAGTGCTTATTTAATCTTTTTAATCTTATAAGTTCGTTGGTAAAATAGCCAGTATGGTAATACTATATTTGTATTTTATATATAATTGTGTATTTTAGAGTCTGCTTTTAGGGTTGTGTAAACAAACAAGGAATCTTTGTTATTTCTATATATCCGTCCGTTCATCTGTATGTCTACCACACGCTCAGTGCTTCCAAAGTTTTAGATATTAATATATGCATGAAAGTTTCAGATGAGAATCTCAATTAATTTGTAGAAAAACATAAAAAAAATTATATATCTCCCCATATACGTAAAGTAAAAGCAAAATTGTTTTTCGTGCATCCCGTCGAGTGCGTGAACTGATATTTCATAATGAAATTGAGTTTATTGTTTATGCTTTTTTAAAACTTTAATCCGTGTTTGCTAAAACATAAGTTTTCCTTATTTAGCTAACTATGGATTTGAAAAATGTGCAAAAATTATGGTTGGTAGAATATAGTATGCCGATCATTTGAATAAAAGTTTAAATTAAAATTATTTCAGTTACTTCGTACCAACAATTTCACAGCTACGTATCATAAGGGAACTTTATTTTATATTTGTTTTTTCAAAAAAATACTCTACTTTTTTGTAAATTACTCACTGTTTCGTACATTTACATAAAAACGCCTTTAAAAAAGTTCTCTAATTCTGATTTTATATAAGAAACTGGACGTTACAGTTCTGGGAATTTATTAGTGGGGGGGGTATGAACTTTCTAAGTAATTTTAAAAAGCCTTTACGCGCACGACATTACCACTTGTTTAAACACTCCATTAAGATAATAAAATTGTGTGACAATAAAAATTTATTCTTAAACTTTATTAACATTTTCAGAATAACATTTTCAGTAGTCATTACTTGTATATATAAGAGTTAAGTCCGTGGTGCTGGTTTACATAGTATTTCATGTCGTGGAAACTAGCCAAAAATTATATTATATTGCAAGTCATGACATATCGATCGACTGCGAATTTTGCGCTCATACGCCCTGTCTTTATCACCGTGGCAACTCAGCTGGTAAGCGAGCCGGGCTGAAAAAAGCGCAATTAAAACACTACCTTCCGTCTTATACTGACCATAATTCTCTGATTAGATTGCTATAGATAGCATCAACAGTATTGGATTCATAGTCAGTATTGGAATTTATGTTTTATACGATGCCAAAATTATTTGCAATGTGACAATGACAGTAACAAAATGCACGCAATAATCATTACTACTCTAATACTTTTTTGCACCGGCAGTACAACTGATCAATAGTATTTGCACCTAATCCCATTTTGTATCCATATATTATATCCGTCGTTTGATCTTAATTCTACTCGACTGACTTATTCGTCGTCATAATGGATCAAACATTTATAGAGTCCTTTTCATCGATATGTTTTACTATTTATGATTAGATTCTTTAATTTGATAAACTCCTAGTGTCAAAATTTGGAGTTCCTTAAGGGTAAGGTGAGGAAAGTCATTCGATTCATAGGCTGACAATTTTTTCAACATGATTTTTTCGGGTTCATCCACCAGCCAGGTGTCTACAGTTTTTAGTTTCATCAATAATAAATATGCCGCGGCATGCTTTACTTGTTCTTACTTTGGTAAGCCGAATACTTGGTTCTATAGAATTCATTATTTCGTTAAAATTTTACAAGTTAAAACTTTTTAATTGAGGTCATTTTCATTCGAAATATTTTGGTCAAATTTCAGTCCTTTCTAAATCCCGACTTTTTTAATAAATTCATATCAGATCTGATTTTCTTTTGAGATAAATTGAAAGTATCATCTCCAATTTTTATGTTTTCCAACATACCTTTTTTAATGAACTGTATTTTTGAATGGTCACCGCAGGAACATCACTCAGAAAAATTAAAAAGTCAGTTTGAATAAATGCTTGCCATCTACCTACTTTTGAAATTATTTTCAATGTCTACTTGATTTGCAAAAATACATTATTAATTGAATTAAAGATATGCTTGAAATGGAGATCAAACTTCATCCTGTTTTCATTATTCACAGAAGTCAAAATAGAAGGTCCTAGTATCACATCTGATGTTGTTGATTTTCCTGATGCTTGATTCTATCCTTCCTGACCTTATTTGCAAATAATTTAGATCAAGCATACACTTTTGAATTAAGTAGCAATTTATAGTTATGACTGTGTCACAATACTGAAATTAAAATTTCATTATCGATAATCCTAGGGCTGTTCACTCCACATTTACAAAATTTATACCGCTATGTTTTAGGCATTTTAATAATGGAACTTAATAACAGTTGCCTTTTAGGTTGAAAATATATAAATAATAAGTAGTAATTAACGATGGAATGAGTTCTCAGAATCCTTTTGTTATGTAGATGGGATCTTACGGAATATCAAATCATTCATCATGTTCGTTGGAACAGGTGAACATAAGATTAAGATAGTGCTTGTAGTTATGTCTTATTAAATTTGTTCAAACTTGTTTAGCACGTAAATAAACAAATCTTGTTTGCTGTCTTACTATTCAAACAATATCCTATAATGACGAAAAACTCGTATAGAATTTAAATAGAATATTAATTGAATAATTGTTCCTCAAAACTTAAAATTTCATATTTGGCTTGTAAACGAAAACTTTTACATACTTATAATATATCTTTATTATGGTACCAAATTAAGTTTAATATCTCAAAAATAAACATGTTTTAAATCAAATTGGTACTTAAACTTGCTCTAGCTAAGATATTATAATGAAATGTTTTTATTTCACCAACCTCTAAAACACAAAAATATGCGAAAAGCGGTCAAGTCTGATTCCAAAAAAAAATAGTTTACAGATTAAGATAACAGCTATTGTTGATACAAAATATTAAAGCTGTCACAAAACAAAGAGTTTATAAAGATTTTCAGAGAATTTCGTTTTTAAACTTCTGGATTGGTTATTTATTTAAGGTACCGAACCTAGTCACTCTCCTTTATTCCAACAATAAATTTGTTTTGGAACGCTGAGAAATAATGGCATAGTGTTTCACCAGCACGTTAGCCTAGTCTAATGCAATCTATCAATTAATTTATTGAAACTCTGGCAACAATATTTTCAAAGAACAAACATAATGATGTTTCGAGAAATTTGAACGTTATCCTTTGGTGTGTAAATATATTTAATAACGATTAACGACGCATTTTAAATTTTTTACAGAATTAAAGTACAATTAATGAAAATTATATTTTAAAATATATTGATTAAAAAAATTATAGTGAATTGTTCTTTTTCTTCTAAGGGTGGGCTCCAACTAGTCAAGATTGGCAGTAAGCTCTGCGTACTTGGTCTTGTTCTTATCAAGGGGAAAAGTTCGACGGCACTCGTAATCCCAGCAACTTTTCCCATCATTATTAGTTGCAAGAGTTCGTATCTATCATTCCCCAGATGTGCAACTGTGTTGTTTGATGATTTGGCTAAAGCTTGCGTTTCTGGCCAACCCGTCGTATATAGTTATAATAGTATAATTATAATTTGTTTGCATTAATTGTATTTTTATTAGATTGTTTTTTTTTTAGTTTTAAAAAGATTGTATTGTATTGTTATTATGGTATATTTACTTATGTTAATAAACTTGATGACATTGTTGGGAAGATGATATTGCAGTGATGGTCATGTAAAAATGTGCAAGTTGTTTCATTATGGATTTTAATTACACAAGTCTGTTACTGTTAATAGAGCTTACCATTTCCTCAAATTCGATATTTCGAAATATGTAACTGTATTTACTTATTGTATAGTATTTCGGAAAACTTTTAAAAATTAATCAGTAATATAAAAATCTATTTTATGCAACAATTTATAAGGAAAGTATGTTCACCAAATCGTAACACATAACTAAATATGACTATAAAATTTTTTGAATGTAATTTTTTTAAGATTATATTATTTTCTTTTTTAGTCAATATAGGAGAATAGTCTCACATTTAAGTTTTGTAGGACTAAAGCTTTTATCACTTTGCAAGATATCAATAGGTTAAAGAAGCGTGACAGCAATGTGTGACGAAAGTAGCTCGGTGGCAGAAGGGACGATACGTTACGTTACGTCATGATATGTGTTCTTTATGTCAAATTGGTGCAGTGACATTTTGTGAATAGATTACAAAAATATATTGTTACAAAAATAGTATATTTGTGAATAGTCATTATTTATGTTATTAGTTTTAAAAAGGTAACGTGGACAACATTTCTACAACAAGTAATTATAATATGCTTATATTCCTTTCATTTAATAATTGTTTTTGTTTGTTTTGTTTTATTTCTAAACACACATTAGTTTGTTTTTTTATTTACCTCCTAAAATTATTGGCGCTGAACTATAATTTTTTACAAAAGATAAATAGATAAATTAGTACTAAAATATGCATGATATTATGTAAAATATGCGTTTGCAGAAAATACCACTTGGCCACATTCTGGCAACAAACGAAAGCTTTCGGATCTTCGAGAATTTTATCGTTGTTAGAATAAATATACAGAATGTGTCAGAAATTAATAGCAGGTTTGGTATCAAGGGCTGTATAAGCTGCATGTATGCAATATTGTTTTTGTTGTATTTTTGTATGTCAAACATCCTTTATAATTTTGATAAACAATAAATTAACCTTTATAATTCTATTATGTCCATCTAATTGACTATCAAAGCTATTTTACTAAAGAAATTTTGCGAGCAAATGCTTCAAAATTTAACGTTCTTTTCTAATTTATTTTTTGCTCCAGATTTTTTGTTCATTAATTTAATTTAAAAAAATAGTCTGAGCAGTTATTTAAGAAAAAGTAGTAGTTATTTAATTACAATTTTATTTAGTCAATATTTGTTTCGTTAAAAACGCTAAACAGAAGGGTATATATAACAATATTATTTAAATATAAATTGTATAGCTGTACCAAAATGTTAAATATGCCAATAAATAAAGTGCACAATAAGGCAAAAGCATACTTATCTACGTCCACATTTTACATATATAAATAAATTAATTAGAAATGCATTTAAAGTAAAGAAGTTTCACTATAGAAAGAAAAGTCAATTTTAACGCGGTTTTTTTACTTTTATAAAATGAGAACTAGAACCTTCAAAGTCTATTGTTGGCATTGCCTGTAAAATATATCTATTCTAAGTCTATTGTTGGTATTGGTATAACCATAAATTATATCTATGAGTTCCAAACTAAACCTATTTAAATACCTGGAAAATTAGTTTATAATTTAAAAATATTTCTCAAAAAGTTTTAAGGTATTTTCCAAAATTTATACGATTCTCAAAACATGGAGTTTGACAACGATCTGTGTTGCGAGCGTAGAAATACGATGTTTTACAAGATTCTACCCTTATTGTTAAGCTGTTATATTAAATTTCGGTTTCCCATGAGCTACATTGCTTTGAAAACATAATAATAATTTAAAATAAGCTTTGTGACCCATATAGGGCAAGCATCATATTTTTTTGGCCTTAATCTAAACCTTATTTTAATATATATTATAATTTATATCTAATATTATAATCTAAACCTTTTCAAACAGTAACAATAAAAAGGATTTTATTTTTGCCTTGTTGATAAAGTAAATGAATGTTATAAATTTTTATGTTCTCATACAAAACCTAAAATAAGCGGGCAAAATTATGCTTTTTATTTTTTTTAATGTTCTTGTAATGTTGGTTTCACTGTTATTGTAAATGAAAATAGTTTTTTGCCATTTGTACGCGAAATTACACTTTGAAATACTGTGTGATACGTAAAGCCTTCATTTAGAGTGATAAACCTCGCATTTATCTTCGACTAAATTCAGTTGTGCGCTCAGTTTAATTACGTACGTCAATGTAATTACTTACATTTTTTTAAGAGAATTGTCATTATTTTTCTTACGAGAATGTCAGTATTTTTTTAAGAGAAAGTCATTGTTTTTTTAAGAGAAGGTCGTTATTATTTTTTAAGGGAGTGTCATTATTTTTTAAGAGAATGTTATTATTTTTTTAAGTAATGAACGTTGTACACTATTTCTCGTATATGCGTATACACAGCTGTATAAAATGATTTATAGATTTTTAAGGTTTAAGAGAATTATTAATATTGATTTTTTTAATGGACCTGGATTAGCTCTATGCAATTTAATTTAATCTTTTTGTAAATTTAAATATCCTTACATAGTATAAAAGAAAGTCGCTTCCTGCGTTTGTCTGTCCTTCGTAAGATTAGATCTTCTAAACTACGCAACGGATTTTGGTGCGGTTTTCACTATTATTCAGATAAATACTTCCGAAAGTATTTATAGGTATAATACATATATGTTATATTTACAGGATATTTAAAAAGTCAATATTTCGTAAAAAAGTAGAATTTTAGGCGCTTTCATTGCTAACGCTGACTAAACTTAACGAGATATACCAAAATGTTGTACAATGGAATTGTGTATTTTAAAAATATCTACAAAAAAGTTTGGGATGGGATATATCTATATCCTACGGATAACCCACAGTGACCATTTTTATTAATTTTTTTCTGGGTTATACTTATGAAATTAATTTGGTCAATAATATATTACTATTTATTTAATTAAATTCGGTTTCGTTGAGCATTAAATGTAGATAAAATTTGTTCTTTACAGCAAATCACTATCATTAATATTGTAGAAGATATTACGTATTTAAAATTACCAAAAATCGGCATTCGCTATGCCGATGCCGTGTACGGACGACGGCGGCGGCGCGCGAATGACAGTAATATAATTAATCGCTCCACAATTACAGCACATTAGTACCTACATTGCACCCGTGCTAAACCGGGGCGAGTCGTTAGTATTAAAATATGATGCACATTATATTATATCTATTCCATTTTCATAGCCGAATACTTTCAATACTACATTTATGAACAGCTAATGTAGCACCTTTATGTCGTATAGGTAATAAATATTTGAGATAATATTGCACTTAATCTCTTAATATTTTAATTTGCCACCAGAATACATTATTAAATGAAGATTGAAAATGTTTATTTAAGCAGTAGTTAAGCAAGAAGCTTTCCATATATGCTTCATGTATGCGTCATTAGGATAATCTTACCGTCATTTATCCTAGGCAAGACTCCTTTGTCTCATCAGAGGATAAATGTGTATAAATAATATATAGCAGAATAAGAGCATAGAAGAGGCGGCTAATGAAATAGAAGCTTATAAATTTCCCGCGCCGTACTTCTCTGTTTTGTTCTTAGCTTCGAAAGGACAGAATTAAATTAGATCCAGTTTTAATTATGTAGCCTAAACTCGAACATATATGGCCGTAAACACGTTAGTCTTTGGGCGCTTTAAGTGCGGTGGTCATTTAAAATGTGGGAGTCGTCTCCGGATGCGGTCTGCCGCGGACAGTATTCCAGTCGCGGTATTGTGACACATGTTATATTTTTAAGCCACCGTTAGTTTTATTCATATTAGAAAGAGAAATTAATTTATCCTATTATACAGTTGTAATAAAAAATGTATCAATTAATATTGTTAATTCGGCTGATTATGTGCATCAAGGTAACTATTATATTTATATATATTTGGAGCAAGTTTCTGTAAAAATGTATTTTTTTTCACGAATTTTGTAGTGATTTTTTTTCAGAAAGTGTTGTGAATTTTCCTAAATTTTCCACTCAGTTTGGTATGCAGATTCACCTGCATGAACAATACACACGTTTTTCTTTATATTTTGTATAGAACACAGTACGTAAATAGAGAATAGGAGGAGATGAGCTTGCACATGGAATATTTTTGGAAAATTTTACATTAAGGTATGTTGAGATAAGGTGGAAACTTATTGTCTGTCTGCCTTCCTGTCAATACATACGAAGTAACATTTTGATGAATGTGTTGTTTAGTTACATGCGGGCTTCCGTTAGGCGTTTACGCAATAGTAAGCATGCCAGGCGCTCGGTGCGAGCTGTGAAGGTGTACTTCTGTATGATTTTGTATGCGTTACTGATCGTGACAATGACTAATAAGATCACAGTAATTGTGAATATGGTATATTCCTAGATATTAAGTGATGAGAATTTTTATGTTTGCTAATGTGAAAGATTACAAAGACTCAGTTTTATGTATGCAGGTTATGGAAAAACACAAGTTTGAGTGGTGTATTGAGTTAAATGGAATTCACTTCCAACTAGGATTAAAATATCAATAAGGACTTAACAACGTGTGTAAATGGAAGTTGGTAAGTACGTTTTCAATTATGTAAATAAGTTGATCCTAAATTTTGAAATACGCCTTATTGAAATTACTGATTTCAAAAAATGACGATTATTATGATGGTCCTAAACACGTAAAAAGTATTAAGGAAAAATGGTAAACATATTTCATAGAGCAAGGTACACACAGGCCAATCGTAGAAGGATAAAAAAATATGTTACATGAAGATAATAATTAAAAAATGAATTAAAGTGTTTCGATTATACCCGTATTTTGTGTTTCAATTATTTGCCTTTCTTGGAAATTTTTATACCCAATATTTTACACAAAACTATGCATAATATTGTTCTGCTACCCCATACTAATTGGCGCAAAAGTGTTTGAATTAGCTTTGCCAAGACCAAAGAAATAGAATTCTAATAATTTAGAATATGTTATATACATAAATATATACATATAAAAATATATATATATATATATATATATATATATATATATATATATATATATATATATATGTAATAACAACATTTCAAATGTTTGCCACGTATTTTTTATCGTTACGATCCGCCAGAAAATTTGAGTTTACACTGCATGGCTATTTGATTTATTTGTCGCGCTTGCGTACACATATTTAAATCGCATTCTCCTGACTAAAATTATTAGGATTAGCATTAATTTCACTTTTTTTTAAATCAAACGTATCTATTTTTTATTTGTAATAAATCTGTAATTAAAATGTTGTTGTTTAAATTTAAGCTCTGGAATATCATTTTCAATTTTGATCACTGTTTCACAAATAATCCCGTATATTCACCTACTTGCTAGAACAGCATGCAAAAGCTAATGGAATTAATTGAGTAGGACTTTCTATTGTATTGATTTTATTGTATACTATCTATTTTTGTATTTTAGAGTTCTTTTTCCAGCCGTGTCTTTTTTTAGCTCCAGTAAATATAAAGTTTGTTAAGTACAAGTACTCATACAACTTGCATTTCTATTTGTATTGATTCCGTATACATTTCATAAACACGTACATGTTATTTCAATTAAATTATTTACAAATATTCATTTTATATTTCGTAAAAAATATCGTGAATTATTAAAAAATATGAGATTTGGAATCATCGTTACAGATTTTCACTAAAATTTTGATTAAATTCTAGTACATGTTATTTTCTTTAACTTCGAATTTAGCAGTTTGAGAGACAAATTGAGCATTTTTGGCATTATCTACAGATTTAAATAATATTCTGAAAAAAAAATAGTTTTGGCACATTTGTAAATTGCAATTTATTTGACACCATACACGACACTAAATTTTAAAAAAAATAATTTCGAATACCTCATTTGCCTCCTCTAAAATTTCCATCTAAAAATATATTTGAGTGTTAACTACTGAAATATATGCAGGTTAATATGACTTATCATTATATAAAATTTCAAGTTTGTTTGCTAAATTGTATTTGTGAGTGATTTAACAAGAGTTCCATTATTTATTTTTGAGATATGGACCTGTCAAAATTGGTTCAGAGTAAATTTAAAGCTTTTCTAATGTACTCAATTCACGGCGAAATCTAGAAAAAAATTTACCAACAATATATTTTACTTATCCTCGCCATGTTATAAAAAAACATGAGTTCTTCGATTAAAGTCCAAGTTTAATATATATGTATATATATATATATATATATATATATATACATATATATATATATATATATATATATATATATATATATATATATATATATATAATTATATATTATATATTGCAAGTTTTATCTGAAGGCAGGCTTTTCGATACAGACCAGAGAGTTAGATCGATAATTGATGACTATCCCTTCTTCTCATTTAAAAAAAGTTTACCATAGATTTTTTCGTTATGTAATATGTAATTAGACTAAATAATATTTTAAAGAAATATATTGTGCCAGAGAGAAGAAAACGAAATGTTACTTAAGAGTTAATATCTAAAAGATCCAGGATCTCAATTGGGTCATTAATTCTTCCCGTGTAAAAGTAGCCTAAAGTTTGGTCTTAAAGGGGATTACCCGAATGAGAGCGGCGTAAACTTGTCGCCCTTGTGTGGATGTTTTATTCGGGTTAAATTTAGTGTTTAGTCTTTGCTGTGTTGGCGTGATGACGATGAGGAATTTCACAGTTTTCCGACAGATCAAGTTTGGAACGAGGGTTTAGAAAAGATACGGTTTGTTTTTGTTTACTTTTAATTAATATTTAAGGGTTAAATTTTAAATAATGTTGTTTCCGGTATTATGTACTTCAGCTGAAAGTTTTATATATTTTATGGGTATGTAATTTCTATTAGGTTGATTAAATGTTGTTTTATATAAAATCACATTAATCAGCCATAAAATATCGTTTGCATGTGAGGCGTTGGTTTCAATTTTTGTTTACTTCTAGATATGTTAGTTACTGAATGGAATAAATTATAGCTGAATAAATAAATAAACAATTTTTATTAAATTTTATCCAGATTTGGCATTTTTGGCATTTGCGTAAAGTTGTGGTGAAATTTATTTACTTGTACTCCATTGAATGGTGTATCCTTGCCCAAGTCTTTGAAATTTCATGAAATTATGTCACATTTTATTTTTATTTAATTTCATTATTAATTGATGTAAGCCATTTGCGATGTATTCCCGCTCCCTCTAATTTGCCAAATGAAGGTTCAAAAATCAGAAAAAAATTGGATAATACCTTTTAATAAGGATCTTTCAAGAAAATTTGTACGATTAAGTTAATTTACATTAAACAAAAAAGTTTCAAATTAATCTCCTTTATTTCAGTTGGCTGTTTAGAAAATAAATAAATTTGTGAAATTAATAAAACAAAAAAAAATATTTAATTTACATCAGTAGAATTCGAACTCTATGACGGATATATTAGAATAGCAAGTATTTTTTAATAAAACCGGGGGTATGTCAAAATAGCAAACAAATATTATTTAGTAACACTAGGGTAAGTTAGCTTAGCTAACAACTATTATTTAGCGACATGAGCTGTACGTGGGAGTAGCAAGCAGTATTATTTAGTAAGGGCGGGGGTACGTAAGAATAGCAAGCAATTAATATCCAGTAATACCGTCCATATGAAAACGATAAAATCCTAACTTAATGGAGTCCAAACATGCACTTAGCCAGTATTTAAATACACATATTTAAACAGACATAGCCACTACACCTAATTTATGAATGTGTGATCAGCGAAAAGAAAACACAAAAAAATATCATTTCACACAGACCAACAAAACATATTCCTGCTTTATCCATGCTTATAACTCAAAAAAGTTTATTTACTCGCGATAATCTCAAGAATTATTGGTATAATTTAATGTCACTGACGAGTTGTATATATACTTTTCGAAAAATATAAGTTGCATTTTGTCACATTCACTCAAATTGTCATACAGTAACAGTTGCACTTTGTCACATTCACTCAAATTGTCATACAGTTACAGTCAAAGTGAAACGAATATAAGTAGCACACTCACTACGAATTTTCCATACCCATATAGGTACCTATGAGCATTTAAGTGTACTTAATATTTCTAATAAACTATTTACAAATATTAATTTTTCAGAACGTAAATATATTGTATCCTATTTCTTTCATAGGCGTAAAACATAGTGCTGATTTAAATAATATTATTTTTAACCGTGTAAATATCAAATATATCGCCATCTACGTACTTAGAAACTATAATAAATACACATTTTAATATACAAAGCTGTTTTTGTAGTTGATTTAAGTCACTTGTATGAAGTTCCTATGAACATCTTACAAATTTAATTACTTGTCATAAGTCGGTCGACTATTACTCGTAGAGCCTACAGAGCTGTCATAATTTTCCTTTTAATTTCGTTATATATTTTACGTTTGTGAATACTTTTCATATTTTTAAAAATATTCTAACAAAAATTACCACTTTAAAGTTCAATATTTGATAAACAGATCCCTGTATTGAAAAATATTTCATAATATACACCCAGTATCTTTTAAAATTTTATTAAAAAATACCTTACACAATAAGGTATGCAAAAAAGGGAAATTAACCCCCATTTTCACATGGAGAAGAGGTACCCTTAGCACTTTTTAAAAATATTTTATTTTATAACTTTGTAGGCGTTATAAATGCATATAACCATGTTAAATCCGTTCATGCCTGTAATAGTCTGCATGTAAAACGGAGGTGACATACAGCCGGATAGACACACAGACGGAGATGACTTAATTATAAGGATTCCTAGCTGGCTACGGAACTCTAAAAAAGGCATCCTCCATTACGAAATGTGATACCTAAATCAGTCTTCTATAGTAGTTAATCCATTGGCATTATATTTTATAAATTGTATGTTTCAAATTCAGCGGTAATAAACAAAAAATTAATTAATTCACTTAATTATGAATTAAGTAAATTCTGCTGAAATGCAGCTGTCGTCTTTCTCATCTTCCTAAGTATAGCTGTACATTGCTAGAATTTCTTTCAATAATATGATTTTAGTTGTATTATTTATGACTTACAGTTCCGCATGAAACTTAAAAAAACCGAAAGGTCTAATTAATCAATATTCTCTCTATGCAATGCCTATTTCTCGTCTAGAATGATTATTTAGCGGCAATGTTACTGGTTTTTTAGTTCATGTACCAATATAACCAAGTCAGCTTATTTTGAGCAAGACACGTGAAACTATGTATCAAGCAATAATCCTTCATATTCCTCTTGACCAACTTTAATACTTGTCCCTGGGCAGAACGTGCAGGAACTGTAATCTATATAATAAGGCGATATCAAGGGTATACTTTATATAGACTCTGACTCCCCACGAGCATATTCAGTTAACATCGTGTCCTAGATAGCATTACGACTGGATCTGTGGAAAATAGGAAAATCTTTTCATCCTACTCAAGGGTTCGATTTTGAACAAGCCTTTTTAGTAGGTGATTTGCATTATAAAGAATTGTATCCTCCAAATTTCATAATCAAAGACGAATAGTATAACCAGAATGGTTAAATGTGCAAAAAAATATAGTAAGCTTTATTCAAATGTTCCACCGCCTAGGGGTTTTAGGTTTCGGATCGAGTTCGAAATTCGAGGGAATGGAAGCTTACAATGTCAACAATAAATAAAAGAAGTAAGGAAGAAAAAATAGAAGTAACCGTATTGACTCCTACATAAGCACTTGCAAAGTTTTTTCAACTCTTTCGAGTTTAAGATAGTACTTACAGTACTTTGTATGATAACTCCCTCGTATGGCGAACTCATATCTCGGATTATACTCTAATGGTCACCGAAATTAACAAACAATATTTAATGCATCAACATGTGGATGAGTGATGGCCTGAAAATAAAGAAAGTGAAAATTTTTTCATTTGATAGTATTTTTACGATTTTCTATTTGTTTTATACAAAATCAGTAATTCCGCTTGCGGGAAAATCTGCGCCATATTACATATTTCCGATTCTTCTAAATATTTTCTCTAATGCTTACGTCCAGAAGGCGAAGGATAGTGACGCTCAGATACTCACGGAAAAACAAATGTATTAATAAACTAAAAACGTTTATTATAATGAAAATAAATACTGCCATCTTCTGGAGAATTATAAAACTATCGCCTAAGGTGCTGAGATCACAAATAATTATAATTATGATGCTTTTATAAAAAAACAGATGTCGTTGTATTTAAAGTAAATAATAGTAGAGTTAAATACTTGAATTATAATCAGTAATTTTCCACTTTTCATGTAAATTTTTTATCTGTTGAGGACAAGACCCATGCACAGACAAACAAGAATTGGAATATTCTATGTATATAAATTTCAATAGCACAAAATCTAAAAAAATGAAACAAAATCATACTTCTCGATTTCTGAGACAAAATCCAGCGTAAAATATTTTTGTAGTAAATTCTTCTTGCAGACACATGTATCCTAAAATTAATTTATAATCGATGTTTTAGTCTTGAAAATACATAATTATTTGAAGATTAATAGTATTTATTATATTAAAAAATATTTTGCCAGAATAGCTTTTATCGTAGGTAGTAAATAGGGCCACTGACTCATCGTAACTTTGTCTGATACCTTTTGTAGCCTAATCCATTCTTATTTAAACGCTATTGTACTACATGTCTGTTTATCCGATTTATAAAGGTTTACGTGAAAATCGAGTATAACCTTGAAGTCGTAATGGAAATTTTATGACGTAAAATATTCTTTTTATTAGGCACAGCGTGTCGTTAAATACTATTACCGAATTTCTTTACTTAATTACCTTCTAACTTCGTTTTCCTAAATCTAGTTGAAACGTGGTCTTAGGCAAATTATATTTTTAGCAATTAGGATGTATCTCAGAAGGACACGAGGAGTAGGTAAACCCTTTTAAAATTTTATGCTTACATTTGTAAATTTTCTTTCTTTTTTCTTTTCCTCTTTGCACTTGGTAATTGTTTTGCGTAAAAAGGTGGCCAGTAATTGCTCCTAATGTAGGTAATGAACTTTAAAAGGTTTTAGGCACAGGAGTCAATGTATTTATTTATTTTGCTGTCAAGGTTATTGTACCATGAAAGTAACATTCAGAAACTTTTTATTAAAAAATATTTTTTGTTCGTTGTTCAAAGCAAGGTTGTTTCCGCTCCTATTTTATGAAAATCGGTGGTCAATGTTGTTATTATTTGGTTACAGAATTAATATTTGCTTTGAATTTTTATCGTGACATTGAAGATTTTAAAAGAAGGTTTTATGTAGAATAGTTTATATTACCACCAAAATAGAAAAATTAAATTAAATTGAGAAAAAAAATGTCCTTTCCTCAAAAGTACGGTATCGTTTTCAATAAAATCCATTTTCTTGGCGTATATCCGTCCATATTATGTACTGGTTTTGAAATTTTTTGCCATCCAATATTTAAAATTAACTGATATTTTCAAATAAGAATCACATGACGAACCGCTTGGGAATCTACATCAATTAATGAAATATTTCTGTTGTTTTCCGCCATATATTTTAGTTTAATTATTTAAAAGAAGTTTGAAGTTGCAGCTTTAAAATACCAAAGCACCCGCAAACAAATAAAAAAAACTAAAATTTGGCGATTCATATCGCAGTATTTTATCGTTTTTTTATTAGCTTGCGGGTGCTTTGGTAATAGTAAAAAATAAGGGTTCGTTCAAAAAAGTTAATGAAAAGAAAACTTCTCTTTTAGTTTAAACATCTCCGAAATTGACTTGTATTTATGAAGATGCACGACAAATGCTCCTTGTCTGTCACCTGGGGACTTATTTTCCATGGTCAAGGCTTCCTGAAGAACTATTCATATGACTATATACATTTCTTTTATTTTAAGAAATAAAAGTAAAATAGTGTAAAGTTATTTTATTTAATTTGTTAGAAAAAAAAACATATTTTCACGTACGAATCCCAAGAAGTCTAACCGTAAAGACTAATGAAAAAAAAAGTTAACAAGAGGTGTCGTGGAAAACCCAGTTGAAACGAAATTCCTTTCGCCATATATTATGTATTAAATTTATATTATATACAGGAATAAAAACATCTTGGCATAGTAAAACATTCGCTATATCATTTACTAAATATTAAAAATTTATAAATTACAAACAAATTTCGGCAAATTCATTCATTTTCATTATTACTTTATTATTTATTAAATACTTAAAATTAATAAATTTAGTTATAATAAGTATTTAATAATAGATAAAGTAATCATTTTAATTTATAATGCAAATAAATACATACCAAATTGGAAATGGTCTGGCAGATGATTGGCTTACAATAGAAAGCCAGTAGAAAAAAAATACATTGACATTTGATATTCACATGAGAGGCAAATCTCATTGCAAGATGATTTTATTGGGTATTTTTACTGTTTTAAATTTCAATATAAATAAGCTTAAATAATATTTACACGTGTTTAGAATTAAGGTTATACAGCTCACCGTGCATAATGCTTACCGCTCGATAATACTCGCAACTAATACTCGCAAGAACACACACACATACAACCGTAAATAATAGAAAGAGACAGAGAGAAAGAGAGGGAAAGGTCGCCTGGAGAGGGCATAACGCTTTTTCCTTACGTGACGATTCTGCCAATTCGCTCTACTGTAAGCTGCGTAAAAGAACTTCGTTCCTAAACCATCTTACAAAAAAACAATCTTAAAATAACATTAAGTTAAACAGTTAAAGCACATATTTATAATAAGATGGATATTTATATAGATTTGTTTCAATAGATGAGCGGAAAATCTATTTTTATCACATCAGCTCACGTTTCGCTTTTCTAGTCGGGAAATTTCACTACCGCACAAAAAATTTAATAGTAGGCTTTATACAAATTACTTGCTGATAAGGAAGTATTTTATTCACAATTTTATTTTCAGGTGGAACTTATAAAAAAAATTAGTATGGGACAATTTAAATGCTTACAAGTTAAAAAGTACATATCGTAGATGAAAACTAATTACACCATTATATTAAGAATATATGTAAAATTTGTTTTTGATTATTTTCATGATACTCTATCCTATTTCCAATTCTCTGTGGACAATACTCTTATATCCCCTATAAGAATCAGCGTAGGCGACAAAAACCGCGAAAACCGTGGAAAACCGTGTAGACGATAAAAATTAACGAGCTCAGTTGACTTCAAGACGCTGCCATGAATTGTAATAAGTTTCGACTTCTTTGATCAAAGTTGTATCAAAGTTTATAAGAGGGTCGTATAATTCAGAAGTGTTTCTTAGTATTTGATATAAATATCAAAGATTATAAGAGGGTCGTATAAATTATAAGTGTTTCTTCGTATTTGGTATAAATAGGTCGCTAAAGTTGTTAAATGTATCAAAGATTATAAGAGGGTCATATAATTAATAAGTGTTTCTTTGTATTTGATATAAATAAAACGATAAAATTGTTAATTGTATCAAAGATTATATGAGGGTCGTATAATTAATAAGTGTTTCTTTTGTATTTCATATAAATAGGACGCTAAAACAGTACTGTAAATTTAAGTGAAAACAGTTGCAAAAACAAAAATGTTATGCGTTTGGCCGAAAGTATAAGCAGGATATATAAACTATTGGCAGGATATATAAACTATTTCAGAAAATCTGATGAAAAGCAAAAAGATCACAGACAAAATCACAGAAAAAACTATATTCTAGTAACGTAATTTCATTACGGAAAATTTCAATAAAAAACATGTAAAGCTTATCTAGAATTTCATTTCTTGTTTAGAACCTGAGTGGTGTTCCATATTAGAAAGGTAAGATGTCCTTCAAGTGGTCTGGTAGTGTTATTCCAAGAAAGAAAGTACACAGAAAATGCTTCCAAGTGCACGTCGAGAAAGAAAGTACACAGAAAAGGCTGCCAAGTGCACGTCGAAACACGTTTAGAGTTGTGTCCAATAGTTGCTTGTATTGCTTAAAATTATTGTTGCAAAATAAACGCAATTAGTTTAATTTTATATACTTATCAGATGCTAAAATCATGGTGGACTTATACTTACTTAAAATCATGGAAACTTATAGTGAGGAGGGGGGCGAGGTTCACACCTCTTCCCATCATATTTTATTGTACGTAATTTTGAAGTTTAATAATTCGCAAATGGGGTTTGAAAATTAAAAACGTCAGCTGGAAGCTCAAATTTATTTTGAAAGACCACCTGATGACATGCCATGTCAATTACATGAAGATAAATACAATATTTGCATATATAGAGTTTTTTATGAGTTTACCACGTAATAATTGAGATCCTCGTCCGAGGCATACACGCGCAAAAAGGCATGACGTAGTCGAAAACTGTGACAGACAGAAGGATGGAGCGACGGGTATGATGTAATTATAAAGGTTCTTTGTTGTCCTATGGGATCCTAAAAACATGAATTACTTATTGAAGTTTTCATTTTAATGTTCTACGTGTTCACGATGCTGATAATGCGTGCTGTTGGCCTCTTGAACTGTCCCGGACGAGTCCATCATCAAAGAAATTGGCATCCGTGATATGATGTCCTTTATAGTTACCCGTTCGGATCTCACACACTTCTGCCTATTATCAGAAGACACCCTGACAACCGGAGGTCGTCAAACATGCTACTACAAAGAATCGAGGGCACAAGACTTCGTGACCGAAGGTTGGTTCATTGGGCGGACCAAATCAGAAGCACCCTACAAGTATGATTTGAGAACCCATAAGCAAAATTTCAATTATTTATGCTAGTCAATTTATACCAAGTGATCATTGTGATAATGGGAGAACGATTATGTGATTTAAATATTTTGTTGGATGAAATAATTTATTTAATGGAAGTGGTGTCTATCCAATTAATTGTTTATTTCAAAACTTTTACAATATTGCCAATTTTAGTGAAAATGCTACTCTGTAGCTCCATAATGTGCGAAGTATTTGAACAACAAGAAGACTGATGATCAGTTAATGGAGTATAATAGGGTTTTGTATGTTAATCTTTAAACGATTTTTGAAAATATAAAAAATAATTTTTGTTTCGAAGTGTATTTTTATTATTTTACCATAATTAATGTAAAATATATAATTAACTTATTTATTAGTTATAATAAAGTTATAGGTTTATATTAAAATATATTTGGCTCGTATACGGCTGCAAACTCGATAAGGCTGCGCGCAAACATTTGTCGAGCCGACGGACTGCGAAGGCGGCCTCGCTGGACACTATCACGTTGTTTACGTCTCGATCGCGTGCCGGGCGCCAATTTCCGCCCGTCCGTTGTTTTAAAGCTCATAAATTGGCGTCCGCTTCCGCCCGACTTCCTTCCTTCCGCCGTCTCCTAAAATAGTTACATATTTATTAACTTGTTGCGTTAAAGATCTCCTTGCGGATATATTATGGACAAGGAGGGTAGTTTGTAACTCACTTTTCTTGTTTTATAGAGAGGTTATCCTATATTTATGGTGCACGCCAAATTTTATAGCGTGTCCTATTTAATGGCGTGCTATAAAATTTCCGTGACCAGCTTAGCTAAATATTTTAGTCTAAATATTTTGAAGCTTTTATATTTATGTACACGGAATGTTGAATATTTGAATATATAATAAATTAAATATATAAGTAGCCTAGTTATATAATATTCTTAGTCGTATAAATGAGTCAGCAGAAGAGCAAGAACGCGTAACAGAGAAATAAAATGCTTAAATATATAAATAACCATATAATATAATGGTACCATAGTGAAAATTTCTTTGCAAAATTTCGTTGAACCCTGTTAGGTTGTTTAAGTGTGAAAAAAAGACAAACGAATTAATGGATAACGTTTCACTTTTATTATATTAGTAGGCATTTTTTATCATAGCATGTTTTACGCGTACAATTAATCTATGTAGATAATAATACTGTTAATTGAAAAAGCTGGGTACATTAAAGATATTAAAACAATTAGGGATACTATAAACAGACTGAAGAGAAGAAAATCAACGGTTTTTTTAACTGCCGCCATCTAGTATCAGAATTAAATAACATACGTATAACCTCAATATTACTTCAAAAAGTAAATAATTTCTCGTAAATACAAAAGGAGGAATAATTTTATTAGCAAAAAGGCAATCACAGCCTTTTTGGCCGTACCTTGTAAAGGTACACACATAACTATTAACAACAACACGACTATTAATAACTAATTTTAATTTTTGCTAATAATTAAAATTAACGAAACGGTGAAGTTCTTCTGAGCTTGGTCGTATAAAAAAGTTAGTTTTATAATATATTGTATATGAAAAGATAGAACATAGCAAAATGGTCTAAATATATAGAACCATGTTAGCAGTATAGGCCTCAAAAATATTAGTTATATTTTTGTGTGAAAAATTTCTTTAAACTTTTATTCCGAAATTTTGTATCCTCATTTCAAGAAGAATCGGTAATACGAATGCGAGACATATCAACGATGGTAGAAAACAATTAGTGTGTACCTATGTATACACAGCTTTATATTTCGTTAGGAGATATGTTCACAGGGCTGACTTCTCTCATCGTGCTAAAAGTGAAATGTTTTCGGTGAATTTAAAAAAAAAACAACAGTTTCAGAGATAATTGCCTTCAAAGTTTACCTAGTATAATATATAGTAAATACTTCACATAAAAACCTTCAAATTTGACATAGTAATAAGACATATTAACCCAAACTTATCTTATAGTAACACTCAAAAATAATTACGGGGAAATTGAGGGGGGGGGGTGAATTAAGAAATCGAAATGTTTAATTCCATGTATAAGGTGGGGGTACCTTTTGGAAGGGCTAATAATAAGAACTTCAAAAATATTTTTTTCATAATTTTAAATATTGCGATCTATATTTATGTCTTCACAGATTTAGTGAAAACTAAGCCAAAAAATATGTATTAAATCCCTCCCTTTTTTTCGAAACAACTCAAACTAAAATTATGAAAAAATTGTGTTTTTCCTCCTACGTCATAGGAAAACTCTAGCGTTATCTTACATCTTATAATTTCTTAAAGATACGAAATGTTTTCACGCCTGTGAACGATATGGTAGGCAATATATTTACTTTGAGTAAAGTTAATATTTGTAAATAGTTTAATAGAAATATTATGTACTCTTAAATGTTTATGAGTGCCCAAATGTGTACAGAACCCTCGTAGTGCGATTTCTACTCGTGCCTGACATGTTTTCATCACAAAATTACTTCAATACACTTATTACACCAAATTCTATTACTTAGCTCACGATTCGCAGTTTTCACATGATGTTTTTTTTTCGTAATTTCAATAATAAATTTGAATTATTAAAAAAAATTCAAATTATACAATTTTAAATTTTTTTTGGTCAGTATAAGTCAATACTATAAAAGTATGTGGTAAGCAATAATACAATCTGTATACGATATTGATAAATATACCACAAGAATACCGTTAATTATCCTCTTATTAAAAGTTCTTGTTTTCTAATTAACAATTATTATCAGCATTATATATTTGTTGTAATCTAACTGATATTTTTTCCAAAACATATTAATTTTAGTTTTAAATTAAATTAAATAACCATTAAATAACAATTATATCTACAAATAACAACTTTTAGACCATTTAGTATACATGGGCTCATGAAATGTATAATAGAGATAGTTCTTTTTAAGGAGAAGACGAAAATTAAATTAATTTCTTCATTAATTTGTTAAATATTTCCAGATTAACTCTAAGTATTTGAATGCATGTAAGTATATAAACAATAGTTGAAAATATAAAAGGAATAGTAGTTTGCAAAACCCAAATATACATTGAAATTAGAATTAAAACAATCCTAGCCAATGATCGTTCGTAAATCACCAACACTTTAATGCATTCCTAAAAGGGTTAGTGGATTCGTAAATCGCAAACTCTTTAATGTATTCCTAAAAGGGTTAATGGAGCAAAAGAAGGAAGGCATCTTGCATAACTACACTATATAAGCGCGTATGTATGAAGTGAGAATTATGAGGTATTTGTGCATGACCTACGCAGGCTAAATAAATTGTAACTTCATCTTAAATGCATATAGAGTAGTATAAGACTCAAGACTGAAAGGTTATCGATATGGTTCTTAAGTAATTCTCAAAATGTAGCAAAAGTAATGTCTGTAGGAATTGACGGAAATTTCCATAATCTAATGGGAAGGGAACAGATAAGAATAGTATTTTTCTGGTTGTGAAAAGATAATTAAACTCTTTTGGTATTATCAGAAATTGAGAAATTATTTCATACAAAGACCAAATGACAGCATTAATTTTGGGAATATTATAAAACAGAAAGTTAAATAAAACCACAATACACTCGATGTCATAAAAATTATTGGAATATTATATTATTGGTTTTGATAGTTACAAAACTTGAGATAGTCATTTCTTATTTATATCTGGAACATAAGGACGATATTCTTTCTGACATAGTTCCTAAGCATGACATAGTTCTCCATAGCTCTAAACTACGCACAAGGAGGACACTTATATGGGAGTACGTCATTACCGCACATTTCATCACATACAAATGTAGCTTACTATTCATTCAATAAGTTTATATCACGTTCGAACTATCACAACTGCGTACGTACTATCACATGATTTTATACGCACTGTCACATGATTGTGTACGCACTACCACACGACTTTGTACACACTATCACATGATTGTGTACGCTCAAGATGAATTTTAAATCTTTGACAATTTGAAGTTACGGAAAAAAGCTAACAAATCAAGACAAATCATATTATTTTTCATAAAAATTGGAGTCAAAAAAAACAAGAAGCAAGCAACTGAAACAAAAAACAAGCGGTTCGAAGCGACATAATAACTTGTTTTATTGTATACGTGTACATATATAACAATCAGATACTCTTAACGCTGTGACCTGATAATGTATTTGTACTTTTTCAATTTAACCTTCATCTAATTATTAAGAAATATTGGAAAAGTGTTTTGAAAACACCTTTATTAAAAGTCTAATAGTATTTCCCAAACAAAGCTTAAAAAAATAAAAAAGATACATGAAACTACAAGTTTACTCCAAAAGACCTCTCAAATTATAATCCCCCCAATGGGATACACAAAAAAATTGTTTTGCCCCCATTTCAGACGAACGCTTTTTTTCAATAACTTGTTATATATTAAAGGAGATCTTCACATAAAACACGAATATCCGAAACATGATGCAATTGTTCGTGTTGTAGTTGTCCGTGTACAAATATCTAAAACTATAGAAACTCTGAGGTAGTCATGGAATGACGGACAGACAGACGTGACGAACTTATATGGATTGTTTCACTAGGCAATCCTAGAAAAGAGTACAATTTAAATTATTAGTATTTTTTCAAATCCATAACAGATGGTATTACATTAAATTATTGCCGTAAGGACTGCCATTATTTTTATAACTCATCGTCAGTACTGAACCTTCAATACGTGAATCAATCTTGCATATTATTTAATTTTTTTGTTTATATTGACTAACATTTACTTACGTAAGTGATAAAATACAACTGATCCTTAAATTTCCTTTAGAAAATATTTTTCCCTATACATTTTTGTTAATTTATCTACATAACTATATCTTTTTTATGTTTCAAACTACAGAATCTCTGGACGAATTCGGATATACTATGTTTGTGTAGAGTATTTAACCTTTCATATCAATAATTCCATCTGAATGTCTTATGTATAGGCTTAAATTTAATATTAAATTCAAACTCTACATGACACCGTTTGACATAAAAGGGATAGCTGTGAAAACATCGTTGATTATATCAAATGCATTTTACGAATGCCTTTAAAACTGGCATATGTTCTTGTCACCAGAAAATGAATGAAAGGACTAAATGCATTAGCATTTAGGAAATAATAGCATCTAAATGCATTAGCATTTAGGAAATAAGGAAAAACTAGTAATATATATAATTTTGTTTCAAATATTCTATATCTTTGATAGGTGAACCATTACCGAGCATCTAGGTTACCGGACAGCATTATCCTTGCTTGGACGATATTTGTAGTTTCTATCAGTGGCAATCTATATCTAGTCGTAAAATTGGCGGATGAAGTACATTTCACTTGACCACACCATCTCGTTGACATCTTTTGCTTTATGCCAACTCTTTGACGCTATCCCGTTCTTTTCTCATTATACAGCTTAAAATATATAGGCATTTTTAAACAAGTGTTTACTTGGAGTGGATTTGGTAAAGGAGAGACTCATTTGTACGTTTGGTCATTCAGAATATCCTCAGCATTCGTCTTCAGTGACACATTCCAAATGCGTTTTTTTTATTTACTTTTATCTAACTCATATAGTTCGAGTTTCTATTCCATATGAGCAAGCCCGAGCTCTTAGTAAACGAACCTAGCACTAATAGTATATTTCCATAACTTACAGTTTCCATAAATAAACATAAATTTCTGGAAAAAATATTCTTGTGAAGGCATTAAAAATGATTCTTGCTGAAATACTTAATGTTTTATTAATTAGAATTCTAATAATAATATATGAAAAGAATAAAAAATGAATCCACTAAAAGTTAAGATCTGTAAACTATTTCCGTATGTAAAGACGTAGCGACCGACGGATATCACCTGATGGAATTGTATTTTTTAATAATAAGTATTTAGATATTGTATAATGTATTTTTCTTTTCATGAAGATAAGTATATTTTTAAGGATCACTTCGAAATTATTAACAGAAAATTTAGTTTATATAGACAACATAATTACTCTCTTAAGAGCAATAATACAATACGCCTCGCTTACACAGGGACGCAGTTTATTCAAAACATGATACAGGTAACGGTAATATATAAATCGCCGTATAATTAATAAGATGTTCCCTCCTTCTACGGCCATCGTTTTTCCACGATAACGACACGGCCGTACGCAACAAGTTAATAAATTACATTTCCATGAAACGGTCGCTGCTGGGAAAGGAAGTAGGAACTAACTTGACGGACGCACTCTCCATTTTGCGCTGGTTTACGAGCTTTAAAACAGTGGACGTGCGGAAATTGACACCATTGAGATGGAACTATGGTAATTCTATTCGCCGGATTTATCCACTGGATCTTAAAAAGATGCCATTGTGGGAAGCTGACGAATAGAGTCGGCCATAAAAGATGAGAGTAACGTGCATATTAATGTTTAAACATTTAAAGGGTACGTAGTATTTTTTTTAAATATTTACAAATATTAATAATATGTAAATAAGTTTCGTAATATATTTTCCTTAGGCGTAAAGTTATCGTAAATGTCTCAAATATTATAAAATCTAAAATCATTGCTATAGTTGTCCGATAAACTGCAAGTAACTCAGTTTTGAAGTGAAATTTCTTTAAAGAAGATTGATCACGCCGAGACTAAAACAGCCGTGTGACGCTCAGTGTTAATTTACTATTAATATGATACTAACTCCCTCTGTTGACCCTGCTGATAAAACATAGAAAAATTCGGTCAAACAGAGCGCTGGGATAGCAATATATTTCTACCTTCCTACACACATGTAACCTCTATTATAGCCTATGTCGCTATTTATTTTTATGTTTGTAATAAAAAAATAATTTGGTTTTAACATAAATAAAAGTATAAAGTTTAATTAAATACTATTGCATGCTATGAACGTAAGTATGTACTTTTAATATTTGTATTTGTGGGTATGTAAATCATACGTAGTTCTAAACGCTGTACTTAATTTTGTATCATATTCTTAAGTTACATGACATGAAAAAACGTCTAATCTTGATGGACACGAGCGTTGATTCTACTAACTACGTCAAAGTATCTGCTGAATACATTCTGTAAAAACATAAATAGTATATTGTTTATTTTATATCAAACAATAACGTTTAACTTTTAATTCATTCATATTGTTGTACACAATTCATATTGTTGTGCACAATTCATATTGCTCTACACAATTCATATTTTTGTACACAATTCATATTGTTGTACACAATTCATATTGTTGTACACAATTCATATTGTTGTACACAATTCATATTGTTGTACACAATTCATATTGTTTTACGAATGGATATGTTGCACGGATGAGGACTACAAACAAAAATCGTATCATACGCGTACAAACTGGTATTCCCACAGGACAGTTTAAATTGTTTTGATGTAAAACTTCTTTAGACGCAACTTGGGAATAACTCAGACTCTTTTTGGACGGAAGTAATGTTGAGGACAGTTTATAGTTTGCTTACGTAGTTTCCTGTATTTGTAAGCATCGACTGACTAGAATTTCTGAGTACATATGTTACATATACTTGAATTCATTTCTATTTTATTTTTTTTCTACTAGTAGTGGTTACTTTGCAAAATAACTACACCGTCTACCCGGTCAGGGTTTGATGATAAGTTTTGGATGGTGGTTCTCCTTAATGATGACTCCTTAATGGATGGTGGTAAATCAACCGTGATTAAATATGTTTGCTACTTTCCTCTCTCTCTCTCGCTCTGCCGTTTTACCACATACTATATACTTACAAAATACTAAGTGGAGAGATAAATCGGGATTTGAAAAAGTTTTTGCCCAGGAAGTTGGAGATGAATGGATGAATGATGAAGGATCTAAATACCATCTAAATGTTTAGGCGAAGAAGTAATATTTTAAACGAAACTCAAGATTCAAACAACAATCAAAATAAGTATACTCAGAGCGAGAGTGTTCGGAAAAAAGGCTGAAAACTGGGCTATCTGAAATTGCATTTTCGAGCTATCGAAGAACACAGTAGCTAACACGTTTAATCGTGAAACAAATCTTATATTTGAATATTTCGATCCGGGCTTATTTTTTTTTTGGAGTTTTGACAGAAAATAGACAAAATATATGCAATATTTTGTTTTGATAATTTATTTAAGAATAAAATTACATATTTTGTGTAAATGCGTTATTATGTTTATGTTGCTACGTAAAAAACGTAAAAGAAAATATTTACGTTTTCAAAATCATAATTTTTGTCTTTGTTTCCATAGACGCCAAAAAAATTTGAAAAGAAAAAATATATTTGTATTATTAAAATAATATTGTTTAGAATTAGTCCTAATCTCAGAAACAAAAATCAACCTGAAATTTATTTTAATTTTTGTGTTTGTAATCGTAATCGAATTTGAAATAGAATCGAAAATTTGCCAGAAAATATGTTTTGTCATTATTACTGTGAAACATAATTGTTAGATAATTTAAAACCATATTGTATTATTACGCATGGTACATCTGGGTCTCGGCAGTCGCGATCCGGCCTATTTTGCGTGCATGTGTACGCGCCATCTCGGCAATCCGTCTGTAGTGACGAAGTTTCACCATTTGGATACAAATTTCCAAATTAAGTCTCTCCTTTTATGTCTCTTCCGCTACAGTTGTGAGTTTGATCAATGTTTTGGGCGACTAAAGTTTTGTGCTTTAAATTTGCATTTACTGTTCTAATAAAGCCTTATTCAGCACATCTATTTAAAAAGAAAAATTAAAACATTATGCTAACTGCCTTCGTAATTCACTCTTTAAATAAAAACTTACTTAAAAACATCCTGAAATGATGAAATTGGTTCTAGTTTTTTATTTGGTTCTGATTATTGCTTTTACATCTGCAGATATTAAGACATATTCCCGAGAAATCACGGAACCGAAAGTACTGAAAAATTCTGAAATTTATGCAACATGCAAGGAACTAAGATTTCTTCCAGCACCTGTATTTTCGGCAATTTATAATTTTGCGCCAAAAAATCGTATCAAATCCTTTGTTGTGAAAAAATGGTCAAAAAATAGCGGCATTTGTTTGGCGTACCGGCAACCACCAGAATCCCATTTAAAATGAACGCCGTATTCTGAAAAAAAACTCACGTGACAGAGGAATAGGTGAACTGTCACGTCAGTGGTCACATAGACAGATTATATACAAAAATCACATACATAGTTCGTTTTTTTCCTTTTCAGGTACAGGTTTTTCCCTACAAAGAAAATAATTACATTATTAAACTGTGCAATTGTTTCACATAGGCACCTCAGAAATGCTGAATTTATGTATAATTATATATCTATTAAGTGCCATAACTAATAACAATTTTTAAAAATATATTCTTTTTTAACCGCCATCTATTTGTAAGTAGTAGTATTTAGAGTGTAGTTGCTTACGAATTGTGCCGTTAGAGGTCAGAATTATTCATTGCAAATTCTTCAACTTTGCTTCAAATGAAGCTTGAAATTGCAGACTTGCGTTGTTAGTGAAATTGTGACTATTTAAAGTAGAAATAAATTGAAATTCATTAAATAAAACTTTAACAAAAGAAATGATACCTGCCTATATTTTCTAATCTGTAATAGGATCAAGATAATTATGACGAATACTAAAAAATGTATAAAAATTATTTAAAAAAAAATTATATAATTTCTACAATTTATAAATGTGACCTAGATTATGGAAAAACGTATGATGTCTATCATAAATTAAACACAAAAGCATAGTATAGGTAAAATGTGTCAGAGCATATTCATAGCTTGAACAGAAATTAACTTACAGTGAGCTAGAGACAAGCAATTAAAAAAATCTTGTTTTAGATGAGAACTCTTACCATGGGGTTTCAGTGTACATTTAAGTACATATAAATATTTAAGGTATACATAGTAATTCTGTTAAGCTATGCATAAATATTATTATTTTTCATTGAATAAATAGTTGTCCTTCATAAGAAAAAAAATAGAGATGATTTATTCTACACAATCATCTTCATCGTTATCATCATGACCATCAACCTATATCTATTCACTGTTGGACATAAGCCTTTTTCAACATGTGTCACCACATATACTCCATCACATTCTGAATCTAGTTGCTTCCTGTCGACTTTTGTCCGATCAGTCCACGTCTGGTGTAGGTTCAAAGTGAAACTTATTTGTTGTGATTAATTCAAATATATATTAATTATGTAAATGGATTAGGATAAATCATTTTCCAATTGTCTTTAACATGATCTTTTCAACATTATATTTTATGCAAGTATATGTACATAAGTATTTTTTGTTACCACTTGCATTTACCCAGAGAACTCGCCCCCAGAAAAATTTGTTGGAAAGAGACTGAACCCAAAAATGGCTTTTTAAAACCAGCATGCAAACCATTTCAGACATATGAAGCATCCAAATATCTGAAAAACTTATGCATTGCAATTTGGTAAATTAGTGGAACACTGTATATAAAAGTTTTAGGCACTTTTAAAGAAAAAAAAATAGAAAAATTAAAAAAACCAAAAAGATATTAAATTAAAAATGAAATAAAAGGAATTTAAACCTCCTCTTTGCATAGTAATGAGGAAAAGATGACGCTTACATACAGTTTTAGTACATAATAATTATTATGTTATAAATTTTTGAGGGTTATATTAGATTCATCAATTTGAATTTTATAAATTGAGGAGTATTTAAAATTCAAAAATACCTTAAACATGTATTAAGTTCTAGTTCTAATAAAGTCTATTTTTTACTATTGAGGGCCTTCTTATCTATGAAATGTTTCCTATGATCTTAAAACTTGTCTCATCAGACGGGATCATTTAGACTATATTTTCATTAAAAGTTTTTGGTCCCTTAATGCACCAAAAAACTGTCATTGTTACGGTTCAAATTCAGGCTCCAAATCGGACTCTGGTTTTAGATAAGCTTTGCAAATTATATTCATGTCGTGTTTGTAGTACAAGAATTGGGTGGCGGTTACAGAAAATAGAAAGAAAAAAGAGTGAGATGTAGGGTCCCGTGTAGAACTGTTTTGTACAGAAACTTAAAAATGTTCAAATGAGACAAAAATTTCTGATATATTTTTCAAAGTTACATTTGTTAATTATGGTAAGTAAAACTGAACATTCTTTAACAGCAATATTGAAAAAAAGAAAATATGCATTTGCTAAAAACTCAATTTTCACCTTTTCGTCAAATAAATCAAAGCTACAATTCTCTTTTTGTTCTCTTATTTCCTGCTCTTTACTTAAGTTTAAGGGCCACTATTCATAAGACTTTCAAGTATAATTAATACTAAATTTGAGAGAACTATTTTCAACAATATCACTATTTAAAATTAAAGAAAATGAATTTTTATCACAACATTCATATTGTACCCGGATCATAAAAATAACATGAAATGTGCCCTACTGCTGAAGATAATATTTTATATTTACCCATGGAAGCTTCAAAACACTTTGTAAGAATTATTTACATTTCTAATATGTTTTAATGGTCTTTAATTATCACGTTTATTACTTATGTAAAAGTTAAAGCCTAATTGACAAGCTACATCGACACAAATTAATAAAACTGTAATTTATTTGAAGGTATCATTATGGACAGAGAAAGTAAGAAGTTTTCACAGTACTTCTCAACAGCAATTCTTAAAACAAATTTCTAATATATTTTGATGGCCTTTAATTATCACGTTTATTACTTATGTAAAAGTGAAAGCCTAATTGACAAACTACATCGACACAAATTAATAAAACTGTAATTTATTTGAAGGTATCATTATAGATACAGAAAGCAAGAAGTTTTCGCAGTACTTATCAAAAAACAATAATTCTTAAAAAAAAATTCTAATGTTTTGATGGCCTTTAATTATCACGTTTATTACTTATGTAAAAGTGAAAGCCTAAATGACAAGTTACATCGTCACAAATTAATAAAACTGTAATTTATTTAAAGGTATCGTAATAGACAGAGAAAAGAAAAAGTTTTCACAGTACTTCTCAAAAAACAGTAATTCTTAAAAAGAAATTTCAAATACGTTTTGATGGCCTTTAATTATCACATTTATTACTTATGTAAAAGTGTAAGCATAATTGACAAGCTATGTCGACACAAATTAATAAAACTGTCATTTATTTGAAAGTATCATTATAGACAGAGAAAGCAAGAAGTTTTGAAACAAATTCATATCTTACTTTTATAGCCCAATTTTCCTCAAGTAAAACTTTATAAGAGATCAGAGCTTTATATTAGATCAGAAGATCATCTTTGAAATAATAGAATGGCAACTTATTATATTTTTGTAGGTTTTGCTTAAAGCATAAAATGCCGTTGTAGTAATGAGCACAGTAATTTATAAAAAAACTGTAAAACATACAAAATACATAGGTTTATTAATATGTTTAAGTGGCATTTTATAAAAATAATTGTTTATAGACAGTTGATAAAATAGGTAGGAATCATTTGAACGAAATATTTTTTAGAAATCAAGAATTACGTACTTTTCACTGAGTCTACATTTTGTATACACTTAAATTAAAAATGGTCATTACCAAGTTATAACGTCTATAATATGGTACATAATTACTTAAATAAAATTGTTTAAAATTATAAACATTTTAACACAACAAATATTTATATTCTTTCATTTAAATGGTATCATATGGGTTTAATTGTTTGGATTATAGTCATATTATAGAAAATGATAACTAGAAAAGTTTTGTGTTGCTCTTGTCTTGCAAATTATTGTAATTTAATGTAATCTTAGCAACATCTCCTTTTTAAATATTGTATTTTTAAATTTTAGTCAGTATTTGTAAGCCTAGGTATTAAGGGTTATCAAGATATAAATATATATTATAAATAAAATTGTTCAAAACTTCAAATACAATTTATTTTGCGCAAAGAAGTAATTCTTAATATGCATAGAATTTGAGTTTATAACTTATTTAGGTGAGGAGCAAGACAGAGCAGTTGAATGGATAGATAGTATTGTTACAATAATAGAATACCACACTGAATCCTCTGTGTATATAACGCTAAAACTAGATTTCCAGCATCTTTCAGCCTAAAGCGAGTTAATTTCTTTTTTCAAAGTGCCATAGCATTTTGCATATTTGTCAACAAATATTGCAAAAATTGCAAAATTTAGCATTTTGCATATTTATTTGTCAATGAATATTGCAAAGTGAAAAAAAATAAAAAATAATGCTTAAGATTCTAGTATAGGAGCCAGTGGCGCATATACTTAGGTATTCAAACAAACCCTATATTTTCTTTATTGACCATCTCATATCTGCAGTACATGAGATAGGGACTCACTAAGCTCATAAGCGATTCCTGTAAAGTCACTCACTGAAAGATGTCAAAATTTGGCCGATATGAAGTTATAGTAACAGAGCTACTTATTCGGATATTTTAAAATTTTACATTATTATTACTGAAAAATAACAAAGGCAATCTATGGTGGTTCCAAGGTCATGGCAGACACTTGAAATTCTAAAAAAAAAATAAACAATGTAAGGTATTTTAACAAACTGAAATTTATATATGTTGTTGATAATGATATTCTAAGCCTATGTTTAGAACGGCAGACATTTTCTGCAGTTTTAACATCTCGGCAATCAACGGAACATTACCTCTGGTCTGCCCATACATAGTAATACTATCGCACTCACATCATCCAAAATTTTTTCTCTCTTCACTTATTATTTGAGTTTATACCCGAGTGTAATATTACTCTTAACAATAAAACATCTGGTGTAGTAATGGTTTTGCCTAATATTTTTAGTAGAGGCGGAAATAATTGTTATTTTCACATACCTTTTATAATGAATAAAATCATTAAACAATAACATATCATACCTGTTAAAAAATAACATGTTGTTGGACAATATTGATAAAAACTTCTGTTCAGTACGTTCTCAAACATTGCACATGCATACTAGAATCGCTATCTACATAAAATACACAATCTGTCCGTTAGTAGCTCGAGAACCGCTAGTTCAATTTTAATGTGATTTTCGGGAGTATGTAGGTAGTTTTTGTTACCAGATTTTAATCAATATTTGATTAATCTATGATGAAAGGAAGCCGGGCAATGGTGAATAAAGTGAAGAACTACTGTTCGAACTACATAGTATTTTCTTAGTTCTAATGTTATGTCATAAGAAGAGCCATGGATAATTGCTCAGTATAATCCGTAAATAAGATCGTGGTAAAAAAGTGTTTACAATTAGATTTTAATTCAATTTCCTTTTCCACCTATTTAAAGCTTTGGACTGATGATTTAACCAATATTTAACTAAATGGTGTATTTAAAAAAATAATCATAATATTTAAAACAATTTAATTGCAATTTTAAAATCATCCTTTTTGTAATTTGTATCTTTAAATGCACATTAAAGGTTAATAAAAATTATTGGTGATTGGCGTTAAAGAACATTAAGTTTTAAAACCTTATGTGATCCTTATCATGTTCGTCAATAGGGAATAAGGATTCCAGCTTTAAACAACACGTGTCTCTCTACTTCTGTAATTGCCCTTGTGTGCAAATGTCGACAGCCAAACTTCAGACATTATACTGTCTACATCTTCACATACAGAATAAGACTTAGTCTCCTGAATTGCTTGCATTTCGGTGACATTTTTGGTCGTTTCATTTGTTTACTGTTTATTTACCAAAACCGTAATAAATTCAATTGTTTTTTCTTTTTGTAATTGCTCAGTCGCACTTTAATTAAAATTGAAATTTTTTATGTTTATATTGTTATTGTATTCTGTGTTGAGGAGTCAAATATCAGCCTTTATGTTTATCCTATAGAAAACTATCTAATTAAATTACTACCTACTGCATTATATACAATTTACAATGAGTTTTTTTCAAAGTCACGTTTTTTCACAATAAAAAAATTTTAAATCTACATCTATTATGTATATATAATATAATTTTTTCAGTAAAGAAAACTAGTTAAAATTTTTTCAAATATGGAAACTACAAAAATGAAGGAGAAGAATCTAATAGAGAAGGAAAGAATGAAAGGAGCAAAGTGAACAAAGTAAAGTAAAAAAATTAGTGTTGAACCTTGGGTCCACAATGTGCATCAAGCTAATGTATGACTAAACTAAATGTTTTGAAATCTTTTATTTAACCCACTTATCACTTCAAAACTACAGTCTTAACATGTTAACCGAGCGTCGAGTTTATGAGGATTTGGATGAGTTAACAAAAACTTGATTGGTCTTCACGCTTTTACCAGTTGCAATTATAGTCCTGTTTTTTTTTAAAGACCCTTCACCTTACTAAATAAAAATATTGAATATCAATTAGAATTTGCAGCTTTTGGTGACATTGATTTCAACAGAGGATATGTTCCAAGGACTTTTCGATGTTATTAAAAGTTTACTTGTAAAATGTATAATGTGAAAATTCAAAAGATGTGAACAATAGTAGGTTCCAGCTTCTCATTATTTGTTACAAGGCTAAAAATATTAATGAAGAGTTCAATAAAAAAGTACACAATTTTCATATACTCTCTACTACTTTGGATATAGTGAACTTTATCAACATTTTTTACCAGCGCATTACATATCAAGCATTTGTAAAATTGCTTTCCAAAAAGACACCACCTCTTAAACCCGCTGAAACATGATTGGATAGAACAAGAAAGCTGATACATTTTCATATGGTTCAATGGAGATAGCTTCCAAGCTTTCAATGCTATATTTTCTTCATTATTACTATGATCTAAACTTGGCTCAATTTAAATATTTAAATTTAATTTTTTGGGTAAAAATGAAATTTAAATCCACTACATAATAAAAATTAATCTAGTGAACATATCAATATGAAAAGATCATTTTTAAAACTACTTTTCTATATATTAACCACGGATGGATGATAAATAAAAACAAAAATTCAAATTTCTTTCTTATTATTATTATATGTTTATAATTATTATTCCCAATTAAATGAAACTACGTGATGTAGTATTATTTCTACTTAATTTATGTTCTTACCACGACCTAGGTTTCGTTGTATTACAACATCTTCAGGTGGGCTATTAACAAAGATCTATGCTGTTATAATACAACGAAATCTAGGTCAAGGTAAGAACTTAAATAAAGTAGAAATAATACTACATCACGTAGTTTCATTTAATTGTGAATAATGAATTTCTACAAAATTAACGCCAAATATATTCAATAATTATTATTCCCCTATCTATCTCAGGCCCATATTCCCCTTATTCATTTTATGAAAGAAAATGTGTATGTCCGTACATGCAGACTGATTGGATGTTATTATCATACATACACATGGGCGTGCCGGAGATAACGTTCCATTATCTGCCGGAATGTTAGAACTGCAGAAATTATCTGCCATTCTAAATATAGGTTTAGAACATTATTATTAACAACATATATAAATTACAACTTTGTTAAAATACCTTAAATATTTTTTTTTTGGGAATTTCAATAGTGTCTGCCATGACTTGGGAACCACAATAGCCATCTGCTATTGTTATTTTTCAATAATAATAATATAAAATTTTAAAATATCGAAGGCTGCGTTGTTACTATAACATGAAATCGGTAAAATTTTTACATCATTCACACCTGATTAACTCTATAGGAACCGATGCAGAGCTTAGTGTGTGCCTATCTTATGTACGGCAAGTGTGATAAAGTCAGTATAGAAAATATAGGGTTTTTTGAAAATATCTTAAGTCTGCATACCGCTGGCTCTTAAACTAGTTCATGAAGACAGTAACATCTTCTTATGTATGGCAAGTGTGAGAAAGTCAATTTAGCAAATATACGGTTTGTTCAGAATATCTTAAGTCTGCGTGCCGCAGACTCTTAGACTATTACGTTAATTTTATTTCCTGAAGACAGTAACATTTTATGTAAGGCAGGTATGAATATGTCAATAAAGAAAATATAGGATTTGTTCAAAATATCTTAAGTCTGCGTGCTGCTGGCTCTTAGACTATTACATTAACTTCAGTTCATGAAGACAGTAACATCTTCTTATATATGGCAGGTATGAGAAAGTCAATATAGCAATATAGGGTCTGTTTAAAATATCTTAAGTCTGCATGCCGCTGGCTCTTAGACTATTACGTTAATTTTAGTTCATGAAGGCAGTAATATCTTCTTATGTACGGCAGGTATGAGAAAGTCAATATATAAAAAAATATAGAGTTTGTTCAAAATATCTTAAGACTGCGTGCCGCTGGCTCATAGACTATTATGTTAATTTCAGTTCATGAAGACAGTAACATCTTATGTACGGCAGGTATGAAAAAGTCAATAAAGAAAATATAAGGTTTGTTCAAAATATCTTAAGTCTGCGTGCTTTTGGCTCTTAGATTATTACATTAATTTCAGCTCATGAAGACGGTAACATCGTCTTATGTATGGCAGGTATGAGAAAGTCAATAAAGATAATATGGGATTTGTTCAAAATATCTGAAGTCTGCGTGCCACGGACTCTTAGACTATTACTTTAATTTCAGTTCATGAAGACAGTAGCAGCTTCAATTAATTAATTTGTGTTTGGTCAATTATTACCTATAAATAAATAAAAACAAACAATATCTTAAGGGGGAATTATGAAGTTTTACTATAGGTAAAAACATAATGATACTTCAATAACTTCAGGTACTGAGTACATTATTTCTATACTGAAATCAAGACGACTCTGTATATCGACTCTCCCAAAGAAGAACACTGTTAATCAATTTTTTTATTTTTACTGGAGAGCATGAAAAGATGTCAAAACTTCATTCCAAAATAATGAATATTAAAATTTCTTTACAGTTTGATAATATTAAAAAGCACTTATATATTGCGTTATGACAATTAGATAGCCTTAGATAAAGAAATGAACAACAAAAATATAAATATAACTGCAAATCACCAAAAAGTGGGTTACAAGATTTGGGGGTGTTGAATTGGTTGAGTAAATGTTTCAAGATTTCTCATATTTTCTTTGAAAAACGGATCTAAACAGGTGAGTCTATTTGAATATGTTATCGGAACAAGGGATGACAAACAGCATGTTATCATGAAATTGATTAGATTGTGTTATTATTGTTTGGTGTATATTCAAACATTCTTCTAAAACAACAAGCTTACAAACTTTACTCTTTTTACTTTGTATATTATGTAGTTATAGTGACTGCAGTATTATTTCAAGTAACATCCCGACTCTTAATTCAAGAAAAATTTTAAAATCCAATTTATTTTCTAAGCAGAATTTTTAAGCTTCTGTACCTCGAGGTTCTAAATGAGAACCTATTGCTTTCACTCGCTTGAGTGTCTATCTGTCTATAACGGCTGCTCAACTTTTAAACTACAAACACTATATGATTAAAATTTCTACAGATTATATAAAACTGAATTTAAATAATGAATCTAAAAATGTTTTCTTTGTCTCATTTGGGGGATAAAAACTTTTTATGAAAGTGTAATTAAAGGATACTTTATATACATTATAGGTTTTTATTATAATTAGAGTTTAATACATAATTATTTTGGGTGTTTTAGAATTTTAATTCCTTAGCGATTTACAAAATTCACGCATCTAACATAGCCATGGAAAACTTATATCATTATTATAGTCATTATTATGTACTACAATAGTATGTAAGTTTTATCTTTATCTGGTTATGATATTACTGTACAAAGAGGATTTTCAATTTCCTCTTTTTTCACATTTAAATTATTATCTTATTTTTCTTAATTTTTATATATATTTTTTTTTTATATACAATGCTCCACTAATTTATTAAATTTCAATGCACAAGCTTTTTAATTTTTGGAGGTTTCATGTCACTGAAACGGTCCACAAGCTCGTTTTAAAATTTTTTTGTGGGGCAGATTAGCAGGCTATTTTCAGGGCCACTCTTGGTCTAATAAATTTTTCGGAAGTGGGCTCTCTGTGCAAAGAATACCTACATCGCTGAATAAATTGTTTTAAAAATAGTTGGAGAATGGGGTTTTTCTAAATCCAAATGCCTAATTATTGCATTTTAGACTTAATTACAACAAATAAGTTTTATTTTGAATCTCCGCCAGGTATGCACTGATCATGTAATAGTTGGTGGAAAGCAACTAGATATGGAATGTGGTGGACCATTTGTGGTAACACAACTCGTGAAATGGTTATGTCCAGCAGTAGATAGTACAGGCTGGTGGTTACAATGATGACGATGAAGATGATTGTTTAGGATAAATTGTCTTTTCTTTATTTTTGTCTTATTTACGCTTATGAAAAACAGTAGGGCAATATATATATATATATATATATATATATATATATATATATATAATAAATATATATATATATATATATATATATATATATATATATATATATATATATATATATAAGCATTAGTGTTTGTGGATAAATGTAATGTTTTTTGGCATTCCTGCTATTTTCATATACATATGTTCCAAATCACTCTAAATATCTTCCATAATATTTAAAAGTTGAATTTCATCTTAGTACAGATATGCATAGCTGTAATTTTTTTGTTGACGAGTTTTTCGTGGAGTTGTTAAGCTGCTCTCCACTTAATTTCAATTTGTTAAAGAGGAGCTTATCATCAAAGAAATTGATGGGAAAGTTGTTAAACTTGATAAAAAGTTTGTTTAAACAACTCAACAATTTAATAAGCTAAAATACTTTCCTATTTATTTGATTGGATATTCTCAACGAAGAAATTAATTTGTGATCCAATGCTGTTTGATGACAATAGTTTTTGTGATTCAACTCTTTGGAATGTAATTAACTTCACATGGATAATATTGATTTATTTTTAATAAATTGGTTAGTGGCACACTAGGATGTGAAAGTTCATAATTGTGCTAAAAAGTATAATAGACAAAATTGTTTAGAATAGTACAGTGTATTGCTAATATAATGATTATGTCCAAACTTCCGTACAATTGTGGTATCTGGGTAAGGGTTTGTAAGTAAATTAATAATATTTAGTAGATTTATTTCCATCTTTTTTAAATTAAATGCAATTTGTTGGCGCCATCTATTATGAATTCTATTAAATTGTATAGAACGAACATGGAGTTAACCATAAGAATGCCATCAACAAGACATTAAGGTTAAGGTTTACGAGGTGTAAATCCATAACATATTAAGAAATTTCATATCTATTTATTAAAAAAACACTACACAATCTTTGATATAACCTCTTCATTCTCGAGAAGTTACACATGGGCTTAATTTTTATATTTTGGAATATAGCATATATTCTAAAGTTTATTATGTTTTCTTCCAGTTTTATTAATGGAAAGGGATGCTTCCCATTAACAAAACTAACTTCTATCAGATTTAAAGGGAATTATCTATGTACGGTAATTCCTATGCAAGTGGGTTTTAATCAGCATTTTTTTCACGAGATACTCAATAATCACTTAGAGATATAAAGCCATATTTTATACCACCTGTTTTGGCTTATTTGTTCTTTATATACTTACGGTCATAATCTGGAAGTTGCGACTTATATTGTCAGAGATAATGTAGGATTGTACACTGATGACAGTTATAGGAAATAGTATTAGCAGAAAATATAGTTCTGTATATAGTGTAAAACAGTACTAAGTATTGAATATATTTGGCGTTAATTATGTAGAAATTTATTATTCATGATTAAATGAAACTACGTGATGTAGTATTATTTCTATTTTCTTTAAGTTCTTTACCACAACCTAGGTTTCGTTGTATTACAATACCTTCAGGTGGACAATTAGTAAGCACTCTCAAAAAAATTAGCCATTCACTTTAATAAGATCTTTCGAAATAAAACCGGATTAAAAAAATATTGAATATATTAATTTTGTAGAAATTCATTGAAGCCTAGGTCGTGGTAAAGAAATAAAGTAGAAATAATACTACATCATGTAGTTTCATTTAATTGTGAGCAGTATTAAGTTCCATTAATACCGATTGCTGTCAGGTATTTTTTCTTTTAGCGTGTTATATCCCTTCTACCTTGCTTAGATCAATCGCATTTAGTAAAAGATCCAAAGAAATGAATAACTTATGTTCAATACCTTACAAACTTCAAACAAAAAGCCCTTCACAATTTTTTGCAATATGATGACCAAATAGTTTTACAATATGTGTTACTTTTGATTTTCTTTCATCATAAATATTACTTGTAATTCATTTATATGTAACTTTTAATATAAATTACGAAAAAGATTTTATAGTATACTTTTTTTTAACAATCTGCAATCAGTAGTTGTACTATAAGCGGATGTTTTGAGTGAATTCATTGACAGGTACTCCATAGTCTTTACTGATCCCCACAGGGCTCTAAGATTTCTTTCCTTTTTAACCTCTTTGTATAATTTCTAGTTTTTAGCTCTGTAGCCAGCTTGTTAGGATGGTTTTCCAGTCTCTCATGGTATTTTTTGGTCAATTTTTGGATTTCCTCCATGACGGTATCCATTTTCAGTTCTTTATGTATTTCAGCGTTTGTGAAAAACTAAGGAACACCACTAATCGAGCGCAAGATAGCATTCTGCATCCTCTGTATTATGCTTATGTTTGATTTACAAGTGAATTTCAGAATTGAATTCCATAAAGCCACACTGGCTTTAGGATAACTTTATATATTAAAAGTTCGTTCTCAATACTCAGTTTGCTGTTTCTTCCCATGATCCATTGTAAGTTCTTATAACGAATATTAAGTTCGTTTCTCTTTGTCTTAATATGTTGTTTCCACGTTAGGCGGCGATCAAGATGTAGCCCCAAGTATATTACATTATCTTGGTGACGTAGTGTGGTATTCTCCAGGTGAACTTCAGGACAGTTACCTTTACATAGTGTGAACGTAACATGAACTGATTTGCTTGCACTCACCTGTATCCGCCATCTATAATATTTATTATTATGTATTATAGTATACATAATAATAAATGTTTATATGTGCACTATAATTTATTTTCTTTTAATAAGATGTTTAAATATTTAGTATGGAAAGATAATCACTTTATGTTCCTTTTTAACAGTGTGCACTTATGGTGCCTGTGTTGTTATATAAATTAAATCTTTTATCTTTCCTGTAAAATATAATTTCAAAAAGTACCTAAGGTATTTGTTGATTACATAGCATGCCAACATGACAATTTGAAAACCTAATCATAGATTTTGACCATGGCAACCTAAAAACAATATTTTCTTAGAAAACAAATTAAACTCCTATGATCAAAGTGTCAGATAAGGCACGAAAGGGATTTAGATTCTGATGTCTTGTTATAGCTCGTAAATCTTAATCAGGTTTAAGAGATTATATATGTTATGCCATATGAAATATATTCACAGATGGACAGTGCCAAAATTCATTCTCCCACTTCTTGCACAATTGGAACTGTCTAGATAATGTGCAAAAAAGCAGTGCTATTTTGGTACAGGTTGAGATAGAAACTATCGATGTGTTGTTTCTAGGTCTAATGCAGCTTGGCCATAGAAATATTGTTTATTTCTAATACATATAACAAAATATAGGCTTGCATCTTATCAACAAATTTGCAAAATTAAATCAATTAGCAATTGGATTAATCAGTAGGTGGTTCAATTTTGAAATTAAATGACTTTGAAATTATGGAATTTCTACTAATTAACTATTTAGAAGTGCGACATTTTGACTGACTAATGATCATGTTATGAAAATATAAGATCCGTTTGCTTATATCTTGAAAATAATGAACCCAGAATCTACTAAATTAATGGTAACAGTATTTTCTAACAAATAGGTACAATATATGGTTAGTCAAAATTTTGTTTCAAGACACGGGAATTAAAAAAAAATTATATATTTTTGTGGTGTTAAAATATATTTCAACTGATGCAATATGGCTTAGTAGGTACTTAGTCTTTATGCGGTGCACAATAATGTATTTGTACTATACTTAAGATTAATCTGTAGTTATAAAACAGGCTAATTTCATTGCAATATTGTGAATAAAAAATAGTAATACCAAATACACATAAAATTGGTTTTATTTACTTTTCTGCATCTTGTAGTTCATTCTTTTTTGACGAATTGCTAAAAATATCCTTTTATCTTCTGAAAGTTCCAAGAGTTTGATAAGGGGTTTAGACAAGCCCTCTAAACACGTTTCTGTCTGCATGGTATATCACATGAAGATGCAAACTTGTAATATGTTCATTACCAACACGCAATATCGCATAGCCCTGCCTTTTAAGGGTAGCTGATTGCACGATATCAAGCAAATTTTAGACTTGTATTTTATCAGCCATATCCACTTTATTATCTCTTGCTATTGGCCGCTTAGGCAAACTCGAGATTTTAGTTATTTATATTGTTGCCAAGTGCACTTATTGTTGTCGTGCTGGCCATTTCTTTTTCGTATTTTTATGCATTTTGTTTCATTTCAAACTGTGTTGTTTTTATAGATTAAGCTTGAAAACGACCAAGTACTAGTATATCTATTTGTATACAAAAAAAGTATACGACTGGCCAAGAAGCTATTTAACTATCTATTCACATCTTGATAGCTCTTGCTGGATTTAATTCCTAATCCTCACTTTTGGTAATGAACATGTTGAATATGGAAAACAGCATAACCATTTGTAAAAATTGTGTTTTAGGGTAATATATAGCTGAATGAGTTTCAATGTATTTTGTTTGAAAATTAAAACATGGAGCCTCAGCAAGATATTCTGGGTTTCCTTCCACAGTGCTCTTGAAATGAAGGACTAGGCTGTGTACCTTTTTTATAAAGAGCAGAGGCATAGATAGACTAAGCAGATTAACTAATTTCTATTTATTACAAACTTTTTCAACATTTGGCGTTAATTTTGTAGAAATTCATATCACTTTTTATTCGTAACTAAATGAAACTGCGTGATGTAGTATTATTTCTACTTTATTTAAATTATTAACCACGACCCAGGTTTCGTTGTATTACATCATCTTCAGGTGGGCTATTTGAAGAGATTCCAAGGTTGTAGTTGATTATTTAAATAAGGTAAAAATGATACTACATTGTGTAGTTTCATTTAGTTGTAAATAAAAATTAAGTGACAAACTTTTTAAAGCAATGAAGTATCTGGACAAATATAAATATTGTTTAGTTAAATTAAACTATTTTCTAATAAAATTTAACTTCTAAGTCTTTACAGGTAACCATTTTAAGTACAATTTTCTCGTAGTGTTTTTAGTATATTTATATTTAGCAATACTTGTTATTTCGTATTTTATATCTAAAAGAATTGAATGATCAAACTATATCACTAACATAGTAATATACAAATGATATGTGCAGCATATTTTGTATCCTGAAATTCAAATCTAAAGTATGTAATTTGACTAGATTTTTTAAACCTGGCTTACATTTCCAATTAATAACCCTAGTAATATTTTGTTCATCATTTTGTAATAATAAATACTATAATTAATATGAAATTTGAACATTTCGTCTTCGATCTAATAAATAAAGCCCTAAAACTTTTAACCTAATCATGTATTTTAGCAATTCAAACCTTGTATCGTTTGGTATTATTTGTAAGGAGAAATGTTTGTTTTATATTTTTATTCTTATTAAAACTATCCAAATTTGTGCATTTGGGTATGTGATCTTCATATTCATATAATGAATGTGCCATTGTTGTTTTAAACCAGCTATTTTGGTATTTTATGAATATTGTATATACCAGGTTATTCAACAATCGGTACAGTGAAAATTTTTTTCAGATTTCTCTCAATCTAAGAAAATAATCTAAAATTTATTTGAGACCATTACGGAAAAATAATTTATTTATCCATAACAAAATATTTTTTTTATTCTAACATTTTCTAAATTATATTTAAATATTTCCTTATAAAAAATAGAACCTCTATGAAAAATTCTTGAACTACCAGTATAATTGGTTTTTGTTTTGCCAAATACTTGCACATCAGGTCAATATTCAAAGTGGTTCACTACCACGTATCTCATTGTTGCCATGCAGAACCTGGTGTGCATACACTGTAAGTCGTTAGCCATAATGCTGAAATTGTGTGTGCAGGAAACTATGCATTCCAGAATTTAGAAGATTCTAACTGCTAGCAATTAATGTTGGGTTGCTTTGAACTGGAGCGCAATGGAGACGTGCGAGAGCAATTTAATTGTGGTTAAGTAACACACTAGAGCTATTATTGTCCTTGTTTAACTGGGGAGTCTGCTTTAGTTGTCGAGTCGAATATGTGCAAGACTGCGACTAGTTGAAATAACATTACAAGTAGACAAATAAATTTGATGAAATAATTATAAATGTGTTGATAATTTCTAGTTTTATGTATTTTTTTTCTCTACTCAGTATATTAAAGACAAACAATAAACATTGCCTATTTACTCACTTTTTATACATATTTTTACTGCTATTTAATATAATAATAAAAGCGATTGTGCTAAAGAAAAGTTCGTTATGTTTATATTTTCAGCAACTGCGACTAAATAAATTTCCATATATATTTTCAGCACTGTTTTTAACCCTGAAATTTCTTTCAGGGTTTGGTGGTACAATATTATTTAGTTGAATACTTAGAATTTCTTGTCTAGAACTTATTAAATTACAGTTCCCCCTCAATTAGCATTTTAACTGAACCGTCTTAATACATTTCAGAGTGCATATATGGTGCTTTATATATTTCAAGTAGCGACTGCAACTAAATAAAGTTCCATATACATTTTCACCACTGTCCTTTAACCCTGAAATTTCTTTCGGGGTTTGCTGGTACAAAATTATTTACTTCAATAGTTAGGATTTCTTGTCTAGAACTTATTAAATCATAGTTCCTCCTCAATTAGCTTTTTAACTGAACTATTTTAATACATATCAAAATGAGCAATATATTTCAAGTAATATATACATGTTTGCTCTCTACTAAACTCTAAAACTTGTAAAAAAATTAAAACTGTCCTTTTAGCATTCACTTCAAGACCAAAAAATGTGAACTATGATGTATTTGATCTCAAGTAAGATCATAAAAACCAGTATCATTTATAACTTATCCACTTATTTTTATAAATACCCCATAGTGGAAATACTACAATATGTTATTGGCTACATGTGTCATTATTACTGCCCAGATTAAATGTGGCTTTGCAGCTTGAAGATGGAAAAATGAATTCGACTAAAAATAAATAATTGTCAAGACAATTTTGCACCCCCATAATGATGTTTACATGACATAGTCTAGTTACATGTGAACTAGTGTCAACAGATTAAAAAAATTTCTAAACCAGACATCTAGTTTTAGACAGGGTGAAACATAGAAAAAATGATTTTTATATTATCGGTACCATTACCAGATTGGAAAGTAACACTTGTTTCTTTTATTGATGTACATTTCAATTAAACCTTGATTCTACATGTCTTTTAGGGGTCTTATAACCCCTAACTTAACATTTCACATTTACGTAGGATGTGAAGTTGAATACAGTGAAAACATTTTTTTTTAAATTCTGGATAATGACCATTAGAAAAATTACATAAAAATCATTTGCCTCCTTGAGAATGAATGACGTAATCAGCCAATTTATGAAGTAAACAAAGATATATATTTCGTTTTCATTGAATGTGACTTTCCTATTACCTACATTGCATAAAACGAATTACACCTGTTATGTTTTTATAAAAACATATTTAATGCACTTTTCTTAACCCTGGAGCAGCGTGACCACAAATTTTATTTAAAATATTTTGTGAGAAATTTATTTGTTTTGATGTGTTTTTGGTTGATTTGGAAAATTCTTCAGATATATTATTGATATTAAATGACATTTTATAACATATAAATGAAAAATGTGGGAAAATGATGATAATTTTGCAACAAAATTTCAACTCTGGGCTTGAATCAATTCCAGAAGCACTTTAAATTTTGAAAAACTTTTTACACTGTTCTTTCCGTGACTTTGCTGTATTTAAATTTACACCAATATACGTTTTGCATATTTTACATAATATTCTTCTTACCAAATGCTCATGTTATCTCCACACAGTATTTAAGTTTTAAGTAATTATACTCTTTTGCTACTGGTCTATAACAGTGTACACAAAATCATACCATCTGGAAAGCGGTGTCGGGCGTTGCTGTAAAGGTAATGAAATAAATGAACAAAAACCAACCATTTATTGACCTAAAAATGAAGAAACATTTATTTTCAGTATGTCTTTTGTATATGTAATTTAGAAACAGAATTAATCAGTGTGGTAAGTTAGAATAACACATGGGAGAACTTTTTCATTTCAAGATAGAGTCACCAACAATATAAATATAATAATATATTAAATCATGTACACTTAGAAATGCATTACCCATTAATAATTATTAAACTATTTACTTTCGTTATTTGAATTTTCATTTATTTGTAACATTTATAATCTTACATTTAAAAGTGTGATTCTCGCAGCTATAATAATACTACACAATATTGTTAATCTGACCGAGATTATTTATCTATATTCTGAAATGGTGCATTCCCTCGCGCATAAGATGCAGGCGTAGAAAGCACATTGACATTCGCGATTGCCGGTTAGATGAGTAGGTGAACGGTTAATTTATTAGGCTGCCGATAGAGAGAAAGAAAATGTTAAGTTAGTTTTTGAAAAAAAGGAATGTCTCATTTTTCAATGTCGTTCTGAACTAGGGTTATTACCCAAGGAAAAACTTTTGATTAACTTTTTAGCAACTGAGTTACGGTTGCTGCAAAAAATTGCGATTTGCTTTGAAATAAAACCTCAATCTGCCTCTTTGAAAACAGGACAAATAAAATCTACGATCATTCCAAATTAATATACTTTAAAAAAAACTCGACTCCAAATTTTACTAAACGCAGGTTTCACCTACTCACCGAACTCGTTCAATTTCTTCACATCTATGGTAATACACGAGTTTTTTTATTTAATTTTTTTTTACAGTTTTCACATTCTTTTATAAATATTCTCATACTTGAAAAAATGTACATTAAAACGTTACGAGACGAAGCGTGCGCCGGCATTAATTGGGGGGCGGGCATCGACCGACGGTGACAAAAGTCACCGTTGACAAATTAACGTTACGAGAAATATTTAGAAGTATCTCGCGGCCGATCAGGTAAATGAACGGCCGGCACGCACACATAGATATAAATACACGACGACGATGTAAAGAAAATGAAATTACAAACGGACTAACATTTCTATTGATTCTTACGAATGTGTATTTATGATTACATTTATATAGGAATATATCTCATTAAAGAGCTTTAACTATGCAATCGTCGAATGAATACAGAAATTTAATAATTAATTTTATATCGAGCGGTTTGGTGAGAACCCAAAAAAAACAACTTCAACGATAGAGGGTGCACAATGGAATTATGCAGGAATTGTTTGAATCAAATAAAATCTCTCGCAAAGAAACAATACAGACAAGACGAGGAAATTTAAATCACAATCAAATACACAACTATCCATCTCTCATTTGTACCACTAAATTTAAACACCTTAACAAATTAAGTAATTACTTTAAATATGGTGTTATTACATAATAGTAAAAATAACGAACATTAAATACTAAAAATAAAAAAATCATCTCCAATCATTTTAGAACCGTTCTCCTCTTCTCTACAGAGTGAAGTTCGACAGAGAGGGGATATTGATAGCGTGAGAGAGTGAAGTGAACGCGCACACATTCGCATACACGGTATATACGTACAACTATGTCCACTCCTAGCTATTTTTATTTATATTTATAATATATAAAAAACCAATCGGCAAAGAGAGTCTATGTATAGAAACAGCTCACGGATCGGATACGGGATAGTTACACCGAAATAAACTTAACGGCACACAGTAAGTAAGTAACGGTTAGGTTTTTAAATTATTTTTATTCATCATTAATATTAATTTAATCTGAACGATGATTTTTCGCAATCAACAAACACTAGAGAAATGCAGGTCCAATATGATGGTAATATTGTGTCATGAAAAAAATGTGTATTTCTTAAATCTCATTACGTTTACTTCCTTCTCTGCTTTATACAACTGGCTAGGAGCCGTCGACTCACTTTGACGTCATCATGGTGACAAATTCTGAAATGTAAATAGAAATAATCATTAAATGGCTAATATTCCATATTCAAATAAAACAGCACGTATCTTACGCAAATGAGTAAAACATAAGAAAGCTATACGCTACTGCTAATATTCATTCTACTAAGACACAAAACAACACCACTTAAGCAGAACGTAATGGCTCATGCAAAATTTGAAAATATTAGAATGAAGCATTAAATAAATTCTGTAAAGATTAAGCTACCCTTCAAAAACATATCAATCAGATCTCAAAATGAGAGCAACCAAATGAATGTAAGAAAACAATAAAATTCATTAACAGTTGAAAATATAATACGTAAGAAAAAATTGGATTTGCACCGACTTCAATACACAGAATATTAAAAATATATTCGTAGCGGGCTAAGAGGCCGACTTGTAGCCAGATTTAGACAAATTTTGGTTTCACCTCGGCATCTAAATCATATTTGCTGCTCGGTATTTGTTTACGCCATATTGCGAATCACGTACTTGACCACAATATAACAAGACTGCAGTAATTTTTTTGTTTTGAGTTGGTGCGCGATATGATGCAGATATAAACTAAAATATCAAATTGAATCAATACAAGAACTCAAATTACACAGATCAAAATGCAAGTAAAATGTATTCAAAAGTTGTACCTTTAAAAATTATACATAATTTGAAGGATCTGTGTGTTCCCTTTTCATAAAAGCTTATAAAACATTATAAATTAACATTATCATCTATTTGAAAAATGAGCAAAATTAGGATGCGCTTCGACACGCATAATCTATGTCATTCTGTTCAATGACAGCAACAGGGCAATCTGGCGGAGAGCTGAAGCAGACCACAATATTACCCGAGCTCCGATAGACTGAAGGGTAGCTGTTGCAAAACAAAACTCAATGAAATATCAAAGATTTACAACGGGCAGGTTCTATCGAGAGGAGTGGAACTAATTCCTCCTTCGTAGGGAAAGACATTTTCTCATGCAATCTATAGGCAAGCCTAAGGGAGTCGAGGATATGAAAAATTTTTGAAGAGTGACGACTCAAAAGTTTAGAAAATTCGGGCAAGATAAGTTATTGGGTAACTATACTTCTTTTGCTTAAAAATAATGTGTGAAAAAATTGGAATTGAAGGCAAAAGCAAAATAGAACTTCAACTAAACATCTTTGGTCTAAAATTCATTCAATTAACTCCAAATTTCGGACCAAACATGCAAATAATAAAGAAGTACGAGTTGTAGGAGAAAAGGTGCCCTTCAAAGGAAAATGCTGACACATCTATAGCTTGAATGTCAGTGAATAAAAAATGTATTGTTCCTCTACAAAGTCTCGAGTGTCGCAGTGATCGTGAGAGCCTCGCTCGAGCGAAGGCTCAGAGGGTATATAAAATTGAAGTATGTAGTAATATCTATAGGATGCGTAAGAACAATTAACGAGCAGCAAACCATTTAGACAATAGTTAAAGCTATTTGATTTGTACCTATTGATCGTATGCGAACTTGTAGGCCGTCGAGTGCTTTTAATATCCTATAACTTTAATAGTTGCCTGTGTAATTGTCTCTAATCAGTCTATATATGTACGGTTACATTAAAAACGTTATCTCTTATACTATTTATTTCTTTAATATCACATTTCAGCATCGCCCTCGATTACATTTGACTAGAGAGCAATTAACAGTAACAGCCCTCTCGGTTGAATATATTTTGAGCAAGCGTGTGGAAGTCTGCAAGAAAGAACAGCATTCGAGGTACGCTCTTTACATCGTCTATTTACCATTCAAAATAAAATACTCAAACTATTCAATACATTTGAGATACATGTAAGTAATATTTCCTGGGTCGAGCTATAAGCTAAAATGATAATTTAACTTCTGCATGTTTTGTGACAACTAAACCTGTACAATGATAATTTTATGCAAAGTTTAATTGCAGTAGATTACTATTTTACAGAGTTTGGTCACATCAATAACAACTGTTTAAGGTCATAACAATTGTTAGAGTAAGTCATAACAATTGTTGGTACGAAAACGATGATAGCATTGAAAAGAATAATCTGTATCAAGTGTGATGATATTTGAAAATGACTCGCGTTCTGTAAAAACTATCTACAATTGTGAAAATAAAAAAATAGAAATCTACTGCATGATGGATAATTGTAAGCATAAGTTACAAAAAAAAAAATTAAACGCTGAGAATCAACTCAAAAAATTTTCTCTACTTAACTCGTTGATTTGAAAAACTTGCTAAAAGTATATATTTCGTCAATATTTTCAAACTTGTCCAGACAAGTTGGTGACACATAAAAATGATATTACATTTTAACTCAAAACTAATTATATTGCACAGCCCGTGACAACACAAGTGCGGTAAGCTCGACATACGGCATTCTACGAACCTAATTAAAACAATCTACTATCATGAGGTATAAGTATTACTCAAACAAGTACATTATTATAATAAGGGATATATGCATTTCAATCCTTACAACAGTCAATGTCGGATGAAACATACAGTTGACAAAAGCAGTGCAATTTTAGAATTATTGCTTAGGAGAAACGGACGCAACCTTGGAGGCTCGACACTGAGCACTGCGGCTTTAATCATTATGTTAAAACAATTTAATTGTAAATTTTTGTATTTATCACAATGTTTACACTAATGACTATTTATGAATCTAACGTATAGTCTTTCTAATGACTTATGTAAATTTTTATTTCAAGCCAGTTTTTGTTTTGTTTGTCACAAACAAATTTATTTTCACACAATTTTCTAGACGAATCGTACCAAAGTATACACAAAACTTTTCAACCTCATGTGAATATTATAATTGTATTTTAAACCCACGCTGTGGAACAATACCGATCATCTAGTGATTATGCAAAATTATTAAGCTCAGTAGTAATATAATTGATATGACATTAACGCGATTTGACAGGTTGATTTTATGAATTTTTCAATTTGAAAGATGGTTATGATAACAAACGTAAAAAGCTAATAGTAACGATTATATGCTTAAATAAAGTTATGTAATTCAATATTAAAATTTAACAACTAATAAGCATAGAAGTTTTAGTCAATTTTCTTGAATTAATTCTTATCTATTCAAGTAAGTTCAAAATAACAATATTAATAAGACAGATTTGTAAAAAAATTCACAAAATCAAGGGGCAAAGAATTTCATAAATATTATCTCTCATGCAATACTATTTACAAGCTTAGTCCTTTTGCTTAATTGCAGATTATAAATGGTATTATTGAATAAACATTCTTCTACTCCAAATATCCAGAATACCGAAAGCTTACAAAACTACAGCTTTTTCAAATTTACTTGCATATAGTGTCATATGCTTCATTCAAAGCCCCCTTTATGGTATATATGAAAAATTCACATTTATCTTAAATATGCTTTAAAATTATTATTAGTATGAAGGGGAAAAAAAAATTCAGTGCTATTTAAAACAATTATAATCCCCGTATCTTGCCACATTTTACGTCATTTATAACTTTAGCTAAAATATTATTTTCAAAGTTCAAAATTCAACCACCCCCATAAGGGACATAATAAAACGTGGGATAAAAGATTCTACACCTCAACCTTTCGCCGTACGTACCTTCGTAATTGACCTGCCCGTCGCCGTCAATGTCGGCCTCGCGTATCATCTCGTCGACCTCCTCGTCGGTGAGCTTCTCGCCGAGGTTGGTCATCACGTGGCGCAGTTCCGCCGCCGAGATGAAGCCGTTGCCGTCCTTGTCGAAGACGCGGAACGCCTCGCGGATCTCCTCCTCGCTATCCGTGTCTTTCATCTTGCGCGCCATCATCGTCAGGAACTCGGGGAAGTCTATCGTGCCGTTGCCTGTCGAATAAAAGAAATTGCAATGTTAGCGGCGGACATTAAATGATAATACAACTGTAGTTACAATTAGCAACTAACAATAAAACAGAATCATGGCATTGCGATCCATCCTCTAACGAAAAAACTAAAGCTACTTTCACCGTGGACAGCGAAAGTCATACTTTTTATCACATTTCAAAGTGATACTTCACATTTCATTTCTACACAATTCAAATTATTTGAAATTTAAATAATCGAGAACGAAACAGACGATTATCTTTTCCGCTTCCCGCTAATTTCACCTCTCCTTTATTAAGCCTCCCTCGTTGTAACCATATAAATAACTATCGATGGCGTCTGTAGTAACTTGCCGTGCACTGGTGACTCAGTATATCTATGCATCGAACGAACGGCAAACTTCGAAGACTTGTTTATTAATTACAATTTACCAAGATAACTTAGTTAAAATTAACGGACTATTCTGAAATATATTTAAAGTTGTTACATTTAAGACGCGTGACTGACATCCTCAAAAAAATTTCGCCAAACGGTGCTTAAAACACGAAACAGGCTGTGAGGAGATTGGCAATATTTGAAATATTTTCAACGGTTAATGAAAAAATTTGACTTGAAAATGAGTGAATTATAACTCGAATAACTATCGATAAATAAAACCAAGTGTATAAGCAGAAAATCAATGTTTAAGTGATATTACAAAGGTGTAAGTATATATGTATCGTGTGAATCTTATGCGTCAAATTCACTAACGTTCAACAAACAAGAATCAGGAAAGTCACTTTCAACGTCAACCGAAATTTTTCACCGGTGCAATTGATAAACAAAACAAACGTTTTAAAACGAAACTGACACGTTTTCGGGAAAATATAAATCACCCGATGAGAATTTTCCCTGACAATTTTTTACACCAGTTGCGCCACGAACGGTTGTGACATGCGAACTGTCAAAACGCATACAAACATGGCGCAACATACGCAATTTTTTTTTTGAGAAATTTAGTGTAATAATGAAAAACGCCGTCTTGTATGGCTGCTAGTTGCAAAGAACTATGTTCATGTGTACCAGTAAAGACCCCCAAGACCTTGGGAGCGAACGATGAGTAGGAACAATTTTATAAGCTTCTAAAAATGTTATGTTGTAAACATTTTTCAAAAATAACTATTTTTGGTTGCTCTTGTATGTTTGAATACTGATCAAACTTAAAATTTGTACCATTCTAAAAAAAATTAACTCGAACTTATTTATTAATTATACTCTAACAGTAAACCTTGACTACAACGCATTCCAAGTTTAACAAAATTTCGAAAAAACAATTTTTTTTTTGAAGAAGTTTTAGAATATATTTTTTCCTTGTAATCTAGTTCGAACTCATCACAAATAAGCATAAATTTTCCTCTTGTTTCACAGTAAAAAGAGAATTTTCAACAAACATTTTGAATCACAACCGCCGCTGGTGCCCTCTAGAATAGTTTTTTACCTGAATATTCTCCATTCGAGTAAAAACGCATTTCGGTTCAGCGCAGACTACCACCACACACACAGCACTCTCAATCGGATTTACTAACACATAAAAACGTATTTTGTATGGATACTTTAGGAATTGGATCGTGCAATAGGGCACGGTCGGTAAAGTAGACTCTTGTTCCGACTCGACTGACAGTTAATGAGAAAAAGAAATACGTTTTTAGCTCTCAGTAAGTCCGACTGACATTCTTGACCACATGTGGTGCAAACAGTCGTAAATCGTTGTTTATTTTCAATCGTAATCGTTGTTGTGTTATTTGTAATAGTAGAGCACTTATTTATGCGGAAAAATTGAGCGGATAATGTTACACTTAATACAGTTGCTGACCTTGTAAACAGATCTACTCTAAGATGACGAATGAGAGTTTATGTTTACTACATTAGATCTTATTTTGTCACTGATTCATTGTTTAAAATGTCTTTAATAAAACAACCATTTACATTTCCATTATAAAACCATTAAAAAGCTAATTTACCGGATTAAGTTGTATACCTCATTTCACTTATAACATTTGATCAAAGCCAACATCTTAGCAACAAGTGGATAAGTAAGTTATGACAAAACCCAAATCTACCAGTTCAGAAAAGAAAACTGTACAAAGGTACTAGCAACAATATTAGTATATACATTAGTTACCATCTTACCGTCAAATCCCTCTCACATTATCGAAACCAATATACCGCCTTCATAACCGCACCGCCTACACAAGAACCTCGGTGCAGCAATTGCATAGTGAATGCAAGGAGCGCTGGCGTTCGTCTGAGCGCCGCTAACCTTTCAGTCTTCTATTTATAGACTGCGCGCCGGTCCCAAGCAATGACCCTGCCTGGGAGCGCCGCCGCCGCCGGCCTAGCACATTCTGCCGCCGCCGCCTCTATTGTGTTTTGTTTTGAGCCGAGCGCGGCTCATTGTTTCGCGCCTTGCATTCCGCTCAATGCATACGATATTGCGACCGGCTACTCGCTCTATTGCGCGCGCCGTGGAGAATCAAGCGGAGCCAAGAAACGCGAAGTGTAAACGGCTCCGATGGAGCATTAATGCCAATCGATAAAATTATAGATTTATACTAAGGTCGATCATAAACTGTAGGCATATTGGCAGAAGTACACAAAATGAAGTGTGCAATACAAATGCATATTCAACTTTGATTATAATTTCCGATTTGAAGCGTGTACAAGACTGTCAAGTGCCAATAATTTGCCGTCAATGTTGCTTTAGCCGGTTTCGACATATGGCACATCGCATTAATAACAATCGCAAGAAAACAGTTTCCCCGTGGGAAGCATAGAGATAAGAAATTCCCGTCAGAAATTATCAACCCGCTGGAATGACGTCATTTAGAATGCAATACAATATAAAACGTCTGCAATTTAATCGATAGTAATATTTGGTAATTCGGCTGTCACGAACCTAAGATAAATAAGGGCGGTACACGATGAATACTATAGAATATACTAAATTTATAAAATAACTTGAAGGATAGCAATACAATATAAAACATCTGCAGTTTAATCGATAGTAATATTTGGTAATTCGACTGTCACGAACCTAAGATCAATAAGGGCGGTACACGATTAATACTATAGAATATACTAAATTTATAAAATAACTTGAAGGATAGCAATACAATATAAAACGTCTGCAATTCAATCGATGGTAATATTTGGCAATTCAACTCTCACGAACCTAAGATAAATAAGGGCGTACAAGATGAATACTATAGAATACACTAAATTTATAAAATAACTTGAAGGATAGCAATACAATATAAAACGTCTGCAATTTAATCGATAGTAATATTTGGCAATTCGACTCTCACAAACCTAAGATAAATAAGGGCGGTACACGATGAATACTATAGAATATACTAAATTTATAAAATAACTTGAAGGATAGCAATACAATATAAAACGTCTGCAATTTAATCGATAGTAATATTTGTCAATTCGACTCTCACGAACCTAAGATAAATAAGGGCGGTACACGAAGAATACTATAGAATATACTAAATTTATAAAATGACTTGCAGGATAGCAATACAATATAAAACGTCTGCAATTTAATCGATAGTAATATTTGGCAATTCGACTCTCACGAACCTAAGATAAATAAGGGCGGTACACGATGAATACTATAGAATATACTAAATTTATAAAATAACTTGAAGGATAGCAATACAATATAAAACGTCTGCAATTTAATCGATAGTAATATTTGGCAATTCGACTCTCACGAACCTAAGATAAATAAGGGCGTACAAGATGAATACTATAGAATACACTAAATTTATAAAATAACTTGAAGGATAGCAATACAATATAAAACGTCTGCAACTTAATCGATAGTAATATTTGGCAATTCGACTCTCACGAACCGAAGATAAATAAGGGCGGTACACGATGAATACTATAGAATACACTAAATTTATAAAATAACTTGAAGGATAGCAATACAATATAAAACGTCTGCAATTTAATCGATAGTAATATTTGGCAATTCGACTCTCACGAACCTAAGATAAATAAGGGCGGTACACGATGAATACTATAGAATATACTAAATTGATAAAATAACTTGAAGGATAGCATATCAATTGGCGGATCAATGCCTAAAAACATTCCAAAACACACCCACAAAAAAGAAAACTAATAAAGTCGCGAGCCGTTTTGGAAGTAGCATTGCTAAATGCGTCAGTAGTAATTTTTGACGTAAATATGGAGAACATTTCACAAAGAGAGACATGATTGACACATAGAACAATACTCGCTGCTCACAATAGCACGGCAATAGAATACACTAAATTTATAAAATAACTTGAAGGATAGCAATACAATATAAAACGTCTGCAATTTAATCGATAGTAATATTTGGCAATTCGACTCTCACAAACCTAAGATAAATAAGGGCGGTACACGATGAATACTATAGAATATACTAAATTTATAAAATAACTTGAAGGATAGCAATACAATATAAAACGTCTGCAATTTAATCGATAGTAATATTTGTCAATTCGACTCTCACGAACCTAAGATAAATAAGGGCGGTACACGAAGAATACTATAGAATATACTAAATTTATAAAATGACTTGCAGGATAGCAATACAATATAAAAGTCGCGAGCCGTTTTGGAAGTAGCATTGCTAAATGCGTCAGTAGTAATTTTTGACGTAAATATGGAGAACATTTCACAAAGAGAGACATGATTGACACATAGAACAATACTCGCTGCTCACAATAGCACGGCAAATAGAATACACTAAATTTATAAAATAACTTGAAGGATAGCAATACAATATAAAACGTCTGCAATTTAATCGATAGTAATATTTGGCAATTCGACTCTCACAAACCTAAGATAAATAAGGGCGGTACACGATGAATACTATAGAATATACTAAATTTATAAAATAACTTGAAGGATAGCAATACAATATAAAACGTCTGCAATTTAATCGATAGTAATATTTGTCAATTCGACTCTCACGAACCTAAGATAAATAAGGGCGGTACACGAAGAATACTATAGAATATACTAAATTTATAAAATGACTTGCAGGATAGCAATACAATATAAAACGTCTGCAATTTAATCGATAGTAATATTTGGCAATTCGACTCTCACGAACCTAAGATAAATAAGGGCGGTACACGATGAATACTATAGAATATACTAAATTTATAAAATAACTTGAAGGATAGCAATACAATATAAAACGTCTGCAATTTAATCGATAGTAATATTTGGCAATTCGACTCTCACGAACCTAAGATAAATAAGGGCGTACAAGATGAATACTATAGAATACACTAAATTTATAAAATAACTTGAAGGATAGCAATACAATATAAAACGTCTGCAACTTAATCGATAGTAATATTTGGCAATTCGACTCTCACGAACCGAAGATAAATAAGGGCGGTACACGATGAATACTATAGAATACACTAAATTTATAAAATAACTTGAAGGATAGCAATACAATATAAAACGTCTGCAATTTAATCGATAGTAATATTTGGCAATTCGACTCTCACGAACCTAAGATAAATAAGGGCGGTACACGATGAATACTATAGAATATACTAAATTGATAAAATAACTTGAAGGATAGCATATCAATTGGCGGATCAATGCCTAAAAACATTCCAAAACACACCCACAAAAAAGAAAACTAATAAAGTCGCGAGCCGTTTTGGAAGTAGCATTGCTAAATGCGTCAGTAGTAATTTTTGACGTAAATATGGAGAACATTTCACAAAGAGAGACATGATTGACACATAGAACAATACTCGCTGCTCACAATAGCACGGCAATAGAATACACTAAATTTATAAAATAACTTGAAGGATAGCAATACAATATAAAACGTCTGCAATTTAATCGATAGTAATATTTGGCAATTCGACTCTCACAAACCTAAGATAAATAAGGGCGGTACACGATGAATACTATAGAATATACTAAATTTATAAAATAACTTGAAGGATAGCAATACAATATAAAACGTCTGCAATTTAATCGATAGTAATATTTGTCAATTCGACTCTCACGAACCTAAGATAAATAAGGGCGGTACACGAAGAATACTATAGAATATACTAAATTTATAAAATGACTTGCAGGATAGCAATACAATATAAAACGTCTGCAATTTAATCGATAGTAATATTTGGCAATTCGACTCTCACGAACCTAAGATAAATAAGGGCGGTACACGATGAATACTATAGAATATACTAAATTTATAAAATAACTTGAAGGATAGCAATACAATATAAAACGTCTGCAATTTAATCGATAGTAATATTTGGCAATTCGACTCTCACGAACCTAAGATAAATAAGGGCGTACAAGATGAATACTATAGAATACACTAAATTTATAAAATAACTTGAAGGATAGCAATACAATATAAAACGTCTGCAACTTAATCGATAGTAATATTTGGCAATTCGACTCTCACGAACCGAAGATAAATAAGGGCGGTACACGATGAATACTATAGAATACACTAAATTTATAAAATAACTTGAAGGATAGCAATACAATATAAAACGTCTGCAATTTAATCGATAGTAATATTTGGCAATTCGACTCTCACGAACCTAAGATAAATAAGGGCGGTACACGATGAATACTATAGAATATACTAAATTGATAAAATAACTTGAAGGATAGCATATCAATTGGCGGATCAATGCCTAAAAACATTCCAAAACACACCCACAAAAAAGAAAACTAATAAAGTCGCGAGCCGTTTTGGAAGTAGCATTGCTAAATGCGTCAGTAGTAATTTTTGACGTAAATATGGAGAACATTTCACAAAGAGAGACATGATTGACACATAGAACAATACTCGCTGCTCACAATAGCACGGCAAAGAGAATCGAAACATAAATACCGCTAATTTGGACGAAAAATAATTCATAAACTTCTTCACCTCCATCACATGACACCGAAAATTTTAAAAAAAGTATCCAAGGCAAATATTCAGTTTTTCTCGACGTCAGCGCGCCGAATGTCTTCTTGTCCCGAGTTACCAAAATACAAATTACCTATATTTGAACAGAGCCAAGTGTCACACAGTTCGATGCTTCCCCCGCGATGATTGATGAACAGTTCGAAATCAACTGCTGAGTGAGAGTAAATTTGTAACCGCCCAGTAAGTCGCTTCTCGCCCGCCCAGTAAATTCGGTATAATAGTTAATTTTACTTTAAAGCACCTTTTCTGTGTACAAAATATTTGCTATACTAAACTTTTGAATTATGTTTGATACTGATTTTAATATGTTCTATTTCGAATTTTTATTATCGAATAGCATTTTAGGGTTCCGTAGTGGAGCCGCCGTGGAGCCTTTATAATTTCGTCCGTCAGTCTGTTCGTATGTCGCATCCATATTACTCGGATACTATTGGCATTATATAGGTGAAAATTTAGATGGTAGGGGTCTTCTATGATCCGCTACACAATAGTATAAAATAGTGGAATTAGTGGAATGCTGTGAAATAGTGGAATGCTGTGAAATAGTGGAATTATGAAAAAAAAATCCAGTGCACATAAGCGTATAAGTCTTAAAAAATGATCGAGATTCCAAAATAACTTTTTTATTGAAGCCAATAGTTGTTGAGATATGCACTTCTAAATTATTAAGTGCCCCCCCCCACCCCCTCTAACTTATTAACTAAAGTGTGTAAAATTCTGAAAAAAAATTAAGGGAGCTGATCTTAAAATAAACTTTCAAAGAAAATAAAATGATTTAATGGAATATTTTCGCAGCTATTCCGCAGCAATATCTTCGTTTTTCACAGTGGCTTTGAAAAGTACAATCTTATAAGTTTAATATTGTTTGGTGCCACTGGATACCTACCTACGTCGTGCACAAGTCCGACTAGCGCTTGGCCGGTTTTAATACCGAATCTAAATTTCCACAAAAAACGCATATTGCACTGTACAATAAGTTACAAATCTTGTTACAGTTACAGCTTCTGCCAATGATATTAGTCAAAGTTTAGAATATATTCTGCACATAGCTAATAGTTACCTTTGTTATTAGATCTAGGTTAATTAACCTAAATACAAAGATAAATCTATATGTTAGTGAATGTCTTAACAAAATTGTTGAATATATTTTACCGATTTTTGAAAGAAAAATGCTACCTAAATTTTTGATGCTATCAGCGAAAATAACGTTTGGAGGAACAGCTGGGACATGTGCACAAGGAAGATGAAGTGGACTTAACCTCTAAAATCTCAGGATACCAAAAGCGGAGAAAACCTCATACCAAATTACTGTATTCAGTAGAAAAAGATCCGAGTATTATAGGTAAAAGCGGAGAACACCTCATATCATATGACTGTATTCAGTAGAGAAAGATCCGAGCATTATAGGAAAAAGCGGAGAAGACCAGGTGACTGTATTCAGTAGAGAAAAATCCGAGTATTATAGGTAAAAGTGGAGAAGACCTTATACCAGATGACTGTATTCAGTAGAGAGAAAGATCTGATTTTATATGTATCAATCTTTGGAGGTCATCGCATCAAATAGGATTAGATATAGAAGCCTACTGAGAATTCTTTAGCTTGTAACAAGCTGTAAAACTTTATAAGACGACGTAATTAAAGTGCACACGAAATGAAGTTTTGTCGAAACTGTCTACAACACGTCTGTTTTCCAAGAAAAACCATTTCTTTCTTTCAATATTTAATCATTTTAAATACGACACAAACGCCACACATCGCCACTCGAGCCGAGTGACCTCCCCACTCGTAGTATTACAAAAGGAGGCCAACAGACAGCTAAATTGTTCTGTCACAATTTTGATCATACTATGTTAATTTAGTAACACGCCAACATTTTTGTCGTAATTATTTTTTTTATTAATATCCCGTTCTAACATTAGATTACGTACTCATAACGTCGAATGAAGTGTAATTGTGGAGATGTCGAGATGATTTGGACACATCAAACGTGTTAACCCGTTAGCGCTGTGGGCAAATTTTGGAACTTCACCGAGATTTTTAAAGTTTCAATTTTATACATCTCGCCATGTAAAGACGCATATAATATTACAAGACATATTTCGAGACTAAAAATAATATGTTGTTTATGTGGCAACCAAAGAATGCAACACAACTATAATTTTTTTTCCTCATTTAAAAACCTTAAAACGAATTTTATTTTCTTTCTTTCTCGTTTTTATTGATATGTTCGACATTGAACTTTATCCATATTTCACGATTCTTTAATTTGTTAAAAAAAATTATGACAAAAACTAACACTTAGAGACCACGTGTAACGTTGATAAACAGGAAAGGATCGAGTGTTACAAACACACGGGCGGGGGTCCCAGAGATTGGAGATGTCTAAAACGGTGTAAATATAAGTAGTCACTAGAAAACAATCTATGAAGAGAAGGACTGAAGAGACATTGCAGAACAGAAGTAGAGTGTAGCCTAGTGGGGAAACGATAGAAGTAAATATTACTAGAAGATTTTTTAAAACTATATTTTAAGTTTGGTGCCGCGAAACAACTTCCATGCTAAGTCGCGCCGGTGACATCGCATATACAAATCAGACAGACGCTCGATCGGAAACCGGTATCAATTTATATTACTGGAATCAAACGATTCCAATTAAATTGTACGCTTTTTCATTATACCTGTTTGTTTTTTCATCTTTACCGGTTTTCTTATGATCACTAGTCAACCAACCAAGGCCGAATAATAATTTATTGTAATGGAAAATTTATTGTAACGGATGACTTACACAGAAATAATTTTATAAACATTCTCTTAAAAACAAAATTGGACTGAAAATTGAAATTAATCAAAAAAATTGGACTGAAACAGAATTATACATTTTATGAATAACGATTACTATTAGAACAGAATTATACATTTTATGAATAACGATTACTATTAGATATGAATAACGATTACTATTGAATAACGATTACTATTAGAACAGAATTATACATTTTATGAATAACGATTACTATTGAATAACGATTACTATTAGACAGAATTATACATTTTATGAATAACGATTACTATTAGATATGAATAACGATTACTATTGAATAACGATTACTATTAGACCACGGTAGTATTCTATCTGGAAACATTACGAAATAAAATATATTGGAACAATAGAAAGAATTATGTATTATTTATGACAATTTCTTTAAACTGTTTCCCAAACTATTCAGTAAAAACTATTTTAGACGAACACGCTACAGAATTTGATATTATTTTAAACATCATGACTCCTATCGCCAGAGGCGGCAGAGAAAATCTTGTAACTTCAAAAATAACGATTTAAAAAAAAAAAATGTTTTGTATAAAACTTACAGTGAAGTTTATTATCTATAAAAACAAGTCTCGACTGTTCTTCTGAAGTCTAGTCGTTCACGAAACTTTTAAGAAAAACAATATTTCAAGATGGTGGCTGAAATAAAAAAAAATAGCGCTGCGTGAAGTTAAATTTCTAATCACAAACAACCCTAGTAAACTAGTCCTAGTTGAAAAATCGCTACTATAGAACCCCGTGTATCACAAACACCTATGAACATTTCCCTAACCGCTGGACAATTAGTGCATGCAATACACTAACTACACATCTAAATGAGTCTTACATTCCAATTTCCGATCTCAAGGTCAAATCGAAATGAACAATGATTAAACACTTATACCGCTGAGCTACAGGTAATGCCGTCCGCTTAAATACTGCTTTTCAAACTTGGGTTACAAAACCATTTTGCCCTCTGCACACATATGCGCGAACCCAACGCAACGCAGCATAAGGCGGTGGTCACACGGCCTGACCGCGTCGCCCGCCCGTATCGATTGCGCGGTGCGACATCTCGCCGCCGCGCGATCGATCGTCCGGCCTATACTAAACACTCCCCTCTTCCTCCTCCGCACTCCTGGCCAGGCTACTCTACATAATCATTACCGCCATTTCGCCTAGATTACGACGGCGCGAAAACAACGCGCCGCCCAGACGAGGTCGACGGGTTAGTTTCGTACCATACGTACGTAACATGTGGATATACCAGTGTATATGGATGGGTACGAAAATACCAAATATACATCTTCGGACTTGTTTTTTTTACATATTTTGTATGCAAATTCAATTGGCATGCTTTTATCTCTTATGAGACAAATTATGGTAATAGGTGTATAAATATTTTAATGAGTCCTAAACCAGTTTGACGTTGAGTGTAGTGTAGTTTAATGTCGCTTAATAGATAGAGAAATAATATTGTGATATTCTTCGAATCTAGAAATATGCTTTAACTCTTATGAGACAAATTATGATAATAGGTGTATAAATATTTTAACGAGTCTTAAACCAGTTTGACGTTGAGTGTAGTTAGTTTATGTCGCTTGATAGATAGAGAAATAATACTGTAATATCCTTCAAATCTAGAAATATAAGCGTCTAGTAAATTTTTTTATGAAATTAGGTAAATACATTGTGCGTCTTTCTCATTTCTCCCATTTTCCCTGCTGCTTTATCCTCAACCCCATGTTGTTCTAAAAATGCTGTATCTCACAGCGCACGCAATCGTAAATGTACATTATACTAAAACTTTAACTCTGCCACTCAATCTAAAAATTACAAAAATATTCTTATTTAACTTGTCGTAAATCACGTGAGCCCGGTTTTTTCAGATACTACATATGTACATATAATTGTGAAGATTATAAAATTATTATCATCGGCAAAAGTACAAAAAAGCAATCGGTTATAAGTTAACATGAGATGTAGTCTTGCGGTTGTAACGATCCAAGTTCGTGAATGACGTTAGACGTTTACGATTACCTCGAGCGCAAAATTGGTTTGAAGCAGAAGCAATTTGTGTTAAAAAAATGTTAACACTGCGATTATAATTCGACTAAAAACATGACTTAGCATGTTAGTGACGAGGCTTATTAGCCATTAGCTACTGAGGGCGAGTTATCTACTTACGTTGATTTCGAAATGTTACCATATTCTTTCCATAAATAAGAGTTCACAAAAGAACTGATAGGGAGACTACATGTTGTAGAAAAATAGATGAACATTTGAATTTTTTGACTTCAAGAATTTTTATTCTACAACTAACTCCTCTGCGTAGCAAGGTGATGGTTATCAAAATCTTTTCAGACGTTTTTTTATATACCGTAAACTCAAATAAACGGAGAAAAAAAGAAAAGAAAATTGAAAAACTGTTCATATGTGCACTATGCATAAACATAGCTCAGTCATTTCCTGGATATGCTTATATCACACAGATGATTAGTTTGTATTTAAGAAGATTTGTTACCTCAAGGTTTTGTAGCTATTGGGACATATAATATTAGTGTCTACAAAACTCTTTTAAAAGTTGTTAAAACTATTTGGACATACAGTATTAGTGTCTATAGAACTCTTGTAAGGGTTTTTATAGCTATTTGAACATATAATATTAGTGTCTATAGAAGTCTTTGTAAGGGTTTTTGTAGTTATTTGGACATATAATATTAGTGCCTATAGAACTCTTGTAAGGGTTTTTATAGGTATTTGTATATAACATATAATATTAGTGTCTGTAGAAGTCAATCTTATTCAATAAAACATGAAAGTTTCAACCAGTTGTCTTAAACTCTTGTAATAAGCGGAAGTACTCCATTCCACTGATTCATAACAATTTTATTTAAATACTAGCTTTGATTCGAATTTTTACTCGCGTGGAGCGGTGGAGAAATTACAAAAAAATGTGAAAAAAAGATTAACCATTAACATAGCAAATGGTTAAGTAATTTGAGATGAGCTTAAGAAATGGTATGAAAGGAAGTCTGTGCTCTATAATAGGTAGCTGTAGGGCTGACAGGTGTGTCCACGCCCTTATTTCTAACTTAATCACCAAAAATAAATTCTATTTAAGGATAAATTTTTCACGAATAATGTCATCTTCCTTCTTTCTCCTTTTTTATTTCTTCCTTACGACACAAGATACATGGACGTACGTACACTTTCGTACGGAATAAATATTCGATTTAAATATTGAAAATAACGAATGCGGAATAAATATTCTATTTAAATATTGAAAATAACGAATGCGGAATAAATATTCGATTTAAATATTGAAAATAACGAATGCGGAATAAATATTCTATTTAAATATTGAAAATAACGAATGCGGAATAAATATTCTATTTAAATATTTAAAATAACGAATGCGGAATAAATATTCGAATTAAATATTGAAAATAACAAATGCGGAATAAATATTCGACTTAAATATTCAAAATAAGATTATGTTCGTAAATATTTATATTAATTCTAACAATTACTAGTAAACACATGTCACTTTCTATCCTCAATCTTGAAGTAACTCCGTGATGTTCTGTTCGTTTCGAGTTAATGAATCATTTCCTTAAATATAGCGACTCTTTGTTGACCAATCTGTATAAATAAACAGTCCGAGCGATTAACAATTACAAAACACCGAAAATTCGTAAGCATTACACGGCGTCGCTTACAATTAATTATACGGACTAAAGTTGAATCATTCAAACATTATTCAGCGCCGTTTGGCATGAAATCTACTGGGCTAAAAACGCAACATCTAAGTACAACGTCACAAGATTCGCCTTTAACATATATCTATTATCTCAGTTACAGTACTGTGAATTAGCTTAATAACCGGTTAAGTGTGAGTTTGGCTCGTGCATCGAGAGTTCCGTACCTCTGAAGTATAATTACTTTATCACAGGTCATCAGTAAAGTGGTTTGTCTAGCGTAATAAAAACTTATGTATTATACCTAATATGTATTATTAAGTAGGGGAGACATATATATTATCGTGAATATAGTAGTTACGGAATATAGAGTTGGAGGGTGGATGGGTTAATTTTTAGTTTTTTTAGTATATCTCTGAGAATATACTATCTAAAGTAATGAAGAAATATTTATAATATAAAAAAGTATTTATATAGTATATTTTTCCCGATCTGTAACGGTCTAAGCCCTTTCAAACAGTATCCCACACTTTATATGGAGAATTAAAAAAATTGAGCGTTTTATTTCTATAATTTGTAATATTCCATATAAATATTAGCTATTGAAATATAGTCATGTCAATATACTTTATTGTTGTTTCATTCAAATTTTTACACCACATTAAAAAAATCGAATATTTTATTTGTAATATAAATATATAAATATTTTGGGGCTTAGCTATTGAAATCTAATCATGTCAATATCCATTCCTGCTGTGCCAAATTTCAAGTTTCTAAGTCAAGCTGTTTTTTGAGAAAAAGGGCACTAAAAAAATGCTGTGAAAGACGACGTCTGTGATAGAAGGAGAATACCTAAGGAAACTCGTATAAGTGGTCAATTTTTTGTTTTACACTGAACCCTAAAATTAGGTAAATGGAAAAAATATTATAACGACACTTCTAGAAGCTATAAACTGCATAAGGTAGCAACGCAACGCTTCCATCGAATCATCTTCCATAGCTCAAACGTTGATTTATTCACACAGTATCGTGCATTTCCTTTGTAACAGAACACCACTACACGGTTTGTTTGTCCAATCATGTCTTAACACGTTCTACGCGAGGGTAGAGTATTTCGATAAATTTGTTTAAACAAATTTACGAGTCTTATTTTTGTATTTTATAATTATTAGCAGATGGGAATTATGAATGAACAATTAAAATTGTTACAAACAAAACAATGTGTTTCAAAAAATCAGTGCAGAGAGAATCAGGCATATCTCTGGTTTCATTTGCGCAGTGTACTTCTACTACTAACGCCATCTAGTAGAAAATTATTACATTCCCACGTGGAATATGTTAAGGGGCATAGATCGTCAGTATTGTTACAATGGTTAATTAATTGCATGGCGTTTAGATGAATATTTATCAACTTTTATTGTTTCCTATAGTACCAGCTACAAAGAAGGAAATAGTATGTCACGTGTCTATTTAGTTACCGCCAGGTAAAATTGTGTTCAAGTCGTCTATGTACCCTAAGAAACATGTTAAGGGGTATAAAAACCTTCACCCCTTAGGTCGTTGTATTGTTGCCACCATAAATAATTATTCGCGGCGAAGGTAAAAATATAAAATTTAACATTTTCTACGATTTTTTTTGTTAGTTTCAGCAAGAAACTTTTCTGTGCAGTTTAAAATAAAAAGAAATAATGGCTTTAGTGTAATGTGGAGACAAAAAAGAGGAGAGGAACAAACCGGACAATAACCCAAGCAAGCATGCATTAATGTAATTATAATTTAAAGACAAAAATACATTAAGGCAAAATCCACGTTATAATTGTATTTATGCTAGGCAATTTTTTTATCAAAAACCGAGAACAAGGTCGACTCTTTGTTATACAAAAACAGGATACTTAACTACGCCTGTTTACATAATAAGCTTACTGAAAGTTAAACAAACGCCGATAGATAAAAGCAAGTGCCTTATAATGACAACGGTTAGGGTAACCAAAAGTTCCAATTGTTCGAAAAAAATCCACTCGCCATATGTCTAATGGCAAAGACGAGCTTGACTGTTGATGCGTCGTGTTGTTACATTCAAATTTTAAAATAGCTGGAAGATAACATTTATCATAAATGACGGATGCAAGTAAAACAGTTTTGTCTGCTTCCTGTTAATGTTAACCACCCAACTTATTGCCCATATCAGTTATCAACAAATGACATTTTATTAAATGGCAAGGAAAACCTCGAGCAAATAAAATAATTGCGATAACCAAACAGAATAAGTGTAGCTGTTTTTTTAATCTATGGTTATCAATAGACGGCTATTGATAGTCTCGTTCATATATTCCGCAAGCCCTTTTTAGGAGTTGCGAATATCTTATAGGAGTTCACAATTTGTGAATACATTTATCCTACGATATATAACTTCCACTTACCACAAGAAATTAACCACGCGGCAAATATTATATTTTAATTTCTGAAATTTGATTTGCGCTGTGTACTTATACCGCTAACGCCATCTAGTAGAGTATGATCACATGTAAATTACATATAAATTATGGGACATTTTCCTCTAGAAGGTTCCCCTTAATTCAACTCACTGCTTCCCTATTGTTATCTCAGATTCTATAAATAAAAAAAGGATAATAAAAACCCAGCTCGCTAGTTACAGCAGAAATGCTTGAAACGTTTTGATCTTATATTTTTTTTAAATCTTTTTTTTAATGATCTTGTACTTTGAATCTTATACTTTTTTCACAATTTGAGAAGAGTATAAACAGACAAAGTTAACATCGCACCTTACGCATTTGAATTGTATCTAATATTTTTCTATTTTACGTATAATCCCTGAATAAAGAAAAAACTAATTGAACCATGTCGCATAGTTAAATTTCTTTAATTCTTATCAGACTCGATATTTTTAAACACCCTCTTCTTATTTTAAATTTAACGAAAGCCACATGCCGAAAGAGGGTACGACTCCAAATTAAAAGCATTGCTCCTAAATATCGACCCCATTTGTGTCACCCCACAGCGCCCCCGCGGGTCCGCAGACCGTTCCGAATGTACGCCGACGCCCCGCGCTTTGATTGCGCTCCACCATCACCAAAATACTACCACTACATACGTACGTTTGTCTGTACGTACGCAGCAAGCACGTAATTAACTTAACCCGACCGAATAAAACACAGAACGCCTACCACATACTTGCCTCCGTGTATTTACAACCGAATTAAATAGCGTATTACACGTTTCAACGGCGCAATTCCTACTGTAAATACCATATAATTTATCTGGAAATAAATTTTGTGTTGCTATGTATGTACATACACAATTGTAAAGATGTTATATATATAGTAATGTTAGCATAGTATAACATAACTATGCAGACGTTGCAATACAAATTTTCGAAAATGTCTTCAGTTAGAATGTAAACATAATTTCATTTCTCTCAGCCATAAGACAATACAAGTATTAACTCTATCATTTTAATTTTGCATCGCAATAAGACGTAGCATATCATCTGACGTAACACGACACGTTTGATGTAATTTCTATCACCGCTGTGTATATCATTAATTATTAGAAAACTCTCGCTCAAACTAACTAGATCACAATGAATTACTTCCACATCATTGGGCCATCAAGCCAGACGACCCCGTAACTTTATCTCGTTCCGCCGAACGACACCGCGAAACCCAATATCCGCCACAAACAAGCCACATCGACCGCGACCGCCGACATGATGGATGAGCATTTGCGGCGAATATGAACCGTGAAATGTTTTCCGCGTTACGGTCGCGGCTCAAAACGATATCGTATGAAAATGCCATGAATGACGCCAATAAACGCTGCACTTGTATGTAATATTCCGGCAGACGACATATGTAATATATATTACATTAGGTAAATAGTCGAATACGTTCGATCAGCAAGATATATTTCAGTCGGTAATCATCAACAGATCAAGGGTATGAAATCTGGGTCTCTTTTGAACAGTGTTCAGCTTTTTATACGACTTTTAGGGCACCACGCAAATATATTAAGAAGGAAAACGCCTTATGCAGAAAACCCAAGTTAGTAATAGGAAAAGAATATAGAAAAATAAAGATATATTTTCTTCTGACTCACAGATATTTAAGAATTGGATGTATTTTAATGTGTTCAAATACTGCAGATCATCTTGAAAGCTCACAGATATGAGTCAACTTAGCTCACGATGATTGATTTTGAATGAGTTCTTGCACTGTGCCATTATGACGTCACAAACGGGATAATGAAACGTATTTAGGCGTAATGGATTGCACGAAAAAGGCTAAATTTAGTATTCAGAGATTTTTGAATGCGATTTTCGATGCGGAAAAACATGATAAACGGGAACATCTGAAGTCGGCTTTACTGTACATAATGTGAAAAATTATTAACAACAGATAATTGTACTGCAAAAATTATGCCTACAATGTTACCGGAAATAAGCTACAACTCTCAAAGTCGCCAATCGTTGTTCTACGACGAAAAAAACTTCTGCAAGTTGTTTGTCACGCTTTGTGTCATTTAAACCACCTACTGAAATCCAACCTGAAAACTCGTAATTTCCGCCTGTATGTAAGTACTTAACCCGGAAGTTTACATAGTAAAAAAGCGAATCAATTTGATTCGTAAGACAGGTAGATAGATACATTTCCGTCAATGACCTCAATGTCACCATCTGTTTTCTTCGCGACCCGAAAAGTAAAATCTTTTAAAAATGTAACCCAATTTATTAAAAGAGATTAACATGTACCTATGAGCATAGTAAAAATGACACGATGTAGCCATGTACAATGAACAAAAATTATGGTCCTTTATAAAGCCACGCGCGAACGAATATAAGAGATGAAGAGTCCAAGAAAGCTCATATATGAGTCGTACTGAAGATAAGACAAATTACTTCAAATTTTTAGGACTGCATTAAAGTCGCAAATGATATTTCTAAATATACATATATCATTGCAACATGGCAAGTTAGAAGAAGACATCAATAGCCTTCTAATGCAACACTCAGGTTTTTTGACCTTTATCAAAAGATATCTATCTAAATTTCTATATGTTGAACGTAAAATTATCGTAATTGTGGCTCTCGAGTACGTTTAGCTAACAAAAGCTACATGAAGGGCTGCGTACGTGGGGAGTGTATTTCCGTCGACTGGTGCAGTTGATTAAGTGTCTGTGGCTATATCACGATATTACACAAAGAAAAACTTGATAGTGTTGAACTAAATTAGTATCATAAACAAATCAGAATAACCAACTCCAATATCGAAATTTAGCATAAGTATACTTCTGCTCTTTAACAGATCCCTATTAAATTAGTAGGTAATTTATTTACTTGAATATTAAATATTTTACGTGATCACACTTCAAATGTATCAAGGAAAGCTAACAAAGCTCGCTCGCACACTTCTTCAGGTTGTTATATCTCGTATATTAGTATCATTAATGTTTACGGATATTAATGGTTTACCCTCATTACGCCATGCGATGCGTCGTTTCAAGCACAGCCGTATTGATCGTCTAGAATATTGAATGGGAAGGCAAGCATCATTATTTGAATTAGTCCACTCGACCGTATGAATACCACATATTACACATAACTATCAGTGCCTAATGTAAATACGCATTATTGCAGACATTGGCTTAACACAAACATCGAAATTTATTTTTTCGTCAACTTTTCCAAAAGTTCGTTGTTTCCCTTGTATTTTAATTTAAATTTGTTCCGCTTCCCTTTAACTTATATACGATTAAATTTATTATATTAATTGCCTACTTCATTGATGACAAAAATGAAGTCATATCAAATATATCTTTGTGCATCGCTTGCGCAAATATTGATTAATAAAGAAAATATACATCAAAACGTGAATAGTGGAAAACGCAATACAAAATATCGCAAAAATATATGGCTGGATTAGACTTAGATATTGCTGAAATGTCGTAATATAAGGGTACCATTACATCTAAAATATAATAAGTATATAAAATATCGGATAAGGTTTCGTTGAATTAGACTCTGAGACTGCTAAAAGGGGGTCATATCAGGAGGCTATTATACTGAAAATACAATAAGTTTATAAAATGTATAAGGGTTGGTTGAATTATAGATTGCTTAACGATCGTTACAATATTTAGCAAACGTTTATTGGCAGTTGTATATTGTGGGCTAAGTTAGAGGAGTATGAAACATGGCAACATTTTGTTCCCACTCCGATAAGAGTCTACACAATGGTACACTTAGGTTCCAAAAGTACATTTAAATTATATTTCTCATAACGCCTCTATTAATTGCTTACATGATTCTGATTCGTCAATCAGAATGTTTTCGTCTGATTGAAACATACGAGAGACACATTTTCATCTCTCCAACGCACAACATTTTTAACAGACCACACGTAACGATTAATAATACGTTTTTAATGATACAGACCATAATCATTATATCGAGCAGAGCCATTATGAGAAAACTATTAATGTCGCTCGGCAGATATAATGATGGGACAATTAATATATTGTATACATATGGAGTACATTTTTTCATGTACAATAAATGTTCGTTTTTTGGAAATATTGTTGTGAATACTTCCCCGATAGATGGCGTTACGATAGCGTTATAGGTCGGTTAAACGTTAAGAAATTACCCCCCAGCGTCTCATCAAAACAGGTTTCATTTCAAATTAGAGGAGCGCAAATAAAAACACGTGTGAGAACGATTGTAACGAATAAGGTACATCACGATATAGGGGCACGGCGTTTCATAATTTCATAATTCAGTTTTATTAAATGTGAATATAGATAACAAATATACATATAATTATCAAACACTAATGTTATACAATCCTTGCTCGCATGCTAACCAGCACACGGGACATACTAAACCGACATTTAATAATGGGCATTAATCTGGTTTTAAATGTTTATAATTTCGCGTTTCTTTCGGGCAGTTCTGAAAAAAACCCAAGGGCGAATAACGTTCCCTACCTCAATTACTTACAGACAACTTTGATTACAGGCTATCTATCACAAAGAACGTATCTATTACTCATACTATTATTATTAACATATGATTCTGAGTATCAAACTGAGAATTGAAGCGTCTTTCAGCAAAAAAAAATTAATCCTTTTCGTTGAAATTACAATTTTTACAGTATTCTTTTTTCGAAACATTTTCTATTCAGTTTGATGTCCTACAATGACCAGTGTGAATAATTTATACGTTTTTGTTACAGCCTGTATGTGAGTGCCTGTACGTGTTCTGTGGATCAATTCGAATATATATTTACAGCGTGTTTCTGTAAAAAAAACATTTTTTTTTCGTTAACTTGCACAGTGATTTATTTTAGGAACGGTTGAGAATTTTTAGAAAGCTTCGTATAATTAATTCTCCGCTCGGTTTAATGCATTGAATCGTCTATATGAATAATAAATACACTCTTTGTTATACCTGTATATTTTTAACGTAGAGCGTGTAATATAGGTATGATTTATTTATTTATTTATATTATACTTTTAAATAATTCCATCAATATCTAATAATTATATACCAACAAATATTGCATCAAAATAGGTTTATATACTACACCCCACATCTTATAGCGTGCAGTAGCTGTCCCTTGAAATAAAGTTGTACATAATTTTAAAACCGACCCTCGGTTTTTGGTCAAAGAATTACATAATTCGAGCCGTATTTAAGTCCATACAAAGTCCATTTATGTTCCGAATAAGAACTAGAAGTCTCTGACTGTGTTGTCACTGCAACAGGGAATCCTTGAGAACAGTACCCTAAAAATCGATTGGAGCGCTCATGTTTTGAACGATTTATTTTCTGGTATTTCTAATTGGGATTTAAAAGAGGAATAGTACAACATCTGGACACTACAAATCCCTTTGGGCGTTCATAGTTTGGGCAGTTATATACCTGTTAGTGTATTCTAGAGGATCGATCAATAAATCACGAACGACTTTATAAAATAAAAAAAATTAACTAGAAGTTAATTTTCAATAAAATCCCGATTCGCTTAAAACCAGATCAGACCAGAATAACCCGCAGACCAGGGTGCGCATTATCATTCGTTGTCGCATCCAAAGTCGCATACGAGGAGTTAATATGACGTACAACAGTATAAAGGAAAGCCATGCAGCAAATGGGACATATAAAAGCGAAATGGAATTAGCAGCGCGACCACCATTCACGAGAGGCGTCGCGTCCGATCGCACTCGCCGCATACAAACGACTCACATTAATAGAGTCACGTACGGCCGCCGCATAATATACCAAATGAGACCCCGCTGTGCGAGGGAAAACCTTCATATTACAGCGTATAATGCTTATACTCGTCCCATAGCTTGGCAACATCTATATATTTATAAATATATGTTCATTTTTATATTCAAAATTATGGACACCCTACATAATTATACTATGGGAATTTTCATTAGGCCGTGGTTCCTGTATGTATGTAGGTATATTAAGCAATTATATATAGCCCACATTTTAATCTAGGATATTATCTTATTCAAATACGTTGGGCCGTTTAAGCATGAAAAAAAAACAGACGTTTCAATTTTATTGTATCATGAGGGATCTCCATTCAAGTTAAAAAAAATTAAATGAGGCCTAGTAGAAAGTGTGCCGCAACCTTCAACCTACAACTAGGTCATAACTATATACTTATGAGTTTTTCAGGTATATTTTTTGTTTTATTACAAATTGGAGTATACCTACAATCTGCCTCAAAACATATTTTCGTTACATCGCACTTTTATGTGATCCCATCTAATTTTATGTCGAGAACGTTATTCTACGTCAAAATAACATTGAAATTTATAGAACAGGCAAAGTTAGAAACATCCTATGAACCAATAAAATCCAGTTTATAAACACGTTTTTATTCGGAGATTATAAATTGAACATCGAAATCACAATTCTTTCTATTTAATTTCTATTGTAATGTCTCTTTAATCTGACAGCTTTTAATCCAATATGGCCGACTTAAGATGGCGGTTAAGTATGTAAATCTATATACATCTATAATAATAAAATTGTAAGAGTAAATACTGTAGGTACATAGAAAATATTTTAAGGTGATTGATTTAGCATAAATAAGATAAGAAAGAGGAAACCTATTTTAAAATTGTTGTCTTTCTGTCTGTGTGTTAATTTGTTCGACAATCATGCGTGATCTACTGGACGAATTTTGATGAAATTTGGTATGGTAATAGTTATACCCAAGAGTAACATGAGAGAAAAAAATTCCATAACTTCTTATTCCGAATTTCGAGCGAATGGAACCGTAGGTCTAGTATAAAATAAAATAGCATGTGAAGAAGAATGTGAAAATAAAAAACAAAAGTGAAAAAAATAATGATATGAAAAAAAAGGGTTGGGAAACTACAAATAAGCTCTTTGGAATTTTATCAGCTGTTTTTTCGCTGTATCTTTGTAAACGCATGTTCATTTAAAAACCATTCAACGAATTTTGGTAGTTTCATATTTTTATTGAGACTATTAGGTAAAACATAAATGGAACCCATCACCTCAACGACATGTGAAAATAGGAGATATTGGAATTTTTCTGTTATTTATTAGTCTACGAAAAAAACGAGATATCTCGACAAAGTTGATGAATTATAAAAAAAGTCTACTAGCAATTACGAGACGATTAACCATTGACTACATATTACACTACGTACTCGGTAAACAAGTAGTCTTACTAGAGCCAAATGGCGGACAAAAAACTGGCAGTAAAAATAAAACGAACAAAGTGCAAGATGATTAGTGCATCGCGTATTCTCGTACTGTACTACGATAAGAAAAACATTCCCCTCCTATCATATTCAAAAGCTTGTCTGTTAATAATTCTAATGTTCACCCGGAAAAACATTCCATCAAAATAAATTCACTTAAATATGTACTTCAGAATAAACATTATAAAAAATAAATATCAAACCAAGAACTATTTTCAATTTTCCATTAGCGTAAAAAAACTGCTGTCAGTGGCGTGTCGTAAAAAATAATCAGAGTGGGTAAGTAATTTGAATGTCGATTGGTCATTTAACGTAACATTTAATGTACGCTTATTAGAAATCGATATTCTCTACCAGTTTTAGTCACATATGTCCCTTTTCTTACGTATTTTGGGTATTTTAAAATTAATACATGAATTTAGCTTCGCCTCATGTTTTGGCTGTCAAATAAATATTTGTTTTTTGATTTAACTTCTTATTAGACATGTCTTTATTCGTATTCATTAAGTACAAAAGAATAAAAATTAAAGAAAAGATTTTTTTTATTTATAAGTTTTCGTTAGCGAAATTATTTTGCAAGTATCCAAAAAGATAATAATCCATAGGTGGGAGAATATGAAAGGACTTCCCACCCCAATTCAGTATGTTTTAATGAAAAAAGCTGTACAATTACCGTTGTTTTTCTGGTGGTAAGCAAGACTTAGGTACTTTATTTTCGACTTTTTAATTTTGAGCTGCATACATTGGTTAATAATCGTTTGATAGGTTGCGGTAACTCTCAAAAGATTCTGAACTTTACGAACTTCTTTCAAGTTTATATTCTTGCAAATGATCCGCTTCTTATCACACGTCACTAATACGCTTAATAGTTTCACTCTGACAACTCATGCGAAGTCTATTTCTTAATTTCTTTTATATACTTTTTTTCCAATCGTCGTTTCTTGATCGCTTAATATCGTGTGGTGGTTGGTGGTCGTTTCTAGATCGCTTAATATCGAGATAATCTTCGAAAAACGGGTAAACTTTAGATGTGCAAAGTTTATCCGTTTTTCAAAGATGAACATAGTTCAAATATTCACTGTGATGGCGTTCAATCATCACATCATTTGAAATAAGTACGGCATAAAGAGTGTCCAATATGTTCGCTGGACCAATGGGACACTTGTATATCATTTATATCAAAACGAATCTTGATGTCAAATCTAATACGCTAAGTCAACTACCTTTCTCCTAAAATAAATCACCGTAGTGGTAAAGAAAACAAACAACAAACTTGTACGAAAAGACGTCCACACATCACTGAATATGACCGTCCGCCGATGAACCGGAAGATCAAAGAGTGCGGAAGCTATAAGTACAAAAAAAAAATAATAATTGATTTTTTTTTTCATTTCGCTCGCTCGATGGAACGATGCCAACATTTTGCACGTTTCCGTCCTACGCCACTGAACGCACGACAGGCACAAATGGCAGCGGCTCACAATTAATTTAAACACCGGGTTTTTTCTTCATCGCTTCTTTCGTTAACCGAATTAAAGCGGACGTTAATTCGGCCAATGTGTAAGACACTCGATTAGATCGCATAACACGAGTTACGTAGACGCACCTACTTGTTATTAAATAATAAAATTCGAACGTTCGTCTCGTCTCTACGTCGCAAGCGACATATCAGGTAAAGCAGCCACATTTCAAGGAAAATGAAAAAGAAAAAAAGGAGAGAGGTATAATGAAAAAGAAAAAAAAACTATAACCAAATAACTGAAGACCATTGCGGAAAATAAAGGATTTAGCACAGCTTAGCTTATGGCAGGTTCACAGCTATAGAGCTAATGCGCAACACTATAATCTAAGCGGTTTACACGGTGACAGTTGGTATGACGTGTCACTATCGTGGCTTGGTCACTGCCACCAACTGTCACCGTGTATAGGCACACAGGCGAACTTCCAAATTACCATGCTAGAACACCGTCACGACGATAATTGTCGCACGATTTGTTGTCGTGTAAAAAACTCTATAGTCACAACTGTTACTATCACACTGATAGCGAAAACGCATATGGTACACCTACTAAAGTATACAGAGCAATACAAGAGAAAAAAGTCCACCTACGACGGAAACCTCACACCACTTGACAACAACAACCAGCTTCAATGCATCGAATAACTTTTCGGTCGGAGTTTTCAAACCATCATCTAATTCCCCTTTGCACCGCGAGCTCGCACACGGCGACAATAGAAAGGCCCGGCGCCGCAGTCGGTCGGCACGGCAGTCGATAATAATAGCGCGTCGCCGCCGCACCATGTGACCTTGCGCCGCCGCGCGCACGCGAACAAACGCCACAACAGAAACACCGATGCCGGTGTCCCGCATCGCCCGGCTCGGCGACTGAAACCGTGACATGACCGACGTCCAGACATTGCACTTCAGTGTAACTTAAAAAAATGTCCAAGACGTTGAAATGGGTTCTGTGGAGACGATTGACGAAAATTATAATTTAAACCAATATATAACTCTGCAGAAAATACTTGGGACTCATAAACAGGTGACTGTTTAACTGGGTTTTGTAATTTAAAAGAGGAGACTGGAAGACCTGATCTTCGACAGAAACGACGTTTCCTTCCCATGGCTTGTTGATTTAGATAGACGATTGAAAGTAGGTAGCGCAAAGTCAAAAGTTACATTATTACTCATGTTTCCCTATTGAGTGTGGTATGCAACAATACACCTTTAGTCAGTCATATAGCAGTTTCCTTCAAAACAATGACCTACATCACGACCTTCAGACAGTAAAACTTATCGATATACTCAAAGTTGTTGTATGCATCTACTCCATCATTGCAGATGACACTACAGGAAAACATAAGTAGGCAAAACAACATCGGCTAGACACATATCGTCGGAACGAAACAACGCAATGATAGCTCTTTTCTAAGTATTTCGTTAAGGCGCGATTCTATTTTTTTGTTATTTGTGTGTGTTTTGTTTGTTGTTGTTTTCTAACTTTATTGTACTGTACGCGAATTTACATTATGTACTGAAGCAACATAATATTATTGATTTTAAAGAAATAAAAACGTTAACATTACTAGAAGGAAACGGAAAAGTCATGATGGAAATTCTAATTAAATGACGATTTCAGATACTCTTTAGAAACAGGTGTCTACAATCATCAAGTTGCGGTACATAAACCTTACGCGGTGACCGCCATCTTTTGTCACGAACTTTCCGCTAGTGATGGCGGTAACACTCAAAAGATTCTGATACTATGGCAACAACTGTCTGTCATCTGACACATTTTTTGTAACACAAAAATTAAACATTAAATACTTCTCATTCGGAGATTTGATTAAGCGCACATAGTATTATCATGCAATCACAACAAACGAAAGTCCATCAGTTTTTCCTCCTTCCACTTTCAAAGGTCACCCGATCCGACAACAATCCGCGCACCCCCGTGACACTCACTGTGCCGCCTTACTGCCATTCCGCCCGACGACGCGGATATAAATACCGAACGTAGACGAGGCAAGCCGATAATAATAATTGCACGGCGGCCGGTGGTATTTACAAGCAGCCCGCCCGCGAGATCAACAAACACGACGTTTTAAAATAAGCGCCGCCGACGGACACTACGCTTATCTTTGGATCAATTTCACGAATGGGGTTCCGCGGACGTTGCAAGTTCAGTTACATCTATGATCATATGACAGCGATGTTTGGTGCAGTCGCAGACCGGTGGAAATGAAATGTTACACGAATCAAGCAAAATGTTGTTATTACAAAATTCCAAATAATCAAGCGCATTAAGAAGACGTACACAAACAGTATATGTATCTGTATAATTAATGATCGTATACTTGTTAATAAAATAACCGGTTATAAATGTCATTACGGTCATCAAATATATTTTAGTCATAGATTCATATATTTTATTGTATTAATATATAGTTTGTAACAAACATAGCAATATATTTATTTGATGAACACAAGCTCAAACCTGAAATTTGCAGTAATAATATCTTCTCACTAAAAGGATTAAAAACACGATAGTTGCAAAATTAAATTAACAAGAAGGTTTTAAAAAAACCGTAACTTTTATTTCAATATTTTTTAAACAGTGTGTCCGAGTAATTTTTGGATACGTCTTTGCATATTCGGTCAAACGGTCAGACTCGTACACTGTGCGATACTGTATGGTAAAAAAAACATTACAGTACAAAGATTCCTTTAGTCAACGCGAAAGTTATTTATTTAAAATGCGTAGTCTTTTCTCAATCATACATTGGTTCACCGGTAGCAACCAAACGTTGATCATTCATCGCCTCAAACCTTGACGATTCTGTCAAAAAGCCGAAGCGCCCCGGCCGGAATTATCCGAAGCAATCTGTCGTTAAACGGACCTATCAATAAATATTGTGACCTCCGGACGGGCGCATACGTACTCGCTTAACAAACAAAAGCGCCACATATCAATCGAAGCACCACTCATAATCTAAAGCAAACAAATGGCGCTACGGTAGGTTTATGGTTCTGCTTTATGGTGCGCGATGACGTAAGGGCCGTCGCCCCGGAGTCTCGTATCGCCGGATGACAGGAAGCAATCTTTTTTATGGCCCTATAACGAGGCCAAAAAATATAAAATAAAGCAATGAAATATATACAAACATTGCGCATATCAAACAAACGATTTTCTAAAGCACGAATTACTGGAAAGGTCATTTGAGGTTATTTATGTTAGTTGCCCATTAGATTATTGAAATAGTGACCAATTTACAAAAACAACGAGTGAAAATAAACTATGGTAAGGTCTAAATAAACTATCCACTGCTACGTATTTTCTTTTACCTATATTTTCTTTTCTAAGTGACTAAAGTCGGTAAACACTAAATATTTCTGGATTCCGGAATTAAATAATGCAACCTTATAATTTAGTCATCTGCGTGCGGTACCTCTGTCATAGGTTCAGTTTTTATGGTATTAGATTTGCATGCATAAAATTCTGCATTTATATGTAGAATTTTATGGAAAAGTCAATCAAAAACATGACATTAAAAAAAATTAACATACTTCACCATATCCATAAGTGTATTAAAATTAAATTGAAGTTTTTATAAACAATAAACTTTAAAATGACGTGCAATCTATTTATGCCCCACCGTTTCTAATTTTTCAACCGTAGATTAACAATCGGAAAATGGAAAATAATTTTGGTCGACATGCAATTAGCCGTTTTGTCATTACAATCGCCAGGAAGATATGATTTTTATAGTAATTATATTTCCATTATTTTATTGTATATATTAAAATTAATATGTAAACAAAACATACAATATATTAATAAATACGCCGTTATGTGACACGTCCATTTTTTAAATCTACCCTTAGTCGGCGCGCTAAGTTATGGTGCAGAATTATTTGTTTTTTCTGCAATCGGTTTACGTTAATTTAATCTAACTTACTTTCTTTTAATCTAACTCTTAAGTGGAATAATGTTTTAAAATGTCACAAGCATAACATAACTCGCGATATTCCAAAAACAAAACCGGAGACCACGAAAAAGATTTACGTAATTGTAGGTGCGTATATTTTGACTCGTTACAGAAGTTGCGTACAAAAAAAGACGGCGTGGGCCTGGTGTGTAGGACGGAAGGTCATAAATGTTTATAACTCGTGACCTACTGTGGTACAGAATTATCCAAACGCCCGTAATTATAGTCTCGACTTGAACTTCTGGCAAAGTCCTTGACCGTCACACCACGCACGGGGTAACGTTTTACTTACAATGCAACCATAAACAATTTGCTCTTATATAATAAATACTACCCTCATATTATCGGCGTAAAAACGTGGACAATAATATTAACTTACAAATTTATGAAAAATGAAAAAAAAAATACCAAAAAATTTATAAAATAAACCTTTCAGCCAATCGAAGGATCCCGTAAGTTTAGTATTGAAAGCAACCCAAAGTAGTTAAAGTCTGTGGCGAATTAGCAGGTCATTGCGGTTTTAAAGTAGCGTTTTCAACAAGAGTTAGCCAACTATAATTCGTTCTATGGTTACATTAAGAGTAAATCAGAGTATTCCAACTTCAGAAGAACTTCTCGGTCACTAAGTATGTAAACCTTTAACGTAAGATTTAGCTACCAATAAATAGCTGCATATCCTTGATTGTTTTGGTTATGCTTTTCTAAAAAATTATAAAATCTGAAAGAACAAATAAATATTATTCCGTAAAACTGAAAACACTTTTTCTCAATAGACAAATCAACTAATATCGGAAGCAAATTAGAAAATAACTTTCATCAAAAAGCCCACCGCCATAACACTCAACTCTTGGGATCCCTTGAACCGGAGGTCCATTTCCAGCGGTCCCATAAATAAAACAATACTGGAAAAGTTACAGATATTAAAATTAGACTTTTCCGAAGCATATTTCGCTTGAGTTAGGATTTACATAAGAATAAAAAATATATGTAGACATTTTCTATCCAATCACAATCAATTCTCAGCCGATAAGATCGCAACCCAAAAAGACTCGAGACTAGTGATGTGCTATAAATCATCATGTTTATGAAAATCCCTTCATTAGCGCCTCTTGGCTCTTAATAAACAACCAACGCAGCTCTCAAAAATAATTACTTCACAAATTATCACTAGGCATAAACTAGCTATTGGCCTTTTCCAAATATTTAAAACTAATTAACGTCAATACGAGATAAACACGCTCGTAAAAGGATTCGAGACAGAAGCTACGTTTAACGTAACTACAAATTACTACAACGCACAGAACAAGCGTCAACCTTGAACGAATGAGGCCCGCATTGTCTAAGTAAACAAGTCAAAGGCAGTGAGGTAATAAAAAAAGCCAAAAAGGTTTTATGACCTTCGATAGTAAAGAGTTTGTACATTAAAAAAAAACAGTATGTCCATTGAACACGAAACATATTTTTGGGTGTATGTAATACAAAAACACATTGCAAGTGTTGAAGAATCTATAACAGTGTTTTCAATTACATAACGTAATGATAAATAATCCTCTGAAATAAAATACATGCACGGAAAGTTCAAATTAGCCTTGCCAGATGATTCGATTTCCGCGACGTCGGTTTTTTGAACAACCCAAATAGGGTTTCACGATCCGATACGATAATCAATTATCGATACAATATCAGATCATTCGATATTTCAGATTGATTCAAAAAATGCGATCAGGCTTGGATTGATACAAACGTACTAGTATCGGATTCAAACATTCGATGCGAGTTGATCGCATCATTAATATAGTCAAGTCGCACAGTCAGTCGTTCTAAATTATCAAGTTTGTCGTCTTTTGGATATATTTGAGCGCAGACTTTGTCTCGTCTCTTCCATGTGGTAACATAATGAGAGTTGATCGCATCATTAATATAATCAAGTCGCACAGTCAGTCATTCCAAATTATCAAATTTGTCGACTTTTGGATATATTTGAGCCCAGACTTTGTGTCGTCTCTTGCATTATTAATATAATCAAGTCGCATAGTCAGAGTCAGTCGTTCTAAATTACCAAATTTGTCGATTTTTGAATATATTTGAGCGGAGACTTTGTCTCGTCTCTTCCTCGTGGTAACAAACTGAAGATGATGGGTAATTATGTTTTGAAGTTTGTAGGTCCGGACGTTAGTCAAGACTAATATTTTAAAGAAACTAAAACTTCAAGATTGCAAAAGTCTAAAATTCGAAGATTGAATAGTAATTTTTTATTAATTACAAAAAGCAAGTGCCATAATTTTTTTTAGAAAAAAATAGTCTTATCAAGAACAGAAAAACCAGTTTAACGATCGGGCCAAATAAATACTACTTTTATTTTTCATTACTCACCTAATACTTTCTCTATTTCCGTTATTCTATTTTAACTAAACAACGAGTAGATTATTTCATATATTCGAAACGTCTTTTAATCCATAGTCGATCGATCGATACATTTAGAGGATCGGATCATGACATAATTTTTCGATTTTGGTCATAAATATATGATATGATCCCAGTATCATATCATCCCAGTAAGATACCGTTACAAACGGGATGTCAAATTTATCGCTTTTCTACGAGAAACGACGCTTTATTATTAAAGGGGATCTTTTAGGCGTCAACTCTTTACTTAATAGGCGACTACTTTTATTTAATTAATATTGACCGTTAAAAGTTATGGTTTATTTAGATTAAAGAAACTAAAGTTAGTAGGCAAATAAATAATACTTTAGAATTAAAAAAAAGGACTTTAAAGTTTTGTCGAGCTGGCGGCAACTCTATTACAAATTAGTCGCGCGAGAACACTAATAAAGACCGTTATGCAATCGAATTAGACAAATGACCCCATTCAATAGTGAATATAGAATACGACAGTTATATGAAACAATAAAAATGTTCCATCTGTGACTACGCAATATCCATAAAAATAGTCAAATTTGAAGGTTTGACTGCTCACGGACTTGGGTTAGGCCAAGTTTTAAACTTCCTCTCCCCACTTATTCCCAAATATACTTCTCGACCTCTTACCAGTAATCTTTTATAGTCCAAGCAGAAAAACTTTGAAATTAACTTGATTCTGATACTAGGAAAATAACCTCGCTAAATGTTATCAAGTGTCATTGTATAAACCGCTGATAGTCCTTTTCCGCCTTTCTGTTATGACTACAAACACTTTATGTATTTCAATTGTTTTGTTTTATTATAACAACAATATATAAATCGGAATAGGGTATTTGACTATATTTTTTATTACTAAAATAGAATAAGTAATAACATTAAGAACGGTTAAAATTAATATTTCGTACCCAGAAGTTTTCATTACAAAGTTATAACAACTTAAAAACTGACGAAATACGATTCGCACGAAAACGTCCCATACAAAACACAACTGGCTTATGACGTCACTGGTCAGTTATTTAGCATTCATTACAAGGGAGTTAATTAAATATTTTTAGTATCTCGTTAAATATTGCGTTTAAGTTATATACTGCATATTATATTTTCTCATTTTTTGTGTGGAAACTAAATTCATAACTTTTTCCATTTAATGAAAAAAATTTACATTTTTTCCTATTTAGAAGTTTCGATTGATTGTTATTATATGCATTATTATTTCATCCTCAGGTATTTTTAAATCTACAGTTTTAAAACATTCTTACAAAAAATATCGACATCAGTCAAATACCCTATTGCATCACTAAATAGAATTAAATTTCTTTACTTCCTCTAATACTGCGTACCCGGTAATTATTACAGGAACGAAATGGCATGAACGGAAGTAAATTGACAGCCGGTGTTACCACAGGTGCGGTAGCGATCATCTGCTTCCAACGTTTTGTAATGGTCCCTAAAACGTCATTTTGGAGAAAAAGCTTTACTTCTCCTGAACCCTAATCCTTCTGCGTCCTTGTCTTTTCATTTTACCATCCAACTCACGTTAATATTTTGTATTCTAATTTGTCTTTTTTCTCGTGTACTATTAATATTTTATATTGTAACATCTCTTATAGTCTCCAACCAACTTTTCAAAACTTATTGTCATGGTCGGTTGGAAGGGATTGCCTATTGAAGCAATAATTCCGTCACATGTACTTTACATTAAAGTTGGCAAATAAATAAAACTCGTAGATAGACGTTAGGTATCAACAAAACAAAAATAGTAACCGAGGGTTCAACTCAATGGTTTTCAATGAAGCTAAACGATTCTCAACTTCGAGCCTGACTTCACATAACGACTAAAAAAAGTCGCTGGCATGAACTAGTTATTTGATAAAAATATACTAACCTTAACAAATGTTTTAAATACGATTTAAATCAGAGCGATGTGTTTAGGTATCTCAGCTTCTACTTTCATTACTACATTATTCGTTCACATTTGACCTAGACCTTCCATTATATTCACATAGTGGACCGAAATCAAAGCCAAATACATACCATATATACGCAGAATCACATGACGAATTCGTGAATTCAATTTTCGCCGAGGGCAAGGCTATACGTACTACGTTACATCCTGTACGAGGTCGAATGTAACGAGGCGGTGCTAATGAATGCGCGGGCGGAGCTCAGTTAATGAAAGTGCTAATTGCGCCCAGGTAGGCCGCGCCGCTCCAAATTGGCCCGTCCGGCGTTCGATCAGACCCGCCCGCCCTCATCAATATGTAGCGCCGTCCGGCGCCCTGGTGCGCGACAAATTCATTTAATACACTATACTGCCTCTACAGTTAATACAGATGAACCCGCCGCTACGAATATATAGAGGTCAGTCGTGTAACGGCGTTACGCCGCGCCGGAGATAAGGTAGTTGGGGAAATTGTACGAAAAAAAAATTTGAAGTTTCTACATCGCATAATTTCAGAGAAAGTTGGCTGTGATAGACGGATTGCAAAGGTATACAAGCGAGTGATCTTATAAGGGTTCCGTTTTTGAGTTCACGGTACGAAACCCTAAAAACTTTGTGAAGACCACTTGGAGACTGATATACGCCCATTATTAAGTCTTTGATCTCAGACAAATATAAATGTATTTTCTTAATTGATATCATCTACCACTTATTGGAGTTTATGATGTCTCTTATATAATTTTCCATAAAATACGTAACCCTAGTCTGGATATACTCGCGTATCGAGTTAAAATATTTTTGGGTCTACAAATATTCAAGTCCACATCACTTGACTGAAATACCTGGTACAGTAAACTATAAGAATCTATCAGATTTTTGGACATCAAAGTAGTAACTTTTTATTGACAAAAGCGATTTTACATCACTGAAATTAAACTAAGGTTATAATTAAATTAATACATTTAAAAATGTGCGCGTCATATAAATCATCAATTTTAGTAAAAAACAAACAAAAAATATACACGATGACACTCAACAGTTGATGAACAAAGCCAATATCCGACCTCGATTATGCTAGAAAAAGTAGCACCGGCACTGAAGCGGAACCAAAAGTGCCTCGTCATAGAGCTAGACACGTAATAGTCTTCCACTGTGATTCAGGTACTTTTCGTCTGAGTAGCGATTGATGCCGCATGCATCATTCTTAAAAAATGTACACGACGGCGGGCGGAGCCAATAACCGACCCAGCGTTCAAATTGAGAGACCGCGCGCTCATCAGCGCCAATAATAATGATCAAATATTGGCCGACTCAGTCCGCTCGAGAGAGCGACGGTCCACGCTCACTCAATTGGCGTTTCCTATACGTACGCGTAATCAGACCGCAGTCGACAACATCCTTCCATTGTCAAAATCTTGCCCACTCTCAAGAGCGGATCCGGAGGATAACAATTGAGCCGGCCGAGATCAACCATCGAGTAGTTTGGTTTTTCGAGCTTCGGCGACTCGGGGGGCCACAGGGGTTGTGAATAAAAAAGGATGGAGCGTTCGCGAACATGATAACGATAAGTAATAATAGTGTGTCAACAAAATAAGTGGGACGTCCACTGGAATCTCTATCAACATTTGAACAGATTTGGAAATTGGTGATAAGTTAGAAGCGCTCTTGTATTTGGATATTCATTTTTTTATGTTGAACAAGGACAGCAGGATCAACTCTCACATTTTTTATCTTCAAAATGAAACATCTTAACTTTGTGGAAACTTCTACTTCTCGCAAAAAAAATCTGTCAAACACGAGAAAATTCGCACCACGAGGTTCAAATTATTTTTCAAACATTTTATAAAACATAGTATTTCTATATAACTATAAAATTTTTATCACAGTATTTCTATAACACTATTTATAAAATTTTTATTTTTCAGAAAGTAAATATACTGCTTGCTTTATCTTTCACATAGAATTAGAAATCTGCTTGCTTTATCTTTCACATAGAATTAGAAATCATTGATTTTTGGATTTTCCCCTTTACTTTTGCTATAAGATTTATCATGCCGACTTTCAAAAAGTACCCTATAGGTTCTGATGATCAGTACGTAAGAGTTGGTAAAAAATAAAGAAAAAATACCCTTCAAAGGGCCATATTTTTTCGTTGCGTAAACTAAAAGGCTTGCATTTTTACAAGCAATATAAGGCTGTAAGGCCTCAGTATACGACATTAATCTTTGACATACACAAACGGACAGTCGGACAACCAAGTGATCCTTTAAAACCTGCACTACACTACTCGCGAAGTTAGGCGAAGGGAATAGTGGTAGAGAGATACTTCGATTCGCTTTGTGCGTACTTCAGATTGCGATCAACTTCGACGAGCACTTCGTCGAGGTAACTTCGTGAGTGGTGTAGAGGGCGTTTTTTTCATTTTGAGGAACGAAACCTTAAAACCATAATTTTTTTCGCTAGTAACAATGCATAGAAGACATATTCGATCGTTATATTCTAACGTTTATTATCAAACACAGTCATTGACCTTTTTCATCGACCTAACATCTCCCTTTGTTTTTACACTTATTTTAAAGCTTCGGGAAACATTAACAGCTATGTTTTTGTGCTTTTACAATTATTTACTCCACGAAACCTCCCCGATATCATAAGCAAAAAGCTCCCTATTACCCCCACAACCTAACAGCACATTAAGCATCCTAATAAAAAGAATAAGAGTCAACCATTCGAGGCTCGACAAGCGCCTTTCCTATAACGACCCGATCGGCTAGTATACTTCACAGCATCCTCCACTCTCCCCCTCCCCCGTCGTTAACAAGCTTCCTCCATCCAACACAGTTCAACACTTGACGGTAAACGATTACTCGAAGCACTCGTATCGAGTCGACGACTCGTTTCGCGTTCTTTTCCTTTTTTTGCAACACTGAGAATTTTAATGTCTCCGTAGCAAAAAGCGCCGAGTACGTGCTCCGGACGCGGCACGTCTACCGCCGCGATTTTACAGTCGATATCCTTCGATTAAGCGGAACGTCGCCGGCGATTGGTACAAAGCGTCATTATCGTTAAAACGGAAACAATATCAACGGCTTTTCGGACACGTGTAGTATGTCCGAGACTGACAATGAACAACAGGTTCATACAACGGCGATTTGTATTGTTCCGATTGCCAAACGTCAGTTTGTTAACTTCCATTTCAAATATTCCTAACTTCTAGTCCAATTTTCAGACTTTAAATATCTGACAATGATCTGGTTCATACAACGACGATTTGTATTGTTACCATTGCCAAACGTCACTTTGTTAACTTCCATTTCACATATTCCTAACGTCTAGTCCAATTTTCAGACTTCAAATGTGTTGGACTTCTTAAAATATTCGTGTCAACGAACGCTACATCACTATCACACCGTAGACAAGTATGACGTCAAAATGTTTGTTTTTTCAAAACACATTTTCGTGAAGAATTTCCCCAAAAGTAAAATAAAAAGTTTTTAATAGATATTTCACTTTATTTACATATTTTCTTACTATGTGTTGCTACAAGCTTGAGCAAAAAAATGTCGAATCAGATTTCAATGTTATTTTCCAAATAATTGGTTATAGTCGTTATGTGAAAATACAATTTTAAAAAATGATTTCATGTAAAAATCTGAATTTACTAATAAATAGATACCAAAATATCGAGTTGACATTTTTTATGACAACACTATAACAATATAACGTGTCAAAACGTTAATGTAAAACGACTGCCTATTATTCACTTTGCTATTGCAAGGGTTAGATTAGTGTGAAATGGTCCATCGTGTCGTATCGACGCCCTGTTAGAATAGGAGCCAATATTACTTGTTCAGCTTTCGTGTCGAATTCTGTGAAAACGCCCTATCCAGGACTAATCGAAAGTTATTTCTAAGTCAGTCTAATATTCCTATTAATTAATACATATCAACGTTCTGAGTGATTGTGTATCCTATGTTTGCATAACCTACTTATTTGAGTTATGCACCAGAAGTTGGCCATTGGTGACAGTTTAGTCAGTTAAGTATATATAATTCTGCTGAAGTTATTGATGAAAAAGATTGTTGAATTCTGAGTTTAGGGCACCATCTTTATTTACCATTTCGTTTGTGTCCGCTTTGGTGTCAAAGCTCCTAGTAGCCATTCCCCTTTAACCATAAGTATACATAAACAGCCTATGTTCCAACACTCATGTTCCCATGACTGCAGAGGCTAAAAAACAAACTTTCCTATAGGGGCCCAATCCTTAAAACTTTTCGAGGAACGTAACTCAAAAACACACATTCTGATGCTCTTTATCAACGAAATACTGATCCTCTGTTTCACATAAAATTTTTAGACAACCACGAGCCGAACGCGTGAACCGACAACCATAAAACCAGTTTTAAACAACACAGCACCGCCTGCACACCCAGCCAACCTTGAACCGACGGCTATAGATAAAATAAAATCCAACTGAATATCCTGGACGAAAAAATAATAAAAAAGTCCATAATGATTTACCGCCAACGTAGAAAAGCGAGAATGCATTATTTTGTAGCTATGTATTCGCGGAGTAAAACTGTTTACGTAGCCACCGGCGCCCACCTACGTGAGAGCGTGCGCTTCGTAGATTACTATGTATTATTTCGCACGTACGTAAGATTTATCGACAATTGAAATGAGCTAAACAGATCTTAAATAGACGTTAGATTTATGGCTGTACCTTCCGGTCACATTACTATTTCCTTGTCAATGGTACGAATATTGATGTAAGACATTCGAATGGTGGTTCCAATGAACGCGGAAGAAATCTATTAAACTCATAAGTAAATTATGAAACGAAAAGTCGTCCTAAGTTTGGAAATATTTAATCGATATGCATAATAATATAGCTATTAGTATCATTACAAACAAAACAGTTCAGCCAAGAAAAGGCTAAAATTGATACCAGTAATTTTTAAGCGTTAAATTAAAACACTACACACGTCTTATAATATGTTTAACAAGTTTAAGTTTATTATATATAGCATTTCACAAAATTACAATATTAATAACAGACGTACAACGATAAATCGCACTAACGTAATAAATATCTATTGACCGTAAAAGGTACATTACGAGCAAAAGGAGATTTTTTTAATTACGAGCTAGACATGCAATGGAGATACGTTCAGGAAAAACTATTCCAGAAGGCGCCAGTGGCGGCGTGGTATAAATAAATATTAAAACATTACCTATCGAAAAAACTGTTTTTGTTCTGAAAATGAGGAAAATTAATTTCCATTTAAAATAGAATTCTAGTTGGAATTTTCCCAAGTAAAAGCAGAATTTAAAAAAGCAGAGCGAACACTTTAAGGGCAAAAATATCTTGTCGAAAAGCAAGTTCAATAAGTACCCTTCAAATTTACTTGTATGCTTTACTGAAGGTTATGTTCAGAGTTAAAATGAATAAATTACTTCCATTTGAAGTTTTTTTTTCTTTTCGTGACAGAAATTTCAGCTTTGGTCAGTGTTAAAAACACGAGGAGAGCCCAAAGTAACTAGTGTTTAAAAGTTTTGTAATTGTCACTGCTCGCTCCCAGAGCTTTTTTGTAATTTGGGAGCTTTATGGAATGAATGAACACTTGCACCTTGCAATCAATGCGCTCTCCCTTTAGCTGGAGATTTAGGAGTAAAATTTTCATCGCCTTATCAGACTTAGTAATGTATAAATACCGGATGGACTATATTTATAATAAATAGCGACACCTTCATGTCATGTTGACGTATACGTGTATCCTAACAAGACAGCTTTTAAAGCCACTCTCTGTACAGGCAGTCGAGAACCTAGAATTTCCCATGGAATTTTTATTTTAAAAATTGTATGCAAAGACTAAAATTTTCCTTTTCATATGGCTAGATTCGAACTGGGCGTCCACGAGAGCTCTATTGCGTGCTAGCTAGCGCCTTCGCTCATTCCAACATTAGAGCAAAGCGCCTAGAAACAAACGCGAGATAAGGTGAAATTGAAACATTAGCCAAAACAGTAACGTAAAAGTAAGCTATTGGATATTTTTAAATCTTGCACATTGCCCCCCGTTCATACCAATCTCATAAACACTTTTAAAATAGTACCTAGCCTTTCTTTCGACGTTTCCGTACACACACCGATCGCTGCCTCTATCGATTCCCAACTATGATCTGCCCACTTTTATATCGTACTGCGAATGACTAAAATACGTTTGCACATGGCGGCATGGAACACCTGGAGGTCAAATCCCAGGTGGTTCACATCGTCATATACTGCAAGAAATATGGACTCTGACAACTTTATTATACCATTAAGTATTAAGCAATTCCGTAAGTTAGAAACTGTATCCACATCAATGAATCAAGTGAAATTTAGGGCATTAAAACACAAATTGGTTTAATATATTATATAGCAAATGCAATACATTTTTTAACCCGCTATTCCTTCAACACAAGGGTTAACCAAAATAAAAGGATTGAAGAGACCAGTCTCAAAGATAAATTTCATCATGTTTTTGATTATCTATACTATTTATGTTACGAAAAACTAATGAAAAACGGTGAAAAAATATTTTGCATTTAATTTTTAGTTGAAATGTGAAAGGAAATTTAGTATTTACAAATACTTGCTCCGGGCTAAGACTGCCGGGCACTGACCAAAGCTGAAAATACTGTCGTAAGAAGAAAAATGGAAGTTATTTATAAAAATAACCTTTTATAATAAATTTAAGGTGTACATATTGAACTTACTTTTCGGCGAGATATTGCGAAATACATAACATTTCAAACTGAAGGTTTACAAAATTGAACGGCGTACGCACAGCAAAAATATACAGCGTCATCTAGTTAACTTCTAGTAAAAACATGATTATCGGTTAGTTAGTTTAAAACACTCAGTGCTGTTGAATTTAGTTCGGTATCGAACATATCTCTAATTTCCTTCAGAATTTGTCCAAATTTTATAGGCGTTAAATTCGTTTTTGGTTTCGCACTTGAGTCACATATTCTTATCTCGCTCGCAACAAATTATCTAAAATTTTAGTGTTGTTCCACATTTATGAACTGCTCATGATACAGAGCGAAAGTAGCAGTACAAATTAGAATGAAATACATCTAAATTTCATTTTTTTTAAAGAAACTTACATTCTGTGAAGCTGTGATGTCTACATACGTACCAAAATATTTATTAATTTAATATCTGCATGCGATACAACAAACTGACTAATGGAATACAAGAATTTGCTAATAGGGTTTCGTCGATTTCAGCGTATTATAATTAAAACTTTCACTATTTTATTAAAGAAAACCTTTGCGCTCTCTATTAATTTTATACCTACATTTCCATAATGTACAAACAACATAGTATTTAATTTTTTTAATGAAAATTAATATATAAATCGCGCGATGGTCCTGATAAATATCAAAATCGTTCAGTTTAATGAATGACACGGATGCATCTCGACGATGAAAAGAAATATTATGATAATTTGAACGTCTAAAGTCTAAACTAAAAAACAAATTTATTACAATAATTTGAATTTATAATAACCGTCAGTAATTTAATCCGAACGGTATTAAGAAGTTTCATACAAATCTATTTTTTCAACAACTTTTGCTAAATTATTATCAATAATATACATGAAATTTTAGTGTTTTTATACGTTACATTGTCATTATAGACATACATAAGACATTCATTTATTATATTAATAAATAAACGCCTTTTTTAATATCTTTTACTAATATCTGCTAGATTTAAATTACTTAAACATAATATAAAAACTATATAAAATAAACTTTATAAAAACAATATTTTCCGATTCGGTGTCGTGTAAATAAGGTAAAAAAGTTATATTTTGTCATATAAGATGACTGGTTCCCGGAACTGTACGCGAACACGTGTCACCAATTTCGAACTCTTAATCTTTTGAACTGCTATAAATGTTGCGGTGCATAATTCAACTCCACTCAAAAAATCTTTACAAAGGCGTTCTGTTGTCCGAAAATTTAATCAATCGCACACCGCGATATCGAGCTAAAGCAGCATAACAGATGATTAGCGGATATTTTAAAAGTTAATTTTTATTTAGAAAATTAAATTCTATAAAACTAATGTTTACGGTTACGAGAACATTAATGTTTTGCATTTAACACAATAAAATAATTTGTATACATGGTTATAATTTCGAAAATTGAAATAAATAATAGAAGATGAAGGGGTAAAGTTTAAATAAAAAACAGGATATAATTAAATATATCACCAAAAGGTTTCAAGCTTCTAAGGGGAACCAGGTTCTCGAAACAAGTTATGCTTCATAGTGATTAAAATTATTTTAGTTGCTAAAATTTTATCGTGTGAATTTAGGACTTCAGGAATTGCAGGGCAACAGTGAAGCAACAGGTGGTTTCGTTTATTAGGTGCTGTTGACAGATAATGAAGACACAATCTTTGTTCCAAAAGGGATGCTGACATTTAAAATTTCTAAAATATCTAATTGCACCTTATTGCACCTTACTGGTTAATAAACCAAGGAAACAATGATTCATCGGTTTACGTGATCCGAATTTTACTTGATAAATAATTCAGAAAATAGTTAACTTTCTGCCCGGAATACAAAACATATTTGTTAAATAATCGAAGTTTTGTCAATTTGGTATTACAGTGTTTGGTTAAATATTGTAAACGAACACTGATGTACTTCACAGACCAAGGAAACAAGAATTTATTGGTTTACTTGATCCGAATTTTACTACATAAATATTTCAGAAAATATTTAATTTTCTGCCCTGAATACAAAACATATTTGTTAAATAATCGAAGTTTTGTCAATTTGGTATTAAAGTGTTTGGTTAAATATTGTAAACGAACACTGATGTACTTCACATACCAAGGAAACAAGAATTTATTGGTTTACTTGATCCGAATTTTACTTGATAAATATTTCAGAAAATATTTAAATTTCTGCCCGGAATACAAAACATATTTGTTAAATAATCGAAGTTTTGTCAATTTCGTATTAAGGTATGTTGTTAAATAATATTAAACGAACACTAATTTACTTCAATTATGGCTTCCATTAAATCGGTTACAAGGTTGCTTGATGGAAAATCTTCATAAGCAAAGCAATCAAGTAACTTTGGGGATATAAAATGGCTTAAAACCCTTGGTTATATTTTTTCTTTTTTCATTAATATCATTTTATTCAAATAACTTTAGACTTTTATCATTAACAATTTTTAATTTTTTTTTAATCTACCTTAGTAAATTAATCAAAAACATATAAATCGTTTATTTTCATATCATTATTATACTGTGGAGAAGTATTTAAATTAAGTCACTTTAAAGTGTGTAACTTTTATATCATTAAGGTGACTCTTCAAACGTATTAACGTTATCAATACTTACAGGATAACGACATTGAGGGCCCTGGATTAGAGTCGTGTATAACATTTTTATTTAATATCAAATAAAAAACATTTTTATTCAATATCCAATAACATTTTTATTTAATATCAAATAAAATGTATTCAAATTAACTTATCGGATTCTAGAAAATTCCGCAATTGGTTACGTTTTTTTGCTGGCTTTTATTTTTGCATGTAATCATGGCACAAAAACGCATTTATGGGCCTAAATGAACAACGAACGACGGAGCACTATCGTTTATGGCATTCAGTAAGAGTTAAGTATATGTCATTGCACAGAGAATATATGATACAAGGATCATATACGTCCACGTATGGACCGCGCCTACCATCTCTATATTGTATGCTCTAAATTTTCATACATATTGCTACTGGCTTGCCGGAGGAAAAACGCCATATTACTGGCGCGGACATGCCATTATAATAAAGAATATTACAATAAGTGACATGTCACGTGCCAGATCACATATCTTGCCACATAGTTAAAGTCCGGTTTTCAAGGTCATAGTATACCCCCAGACAATTTGCATATACGAAGATGCTAATATTATGGTCCCCAATGTATTATTCCATCACTTAATCATTTTCAATTTGAACACCAACTGTTATATGATATATTCGACCAAACCACTAACACTCGAGAGCCGACGATCAGGTTACACAAATTCCTCGTCATTATCATTCGGAGAGCGTTGGGAAATTGCCTTTTAATGTTTTATTTATCGAGCCTGGCGGCGGCGTCTGTCGTCTGATGCCCCCCTCCCGCCCCTCTCGCGATATCGACTCGATATGTTTGCGGGAAGTTCGCAGCGATTGCCTTATATCGCTGTCTGTGAATGTTAACAAGCCATCACTATGCAGCTTAGAATGCAATTCTCGTTAATACATCGGGACGATGTCAAGATATTTACGAAATTTCTTTACTTCGAAAATAAGTTTTAAGGAACCTTAAATAAATGGAAGATATGTGAGAACTGATGCAACAAAAGTAAAGCAATTATCCGTATTTAGGAGAAAGAATGCTTTTGATTATGGATAAACCGATCAGACAAAATATATTTAGAATTTAGAAAAAAAAACTCATTCTCTGTGTTTTTGGTTTTACTTTCAGTAACAATTTTTGTACCGAAAAGATACAAGGAAAAAATAGTATGAGCCTTATCTGTCTCTCTGTACATCTCAGACTTCTCAGTAATGACTGAAGCTATAGACATGATTACTCATGTATTTATGGATAAACTGATCAGAGAAAATCTATTTACAATTTTAAAAACGCATTCTATTTTTTTTATTTTACTTACCGAAAAGATTCAAGAAAGAGCATGTGGGCACTTCGTTATCTGTCTTTCTGTACATCGCAGTCTTCTCAGTAACTACTGAAGCACTGAAGTACTTATAGAAATTGTTTGCCTGCGACAACTAATCCAGGATTTATAAATTTAAAAATATCTATTTTAGAACGGCTAACTATATACTATAAAACGAGGGGTCGCTTAGCTGTCCGCACTTTAAAACAGTACTACGTTAGGTCTTTTTGTAAATAACAACCAAACCAAAGCGCATGTAAAACATATTGCTCTTTCCTCCCTCGTCCAGAAAATTTAGAATTTTTCCGATCTATTAAAGATTATAACCAAAATAGAGCGAAGCTTTTAACAGCTTTCGAAAAATCGGCATATTGTTTCAACGACAATATTACCGGGAAAACTTTTCAAAAAATGTTATTTTATATCAACACATTGCGTTTTAATTAGTAAAACGTTTTCTAGCCATTGGGTGTGGAATTTCTTTTCTTGGCTTCCTCTATTTTTCTCCAGTTCAATTTTGATTTCTACGCCATTTGTTCATTAAGATGTACTCTATGAAACATTAGCAATAAACCTACGACCACACTATCGGACTTCTGCAAAGATTCGCTTCATCGCCATAGGTATGGTCTAAGAATTCGTTTCGTGTCACGAACATTCGAATACTTATATTCAGAAATGATACGTCAGCAAATCTCAGTTATCTGATGACTTCTGTAACCCCATATAATCAGTAAAGCGCCGTCTCCGTGAATATTCATGTACATATACATACTTCGAATAGTTTCATTATCTAACGCGCCATATACTTTTAAAGTTTACGCCATTTTTAACTTAACCGGTCTTATCATATTCTTTCAATTCATAAATAACTTAATTTCGCAAAAAAACAGTTTTCCTATAGCCTGGTGGTTTAAGATTAAAATATTTTTTTCTGTAAATGGCATAAAAAGAAATAAAGCTTAATCAGAAATAAGTACGAGTATAAACTTATCGCAACTCAAGATATGTAGACAGACATACGTCACGCGCCAGCCATTAAGTAAATTTGGTTTCACTCGTTCGGCGGCCATATTTCGAATTCAAATTGCCAACAAAGAAGTTTCACTTCCTAATCAAACATGAAACGAAATATTAGATATTTTTGATGTAATCTTATAATCGGTGTGCAATATTATTAAGAAGTTTGTTTCACTTGATAAATATCGGTTAAACTTAGTTACAAAAAAAAAATTTACAAAAAAGATAAAAGTTTTAAAATGTGATTAAAAAATACTTAATTTTAACATCTCTTCACGCATGGTTTTTGATCTTATTAAAAAGTGCTTACAAATATGACTTACAGTCGTAGGAAAACATGGACAACAAAAATATAATTGTAACTCAAAACAACCAAAAAGTGAGTTACGAGGTTCTTTCTTGAGGATATCGAAAACGTTGTATTTTAAGTCGATAACTTTTATAATATGCATACGTCACACTGGCGGAAACAGCTAACCCATGGCCACTGCACGCACTCAACTCGCCAATATTTCATAACTTCATATCGCCCCCATGACTTACATTACTGGAATGCGCCACAGCCAACAATAGAACAAACATGCATATCGCATAGTTTGTACTGTTCTACAACGACACGCGCACACAGACACTGCTAACTATATCACTATACACGGCAGAAATGCCAACTATACACGCGTGGATGCATTACCGACTTCTGCTGCAGGTCCTCCGATTCACAATTCCAATCGGGCTTTGTAATAGCAATCGGCATATCCTTAAATCAATATGATCTTCATTAGTTTATCAATAGTACAAAGTTTGTTTTAGATATATAGATCCTACGGAAACAGAATTTGTTCGAGATATAGTTATCTTTACTTTCGACTTACTTTTATTTTAAAACTAAGTTTTCCAAGAGATGACTTAAAACTTTTACATATAAAGCAAAATTGTTCAAAAGCCATGTTGCTGTAATTAGCATTAAAGCAGATTTAATAGTTAACGCGAGTGAATTAATCATATTACGGATAAGCTATATTCGTGTTTGATACTTGCTAACAAAAAACACATTAAAAAAATGACAATTTCTTCTAGTTATAAGGAAAATATTACGTTATTTTAAAATTAATGTCAGTAATTCAAATCTTTACGTATTTTAAAATCATTTTTTTCGTTACGCATCAATCATAATTCAGCATCAACTTCAAATATTATAAATGATCTTATAGAAAGAAAAAGAAATAAATTTTTAAAAATTCCTGAAAAAACCATAATATTGAATGCGACCAGAATGTAATATTTCTTAGAAAACGTCCTGCGACATACTATCCCATAAACGTGAATTGCATTGCAGAATACGGTCAAAACACTTGATTGAATTTATACGTAATAAACGTACTTAATACAGGTTAGATCCATATAAAATGAACAAAAAATATGACCGCAATTAGCGTTAGACACGAAATATTACAAAAGTGATGACGAGTCAATAAAAATATGCACATAAAAGAAATAGTTGTAATAAAATTGAAATAAATTATTTCAACTTTCAGGAAGTAATTTCAGAGTTTTACGCAAAGTAATTAACTATACATTGACGCAAGTAAAGCTTCATTATACTAGCGTATCTCCTAAAGCAAGTCCCTGCGGACCGAATCGGGAAAAGAGTTCGCCCGTGTGTGGTTGCTAATGAGACGATCACATTATGAACTAACGGACGCGCCGCGCGCCCGACGCGCAGTACTCACAATTAGCTCGCGTTAATTAGATGCGCGCGATGACGACTATATTGCGGATGCGTTTAACGAAGGCAAGTGTTAATTAACTTGAGGAGTAATGGAGCGATCGGAATTTAATTTAAAGACGTTTATATTACTCTCACTACTCCATCGTAAGCGACTGGCGCATGCGAATCAGAGTAAAATTAGCCAATAAAGAATTGCGTTTCGAGTATTTTCTCCCCAGTTCTCCCATACTTTCACACGTCCTAACGTTTCGATTACTCTACAGATACATTGTGTGTTAAAGATATATTTAAGGATTTAATGTTCCTTAACGTTGCTGTTAATATAACTACTGGCGCTATTTGTAACATTTAACTGAGCAAAATTATAGAAAATCTATCCACAGAATGCCGCTGGACTAAAATGAACTGTATGTATATCGATATAAAACTATTTATTTAAATAATAGACAGATCAGATATAAAATTCTAAAAAAATTGCTCTTTTGTTTCTTTTATTTTATCCAAATGGCGCAGACATATACCGTACAAAAACCACTGGAAGATATTTTGATTTTTTTTACAATTTCTATTAGAGGAAAAATACGAATTATATGAATTAGACAAATAGATTGACGCCTAAATTTTATATCTTTCGCTTTTCGTCCAAACTTTACCTCATTATCAAACATAAGAACACATTTCACAGAAAACAAATCTTGCAAAAATGCCGGACATTGCGTTATTTAAAATCCACTACCATAGTAAAACAATAATTTGATATCGTTATCAGTTTTTTATATGAGATCTCACGTATTTTACGTAATATTTAAAAAACGAAGTCGGCAGTTGCGAAAACGTGAACAAACATTTACAAGTACGTTTTATTTATCACCACGTTATAAAATTCGGCATTGACCAAATGCAACTTGGTTGTTTCATTTAACTATTTAAAAAAAAGAAAATAACCTTGCTTTACCCGCCGTTAGATGAGATAAAATATGTAAGAGAGATTTTTCGACTTACAAATAAGCACCCAACTATATAGGTATACTACCTATCCTACAAGAACATGCAACGTCATATTGAATACATTTATGGTAAAATATATGACGTCCAGGATGTCAGGGATTTAGTTAAGTATTTTTTAATTGTGAAATTTCAAAATGATAATGCCAATAAACAGGGTCGCCGGGTCAAAAGATGTCCAGTTAGAACCAGTTATTTGCAAGCTGCAACCAGTTATTTAGTAACATAACCGGTTACTTAATTTCGCATGTGCAAAACAACTGCACACGCTAAGTGGCGGGTAAAAAACTCCTATCCTATATTTATACCTCGAATATGTTAAATTGTTACACGGCCATGACATCCCAACAATTACAGCTACCATTATGCGTCCTGACAATTCGTGGACCGGGCACGTCCGCATTATTTTAATTGCTCCGCGTATTATTTACGCATTGTCCGCGCAAACGCCCCATTGCGGGAATCGAGTAGCGTGACGTCATTCGCTGTACGTACCGACCTAGCCATGTACGTGTGTCAGGCGACTGCAATTATGTGAGATTAGTCATATATTTACAATCCCTAATATACATATACGTATATATTACACGCAGATAGATCACCCTCTTAAAATGAAATTAGAAATGTAATAAACAAAAATTAATAATGACAAGAATTGTAAATAAAACTCCGCTTCTATTGTAACTTTTCAATATACATATTGTCTACTTTCTTATACATATTTCTTCACCATACAATGTAAAATAATTACGAAATTCAAACGTTTGAATAAATTTACTACAATCAATCAAGATGCTGTCAAGTAAGCTAAATAAGCATCTGAGCAATCTTGGGAGAAAACAAAAAATTAACGTCTGTTTTTTTCATCATTAAAATTATGATTCGGTTTTTTATATAATCTATTCAAGATTTAATCAAGAAATTTACGTTCATTTTGATGTATAAACAATTTGAATACGGCTTTGGATTGAAATTTAAAAACGGTCAATCTGTCTTGAATCAACTTTCATTTACACAGCTAAGCAAAGAGAAAAAATGTGAATAATCTTGGACATCAATTCTGATAACATTCATAGTTAGATGATGGTAGTTTGAAAATTATTTTATCAATAATCAATTGTTAACACTACGACTTGGACCATAGTAAAGTATTTTAAAATAGACTGAAAAGAATAACTTTGTCGTTGTTCTTACTGTTTGTTCACATTCTTATCTAATAAAAGGAACTTATGCACAGGAGAAATTTCTAGAAATTTGATCTCATTCAAATAGATACATTAAAAAAAATAACACTTTCGAACGCAAAACATTTTCATAATATTGTATAAATGAACAAAACAGATTGTGAACAAAAACATTTTTGTCTGTGCGTACAGCTCTGCAATCTCGTGACCGTTCTCTTATCACTTCGAACATATTACAGCCTCACAATGGCTGTGATAAATTTATAATAAAATTACTACATTATCATTAGTTACAAAAGTAAGCTATCATAAATTGTAAACTATCATAAATTGCAAACAATTAAGTATAGATGGAATACCAATAATATCTCAAAGAATTATGGAAACTTCTATGAAGCACTGTAACAAGCGTTTCTTTTCTGGAAACTTAAATGCCATGTTTCTAACTAATACTTTCTACTCTGAGTCTCTTACATTAGACATTATATTCTAAACCTACTTTTTCATTGTAATAATAAATTAAAAAATATACTTGGCAAAACGTAGTGCACATTTCAGTTTTAGTATGTTGAAATATATAAATTTATATATACTATATGTTATACAAATGAATGACTCATTTGTCATACTAGGAATATTTCTAAGAAACTGATCTCATTCAATACAAGTATACCTAACAGAGACTCGGATAGCAAACAAAAAAGAAAGACACTGCTTACAATATTCAGAGTATTTTTTTTTGAAGTGCTGCAAAATGTAACAAGAACGATCTTCAATTCGTTTAAAGAAGATATCTATCCAAAAAGTATTAAATTATTCGAACAAAGCAAAGTATACATTTTTATTTGGTCTTAGGTATATTTATTTTACCCGTTACCCATCTAATAGAAGACTCCTATTATTTTCTGTAGTACAACATTAATAGAAATACATGTTTTAGGAAATATTATATATTGAAGTAAAACAGCTCACAAAGCGCATAAAATTACCTTTACACAATGCTTATGGAAAATTAAACTAAAAATAACACCATTGACTCGAGTAAGAAATGGGCATTAGAAATGGAATTTTACGTAACAGTTTTTACAATTTTCTATCAAAAGGAATTTAATTTTATCAATTTATAATGCGGGCAATCGCCTTATCCGTTCATTGCTAAGAGAACGGCAATAATTATACGACAACTTATTCCTCGTATTGATAACGATTACCAGGTGATCAACTGATAGAGAGTAATCGAACTGAAGTAAATGAATCATAGTGAGATAATCTTGTGATTAGTCAATTCCAATTACGTAATGTAGGAGTGCCGAATTGAAGTAAAAATATGACAAATTAGCTTGCATTACATACACCGTAAGCGGTGTATAATAAATTAAAGTTTTATCTCATCTATTTTATTATGGTAATTACTTGCACACTAAAAACATTCCATAATATTAAATATGTAGGATTTTAATAATCAATTTTATTTAAAGAATTTTACGAGAATTAAAGAATTTATAAATAATTACTATTCAAGAATAGCAAAAAAAGAGCAATTTAGTAATCTGTTGTTTTTACAAATTCTCACGGAGCCTATTTTATACTCATACTTTTTAAATTGGCATTTTTCTCTTCTAAGCAAAGATTGTGATCCTATCTAGCATTTCCAACATAAAATATTCTGGGTAAGGTATATTTCATAGAAATTTTCACCACATTCAAAATAGATCATACACAAACTCTGGTCAAGTCTGCTCTGTGCCTGACAACTCATATATTTTCTAAGAAACAAAGAACATCCACGTGCACACTATTCTTTCAAAACACTACGTAAAAGATACGTACCGTCCGCGTCAACCTCGTTAATCATATCTTGCAATTCTGCTTCCGTGGGATTTTGACCAAGCGATCTCATGACTGTTCCCAGCTCTTTTGTGGTAATGGTGCCATCGCCGTCTTTGTCGAACAGTGAAAACGCCTCTTTGAATTCGGCGATTTGTTCTTCTGTCAGCTGGTCTGCCTGTAATCACAATTTTGAAACATTCTTACACTGAGCTTATGACAAATATACTTCAAGTTTAAATGTTTAAATATATTACAGCATGTCGAGATCTGTTTTACATTAAAATTTAAAAAAAAGTTACGTTTAAAGAAGCAGATTATGAAATTAAAATTATTATAATAAAAAAGTTTGCATGCACAAATGGAAATTATTAAGTTACGGCCACGTATATAGATAAGCCACAAAATTTTAAATGCCAAAGGCGTTACAGACGAATTGTCTGGAAAAAAGGAAATAAAACTAGTATACAATGTAAATGGAATTCGATGTCGCCACAGCGAGAGCTAACAAGTTGAAAGTTGACCTGCTAACACAAAAATATATCGACTTTCAATAAATTTCTAATGCCGCATCGATTCTTACTGAATTTATATTGTACAAGTATATAGCCTGCATTTAAGATTTTAATTTAATATAATGGATGTAATCTTTTAGTTCTATAACATCGTTGTAAAGATCATAAACGTGATCATTGCGAGAAGTCCAGATTTTAGTGTACAACGTAATTTCAACAAAATAATGATTCAAATTCTGTTAATATATTCTGTATATGGAATGTATTTCAAACTAATGGTGACATCATAACCGTTAAAAATGTGTGTTACGAAGAAATATTCCTACGTCCGTTTATTCTATATTGTTATAGGTCGATGATTATAGGTATGCCAATTTGACAGTCGCGACTTCAATACGTCTTTATGTAGACGATAATCATTTCGAGACTTAGCAAATTATGCAAAATGTTTACAGGAACGATTTATATAAAAAAAAAAGTAAAACGCCATTGCTATGCGTCATGTTTAATGTCATTTAACCGGTACCACCTAAACGAAGAAATAATGGCAAAGTTTTTGACGATATTTTCGCTTTGGCCAAATACAATTAACATTCCAATATAATAATGTATAAATATCAAGACTAAAAATATTTAGAGACACCACAATCTGCTGTTGTATTTATTGCAGTAACGGCGATGACCCGCATTGCGGTAAAAAACGGCCATCGCGATAATGGAACCCTACATCACAAGAAATTCACTATTCGCAACACAAAACTGAAAATATATATATTATCGAGGAGCAAAAGGGATGTAAAACACTATTCCGTCACTATTTGTCGAAAATAACACTCACCATTTTAGATTAAGTTGGATTATCTGGAGCTACACTAAAAAATCACAGGATACGTCGCGGAACAACCGCTCAGACCGACGAGAGAAACGCTACTGCTGCCCTCTCGCTCGGTTCGGCTGAACTCGGCTCGGATACGAAGCGATACGATCGCGCACGAACAAGTATTTCCAATTTCAAATTATTTCCGATTTCATGCTAAAATTTTGAGTTTCCCAAAAGCTTCGCGACACGAAACTCCAAATCAACCGGTTCGAATATTAAAATCGTTCAGTTTCTTTCAGTCCATCTCTCGGGAGGTTTGACACGGGATTAGTTTTGATCCGCAAAGGATAGTCGGTTTTATATATAGCGGTCGGGTGCGGCTTGTTTACAAGAGTTCCGAGTGGATTCGCGCGCGGCGATTGGCTGTCACGCACCTGCAATGCGTCAAGCGAAAACTAGCGCTAGTCCGTTGCCCGGCGAGCGAGTGCGAGCGATCGGCGTGGCGCGGCGGCGGCGGCGGCGCTGCGAGGCGAATGGCGGGAGATTTTGTCTGCATCGCGGGCTGCGGCAGCGCCATTACAATAAAATTATGCGGCAAATTTAACCGCCAAGGCGAGCCTTGACTAATGCGGGCCGACGCGACGCCCGACGCTGCTCCACTCTTACGACGCGGTGCATTGTAATGGGGCCATGTGAATGTGCCCCTAAGGCCGGCGAAGTGCCAACCCGAATATGCTTCGTATTTCGTTATTATAACTACTAAATTGTCGTAGAGGATTAAAAATAACGGGCCGAAAATGACATTTTATTTCGCATGTGAAATGTCATTTATTTTTATTGCGCATGTCTATAAACTCGTTTGCAAGATAATCGTTTTGCAAAATTATGCATTGCTATTTATATAACACGCATTTGATAAAGCAGACTGACGGTTAGAAAAAAAACAGGAAGAAAGATTACGCGATTCCATCCGCTTTTTTATTTACTCTTAATTTCCGTTCCTCTGTAAACTTTATCTATTATGTATATTATTGTCTGTGGCGAGAATTTGTTTATATAATATCGACATTTGTTTTTGTTAACCGCTTTTAAACTGTGCAATTATCTTTTGATTACTCAAAAGTAGTATTCAATACGAAGTCATAATTATGATAAATAAAATTTTGAAAATATCAGTCATGAGATAAATTTGGATATCAGAATATATGAAGAGCATAGTAGACTCTTTAATATTTAGGCATTCAGGTAGGTTTATAAAATGTACCATAGTAGCTTAACTGATAGTGCATATATTATATTTTGAGTATTAAGTAAAATTGATTTAATTTTTTTCATAGTTTTTTTTGTGGAAATTTCAGTGTATGTTTATTAAATTTTATGAAATTATTATTAACTAGCCTTAACAATTGACCCTCCTTGCATGGGAAAGGAAAAACAAATAACGGAATAATTTAGAAATAATATTCTTGTGAAAGTATTCGAGCATTGGAAATGGCTAAGAAGTTTGATATATACATACGTACATACACACATACTTATACTCACACTCATAACCCTAAGAGGATGATTTTTTAATTAATATAAAAATACATTGCGTGCTGTTGGAAATGGAATGCCAAGGATGGAAATCAATTGAGCAGTTGAAAAGTAGAAGAGAGACAAAAAACAAACTCACTTTCATGCGGAAGTGAGTTTGTTTTTTTGTGTACACAGTCTTAGAATTCAAACTTCGCTTAAGCGAACACTTTCCTAAATCTTCTTAATTTTCTTTTTTGTTTAGAATTAGTTTGTATACTTAAAAATATTTTAAAGCTTTTTAATTAAACCTAGAGGTAACTTTGAACCATACTCGTTATATTTATGGTTAAAATTTTTTTTTAAAAACAATTACAATTTGGAGGACGTCTAAAGTAATGTGACCATGACATCATTGTACAAATTCGGAGAAATACTAATTGTTTTTAAATAATATCTCTGCTACTATCAGTTGAGATTGACAATCCTTTTATTGTTTCTGGAAGCTTTAATTTTTTTTACTCTTATATTTTGCATGTTCTTAATTCACCTTTAGAGTAAGAAGTAGAAACTTACTTGATATTCTCAGATAAGAATTATACTTAAATATATTAACAATTTTTTGCAAAATTATTACTCATTAACATATTTTAAGTTACCAGCTAACGGGTGTCTTTTTAGATACATGTAATTTTAAAATGTAAAAAAAAACAAATAAAAATCATGTGATATCACATCTATGGATTATTTTCAGTGGGGATATGTGAAGTCGCTAGTCTATGCCGATAAACTACAGATGTTGGAATTACTTGAAAGACAACATTATTAGCGTTATTCCCAATACACGACCCTAATTGCTCGAAAAAGTGGTCGAGAATTTCGGATTGCGCTTCATTCGAGCCAACCGCGGTACTCATATGCCTGAAATCGTATTTAAATAAAAATGGTATATAATTACATTTTTAAGAAAGCCAATACTATGGCCATTATTATGATTTTTTTTTCATTTTAAAGTTGTTTCTAAAAACACGATTAAAATGAAATTCTTTTGCTTAATAACAAGTACAATTGTATACTTGATTAAAGGTATAAAAACTGATTTAAAACTATTTTTCATCTAGAAATGAGCTTCACCTAGGAACACCAGAGGATGTGCACTAATACCTAACTTCTCCGACAGGTTCGATACAATTGTAGTTCTAGTGGTTCGTAACTGTCAGAAGTATCGGAGGTGATGAGGGTCGTGTGGACGAACTGATGCGTGATTGGGTAATTATGGGCATGTTCTTTGTGAGTTCCACATGATTAAACTGTACAGTTACGGTGCACATACTTTGCCGTGTAACGCAAGCCCGGAAACAAGTTTTTTGTAAAGGCGTAGTAAAATTTTAATACTTTATTTTATTACGGCCTTTAAAGTGCTTGTATTGTTGGGCTTGTAAAGCACCAGTCAATGGAGCACTGTGACTGATATCTTATTTAGATTTATATTTTTTAAACCTTTTTCTAATTACGTCTTTCGCTGGTTTGGCTAAACCTAATTTTTTTTGTCTGTATGTCTGTGTGCCGGAGGATTATAGCTCCTAAATGGAGTAAGTTATAGATTTAAATCCTATTTAAAATTATGTATAAATTCATTTTAAGGGACGCTCAGACTTACAAAGGAAGACTAATAACTGGCCAGTGCGAGTTTGGTCGCGTATCAATGATTCCTTTCAAGTGAAATTACTTATCATAGGTCATAAATAATATGGACTAACTAGAGCAATGAATATTTCATAATACTACTATAATTAAATAGGGGGACATGTATATTATCATGAATATCTTAAAATATATAAACTATGGTGTCCGGAACCATAGTTATACTTGTCCCACAAAGTTTGTGTAGGCTGCTCAAAATCTTGTTTTTATGATTTTAAGTATAGTAGTTTCGGGAATGAGGGGTGGAGGGGGCGGGGATATATTTTTTCCATATTTCTCAGTATATATCTGAAGATATACTATCTAAAATTATAAAAAAACAACCTTTTTATAAAGGTCTCCCCTGTAACTAGCCCTTCAAATAATATATTATATACGGAATTTAAAAAAAATCGGGTACTTAATTTGCCTCACTTAAAATTTCCATATAAATATGTCAGAGTGTTAGTACGGATCTATTGCGATATGTGTGGCTTAATATATTCTATTACTCTGCCAAATTTTAACTTTCTACACCAAGTGGTTTCCGAGAAAAGCGGTTTTGCTAGACGGATAGACAAACAAATATGTGATCTTATAAGGGGTAAACTTAATACCTAGGTACCTGGAATTCTACTCTAATAGTTTATAAATTATGAGAAATAAAGCAATACGTTCCTCTATGTTATCACTTTTAAATTTAATGAATACGAGTATATGTGAAAAATGTAGCCATAATATATTTTTTTAATGTAGGTACCTATCTGACTTAAAATAATGTGAGTGGGTACCCACAGGACGCCTATAGAACGAACTCCTTTCGTTTGACGTTATTATTGTAGGTTATCTGAAGTTATTTTTTTATGTAGGTACCTATCTGACGTTATTTTTAATGTAGGTAGGTATAATAAGTTATTATTTAATGTAGGTACCTTATCTGATGTTATTTTAATGTAGGTAGGTATAATACGTTATTTTTTAAAGTAGGGTGCCTATCTGACTTATAATAATGTGGGTGGGTACCCATGGGACGCTTATAGAGCGAACTTCACTTCGTTTGACGTTATTATTAATAGTCTAATGCTGTAATTTACGAAAAATATTTAGATTGATAGTATGATTTAAATCTAATTTATTTTTTATTTTATTCCAGCGCCAGTAAATACGCCTTACCATTGTTTATTTAATATGTAAACCATTAACAGATAGATACTTTCTTCTTTCTTTCTTTTTTTTCTTTACAAGTCACTTTTAGAGGTGGCAGTAGATATTTATTTGATATCTCCTGATGAGGATTATATTAAAATATGTTAGTAAATTTTTGCGAAAGTATTATTCTTTTAAACCCAAGAAAATCCATCTGGGCTGCCAAGCATTGCCTGTACCTAAAATTTTGCAGTTTTATAAGTTCATGTCTAACTGAAATTCTCTTAGGTGCGCAAGTAGCTTTTCTATGCTGCTACAATATAATTCATGTTGGGAACAGATATGGCAATGGCAGCTCCGACGGATTTTCTTGGGTTTATAATTGTATTATTAGGTCCTTACTTTCTTTTAATCGGGGTAATTTTTATTGAAAACCAAAAAAAAATATTTAATAGTTTTTCAACTACAACGACTACATCTGTCGTGGATTTTTTCTAAAGATTTAATTTTGCTTTTTATTTAAGACAGAATGACCAGTTCAGTATGTTCAAATTCAAGATCCTTTGTTTATAAATACATGCCTTCTTGCCTATTCCACCCAGATAAACAATCATAATTGCATAACTTGATACTCCCACATTCTGACAGGCACGAAATAGGTTTTACTTGTTATTATCATTCTTCATCCTGTCCTCTTACTCTTCATCACGTCGTTCGCCTTTGTTGGATATGACAGGCATCACAGTATGGAGTATGTAGACAGAGTATGGAGACAGCCAAGTTGATTAGATCAACGCACGGGGCTAAGTTTTTTCTGTATTTTCCAGCCACTTTACTGGTCACGAATAGTTTTCCAAAGTTGTCTTTATCATGTAATGTGATTGAAGTATTCGAAGGATCTCTGGAGACACAGTCATATTTGATATAGTAGTTGCACAAACCAATTTCAAACAGGCGGCGGTTCGTATTGTAGGATAAATGCATGCGCCAGGCTGGCCAATGCCTGATTATTAACTAAATTATGTAATAATTGACCATAAAATAATAATAATAATTTAAAACCCTATATATTTGACATAGTAGTTGCACAAACCAATTTCAAACAGGCGGCGGTTCGTAGTGTAGGATAAATGGATGCGCCAGGCTGGCCAATGCCTGATTATTAACTAAATTATGTAATAATTGACCATAAAATAATAATAATAATTTAAAACCGTATATATTTGACATAGTAGTTGCACAAACCAATTTCAAAGAGGCGGCGGTTCGTAGTGTAGGATAAATGGATGCGCCAGACTGGCCAATGTCTGTTTATTAACTAAATTATGTAACAATTGACCATATAATAATAATAATAATTAATAATCGTGTATCTTCCATATAGTGGTAGTGCAAACCAAGTTCAAGTAGGTGGCATTTCGCAATGTCGGACTACTGGACGTGCCGGATTGTCGAAGTTTTGCACTATATAACTCAATGTAAGGCATTATGTGTTATAATGATTTAGAATCGTATCTTTTCCACATAACAGTCATGCGAACCAATTTTCTTTTACTTGTTAAAGTTAAAGACATTTTAGCACGAAATAATACGAGTATGAACGTATACTACAACTCTGACAGTTATAATTAACTTCAGTATATTTACTTTTAAAATGGTCATCCGTCTAGATAGTAGTTATCAACTTTGACGTAACAGTATTTTCGTGGGGTATTACTTTTGAAGTTTAATTTAATATTTGCTAAGTATTTATATAAGTATAAATAAATATACATTGGTGTTCATTGTTATCTTTTTGCGTCTTAACCGGTGGAGATTGCACGCCGTGACGAAATAAGATTGAATAACTTTGAGATAAAAATGTTAGTAAATAAAAAAGAAGCTCTCATAAAAAATATAATCATGATGTGAATGCGCATGGCGGATGTTATTTTTAAATTTCTGTCGGTTTTGTTTGCGATATGTACTTGTGCTACTAATCATCTAGTTAGATATCTTACATTCATGATTTAAATTGACGTATTTAGATTTCTAATAATAAACGTTTATAATAAAATTATTGAAGTAAAACTTCTTTACGCACGCTTGACTTGGGGAGTAAGCTGGTGAATGCGTGACGAGAGCTTTACGAAAAGTGTGATCGGGCGAGGCGAACGGAAGTTGAGAGGGAAATATAAGTTAGTGAAGACAGAAAGAAAGAGAGTTACGTTTCGTATATTACTGTAGGGACAAGAGAGAGAGGTGCGAGCACACATTTTCTTTCTCTCTTTCTCTCATAGCCAGTTATGTTTCGTATATCTAAGACACAGTGCAAGCCTATTGTCTGTATCACACTGTAGGAGCAAGAGAGAGCAGTGCGCGCGCACATTTTCTTTCTCTCTTCCTCTCATAGCCAGTATATATATATATATATATATATATATATATATATATATATATATATATACACACACACGCATATATATATATATATATATATATATATATATATATATATGTATATGCGAGTTTTCTAGCGTTACGCGAACGGTGATTTTTTGATTATTTTGTAATTTATTTCGTTCTTGAACAATTTTATAAACTATTATTTTGTTCAATACATTAAATATTCTACGTTTAAAGTGAATAAAATTGTAAATTTATTTTAAAGTTCATATTTTGTGAATTTGAAGTTTTACTTCAGTCGTGTGGTCTAAAGCACACTCGTTTTTATAGATTCTGTAAGTAGAAAATACTTATATCAACTTTCGCATCCAGTATTTCTTAGTTTGGAGCTTTACCGTTGCGTCGGTATCTCACTTGGAAAAGCGAAGACAATAAAGTACGTATATGTATTTTTCCACATGTTATAATTTTGTTAAATTGTATTGTCTGAAATGTTTGTAGGTGTCCACAAATCAACTACTATTCTGATGACAACTTTCAAGTTCTTAGTTTTATTTTCACGATTAGAAGTGCCCAACTAATATGACTACTTATATATACGGGCAAAATTCCCGTACAAACGTTAGAAACGTCAAAAAGTAAAAGGAACTTAATATCACGTTGTGTTTACATGTGGTCACGTGTTCAAAGATTGGCTGCGAGCTATCCTTCTCAACTTTGGAGTGCGTAACGTATTTCGTGATACAATTTGATTTTAGATTTTTGCTTTACGCGTCATAAACGAGTTTCGTTGGAGAAAGGTTATTCAAAAAAGTTAGAATATATAGATAGAACTTACCATAACACAAGTCTGTAATGTAGAACCCCAAATAACAAGGCGTTTGACTGATATTTTTAGTAAAAATGTTTTAAAGTTGTAGGGTAGGTTTAAAAAACCTTGGGATGAAAAAAAGCATATTACAAACAATTAATCGAAACTTCTAAATAGGAAAAAGTACCAATTTTTTTCATTAAATAGAAAAAGTTATTATAAATTTAGTTTCCATACAAAAAAAATAGAAAATTATAATATGCAATATATAACTTAAACGAAATATTTAACGAGATACTAAAGATATTTAATAAACTCCCTTGTAATGAATGCTAAATACGGACCAGTGACGTCATAAGCCAGTTGTGTTTTGTATGGGACGTTTTTGCGCGAATCGTAATTTGTCAGTTTTTAAGTCGTTATAACTTGTGTAATGAAAAGTCCTAGATTTAACTAAAAATGATTAAAATAAATACGATTTACCGTTTTTAATGTTATTACTTATTCTATTTTAGTAATAAAAAATATAGTGAAATGCCCTATTGCTTTGTCCTATTAAACGTCGTGAATTTCACTTTGCTAAAATGCATTTGTTTCAGTGCATTTTAGCAAGATGTATTTAATTCAAGAGGAACCGTGTAATAAATCTTGTTTTGTCATAGTTTTATCGACTTAATTAGCATTTTTTGTTGACTAAGAAGAATATAACATATTAATTAAGTATATCATTTAACATTAGCATAACAAGTGGTTTAAACATTATATTAATGTTGGCTACTACTGTTACTTATGTTGGCCAAAGTTTTTCTCTGCATTTATATTACAAACTTAATAAAAACGACACTTTAACGTTGATAGCATTCGTAAGTTTTTAATTTAATTTTGTCCTTTTATCTATAAAAAAACAAAGTTAAAATTAATGTTATAAGTAACGTACGTAGGTTTAGGTAGATAGGTTATAAATAAATATAACATGCGTGTAGATAGTTGTCGGTGGAATTTTGTTATTCCAGCGTCCCGTTTTGTTAACTTTTTGTGTTAGTTGTTAGCGGGATCAACAGATGGGGTTATGGTCGCGCTAATAGGGAAATAATATTGAGTGTCACACGTCTATTTTAGTAGCAGCGTGACTCCATCTTCTCTAAGGAAGGTACAATACAAATAAAGAAAAAAAGAACGAGAGGTGTCGTAAGACATTCGGTTGGAACGAAGTTCCTTTCGCTAAATGTTATGTATTAAATAACAGGCACAATGAAATAAGTTAACAACGTTTGAGAGTAATTAAATGAAGTAAATGGAGGAATCATGATATTCTTTACATCCTTGCGCATTGGTTTTCTTTTCTGATCTTATAAAGTGTAAAATTTTTGACGACGCCAATAAAAGATGATACCAAAATTTAAGTTTAAAATAAATCATCCACTTATTTTCATTTTAACACTGGTACTCACCTGACTTCATCGTCCCATCCTCAACTTCTAATGAACAAATAGTCAAAATATCTGCCCATTGTATAAATATGGGTTAGCACTAATGAATTTTGAAAGTATATTCATTAAAAACGACGTATTCAAGTACTCCAATTATCAAACATTTGTTTCTTAAACCCTTCATTATTAAACTTGAAAATATTTTACTTAAACGTTGGTAACATTAAAAAAATAATAAATTCTGTTTATCTATGGTTTATATTTCGAACAATATTACTGGTTTAAGCTTATCTTGTATTTATGTAACTTATGTACAAGTGTGTGTGTGTGTGTGTGTTTGTGTGTGTGTGTGTTATGAAGAAATTGGTAGTCAAACATAACATTTATGAAGTTATTTTTGTCGCTTATTCAATTTTTGGATCTTTTGTGTTTCTTTCATTTATATCAATTTGTGTTAATATTTATAACCTCTCTTTACGTGATGCTTTTTGCTTACTCAATTTTTGGACTTTTCGCTTTGTTTTTTTATCAATTCGTATTTTTATTTATAACCTCTTCTTACATGATTCTATTGTTTATCCAATTTTTGGCTTTGATTTTTTTACAAATCATTTTGTGTTTGTATTTATAATATTTTTTACGTGATCCTTTTTGCTTACTTAATTTTTGGACCTTTTGGGTTTATTTTTTTATAGTAAAAGAATAAAGACCGTAAATTATTTTAGTGAAATATATAATTTTTAATCCATATTCTTTCATGTAATACACAATAAATTAGGAATTTATATTTTTATATTATGAAAATAAATCCCAGTTAAAATGGTACTTGAAAGTTTATAATGAAACATAAAGTACCATAAATTGAAGACTTAATTATGGTGAAATATTTTTTATGTTGGTAAAATTGATAAAATTGTTATGTTGGTAAAATTTATTATTTTTCATATTGACATTAAAAGAAGATCATCATTGAAAATTATATCTTATTTAATTGCATTAATTCACGTTTATACTTGTGTGCGTGTTAAGTGTGTAGTGTCTAACGATAAATCTATTGTGAAATCAGTGAAAAACGTTATGAAGCAACAAATTTGAAGACATTTCCCTTAATTTTTTTAAAATTGTTTTTTGTTATAAATTATCATAAGTTGCAATTTTTTTTCAATAAATCCTTTTTAATGTATTTTTTACGTGATATGAAAAAAAATTATCAAATTCTCATTGGCGCTAAAGTGCATTTGTTCCGAATGTTTGGATAAGATTCACTATTCAATAAGATTCAAAAAAATCCTGCTACTTTGAAATTATCATCAATCTAAAGTTTTGTTACCATTTCATTAATAATCTATTCACTAAATATTCACACACACACACACGCACGTACACACACACACACACCCACACACACACACCTACACAAACACACACACACATATATATATATATATATATATATATATATATATCGATAAATATATACACACGAATGCGATGACAAACAGTCAAAACTATCTACGCATCCATTTGAAATCACCTCGAATAAATTTATAAATGTCTTTATCTTTATGTGACCTCCAGTGAACGAATACACTTAGGATAAAGATAAAGGTAGCCATTTATAAACAAACAGTGTTTTATGAACAAAATGATGTTTATAATTTGTCTATTTTCTAAAGAGGAAGAGATTCTGTACAACCTATAATCATAAGCCAAATTTTCCATTGCTTGTTTGTTAATGTTTAAACTACATATATAGGTACGATTTTTGTACATGTTTTGCACGAATATAATTTACTAAAGGGACCATTTTCATTTATTCTAAATGAAGATAAAAGTTATAATTTGGAATCTTTTAAATACTAGTGAAGGGTCGTGTGTGATTTAATTTATTGAACAAAAACATTTTTCCAAAAAATGATTTTATTGCTGGCATTTATTTCACTGATGTTGTATCTCAAACTCAAAAACTTCTCGGTATTTTGTTCACTTATTTGTTATATTACTTTTTGTTGGTTACTCCTTGGTAATATTTTAACCTAAATAAATACGTACGTTTTTGTGTATATTTGGCATGATATAATTTGCTAAAAGGGACCTTTCTCATTTACCCTGAATGGAAATAAAATTTATTATTATATATGATTTAATTTAATGAACAAAAAATTGTTCAAAAAATGATTTTTTTGTTGACATGTATCTCAAGATGTTGAATGTCAAATTCAAAAACTTCACGTAGTTTTTTCTTTTTATTTGGTTATTTCTTTCTAATATTAGGAAATTGATATTTGAATTTGTCTACTAAGTGTTCTGACTTTAAAATCGTTCTTCTAATAAAAGAAAAAAGATTTTAAAGTCAAAAAAACTGACACGACACGACAAAAAAAATTACGCTTTGCCCAAAAGTGGTTTATATTGGAAATATTTTCTTTATAAACAAGAGTGTTTTTATAGCATTTGTACTTTAAGTTTTCTCTCACTTAAATAAAGAAAAATAAAAAACTGAAGCCACTTTGTATATTTATGAGTTTATCCGCCCAATTATTGACCGCCCATGATCTTCTCAAAAATTCGCTTGCGAAAAATGCGTTTTTGGTTAACTTCGTTTATTACTATGTAATTATATGTATTTCTGTATATTACGCTATAACAGTAGTATATCATAATCGTGTTTACAATGTTATCAGCCAATAATATACCCATCAAATCGGCAATGATTTATTAGGCCGCACCCCGTCTGGTGGGAATGAACTTAGGTGAAAAATTCAACCCACTGCTGTGTTTCAAGGACGTCGTATTGCTAAAATATGCCGTTTGTCTTCTCGCACTTTCGATTTTTCTCTGCGCAATGTGTACCTTGTTATCTTACTGTCTATGTACCTATATCAATATATCACACAGACTCCTTAATACGTAATAAGATACAGTTATGTTGTACCATTTGGAGTAATTCAACCCACTAATGTGTTTCATGGACGTCGCATTGCTAAAATATGTCATTTGTCATCTCGCACTTTCGGTTTTGCCCTGCGCAATGTGTACCTTGTTATTTTACTGTATATGTGCCTATATCAATATATCACACAGACTCCTTAATACGTAATAAGATACAGTTATGCTGTACCATTTGGTGTAATTCAACCCACTACTGTGTTTCATGGACGTCGCATTGCTAAAATATGCCGTTTGTCTTCTCGAACTTTCGGTTTTGCCCTGCGCAATGTGTACCTTGTTGTCTTATTGTCTATGTACCTATATCAATATATAACACAGACACCTTAATACGTAATAAGATACAGTTATGCTGTACCATTTGGAGTAATTCAACCCACTAATGTGTTTCATGGACGTTGCATTGCTAAAATATGCCATTTGTCTTCTCGCACTTTCGGTTTTGCCCTGCGCAATGTGTACCTTGTTATTTTACTGTATATGTGCCTATATCAATATATCACACAGACTCCTTAATACGTAATAAGATACAGTTATGCTGTACCATTTGGAGTAATTCAACCCACTACTGAGTTTCATGGACGTCGCATTGCTAAAATATGCCGTTTGTCTTCTCGCACTTTCGGTTTTGCCCTGCGCAATGTGTACCTTGTTGTCTTATTGTCTATGTACCTATATCAATATATCACACAGACATCTTAATACGTAATAAGATACAGTTATGCTGTACCATTTGGAGTAATTCAACCCACTAATGTGTTTCATGGACGTCGCATTGCTTAAATACGCCGTTTGTCTTCTTGCACTTTCGGTTTTGGCCTGCGCAATGTGTACCTTGTTATTTTACTGTATATGTGCCTATATCAATATATCACACAGATTCCTTAATACGTAATAAGATACAGTTATGCTGTACCATTTGGTGTAATTCAACCCACTACTGTGTTTCATGGACGTCGCATTGCTAAAATATGCCGTTTGTCTTCTCGCACTTTCGGTTTTGCCCTGCGCAATGTGTACCTTGTTGTCTAACTGTCTATGTACCTATATCAATATATCACACATACTCGTTAATACGTAATGAGATACAGTTATTCTGTACCATTTGGAGTTGTCGAGAAAATCTTATAGTATTATGTTAAGCAAGGCTAAAAATTGTAACAATTTAACCCGAAAATAAAAATCAACTTGAAGAAATTAAAAAAAATTTAAAAAAAACGTGCATGTACGCTCGTTAAAAATTATACATCTTTGAGTTATGCTCTTTTATACATTAAAATTTAATTATTTTAAAATTAAATTTAATTATTTTAAAAGTTTAAATGAGTACTCAGCATTCAATTTAATGTAGACACGTGTATATAAAGAACTGTTAAATTAATTAAAACAATCTAAATTGAGTTTAATTAATAATGAAAATAAATCATTGTGCTCAAAATTTAATATAAGTTATTAATTTTAAATATTTAATAAATAATAAAGTAATAATTTATAATGTAAATAAATACATAACTAAACTTAGCCTCACTTAGAGAAATACACTTAAAATATATTTATAAAGTTTATAAGCACAAATATAACCTTGATTTGTATTAATATAAAACACGTGTTGTGTTTTTACAAATACCTCAATAATTATCACGAATACAGTATCAGATATTTACATGCGTGTAGCGATATACGCATGTAAATATATGTTTAGTGAGCAACTTCATCCTGTCGATTTTTGTTGCATCGTGCGCGCGCATCGTAAAATTTCACTCTCGTCATTTTTTATAATAACCTACACATACCTACACAATCTAGAAATTTTTTCGTAAGTAATTTTTTTGTAGTTATAATTTGTGGTGTAATTTAATAAGGAGTATAAGTATATGGAAGTCTAGATAAAGGTCTAGCATTTTTTCTTTGGTGCTAGAAGCAGTCGATCATCAAACCGACAAAAAAGGGTAAATATGTAAATTTATTATTTTTGAACTGGTTTCTGAACCCTTCCATCCTCGTTGGCCATGCTTATGTATCTAATAGAATAATTAGTAGGTAGTATATAAATAATTTTGTTACGCAAATGCTATGACTCGAAAAAATATTTCGATTTTAACTCATTCGGATTCAGTGTTTTTTTTAAATATCATATTAATTTTTCACTTTTTATTTAATTATATAAAAATGGTATAAGACTGATGCCCGAAAGAAGCGTTGTACATAATGAAGGAGCACAATTTGGAATCATATTTTGAGAAAGATAAAGAATTACGTAGTATGAGGAAACATGCTAGCATTATTCTTGGAACAAATGAGCTAAAGAGCAAGTAACTTGCGGCAAAAAGAATTCATAACTATTAACACATATTTATATATGTACTCGTATATAGCGAACAAACTACCTCGGTTCGTGTAGCACTGAGTGAAGAAGCAAGGGATAGTCGATCGACGCGATTCAGAAGCTTTTGCGCTATTGCAATGACTAGCCTAGGAAGTTTATATAACGTTAACTAAATTAACTGGTAACTGAATTGGTTTGGTTATTTTCAAGAAAAATAAATGTTGAGAACCGATTGCGGGGAAAATGGCGAGTTAAAATATATAGCTTATGATCGATTAGTTCTAGAGTACATATTCATTCCATGAAAATATTGAGAAGCTTATTTATAAAATTAAACTTTAGATATATGTAGGCTTTGATACATTTCTTAATTTTTATAATTCATATGTGAACAATAGGGTATTTGATTATTTTTTTATTTCATAAATTAAAATTTACAAACAATTACCGTTCATAAAGTTTTTAAATTTAATGTTTAAACAAAAATAGAACTATTGAATTGTGACATAATTTTTAGGGTTCTATACTTTAAAAACAAAAACTGAACCATTGTAAGATCGCTCATGTGTCTTCTGTGCGTCTGTCAAAGCCGTTTTTCTTAGAAACCACTTGACGTGGAAACTTGACATTTAGCGTAAATATAATATAAAAATATCAAAGAAAATATATTGATTTCTTCCTAAACTACTCAACCCAAAATTAAGAAAAATAAATATTTTTTAGAGGCCTATGTGAAGGTTGTAGGTAAACTATAGCCTTCATCCTTAGATCTTATTATTTTTGAAAAATTCTTGCACTATGTTTTTATGTCCGTGAATTATATATTATACAATATATGTATTTAGGTTGTGAAAAATTAATATTTGTAATTAGTTTAATAGAAATACTATGTACACTTAAATGTATATAAGTGCTGCAAAGTGCATGGACCCTTCATGGTACGAGTTCTACTCGTGCTTGACAGATTTTTAGTATTATTTATTGTATTTTACGAGAGTGAATATCCTATGTCTATCCATGCCATTAAATTTAAAATCTTATAGCTCGCTAATGTTTTAATACTTTTTTGTAATTTTTTCAATTCTGGTTTTTAATTAATTTACAGTTTAATGATATTTAAATATGTTTTACAAAAATAATGATATTTTAATGATATTTAAATATGTTTTACAAAAATAATGATATTTAAATATGTTTTACAAAAATAATGATATTTTAATGATATTTAAATATGTTTTACAAAAATAATGATATTTTAATGATATTTAAATATGTTTTACAAAAATAATGATATTTTAATGATATTTAAATATGTTTTACAAAAATAATTTCAAAATAACTATATGCTCCTTCATTCCATTCAGTCCGATTGTGCCAAAAAAAAATTAATGTTAACTGTAATATATGCAGATTGATAATACCTTTAAAGGTTTTAGGTCTAATGGTTTTCGGGGAAAACGACTGTATTTCAGTAAATAGTCAGCCAGAAGGGTGGATATATAGGTATTTTAAGGCATTTGACTCTAAAAAGCAGTAATCATAAAGGAAACCAATAATTTCCATAATTTAGCAGTGTTCCGTTTACGCTATTCACCAGAACATGGGAAAAAAACCCCGAAGTAAGTTCTGTATGAATTGTTTAAAATATATAGGGTAGCGAAAGGAATTGAAAATGAGGGTGGTCGCGAATCATCACCCAATCGTGCCTTGAATTGAAGACAGAAATACCTATGTGAATTTGTTTGATATTGAAATTGAACATATTGAATATTGTTGAATGTGTATATAATGGGTTTCTAAGTATTTCTGGCCTCCTAATTTGTTATACAATCGGTCAGTAAAATCTAGACAACACTATTCTCTATTTGTTAACAAACTGAAATCTATTACAGAATTAAGTATTGTCACCGGTCGACTAAAACAGCAAACTTAAGTGTGTAATGAACTATTAAACAATTATGAAGCAAATATAAATTTAAATATAGAGAATGTCTGACTAAACATTGAGAAAAGCAGTTTGCTAAGAACCTTTTTTTAGTTCATAGAATTAGTACGAAAAAATTTCATTTCAAACAGTAAACAGATCCCGGGAAAGCGACGGATTACTTATTTACATAACGGCCGAAAACAGGCTTTTCTTTCTTTGAAGACGCTTAGACAACGCATGCTTCACATTTGATATATTAAATTTACTTTTCTCGGAGGGTATAAGCATGAAGCCGGGATCTGGATTCAAATATGAAAATAAGAATATTGTTCATATTTCCAAAATATTTTCCGAATCTGCTCATCGCTAGACTATAATTTTATTTATCTTTAGGCGTTTGCACAAAACTGTAAGTTCCTCTAACCTAATGTGAAGGTTGTGAAAAAGGTATTTTCAAAAAATATTACATAAAATTTTTACTTTGCATTTATTTTTTTTTATTGGTAGGTATATTTATTGGCCAGTATTCTGTACATATTTGGTCCAAAATAATTAACATCCACGGAAGTTGCAAAGCTTCCTCTGGGATGTTGCGAGACGTGAAGGTTGAAATAATAAATTCACCCAGTCTAAAACGAAAAGAAATCCTTTTTTTTAAATAGTAAGTTGTTAATTAAGACTTATCAAGGGATTTTTGGAAAGTTTATTTTTTGTAGAGAATATAAATTAATATTATACATTTTTCGACATGTTTGCAATATTTTGTTATTTAATAGTTGAATACTATTTTAGGCGACTACCATAAGCTAACTAAAGGCGACTACCATAAGCCTTGGCCGATAACTTATCGTTTAAGGAAAGACTTTATTATTTGTTTGAAGAAGTAGTCGGGATATTTTCGGATGAAATTTCTATGAAATGTTTGTCAAGATATGAACTCATGATGATAAATCATTTGTATGGTTTGGGGAGATCTCGCACTAAGAGGTTTCCGTGCACATAAACGTTAAAGCGTGTACAATATTTATATGAAATTATTTATAAAAATAAATATTATATCTCATTATCTAAATTAATATTGTCCTTTCAGTGGTGTAAAAATATCGTGAATTTCTCAAAAACTATGAAATTTAGAATCATCGTTGTAGCTTTCCGGTAAACATTCTAGTAACGCTGTTTTTTTTATAATTATGACCAACAGTTACGGAGATTATGAAGGTGAGACGGAAGATATTTTTTATGGGCATCTTGACCCATCTTTACGAAGAAGAGAATGCTGAAAAAACCAAACCTAGTTTTGGAATCCTTATAAGTTTCTATTTCGAATGATACTTCACATGATTTATGAAATAAAAAAATCTTACACCATTTACCCCTTCTGAAATGTCTAGGTAACTATTTTTGAGTGTTAATTCCTGAAATATATGCCGATTAGTATGCTTGAGCATTGTGTCATATTTTAAGTTTCTCAGTCAACCTGTTTCGAAAAAAAAACTATATTTCCAGCTTAGAATAATTGCTGAAAACTGGATCCATATACTTTCAAATGACACCAAACAGGAAAGATAAAATTTAAAAAAAGTCAATTAAATTTTTGTATAAATATTCTAAGTATTATCTATAGAAATATATGCGAATCAAAACGATTTATCACCATGCCAAACTTCAAGATTACACCTCAAGAGGTTTCAGAAAAAAGGCTGTGACAGATGGATGGGCACATGCGTAACCTTATCCTTTGGAGGTATGAAGTTCCGTAAAATTGATTAAAACAGACTAATAGTTTTCTTATAAAACATTTTTTAAATACCCATTATTTTTAAATTCATCACAGAATGACAAGGTCCTTGACTCTGTACTTAAACACTGAATACGAGAAAAGGCCAGGTACTTTTGAAGAGTTGTGGATGTTATCCAGCCCTGTCGTACGAGAAGTTCCCTTTGATAAGAGTTTAAGACCGTTCTTGTTTGGTAGTTTTAGTCGTAAAATGAAGTTAAAATTTGAGTAGCTTGCAGAATCTGGCATTGGTACAAACAAATCTTGATTTTCTCCACGGAAACTTATCGTATCGCGTGTCAGACTTTTATTTCAAAACATTTTCCTTGGACCGAAATTAGAGCAAATCGCAAATGAAAATTATAGTCACATTTTTATTTATTTATTTATGTATTAACGTACATATAAACATATACATTTGGCGGACTTATTGCTACAAGAGCAATCTCTTCCATTCAACCACATTGATTAAATATAAACATTTTGTGATGTGGATGACTGTAAAAGGAATTAATAAATAAAATGAAACTTAGGACGCAACAAATGACAAACAACATCATAACAGATAAATATGCTATGAATAATATAAAATTTAAAAAAATGGTTAATTATAAATCTTGACATGGTTGGGAACCAGGAAAATGGAGAACAAAAACGGAACGGTGGAACAGAGGGATTATGAGAGGAAGGACTTTTTCAGACGATCTTTGAATATATTTAAGGAGGTCGTGTTCCTGGTATCAGGATCTAGTCGATTCCAAAGTCTTATAGCTTGGACAGCAAAGGACTTTTCATAAAAGATGGTTGTATGTTTGGGAAAAAGGTGACTGAGCTGGTTTTCAGAGCGTAACCCTATACCGTGTGCAGACAAGTAACTAAATTTTTGTCATAGAAAATCTTACATCGCGGTATTCATTATTCTTACCACTGGAATATGCTATTGCCATGGATATTATTTGTAAATATATGTTGTACCAGAATACGATATTTTTAAACCTTATTATATATTATGGTATTAATTTTTTAGGATTTCGTAATCAAACTAGGATCTTTCTTACTTCTTCATGTCCTACTGTTCTTCCGTCAGTCTATCATAGTACGCAATTTGCTGCAATTTTAGATCTATTCCCATGAATTTTATGCAAGTGGATGCTTGAAATAGCATATAAAAAAAATTTAAAGATTTTCGCTTATGTACGTTGTATCGATAATGTTTGTTTGTGTACCCAATTGAATGGAGTGTTGTCAAATAGGTGTGATATAAGTTACTTTTATCTCGGTTAGAGGATATTTTTGAGATGCTAACATTATTTCTGCAAATTTCGGCGCATTAATAAAAGTCTGCACGAACGAGCTGGGGAAAAAAGGTAGTATCATTTGAATTTTGTGTAGGTTTTTCAATTTCTTTTGATATGCAGCTAAATTGGCAAAAACTAATTTTATGGTATTCGTAATATAAGTCGGATGGAGGATATTTCTTCATGGACCAAGTTGAGTGGAATATTGTTAAATATATGAGACATAAGTTGTTTTTATTCCGGTTAAGTCTTATCGTTCATACGTTGTTTGAACCATTCTAAATTAGGTTCAAATATTTGGTTGGCCGCATCAACATTGTTTTTGGTTCCATCTCTGGCTAGTTATTAAGCCATTCAAGAGTTATAAATCCAGGATTTGCTAACATGATAAATTTCACCATCTTATTTTTTTGGAATAATTAGAGATGTTCTTTAATAATTAGAATAGATTTAATGACTTTATTGACAACCATAATATATTATAATTTTAATTGTTCTAATTGTACTTAATTGTTCTAATAATATCGTTGGATTGATATAGTAAACCGGATTCTATGAGTGTTTGAGTAGAAAATACAATAATTATATTAAAAAATGATTTTTTGTATCTTATTTAGTTCTATTCAACTCTTCAAATATACTATTTCAACGTTATCGCAAGGGTAAGTGTCCTGCATTGCACAACCATACTATACTATTTCAACGTTATCGCAAGGGCTAAGCATCATACATTGCACGCACACTGGGCACTGCAGCGTACGCCATAGCGACCGTTGCGTGACGTTATGAGTATTAAAGCGACGCGGTGAACTTTTATTCGATATTGAATAGCGAGCGATACAAGTATTATTTCGCTGAAACAAAAATCGATTATACTCATAATTCAGTATCTTTCTTAACATTTTTTTTTTATACAGAAGTTCTGTTCATGATAATGAAATGTTTAAATGTAATTATGAGTAAGAAAATGTTGAAAATCAAAAACATATCTATATTGAAAAACAAATGTTTTCTTGATAACTTTATGAAATGTAGATTATTTCGGTTCAAAAAATCTCGCGATACCAACTAATCAACAACTTGTTAATAAATATTCTTATTTGACGGATGAAAAGAGAGGAGTGGGATATGGGAGGGAAAGAAAGCAAGTAAAGGTAATATGAAGTCACATTTATAACGAATAACATAAATATAACGAATGTCGGTATTTTCGTCATTCAATCAATACGTATTTGCAGCAAATACTGTAAATACGTATTGATTGAATGATGTGTAATATTTAGGATTAAGAGGTGCTTTCTGAACTTAATTCAGGGTCACGAGTAATTTTCTGCACGGGGTCATGAGAGCTTAAAATTAAACTAAAGCATTAACCATAATATATTTTAACGGAAACAGGTATAATGAAAAACAAGGTATAATGACAAAGAGTTAGGCCGCGAATTGTACTTCGTATGACGAGATTTCCTGAAATCGGATACAAGCGATCTTCAGACGGACCCAGGCGGCCTATTTCCATAATTAAGTAAGGACAATAGAGGTATTTGACTAATATGAACTTTGATTTCTATCATTATACATTTTCGAACTGTTTAAGTTAGCGTATTCTGCTGAAGATTCGTTGATACATTATTCGCCTGGGGCTGTCAGCTATCGTTTTTACTAATCAGTAGATTCTAAACTCACTCTAAGTCAGCAGTGTCAAGGTGAGACAATAAATCTTTAAAGTAATCTGTTGACAAATATTGAATATATTCGGCGTTAATTTTGTAGAAATTCAATGTTCACAATTAAATGAAACTACGTGATGTAGTATTATTTCTACTTTCTTTAATTTCTTTACCACTACCTTTCGTTGTATTAAAACACCTTCAGGTGGGCTATTTGCAAAGATTTGCTAATAACCCACCTAAAAATCTTTGCTAATAATCCACCTGAAGATGTTGTAATACAACGAAACCTAGGTGGTGGTAAAGAAATTAAAGAAAGTAGAAATAATACTACATTACGTAGTTTCATTTAATTGTAATCTGTTGACTATAAATTAAGAGAACTTTAATTTGAGAGAAGGAACTTATCAATATTGGTTAAATAATCCATATTGAACCGATTAACTAAATGATAAATTATCTGCACTTTAATAATAATTTGCGAAAAATAAATGAAACAGGATGTTTCAGGATTTTGCAACATTCTTTAACATTTTGCGTGTTAAATTTACAAAAAAAAAGAATAACCATTACGTCTCTATTTATCTCCACGTTAACAAAAACTCATTCTTCTTCACCAATGTCGCAAAACAAGATACGTCCTTGAACTTTACCTTTTATGTGGCTGAATGTGTACACAATGAGCAACGTACTTCTGAACTTGGTTGCGCAGAAGTATATATAACTATCGAAATACACACGCGTCACGCGAATAAGGATGGATTTAATTAATTAGTCTCTACAGAATTATAATTGTCACTAACCGATAATGGCGCACAAAAGCATTTGACTTTGACTGGGGCAAAGGACAAATCGCTGCATTGTCTCTTTGAGTTTGGAATTGTGGAAGGTACGCGTTGTCCCGTCACCGAGAGAAGGCCAAATGGCATTCGAAATAATATCACTAATCCCTATTTTGTTTCATACGCATTCGAAGGGATACCAAGTATAATCAGTCATATATTTTCTGATAAATTTGCCGCATTGCGAAATATTGAACCATTGTTTCCCGTTAAATGGTACTTATTGTAATTTGTTATCGTTTATGATAAGAAACTGTGAATGTATATGTAAGCATTTGTCTTTATCTCTACACGTGATTAATGCTGTATGCGTAGTGGCATTTGGCCTTCTATTCTTAACGTAATATTTTGTGTGTTGGGTTATTTGGTGATAAGTAATTTAATGGTGATTTTATTTGTATATTATTTTCCAGATTCATAAAGCAGACTGGAAAAGTTTGTATAGTGTTGGGTTCAAGTGTTAAAAATACACTATTAAATAAATAAAATGAAAGAAAAGAGCCCCTGAGAAGTTTTCGATCAGAAAAATGAGAAATCATGTATCTTTTTATGAAAAAATGAGGTTACTTTCAATAATATAATTTGTAAGTGCTATTCTCCAGAACTTTTCGAGTCATCTAGATAAAACAATATGCAATTTGTGTTACACCAGATGTGATATATTAATCCACGAAATCTGCACACTCGATAAAAACTCGTCATAAAAAAACAAAATAAAACTCGAAAAAGAGGAGTTCTTTTATTTGTGCACATAAATAGGACAAATTTCTTTGTCAATTAATAATTCATTTTTAATAAATTTAAGCAATTATATTTGATTTTTTAATTTTATTAATATTAATATTTTTAACTCATAATTAACTTTGGAAAGTGTACTGTGTATTGGCTCCGCAGTTTGTACCGCGTTATTCTCCACACCTATGTACGCGTCCCACATTTCACAACTGTATCTCTAAAACAACTAGATAAAATATCATAATATACTATTTATCATTTTAAATTATTATTTTTATTGCGATATTATTACGTTGTCATTATTATTATTAATATTACCATTAGTATTATTATTTATTTTGTAAAGATGTATTAACTTAATTCAAGAATTTAATGTTATAATCGATTTTAATGATTAATTTTATTACTTATTTTAACATAATTTAAATTACCTATAAATGTTTTATAAGGTTTGGGAAACATAAACGTATAAATAATACAATAGAATGATATTTCACTATGTTAAATATTATCCTTTGTCTTGATTTAAAATGAGTAATATTGATCATAAAACTAAAATATATCTAATACAAAATCAGATCGGGATCGCACAGATATTCATAATTAACTTACTTGCTAACTGTTTCGTTTTCTACATTTTCAAACTTTGAATAGTATTTATATTATGGTAAATCTTTTCTTTAATAAAAAAGGAAAGAAAAAAAAAACACAAAATATAGGGTGCCAAAGGAATTGGCATGTCGAAAATGAATATTAAACTTTTAAATGAAGGAATCAAAAAATCCAAGAAGTAATATTATTGATCATTGTGAATAAAGTGCTTCTAGGAAACCTAGTCTTAGTATTGACACAGCGGACACAGAGGTCGCAAATAATTTTCGAGACCTAGTCAGCAGAAACAATAAAAACCAATTGGATTAATTGTAAGTACATTATGTCGCTCTGCGAACTGATATTACCCGGTTGCAAGATGGTCAGCAGAATGTGAACCGATCGGACTTCTTCATCCTGTTCGCAGTTAATTAAACCAAGAATTGAGTTACCTATTATTAAATAACACCGTTTCAGTTCCGCGTTAAGAGATTTCTGCGGTTTTGAGGATATGTATCGTTGATGTTCAACGAAGTTTATGGAAATATAACAAATATTGTAACATATGGTAATAATAGCTTAAGATGCTACAAGGATCAAGAATGAGGTGGATCAAGGCTAACGCTAGGGTTCAGGGGTTCGAAATAGCGGGGTAGTACAATAATTTGAATGCTCAAATTTGTTTAGGACGGAAATTTTGCTTAGCTTTTTGTTTAGTTTCTGATTCATAGATCTTCCCAGTTTTTCGGGACTTAAGAGTTTTCCTATGTTTATACGCGAAGATCACCAGCAAACAGAGAGTGTAAAGAAACCTGCCAAGGTATTGTAAACTTGTTTACAAATATTAAAATAATTTTAAAAATTTAAATATATTGTTTAGTATAGTCGTTAAAGTGTCGTGAATTTTTGAAAAACAATGAAATATTATACTTTGTCAGTTTTGGAGAAAGGCGATGGAGGAAAGAGAGGGGTGTAATAAGTTTAGGCATGTTTTTGTGAACGTTTTGGAAAAAAATTGTTTTGGTATCGTATAACTTACTCTTTCTATTGGATCTTCAAACGACAAGCGAGATTACTGTTGAGATGTATGCAGATTATTATACTTTGGCATTAGGAAAAATTTGAAATTACTATCGAGATTTTAATATACAGAAAATTTCGATTTCAAAATTCAAGAATTCACATAGTTTTTGAGAAAACTGGCTGTGATAAATGAACGGACGCATGAGTTATCTTAGAAGGGTCAATTTTCCTTCTGTTTGTGATGGGGAGTCTCAATGTAATTATGATAGAAGTAACAAATAAAACGATGAGTATTGTTATTTTCATCACCAAACATTTTCGTTACTAGAACATTATCTGTGCTTAAATGGTTAACTAAGTTAAACTAAGTTATAGTTGCATTAGTACGCATCTTATCACATAAGGCTTTTAGTAGTTTATATAATGTTACGTGCCAATAGTGAAAACCTAATGCCGATTTTTTCTCAGAGATTATTAGAATTCTGGGCTGTGAAACATAGGGAGTCGAAATAAAGAGTACATAACTGAGTCCAGTAAATGTATTCAAAGAGAGGTAATTACGTCATTATTAAAATTCTGAACTGTGAAACATAGCGAGTCGAAACAAAGAGTACATATCCGAGTCTAGTAAAACGTATTCAAAGAGAGGTAATTACGTCATTATTAAAATTCTGGACTGTGAAACATAGCGAGTCGAAATAAAGAGTACATATCTGAGCCTAGTAAAACGTATTCAAAGAGAGATAATTACGTCATTATTAAAATTCTGGACTGTGAAACATAGCGAGTCGAAATAAAGAGTACATTCTGAGTCTAGTAAAATGTATTCAAAGAGAGGTAATTACGTCATTATTAAAATTCTGGACTGTGAAACATAGGGAGTCGAAATAAAGGGTACATAATTGAGTCTAGTAGAATGTATTCAAAGAGAGGTAATTACGTCATTATTAAAATTCTGGACTGTGAAACATAGGGGGTCGAAACAAAGAGTACATATCCTAGTCAAGTAAAACGTATTCAAAGAGAGATAATTACGTCATTATTAAAATTCTGGACTGTGAAACATAGCGAGTCGAAATAAAGAGTACATATCTGAGTCTAGTAAAACGTATTCAAAGAGAGATAATTACGTCATTATTAAAATTCTGGACTGTGAAACATAGCGAGTCGAAATAAAGAGTACATATCTGAGTCTAGTAAAATGTGTTCAAAGGGAGGTAATTACGTCATTATTAAAATTCTGGACTGTGAAACATAGCGAGTCGAAATAAAGAGTACATTCTGAGTCTAGTAAAATGTATTCAAAGAGAGGTAATTACGTCATTATTAAAATTCTGGACTGTGAAACATAGGGAGTCGAAATAAAGAGTACATAATTGAGTCTAGTAAAATGTATTCAAAGAGAGGTAATTACCTCATTATTAAAATTCTGGACTGTGAAACATAGGGGGTCGAAACAAAGAGTACATATCCGAGTCTAGTAAAACGTATTCAAAGAGAGATAATTACGTCATTATTAAAATTCTGGACTGTGAAACACAGCGAGTCGAAATAAAGAGTACATATCTGAGTCTAGTAAAATGTGTTCAAAGGGAGGTAATTACGTCATTATTAAAATTATGGACTGTGAAACATATGGAGTCGAAATAAAGAGTACATAACTGAGTCTAGTAAAATGTATTCAAAGAGAGGTAATTACGTCATTATTAAAATTCTGGATTGTGAAACATAGGGAGTCGAAATAAAGAGTACATATCCGAGTCTAGCAAAATGTATCGTCAAATCGAAATAATTTAAATATTATAAAATATTTTCTCTTTTTACAACACTCACCAATGGCAATAAAGCATCTAGTAAAGGCATTCTAGTAGAGCCTCTACCGTCTTTGTATGCTGTTTTCAGTTTCATCAAGAGCTCTTTAGATAGGTGGATGGTCTGCCGTACCATGGACACAAAAGGATGTTTCTGGAGATAACCGTAATTAGTAGCGATTGTGCATTTGAGAATGGGAATTTCATTGGAATTGGATTGGGAATGGCATTTGAGAATGGGAAAAATCTAGATATTGCCGGAATTGTATATTGGGGACAATTTTTAAAGAAAACTATAGGCAAACCTTTAAAATTCACTATGTATTTCCTATCAATTATTTAAAGATTTATATCAAATGGAATATTAATAAAATGGAAATTATTTATGAAGCAACATTATTGATTATTGTTACAAATGCTTCGAATTAAAAGTCATAAAATTTCGAATTACCTTTTTTTCATGTTTTAATTATTTAATAAGTTATACAATATTAAAATATTTTAAATCAAGAGAAAAGATTTTAATTGATGTACAAATACGAACGCAATTCGTATCATGTTTCTTCAAGTATCGCAGCGAAATTTGCATACAAATATGGTTATGATAGCTGCTTACTTTTAGGAAATTTTTAATGATAGAGATTCATTATTTTTTTCATCATTATCACAGCCGGAAGACGTCCACTGCTGAACATAGGCCTACCCTATAGATTCCCACAAAGATAGATCCTGTGCTGTTTGCATCAAATGGCTTTCCCGCAGCCTTTATTACTGAAATTAATTTTTAATTCTCCGCGACCCAGGCTAATGGTTGTGACCAAAATACATGATCTACTCTTTATCATTGAGCAGTTCTGTCACTTCTTCCAGCTCCATCACTAGACCCCAGTTATCGTCCGCGACTAAAGTACTCATGAAGCTGTGTAAGTGTTTCATTTCTTCATTTCCTAAAATAAAAATAGTCTAGTACCAGCAATCATAATATAGAAAAACGTACATCTTAACCTAAAAAAACAGACAATCGACTTGGGTGATAATGTTTCCTTATGTAGGAAAAATTTTTCGCTTTCCTGTGAATGGGTTTTCGTTGTCAGAAAATCCTCATGAGAAGCTTTTAGATTAGAAGAGAGTATTTAATCTCTAATTTAGATTTATTCGTGATTTGTGCATAGAAAATATCATGAGTACAAATTTAATGCGTTCAAAAACTATTTTAGTTTTTTTTTGGGAAATATGTATTGGTAATCCTGTTGTTCGGAAATTGTAGTTTTACAAGTTTTATTTTCTCTCAAAATTATGTCACCTATTGCTGTAAATTTGGAGCACATTTTTGAAGTCATTGTTGACTGTCCGAATACACTTAATATTTTTATCTATATTTGAACTAGATTATTTAAATATCTCAGGGATAGCCAAGAAGTTTGTTTCGTGTTAGCGGAATCTGTGATATGATAAAGTACTGTATAGTAAAAATGATATAATAAGTTATTTATAAATTCACATTATCTTTACTGTCATGGGAGATATAGACATGTTGATAAAAACACATAAAAACAATGACATTGTATTAAAAAAAACTTCTACTGAATTCAAATTAGCAAAGCAGCATAGTTGATATGGTTGAGGTGTCCCTTCATGATTCTGTGTCTGTGTGTCCTCTCCGCCTTTGCCAAAGCATCGGTATTGCAAGGTATTTTTATAGTAATCTTGAAATAATCCAATTCTTCGATCATAAAGTGATTTTACTTTACTTAACTCTACGTATGTTCCTCAGGCGCAAAGGTTCGTGGTCCTAAATAGATCACTTCGTATGTAACAATTGGAAGCCCAAAAAGGGTTTGGATACGTTATTCCGTTATCGAGTTCAGTGTCTAACTTCCTGTTCTATTTTATTGAATCAGTACGATGGTACCATTTTATTTTGTTGTCATTAGAATTACCTATAACTGCCAAGTTTTATGATGATATGTCAATTAGAAGTGCATTAAATTCCATCTATATTAGTCAGTTAGTTACAGGTCGACCTAATAAAAGTGTGTTAATAAATTTATTTTCTCTACTAAATTTTGCACAGACATGCATGCGTACTTATATATTCTTCTTATTTTTAACATGTGTTTAAAGTTAAAAAGTTGCTTCGGGTTACATTTGTAACACATTCCTCGTAATGAAATATTAGTGGAGTTGTTATTACAACTTCACACCGTAACATTTTATATCAAAATCTTTATACAGGTGTTATTAGTTTTTTTTGTGAACTATATTATAAATTAGCACAATTTTCTTCTAATTCATTACGTATTCACAATTAATTCATTATTTATTTCTGTCAGCTTCGGCGATTTTTGCCAATTTATAAAAATATCAAGTCTCAAACACTTGTTTTTTTAATAATGTGGAAGAAATTTATTTGTATTATTTATAAATAAAAGAAAATAGTTATAAGGTCGTGTTGCAAAAACCAGATAAATTTTAATGAAAATGTGCAATTTTGTGCCTTAGCCAAAGTCAATAATAATAATAGAATAATCGAGGTTATTATTTAACTGTGCTACAACTTACATAATTATCGGATTACTACTTATAATTAATGAATTGACAGCGATCTCTGGTGCTTTTCTAAGCAATGATGAAATGAAATGAAATGTGTAATTTCATAATTCTCTACCAGGTTACTCTACTTATTTTATTTTTAATAAATGTTCATAATTTATTTTGACATTTATATAAATATATAAATTACTACAATATCATCACTATCTATTAGATTTTAGGACACCTTTCTGACTGCATCTCAGAGTAAAATCTTTGAAGACATTAACATTTGATATAGCACAACTTTTCCGGAAAAGACGGTAAAGTTGCGTCATATTACATATTTCTGAAACTTTAAACTTTCTTTCCCCAGAGGATGCTCTTGAATCGAAGCCAAGTCAACGCCTCTCTCTCTTTTTCTGTCTTAGTTACATACACACCGACACATAGGTATATAAGCGCCACATTCAATTCTACACAAACTCCAAAAATCCCTTGCAGAAGCAGTATTTACGAAATTTATTTATTTTCGAAAATAATATTTTACTGTAAAAGTTCCAATTAAGTAATCTTTTTTTATTGTTCCAAGCTTTTCAGCGCGTTTTTATTCAGCGGTTATTTGAAGTCGTTTCAATTTCTTTTTTTAACATTTTTGTTTGTTCCATTTTTAGTACTTACAATATTTTAAATTACTCAGGACATTTGAACTCACGAATAAGTCAATAATACTGAATTTATTGCACACATGTATGCATAACCATAAAAATACAAATATACACACGTACATTTCAATAAAATATTCATCTTTTGGCTTCATCATAGATAGTGCATCACGCTTTTATATGCACCTATACGTACATATTTATCAATCTACCTATTTATTATCCTAATTGCTTCGTACCTTCGCATATACCTGTACAATTACCTATTTACCCACTAAAATCCTAATAGATAAGGCTTTTTATATAACTGTACATAGTTACTTACCTACGTATCTATCTACCTATTTATCTATTAATATCTTAGTCACTTCATACCTTTTATGTACTTAGTTATATAGAATTTAGCTTATTACTTTCTCTTTTATGCCAAAATAAATTACAAAAAGGACAAACTCAGTGAATCTACTCCTCGCCATTGTAGAGTTCCTCATCCCACTTTCCAGTTCCGTCGCAAATTTTGGCCACTACTTGTGACCAAAGGACACGGTGAATATACTCATTACCATTGAACTTCCTGACACCGCCTTCCAACTTCGTCACCGCCTGACATCGCCTTCCAACTTACGTCAGACCTGATCATCATTTATGACCAAAGACTCCTCAAGAGAACTTAAACAAGTCTAGACTCAATGGATGTATCTTTCGCCATTAAAGAGTTTATGCCATCAACTTCCAGCTCCATCATGAAATGCTAGCCATTACTTGCAACTGAAAGGCATGATCTACTGTTCCCAATGAGAAGTTCTGTTCCTACTTTCTATCTCAATTATAAGACTTCAACCACCATCTGTGATTAAAGTACTTATAAATCGTGTCAAATGAATTCAACATTCATATAAAATTATTAACAAAAATCTTATATTCTTATTAGTTGAGGAGTTTCTTAGGATACACAGACACAGAATCGACACGGCATCAACAAAATACACTTCAACTTAATCAACTTTTCTGCTCTGCTAATTTGAATTTCGTAGTCGACTATCAAGACTTTATATTTTCTTGGGACGAATTTGAAACAATTTCCTGTCAAATAAAAAAAAATCATGAACGTCGGTCAACGCATCTCCGAGTCACGTTTGTACATATACGCATTAAACAAATACTTAGGCTTTTTATGGAAATCGGTTAAAATATTTATTAAATATACAATATAAATATCGTCTATCTATATAAATATTGTCTATCGAGTTCCGTCCATGTATTACAAATTTTTCTTTCGAACTACACTATCGCAAGACGTATTAAAATTTGCGTAATTTTACGTGTCACTTTTTGAAGTTTTGTAAATTTGACCTTTTTTAGACCTAAACCGTATGCCTAAAATAGATTAAAAATCAAGTTTAAATATAGCTTATTAATGAAATTAATGAAACAAAGCACAAGAAAACAAAATAAACAAAGTAGACAAAAACTTAAAATTTTAACTTATTTTTGTGTCCAAAATTTGGTATTTCTGCAAGGGATTCCAATCCCAAAAAAAAAAAAAAAAAAAAAAACTGGTTCAAATAAAGCCATTTCTAGAAGTATGTGTGAAGAAAGTTTGTGTGTGTGAAGAAAGTCCGAAAGGAATTTATAAGCTTTTATCTTTTGTCATGATTTGAAGGTCCTCATTAGAAATATGTCGAAGAACCGGCGGTGCTGTAACCTGACATTCGTGCTACATAATCATTTTGGTGTAATCTCTAGCAGAGAAGTTTTGGTGGTTTAAATATCCCGCGTTTAGTGCTGGTTTCATCTTCTCTAGCTTTTATTATTCTTCGTAATTCCAGGTCCTAAATGTGGACTCTATCATCAAACAACATATTGACAAGTAGGTTTTCCGGGTGCGCAAAAAATAGAAACCAAGTCGACGTCAGCTAAAACCCCAGAAGTAACAGCAGCAGCAAATCGCGTCGATAAACCGTATCTATCACAGACCTTGGCAACTGTTGGCAAAGGCAATGTATTCTGGTTCGCCGTTAAAGTCGATGGTGTTTCTGATGAGGGGCGTGTTTATTGGGGATGCCTCTGTTATCAGATACGATTCTGGGAAAGATTCGCACATTGAATCTTCATCGCAATTTGCTGAGACAGAATCGGTTTCTTGAGTAGAATATGACTTTTTTGCTAACTTTTTGACTCTTCAATTTGTCTCTTCTGTTGTTTCCGGCTACTGTTGTCTTTACTGTTGTAGAAACGGCTAGATTAATTCTAGCTGTTTATTTCTTATCAACACTGCTTATAACCATTTTTCTATCATTTAATTGATCGAACAAAAAACTTATCTCATTGATGGGAACTTTCCCAGGTTTTAAACAAGAACAAGATTCAAATGAATGCATTTACAAGCGATAATATCGAAAAAGTTCTCAGATATCTCTAAAACACTTCACTTTGTTTTCAAAACTATAATTTTGCGTGCTTTTGTGGTATCTTTTGAAATTGAGGTACTTTTTGAAATAGGATTTCAGTAATTGAAAAACTCATCCCTTAGTTACGATTGAAATCGAAGCTTTGGTCTAAATATTGTTGATCTCTTTAGAAACAATTGCATATATATGTATATATATATATATATATGTATATATATATATATATATATATACATATATTTAAATATATATATATATATACATATATTTATATATATATATATATATATATATATATATATATATATATATATATATCGGAATTAAACATCCGAATATAATGATCACTATGCCATATACATATATATGTGTGTATCAAACTAAAATTACTTCAGATATTTTAATTACAAATAATTACAATTTTATGTCTGAGGTTTTTCTTTAATATCTACAGTAATAACAATCATTAAGATGACTTAAGTATTTCTTAATTAAATAACAAATTAACACATAATTAATTGACAGCTACATCTGTTGTAATTAAGAAGAACAATCATAAATGTATAGGTGTGTAATAGGATGTTCCGACAATTTTTTTTTGGTTTTCCTTAACGCAAGATCTCTTAAAATTTCCGTAATTAATCAGAGATTACCAACATAATTTTAAAAATAAATCTTTACGATTCTACCAATCTTCAAAACTTTGAATAATTATCATTTTTATGATGATATTTTGCTATATTTAATTTCGTCTCCTGAACTAAATATAAAAACAATTTACTTACTGTTCTATTTAGATGTATACATAAGCGACGTTTCGATTTGTATGCAACAATACGTTACCGGCGACTTTGAATTTGTTAGCTTTCCCTCAAGTTTCAACTTATTTCGAAGATTTTCTTGACTTGACTCGCGAGTGTTTTCTTCGTAGCCAAAGTAACTTTTATGCTATAAAAGTACAGTTACGATTGTTACAGTATTAAAAGCAGATTTTGTGATTTTTGAATAATGAGTTTGAGACGTACTGAAACTTCTTGTACTATATTAGGACCATACAAAGAACTTGACGGTCAGCAGCTGTCAATTATAACAGACGTCATTAATTATTTTTATTTGTCAAGATCGACCTGAAATTTAAGTATAATGTAAAAGATTCAGACATATATATATATATATATATATATATATATATATATATATATATATATATATATATATATATATATATATATCTCTAGCATTAAGTCGATTTAGGAAACTATCGGCATTAATCATATGACAATTTTAAAACTTCTGGAATTGAGTCCATTTATATGTATGTTAATTTTAAATAGCTTTATGTTATTTATACATACATTTTGATATAGTTTAATAAGCTCATAGTACTTGAATATTTGTCAAATGATTGAAATTTTCTTTGCTGTCTGTCCATTTTGATATTAACCGTTTTCGTGCCATGGTTTTTTACTCATATATACTTATAAATGCCAATGAAATCTTTTTTTCGAAACAAGTTCAATGACGTCAAAAACGTCATTTACCCTTGTTTCGAAAAAAAACTATCACTTCCAAAAATTATCCAATTTTAATAATTTTGTTCGGTGTTTTCTTAATAAAAACTTGTACAAGGATAATAAAATACGAAGAAAATCATGGAAATATATATTGTCAACAAAAATTACAGTGAAAACTGAAATCAAGGTCACATCGTATTTTCGCAGTCCGGTACATCCTCTGTATCAGCAAAATAATTGTTATCATCACTATTATCATTATCACTCGAAATTTGCATTACGCCAAATTGTGAGCGCACCACAATGTCATTCTCACTATCACTTTCTTCACAACTTGAAAAATGATCATTTTCACTTGAATTATTTTCATATTCCGACATTATGGGTTAAAAAATGTCTTCCTGGATCCTTTTTATATTGTAATTACTTATAATATTATAATTTGAACTTAATGTAACACGTAGAAAGTTAAAAATTCCTAAAACTCCCCTATTGCACGCTAAACAGCAACTGATTACGCGAGCGCCATCGCGCTCGTGGCAAATTTAGTTAGTACGCGCACAAGCGCAATGACGCTCATCGGCACTCAAACTGTTAATATTTTAGTCTCTAACGAACTTTATATTATGCCTAATCGTTCCAACGTTAAAAGATAAACGTTAGGCTTTATGGAGAATTTTAAATAAAGTTACATTCAAAACGTTTTAGTTTCTGTTCAATAAATTGCAGATATTTTATAAAAGTGGTAAATATGAAATACTTTTTCCGACTTAAATAATGGATATCCATCAATATCGGCCCTGATAATTTCAATATCACGTAACAAGTTAAAGTAATAATACTTCTAAGCTGTCATGGCCGCTAACCATTTACGAATGGCAGAGGGAGAGAGACATATTATTTCGCAACCCCCCTTATTGTCTATGTTCACGAAATGCGCATCAATTTATTGTCTCTGCTCACGTAACGCCATTACGAAGCGACATTTCATGCGAACCGCGAATTCGAAGCGAAGTTTACAATTTTGTCGCAATCATCAGCGGGGAGTTTATGATCGTTCATCGCATGAAAACGTGACAGCTGCAGTACGAGCGGGTGTATTTAGAACCTTGGGCGCTAAATTACATTGATGATTCATCAGAGACAATGACGTCTCACGAACAATATTTCCGAGTTATATTACGTAGCGTAATTTGGGACAATTTTTATATTAAATTTTGAGACAATATTAATATTTGTTTTACACTTAATACTTGACATTTGATTGTCATTACGAGTAAATATGTCTGCCAGCCAATTAATGATGACATAGTGAAGCAAGATTTTAAATGTATCTCATAATTTTAGATGCCTCTACTATCAGCCATTTAATGGCTTTTCAGTATAGTATTTATATCATGCAAATTAATTTTATGCAAAACATTATATGGAATTGATTTTTATAAAACGTGCATCAAAATAATTTACGAAAAGAAAGCTATTATCCATATATTAATTTAATGATAAGTTTAAATGGGTGTAGAATGTCCATTTTAATTACGATGGAAAAAAGCTGACAAGCTTGAGTTTAGCTCGCATTACAAGGGTTCCATACACGTTTAGGCATTTATAAATATTTAATGGTACATTATATTCTATATACAAAATTTTAATTTTTTGGAATGAAAATATATTGTCTATTATACTTTTTACAGCCACATATTAAAAAAAATTATGTGATGTAACTACAAATTAACGACTTTTAGTGCTATGAGACCTTGCTTCTTGCTAAATTTAATGATTCTAGGTCAACAAGTAACCTATTGGTTTTGATTCATTTGCGAGTATCAATATATGTGGCATAAATGGCCGTATTTTTATATCTTGATTTTTTTATCCAAGGGATCGTAGATCTAAGTATGTGATATAAATTTCAACTTGAAACCTCTACGCGTTCCTGAAAAAAAGACAAACCGACAGACGGACAACGAAGTGATCATATAATCTTTTTTCCTTTTGAGGTACGGAAACCTAAAAAGAAAATATGTTTATCTAAATCCAAATAACATAATATTTTAAAGCAAAAATTTAGTTACGATTGAAGTCATGGAAGTGATGGAAAAAAACCTCGTTATAAAACGTTATACAGTTTCTAAACAAATCTGAATTAAAATTTGATGTGATTTAATACTTAACGTTGCATCGTGCCCCTGAACAAGAAAAGTCATTATAAAACATTGCTTAAATTACAAAAGAGATATGAGCATAGAGTTAGAAAGATAAATAGAAAATCGAATATACAACTGTGCAGTTAAAGTGTTAAGAAAAAGTGCATGACAGGGTTAACATATTTATGCAAGTGTTAAACTGACAAAATTACAAAACGAATAGTGTAGTATTTGAAAAGTGATTGATCAAAAGTATAGCCTTTTTTGGTAAATATTTGCCTGTTCTGATAACATACCGTAATAGTTTCAATTTCTGGTCTATGTAAATTATCTCTTTTCAGTCTCTGGTTATTTAGAGAAAATTTTGTTGAAAATCACGGTCTATATAAAATATATCTTTTCAATCTGGTTATTCAGACACAATTTTGTGACAAATCACGGTCTATGTAAAATATTTCTTTTAACTCTCTGGTTATTCAGAGACAATTTTGTAAAAAATCACGGTCTATATAAATTATATCTTTTCACTCTGGTTATTCAGACACAATTTTGTGAAAAATCACGGTCTATATAAAATATATCTTTTAATTCTCTGGTTATTCAGAGGAAATTTTGTGAAAAATCACGATTTATATAAATTATATCTATTTACTCTGGTTATTTAGACACAATTTTGTGAAAAAATCACGGTCTTTATAAATTATACCTATTAACTCTCCTGTTATTCAGAGAAAATTTTGTGAAAAATCACAATGGTTTGCCATCACTTAACAGCTTTACGCAAAAATTTGGAAATTTCGGTTAAAATGTTTAAACGTGAAGAGTTAAGTATATCACTGTGAAAAGGTCGTGATGGGCAATATAAAAACAAAAACTCATCCTATCCACATCGCCCACATTTCATAAATTTTTAACACAATGGAAAGTTTGCTGGAAATTTATAAACGGAAAAACATTACGTTATGTGAAAAAACAGAGCCGGTTCGCGACTTCACCCACGTGAAAGTGAGACTTTGGCGTGGAAATACTTTTACAAAGTTAGACAGGGAGTATTTAACTTTTGTGTACGTGTGTTTTTTCACGGTTGAATTTCGACAATCGGTGAAAAATACCTGTTCGATCATTTGCTTACTGAATTTTTTTGATTTCCTAGTTTTGGTTTAAAATATTAAAAATGAGAAAAACACGTGTAATTTAATAATGCATATTAAATTATTGTTAAATCCTTAAACCTATTCGTTGTTTATAATAACGTTGCGTAATAACTTATTGTGAAATCATTTAACATTGAAAAAAAAACAAAGGTCTGGCAAGACAGTGTTATGGTACGGCTTTTATTAGACTCAACTTACTAATATAATATGAAATCGTCCTCATATCTTCTTCCACAAATAACATTATCCTAATTGACATAATTGCTAGCACAAAATAACTAACAGCTCTTCAGTAAAATGTAATGTTTGTCACTGATGGGTAACATTAAGGAACTAATCGAAGGGAAGTTAAATTCCTCATTAATGCCACGTAAAGGTCACCCTGGCGTGGTCCGATTAAAGTGTGTTGGCATTTTCTGTCAGTTATGATATTCAAAATGATATGTTGACAGTATGATGGGTATATCACTTTCGATTGGTTGGAATTTGCGTGTTTAAATAAAGAAAGGAGTTGCTGAAGGGTTGATGAATCGGTGAAGATGATATGTAACACTTTGTTACGGTTTGCTGAAATATATGTCACGGAATCGGTACGGAATTGTCTCTCAGTATGATTATTCGAGTATTGCGAATCGCTAACATCCTTTGAAGACGTATCCAGCGAGATTTAAAATTGTTTATGTATCCAGCGAGATTTAAAAAATTGTATGTATCCAGGGAGATTTAAAATTGTTTACGTATCCAGCGAGATTTAAAAATTATTTTGAAGCTTTTCGGCTTTAATTTAAAGAAACATGTAAATTAGGTTGCATAGTCTTTTTGAGTTTCCAACCTTAATAGGAAAAACGGAACCCTTATAAGATCATTCATTTGTCCGCCCATTGTCACAGCTTTTTTCTCAAAAACCGCTTACTATAGAAACTTGAACTTTAACATAGTAATAAAGTACATTAACCCGCATGTGTCTCAATATTTAGCACTCAAAAAGGTTTGTATGTAATTTTTAGGCGTGAGTGGGGGCGCATATTAGTTACTCGAAAAAAATGTTTTTGGGGTATCGTTTGAAAGGGCTATTTATGTTTCATATTTTTCATATTTCTACGTCTTTGAAAATTTGCTGAAAAATAGACGAAAACATATGTTCACGCCACCTTATTTTCGAATCTACTCAACCTAAAATTAGGAAAAATTATGGGTCTTTAGAAACTTACGCAAAGATTGTAGAAATTATATTTCTAAGTGTCATAATTTTCTAAATGTACACTACGTTTTTTATGCTTACAAAAATATAGTAGGCGATATATTTACATTATGAAAATTAAATATATGTAAATAGTTTAAGAGATATACTATGAGCTACCATTAAATGTTTATAGTGCCTGAATGTCTACAGAAACCTCGTAGTGCAACTTCCACCCTTGGTTAATAGGTTATGTTGAAAACAGCTGAAGCAAACTCATGAGTGTTATAAAATATCAGTAATTCGGTAACAATTGGCAGGCAAAAAATTTCCTTTCTTTGCATTCACATCCGGAAATATTTTTCCGATTATGATTAAAAGTAATAGATACTATTTCTGAATCAATATGTATAATATGCAGTCAGTCTGGTTCCAATCTAATTGGTTTTTATTTAGTTTTAGCAGGACATAAGTTTATTTTTTTCTGTGATGTAACTCATGGGCGGAATGGATTTACGAGCTCGAAACCTTACAGGTTCGTTCGTATTGTTGAGGACTGTCGTACAAAAAGGATCTGCAGTCAATCAGTTGTTTCTTTCAGATTTTATAAGCCATTGAAAGCGTACATATGAACGTACATGGATAAATAGGTATATATGTACAGTATGTTCATAGGTTCTGATATAATTCACATTTATCTACTAACATTTCCCTTGCTTCCTCCTTTATTTTCATTGATTCACTCCTATTTAGCTAATGATTTCATAATTTTGATGAAAGTACAAAATATTTTTTCATCAGTTATGTATTCCTCTAATCTGAAAGAGAAAAAAAGCTGTTTTGTCTTTAAAATACAATTAACGTTTTAATTAAAATGAAAATATATTTCTGAATCAACACTATTTTGTAGTAAAGTTCAGGATCTTGCTCACTTGACGTAGTAAAAGGTATTTAAAAACGTAATAGGTTGTTAATATCAAATCCACAATCCGTTATGCACGTTGTTTTATGCGACACGTAATATACAGAATAAAATCCTTAAATAAAAAACAAAAGAAAAATAAAGTCAAACTAGGAAATATGTAAATCAATAATTATTTCCATTTTGTATGTAATATTCCAAAAAGTATAAATATGAAAAAATACTTAATTTTTTAAATAAATTATTTAAAAAAATTGCTTAGCGAATATACAAAGAAAACTAATTTCATCAATGGATTAAAAGGAAGATGGGAATTAAAAATAATTAATTTATTATTATATTTGTTCATGCAAATAATCAACATGTTAATTGTTTATATAATTATTTTTACATTAATTAAAAAGGAACAATACTTTTGTGAAAAGCAAAATATGAAATAAACAAAAGTATATAAAAGATTAGAGTGTTTCGAAAATTAGTAAATTAATTTTGGCTCGGTACTCAGAACCAAGAGAGCAAGGGATGCTGCATGTCTAAATTAAAAAAAATAAGTTATAATAAGAAAGCAGGATGTTTAACCAGCAGGATGTTCGAATGAAAATTAACCAAGAAAAAACCGTTATTCTCTTTCATCGACTAAATTTAAAAATGTAACAATATTGTATTATCACATAGGCCCTATTAGCAAAATATATCTCCAAAACATTAATTATTTCTTACACAAATAAGTACATATACGAGACACTTAACTAGCTGTCGAAATTAGTGACCTCCCGAGCACGATTAGTGTCAACAAAATGAAATATTACGACCAATGAAAAACTTTTCTGTGGCGAAAATAAGTGAAGCGGAAAAATGAGGCTTTAATCGTATAATCGGAGCGAGGTTGTGGAAATACTAGCAGGCTTTACGGCGAGTCTATAAGCCGTACAAGTTCTCAATGAACGTGAATAATATCGACTGGAGTATCGCCTTGACCCGCGCGGTCAAGGCCTCTCCTGCGTATCCGAATTGCCTGAAAATAACGTAGGCGAACCGTACATGCGCTGTTACGTTGCGCAAATATATGGCGCTGGGAATTGGGATATTGAACTGTTTCATATTATATTAACAAGCATTAATTTTGGACAAGGCAATGAGGAAAATTGACATTGGTTTTTAACGTTAATAGTATATACAAATTGGTCTCGTAATTTTACTTCAGTCAGTCGGAATAAGATGTACTTAATATTAGGTTGGCAACTTATAAATTCGCTACTTTTTTCAACCGATTTATGGAATTTTATAGAAGCTTCTAGAATATTTTTTGTAGGGTATATAAAGAGTGCGTTATTCGAACTTTTGTTCAGTTTGCAATTGAGTAATCGGCGTGTAAAGAATAAATTAAAAATTGAAATATTTCTAAGTGAACTTAGAGGACTATTTCTTCATGAATATCGTTTAGAGCAAAAATCCAGCTAATCTAATCATCTAATATCTAATCATCCAATATCATTAAAGACGATGGTCATATCAAAATTGAACTTCACCGGTTTTCCAGTCAAAGACCCAAAGATTTCTAGAAGGACGGAACTTTAGCTCTGCCTAGACGTTGGGGGCAAGTGTTAGATAGCGACAGTACTTATATAATTAACGATTGATTTTATTGATTATATATAAAAAGTTGAAAATTTTGTGTACAGAGATGACGGGTTTATAAGTTGCCAACCTAATAAAAAAGAAAAGCTTAATATAATGACCAAAAAGAAATTACTGTACGAGTAAATATACGAAAGCGTGTTGAAATTAGTCTAATTTAAATTTTATTTATCATTATTAGTTTCATTTGCTTTATTTTTAGAATATTTTTTTATAAACGCTATTTAAATGTGAGGTAGATAAGAGTATCTCGTAGTTAATATAACATAAATGCATAAACTTATCGTAATAATTTTATAATGCATAACCTTGAGTTACAGATTTCGGTAAAGAAGAAATCATTTTTTGAAGGTTTTGTATAAAAAGCGCTGATTGTACAGTTGTAATATTGAAATGGATGGATGGTGATGGGCAATAGCGAGGAAAGTATACAGAGTTGAAATATGCTAGGTGAGTATTTGAGATCAACTATGAAATTATTTTTAATAAATGCTGTTTAAATGTGAGGTGGAGGAGTGTCTCGTAGTTAATATAATATAAATGCATAAACTTATCGTGATAATTTTATAATGCACAATCTTGAGTTACAGATTTATGTAAAGAGGAAAGTATTTTTTGAATGTTTTGTATAAAAAACATTGATTGTACAGTTGTAATATTGAAATGGATGGGTGGTGATGGCCAATAGCGAGGAAAGTATAAAGAGTTGAAATTTGCTAGGTGAGTATTTGAGATCAATTATGAAATTATTTTTTTATAAATGTTATTTAAATGTGAGGTTAGGAAAAATGCATAAACTTATCGTAATAATTTTATGATGCACAATCTTGAGTTACGATTTCTGTAAAGAGAAAAGCATTTTTTTGAAGGTTTTACTTTAAAATCATCGAAGTAAAAGTAAGCGATTATAGAAAATTAAATGCAGGTCGGACCCTTTTCTGTCCAGGCAAAGTCGAGATAGGCAGCTAATTGTGTCGCATTTTTATTAGAATCCAACGTTACGATACATATTAATGTTATATTTTCATTCTTTTTTCAATGAATATACAGAAGGCTGTGTTATTTGTGGAAAGTGTACATGGTATTTGTTAGATATTTTGTTTATACATTGATTTTTATCTATACGTTTTAGTTTCCTTAGCACAGTTTCTTAGTTTCACTTAATATTACACTCATAAATTTAGATAAAAATATCTTTTTGGGCGTTATGTTTTTGCATTTTCTTTGCAATTTCCTTGAGAATTCACTTTCTCACAATGAAGATACATTTGAATGACGCCTAAAATTGTTTAATGCTGCCAAAACGTGGGCCTTTAACTACATTAGAATTCATCAATGCCTTTCATCAATCTTATCATCATCTTTAGTTAATAGCACATAAATAGTAGCACATTAATATTATGCTATCTTCGCTTTTCAGAAACTATATTTTTTAAAGAGTATGGTTTCTTAATTTCAATTAATATTACACTTATCAATTTAGGGAAAAAAGTTTTTTAAGCTGATTTTTTTTGCATTTTCTTTCTGATTTTCTCGAAAATTTACTATATCTTAGTATATCTTACAGTTGAATGACGCTTAAAATTGTTTACTGTTGCCTAAAGGTGGACATTTTACTGTATTAGAATTCTCCAATGCTTTTCATCAATGTTACCATTATCTTCAGTTAATGGTACATAAATAGCAATTTATTACAATTATTGCTATTTATGTACCAAATAGTAATTTATACATAAATAGCAATTTATTACAATTATTGCTATTTATGTACCAAATAGCAATTTATACATAAATAGCAATTTATAGCAATTTATTCAGTACAATGTTTGTTTCTACTTCTTTTAATACGATGCTATCTTCGCTTTTTCCGGAACTATGGTTCTCATTTAAGGACATCCCACGTTACTACGATGTACTATATCATATCACGTACATTAGCTGCTGTTCTGTGCTGATTACAAAATCTTTAGAGTCTTCGTGTTTTATAAACATGTTTGAGGGCTTTTATAATGCCTGATTCGTGGCCTGAAATTTTTCGAATGAACAAGTCAGTTATCAATAAAGATTATTTTCTGTTTACAAGATTGTGATATAGAAGTGGTCATATAAAGTTTTAAACTGCTCACTGAAGTACAACATATGATGGTATAACGTATGAGTTTGCTCATGTGTTATATCATCATAATACGTTGTAAGAAATGGTAGTTTATTTCAAAAACAACGTAGATTTTTGGCACAAGAATATTTAAGGAGCCTAACTTTTCCGATCCATAGAAATTAATAGAAATAATAGAAAGTAGTAACGGACAAGTCAGTTATCAATGAAGAGTATTTTCTGTTTACATTTGATATGGAATTGGTCACATAAAGTTTTAAACTGCTCAATGAAGTGGAAACTAGTCATAAAATATAAGATCATTTCTTAGAACATATGATGACGTAACATATAAGTTTGTTTATATGTTATATCATCATAATATGTTGTAAGAAATGGTCTTTTATTTTAAAAGCAACGTAGATTTTTGGTATAAGAATATTTAAGGAGCCTAACTTTTCCGATTCATAGAAATTAATAGAAATTATAGAAAGTAGTAACGGACAAGTCAGTTATCAATGAAGAGTATTTTCTGTTTACATTTGATATGGAATTGGTCACATAAAGTTTTAAACTGCTCAATGAAGTGGAAACTAGTCATACAATATAAAATCACTTCTTAGAACATATGATGACGTAACATATAAGTTTGTTTATATGTTATATCATCATAATATGTTGTAAGAAATGGTCTTTTATTTTAAAAGCAACGTAGATTTTTGGTATAAGAATATTTAAGGAGCCTAACTTTTCCGATTCATAGAAATTAATAGAAATTATAGAAAGTAGTAACGGACAAGTCAGTTATCAATGAAGAGTATTTTCTGTTTACATTTGATATGGAATTGGTCACATAAAGTTTTAAACTGCTCAATGAAGTGGAAACTAGTCATACAATATAAAATCACTTCTTAGAACATATGATGACGTAACATATAAGTTTGTTTATATGTTATATCATCATAATATGTTGTAAGAAATGGTCTTTTATTTTAAAAGCAACGTAGATTTTTGGTATAAGAATATTTAAGGAGCCTAACTTTTCCGATTCATAGAAATTAATAGAAATTATAGAAAGTAGTAACGGACAAGTCAGTTATCAATGAAGAGTATTTTCTGTTTACATTTGATATGGAATTGGTCACATAAAGTTTTAAACTGCTCAATGAAGTGGAAACTAGTCATACAATATAAAATCACTTCTTAGAACATATGATGACGTAACATATAAGTTTGTTTATATGTTATATCATCATAATATGTTGTAAGAAATGGTCTTTTATTTTAAAAGCAACGTAGATTTTTGGTATAAGAATATTTAAGGAGCCTAACTTTTCCGATTCATAGAAATTAATAGAAATTATAGAAAGTAGTAACGGACAAGTCAGTTATCAATGAAGAGTATTTTCTGTTTACATTTGATATGGAATTGGTCACATAAAGTTTTAAACTGCTCAATGAAGTGGAAACTAGTCATACAATATAAAATCACTTCTTAGAACATATGATGACGTAACATATAAGTTTGTTTATATGTTATATCATCATAATATGTTGTAAGAAATGGTCTTTTATTTTAAAAGCAACGTAGATTTTTGGTATAAGAATATTTAAGGAGCCTAACTTTTCCGATTCATAGAAATTAATAGAAATTATAGAAAGTAGTAACGGACAAGTCAGTTATCAATGAAGAGTATTTTCTGTTTACATTTGATATGGAATTGGTCACATAAAGTTTTAAACTGCTCAATGAAGTGGAAACTAGTCATAAAATATAAGATCATTTCTTAGAACATATCATGACATAACATATGAGTTTATTTATATGTTATATCATCATAATATGTTGTAAGAAATGGTCTTTTATTTCAGAAGCAACGTAGATTTTTGGCATAAGAATATTTAAGGAGCCTAAGTTTTCCGATCCATAGAAATTAATAGAAATTATAGAGTAGTAACGAGCAAGTTAGTTATCAATGAAGAGTATTTTCTGTTTACATTTGATATTGAATTGGTCACATAAAGTTTTAAACTGCTTAATGAAGTGGAAACTAGTCATAAAATATAAGATCATTTCTTAAAACATATGATGACGTAACATATGAGTTTGTTTATATGTTATATCATCATAATATGTTGGAAGAAATGGACTTTTATTTCAGAAGCAACGTAGATTTTTGGCATAAGAATATTTAAGGAGCCTAAGTTTTTCGATCCATAGAAATTAATAGAAATTATAGAGAGTAGTAACGAGCAAGTTAGTTATCAATGAAGAGTATTTTCTGTTTACATTTGATATAGAATTGGTCACATAAAATTTTAAAATGCTTAATGAAATGGAAACTAGCCATAAAATATAAGATCATTTGTTAGAACATATGATGATATAACATATGAGTTTGCTCATATGTTATATCATCATAATATGTTGTAAGAAATCGTCTTATATTTCAGAGGCGACGTAGATTTTAGGCATAAGAATATTTTATGGAACCTAATTTTTCAATCCATCGAAATTGACAGAAATTATAGAGAGTAGTGCAGTAAACGTATAATTTTTATCGAGTTTGGCGGCTTCGCTATTATCATCATTCATCAGTTATCGAGCATTTTAACTTATCATGAACATACATTCCGCAAACTCGATAAAATCGTGCCTTTCCGTATCAAGGTAGTATTACATACGACGATAAATCGTTATCGTTTTCCAGCTGATAATTTTCGTTTGTACTGTAATCACGTTAAGGTAGCCGAAACGCTTATCTGATCTGCAAAAGGTCTAAGTTGTCTACCGTCAAAAATGATTTTAAGCAAATCAATTGCTATATTGAATATATTTGGCGTTAATTTTGTAGAAATTCATTATTCACAATTAAAAATTAAAATAGTATCTTTGCTAATATCCCACCTGAAGATATTGTGATACAACGAAACCTAGGTCGTGGTAAAGAAATTAAAGAAAGTAGAAATAATACTACATCACGTAGTTTCATTTAATTGTAAATCATTTGCGTTAATGTTACGAGCGTTAGGTCACGGTTGCACACAACTTTTTTTCAATATGAGGTTGAAATTTCCTGTGTCAAATGGATGAGTGTTCTTCAGGATTAAATTAAGTTATTTATATTTTTCAATTCTTTCAGCCACTTGCCGACAAAGGTCGTATGTAGTTATTAGTCAATTTAAAATTTTCTTTAAAAGTTATAACCACTTGCGACGCTCAATATTTTAGAAATTATTTTTTAATGTTTTCAATAAAAACGTTTATAATCTATGTCCATATATTATTATTATTATATATATATATATATATATATATATATATATATATATTATGACGGCAATTATTATTTAATTAATTAAATTAAATATGCTTTTGGTTAAAGACCTAACAATGCCTACCATTGTTAATTAATTAAACAATGGTAGGACTTTAACTTATAGCTTATTCAATCAGTTTAAAGTATCTAACTGAATGCGACGGCAATATGAGGATCGAGATGAGAAAGATATAGTTATTTAATACATATGCAGAATTTAGCGGTGACATGATGATAAGTGTAAATTTTGGTCAGTGACCAAATTTTAAGATACGATCGAGAATCGATAACTAATTATAAACTGAAAAAAAGTCCCGCGTTTTATGAAAGTGTGATTGTACAGAAAAATAAAAAAAAAAAATTTATAATTTACTGTATGTACATTTGTCTTTATAAATATGATAGAACTATTTATTAATTTCATACGGGGAAAAACAAATTCAAGACATGACATTATAACAATATAAGAGGTTTATACTAGACAGACTTGTATCCTAACATTTCCACATCCAGACACTAATCTTCCTAAAGTTTTGATACAAATACAGATTGATTATAAATCATAGTTATAATAATTACATACAAAATATTAATGATAATTTAACAATAGCAGTAGATAGATTAAAAATTTACATCAAAATAATTAAATTATATGAAATAGCAGCAATTGTTGAATAATATAAATAATAATTTACATATTAATTATAAAAAGACAATAAGGAATACAAAATTTAAATTAAAAAATTAAAACAGAATTAATAATTATAATTCCAATAACGATGTACAAAATAAAACAAATATTTTAAGAGAAAAATATAAAAATAAGCATGATAAGAATAGGGAGACACAAATTATAATCAACTAAATAATAACTATCAAGGATATTACGGATATTCATAGTTAACATTAATTTATTTTTTATTAACGGATTGATCGTTAAACAATATTCTAGAAATGAGCAGCTTGTGCTAGGATGGCGAACTAGCAAAAATATCGATGGAATGGAACAGCTTGTCGCAATCATCACAAAGTCTGCATAGTGGCGCGCAGATACTGGCTTTAGTCTTTTTTTTCGTTTAGCTGTCTGAACAATCGCATCGATCGTGAAAGATGTTATGCGATACTGTTGCTCCCATTCCAACGCCTGTTGTGTAGTGTGTTGTACTTAAACAGCAAAATTGCCTTAGCACAGTCGGTTTTTGGCACATTAAAACGGTATAGTGATGTGCATATATACCGATTTTGTACTCGCTCAATCATATTACTTTGTACTCGCTTAATCATATTACTAAAGGTAGCATAGTAAGGATTACAGCATACTCAAGTTGAGATCGAACAAGAGCTGTGTGAAGTATACGATACATTGTATTAGCATACTCAAGTTGAGATCGAACAAGAGCTGTGTGAAGTATACGATACGTTCTTATCTATGAAGGGTTTGGCAGTCCTCAATATGAAATTCAGCAATGCAACACCAGCAGGGTAATTTAAAATAAAAAATAACCCCAAGATCACATATATCATGAACAGACTCCAATGAAATAGCACCAATATTTTAGAGAAAGTAAACGATTTGCACTTACCGTAAGTAAGAAAGACGAATGATGGCGATCCTTACGAAGTAATGAGTCAGCTACTGTGAGCCTGCCACTACAGTTCCATAGTGTGGGATCAAAAATTCCGTGGGATCAAAAACTGGTGCAGTTGCATGAATGATAAAAGTATTGGTTATGGGATCAGGACTGATACTGGTAATGCTGTGGGGACAATTTTCAACAAATTTGTAATCCAAGCATGGAATATTGTAGTCACCTAATATGATTATATGCTTGTTTAGATTTTTCGGCATATATATTTTGAAGGTTAGATAAATGATTTATATAAATTAAACTTTGCGGAAATTTTGGTGGTATGTAAGTGGCGCATATGGTGAAGCGCAAACTTCCCATTCTCATACAAATAAAGATTTCTTCTACATCCTTATTTTCCCATTGAATGCAGCACCTCACAACAAATCTCCTCATGACGGCGACAATGATTCCTCCACCGTAGGATTTACTACTACTGAGAACATTTCGATCACGTCAAAACACGGTGTATCGATCATCAATGAATTCAGCGTCGTGTATACTTGAGTGAAGCCAAGTTGCAACTAGTATAATTATGTCATAATCATAGACTTGTATAATCATGCGTAGTTCGCTAGTTTTTGTCTTGATTCTGATAATATATTGACAGATTAAATAACTTGTTCATGTTGCATTAGATAAATATTTCAATTTTAAAGAATAAACTTATGGTTTCCTGTTAAAAGAACTTAAACAATACAACAAATTAGAGTGCAGTCCAAATATATACAGCTGGCTAACTTATATATTATATTTGTAATTGAAAACACGAGAAAAAAAGTAAATGAATGATAGTGACATATCATGAAAATAAGCGACATGAGGAGAATCCAGGAGTGAAACCAACAAGTGTTTAGTAATAACGTGGTATATAAATATATGTGTTAATTTTACTACATCATTATATTTCGAAATATTTTTACTATTGAACATTATTAGATAGTGAGTTAGTGTAACAATGAAATATAAAATTTTACACATAGTATTAAAGCAATGAACAAACGTAATAATAAATTTATTGGTATTATGCCTGATGTTATGGTAATAAGTATAAAATACGAATTTTGTCACCAGAGTGCTTTCTTACGTACATTTTGCCGTTGCGGATCCACACATATCATAGCCTTTTTGTTTTTTTACGGCCAGTATTTTTGCATAAAGTAAGTTCTTATTTATTATGCCTGATATTATGGTAATAAGTATAAAATAAACAGATAGCCACATTTTCAGAATATCACTTTCCAATTTGATAATACGAATTTTGTCACCAGAGTGCTTTCTTACGTACATTTTGCCATTGCGGATCCACATATAGTCATAGCCTTTTTGTTTTTTTACGGCCAGTATTTTTGCATAAAGTAATTTCTTATTTATCATGCCTGATATTATAGTAATAAGTATAAAATAAACAGATTGTCACATTTTCAGAATATCACTTTCCAATTTGATAATACGAATTTTGTCACGAGAGTGCTGTCTTACGTACATTTTGTCATTGCGGATCCACACATACTCATAGCTTTTTTGTTTTTTTACGGCCAGTATTTTTGCATAAAGTAATTTCTTATTTAGCTTGAGATGTTCATTCATCTATATCTTTGGCGTGGGAGTCGAGAGCTGGATGGATTATGTAGTGCGGGCGCTCCGCCTCTACCGTATTGTCACGCAGACGCCGCGTAGTCAACTGCACCGCGATGTTGCGCGGACGGTTCGATTTGCCGGCGGCAACGCGATGTGCACTACGTATTTGCTCTGGTGGTATTGGCACATTAATAGCTGTTGCGAGATTCGCCACTATATTGAGAACATTTTCATTGTTAACTTCCGGAACTCCTGTATTTTAATATTGCACTGCTCAATTTTTCCAAATTTTAATTTCAATGTTGGCAGTTCTCTTTGTAGGACGTTGTTTGAAGCTTTTAGATTTTCTACAGATTTATTTTGACTTATCGCTTTTATACGGTCTTGCTCAGCAGTGTGCAGTTCTAATGATTTCTGAAAGTAGTCTCTAATTATGCTTAGCTCTGCTGTGATTGAGGAAACAATTTATTCTATGTCTATGTAGCTCATATATTGCTCAAAATTTATGGGAAATTTCTATTTCTGACCCAACGGATGATGAGAGTAAAGTTTTTCTCGAAATTTGCATGTCGGGCATTTTCATTCCCCTTTATCAATTGGTAGATTTTTTTTGAACTATTTTTCATTCATCCCATTGCAGGTATAATGACATTTTAAGGTATACTTGGCAAATTTTAGAGCCTCAGAATCGTGGCAGTATTTGGAGCAATTCGTGATTGATTTCTCGAGCAATTCGTGATTAATTTAAACAATTAAAAAAAAATTAATTAAATCAGAGTCGTTTTTATAACTTTAAAATATAAGTTTGTTAATTTTTAAAAAAAAATTCGGATTATTGCGGTTTTTTTATCAAAAACGTGATAGTGTTGATATCATGGTTCGTCAAAGTTTAGGCCTTGTCGAGAGATGGCGCCGATGAGTAGTCAAGTTAAATCTTATCTGATAAGTAAAATAGTACGATTGGCGTTTATTAGTACATAATATACGGTTGTTAGTTTAATATTTAACTATTTATATTTCCGAAATATTGCTCAATTAAAATGTAAACACGAACTGAACCGTGAATATTGCAATTGTGTCATTCTTCCTTCGGTGTTAAATTCTTCTGAACTATTTGACTTGAATTTAAATTAGTAATTTCTATATATATTGTACTTTATTTCTAATAAATTATTAAAGTTTAATGGACTTGTCAGTGATCGTTGCGTCGGCACGACTTAGCATCTGTTTCTTCAATTTAGTGGATGACAATTTGGTGACAGCTATGGGTCGTACACGGTTTCCAATTATTTAACTAATGTGAATTTCCATTTACACTTTTATTATTTCACTGAAACACCGAAAACGAAAAGGATTAAAAGTTTGTAATAAATAGTTGAATTAAATATGTATATTTATCGAGAGAATGCGCATACATAATATCGATCGGTACGTAGGTGGGTAGGCGAGAGCTATAGGAGTATTAGTAATAAATAATTAAGTTATAATATTTAAGTATTTTATTCTGATATCTTGGGTTTATCATTTAAACATCATTTTTAGAATCGATCGGTACGTAGGTGGGTAGGCGAGAGCTATAGGAGTATCAGTAATAAATAATTAAGTTATAATATTTAAGTATTTTATTCTGTCTTGGGTTTATCATTTAAACATCATTTTTAGAATCGATCGGTACGTAGGTGGGTAGGCGAGAGCTATAGGAGTATCAGTAATAAATAATTATATAATATTTAAGTATTTTATTCTGATATCTTGGGTTTATCATTTCAACATCATTTTTAGAATACCGAAGACAAGTAGCGAAAGACGGAATTATTATAACTTGTTGTTTTGTACGTTCGCATGTCCTAGCATCTTAACTCTTTCAGCATCTAATTTAAGTTCGATCGTAATAAAATATTGCATGTGTAATATGTAGATAAATTACGCCAATACCATAAAATTACAAATAGTGTCTCCTTAGAAAGAGATGAGTCTCCAAAATGTCTAATAGTCCTCTAATATTTTGATTCTGTAAGTGAAAAATTTGAAAAAAAAATCACGACTAAATGACGCATAGCGGCATTTAGAAATAGTTTTGTTTAAATTAATTTAAGAAATTAAAAAGATAAAAGCAGTCGAGTTTTCTCACATCCCAGTGAAATGTGTACTAGGCTGATGACCCTTACTTATTGAAAAATATTATTTTGGGGATACGAAACCCATTTGGTATTAATTTTAACTATACTTGATACATGTATTATTTGAGAAACGTTATCAGGTTTTACAAAAAAATTACAAGATATATCTTGCATCTTAAAGAGAAATGTATTACTTACTACTTACAATACCGTTTCAAATCGCTTTTTAAAACTAAGAGTCAGAAATTAGTAAAAAATACATATATATGTATATATATATATATATATATATATATATATATTATATATATATATATATATATATATATATATATATATATAATTAAATTTTGGACTTTTGTAATGTATACATTTCTTTTAACTTTAAATAAGTATTTCACTTGTTTGTGGGTAACAAGGTTGGAAGGCTCGGTAGATTGGATCGTGAAATCTTATATTATGGATTTTATCTTTTCGTTTTGTGATCTTTAATTCTAATAACAAAGAAACGATTGCCTGAAACAAGATTAAATAAGTTAAACATTCGTTCTAATAAGGATAGAGTTACAATCAAATCCAAGTATATTCCTTAATGTTTTCGACAATTATCATTTGCAATTATTTAAACTAGTGGTCACCCTGTGATTGAAATGCGACCGCAATTCATTTAATTTTTAAGTTTCAACGTTATTGGTTTACGTGAAACTTAAAATTTAAAAATTATTTATCGACTATCTCTACTCTGTGCTATTATTTGACCACAGGGTATTGTGTTTTTGACATTGACAATTAATATTTTGTTGTTCAACGTAAACAATGAATCTTTCAATACGTTCGTCATTTATAATTTAATGTATTTGTAACATATATTATATATAAATTTTAGCTTTCTGCGCTCCTTCTCTATATAAAGTTTAACTAAGCCAAATCTCACACTCCTCCGTGGGCGCAATATGCTTAAAAAGGGGCACAAAGTTTTCTCTTCACATATTGATATATAGACAGTAATATTGTGAAAATGTGTCTGGAGGTTTCTGCTCTGGATGATAAATTAAATGTGCATATATGGTAGTAATAAATAAACAAATATGTATATAACGATGGAGTGAATAGTTTTGGTGTGTCCGATATTTGGGTCTAATTTTGCCCTTAGCTCGATACAAATGACAGCAAATAAAGACGTTCTCACCTCATAATGACTGTTCCATTCACACGATGGCGACTGCGTACCCGATACACACAATACACGAGCCACTTAAGTATGCCAACTTCCACGTGCCACTCTTCCTTTATCATTGCAAATGGCACTCGTAATAATAACATTCCGCAGATACTCATAGATCGCGATAAGAATCTAAACACATAAAGGCAAACTTCGTTCCACAAGAGATGCTAGACCAGGGATGGGCAAACATATTTTCAGTGGGCTAAATATTTATTTTTAAATATATTACGCGTCACTTGAAAAAAAGTTGCTTTTAAGAATAGCTACGTTCAATTCAAGATTTCGCCTCTGTTTTGATTGAGCTTACTCTGAATATATTTGTATGTGAAACTTGTTTCGGCAAACTATTCAGTCTCTTGAAGCTATAGCTAGATAATATCTTAGTTGTTTTTTTGGGCCTCTAAACTACAAGAAGTTAAAAATGGAAAGTAGTACAGTCAGTAGTGTTAAAGCATATTGAAACAAGAGAAACACTTGGGAAAATTTGAAGAGGAAACATCGAGTAATCAAATTTTTCTAAGCAGCGCATCTCCCCATATATCTCTCTAGTTCCAAAACTACTGTGCCTTAAGTTAGGAAAATTTTTGGGTTACTGGAAGTTTACCTCCAGTAATATATTTATTGCTGGAAAATAATATTAATATTCGTAAATAGTTTATTAGAAATACTAGCTAAGTACATTCACATATTCAAACTTTTATTCCCAATTGTGTATGAAACCTTCGTAATACGGGTTCTATGCATACGTTATAGGTTTTTGATGTGAAACATCTGATGGAGCGTTTGGATGGGAGTTAAAATGTTTTGATGACACGACGCGCTTTCCTGTTCGGGCAGCTTCGTGTATTGTCGGTTTTTTCCGTCTTCATTCGGCCACCTTCGCGTCTTGTCGGCTCTTTCCGATTTAATTTCTTATTTACGCTTACAACTTTACTCATTTATATAGGTGAACTGCTTTAAACCGTCTTAAAGCGTTATATAAAAATAAAATTAATAATTAAACTTAAACATATATACTTTAATAATTATCATTATTTACTTAGTAGTGATTTTTTCGTTTTCACTTCGTTCAAATAAAAATATTTCAATATAAAAATGTTTCACATCTGTTAGGCGTCCCGTGACGGATCCATTTTTATATCAACGATTGTCAAATATTTCTTGGAAGCAAGATTGGTATAAGCGGAATTGAGTCTATTGAAGTTTCAGTACGAGTTTTCTCAATTTTCTGCCAGTTTTTTATCTGATTTTTAAACAATTAAGTTTTTATATGGTGTTTTAAAGAAGTTTAAAAGTTTATTGAATATCATAAATGTCTGATATTTACCTATGTAGTTTTATAAATAATTTTGGGATTACCTAAAGTTTTAATAAAAAAACCTGTCAAGCACGAGTGAAATTCATACTATGAGGGTTCCGTACGCTATTAGGCATTTATAAACATTTAATGGAACGTCCTCTAAAACTATTTACAAAATTTTAATTTTCTAGGACGAAAATATATTGCCTATTAAATATCTTCCCCAAGCGCATATTTAAATTTTTTTTTATTTGATATAACTACAAACTGATGTTTTCGGATTTTTTCCTTTTTTCCTTGGCCTACGAAATCTTGATGTTGACTCTAGATCAATGGGAATTACCCCAAATAGGTTTTGATTTACTTGCAAATGTCAAAATATGCGGCATAATGCGGTATTGTTTGATTGTTTGACTTAGAAGCTTGATTTCTTTACAGCTCCAAGGACCATAAACCTATCATACCTAAATAATTAAGATTAATTTTTGAATTTGATACCCCCACGCGTTCTTGAGAATTGACAGATGGACAACAAAGTGATCCAGTAAGGGTTCCTCTTTTCTTTTTGAAGTATATAACCCTAAAAACTACGATACTATAAATATATATATATATATATATATATATATATATATATATATATATATAATACACAAGGATTTTAGTACCTCTTTTAATTGGATTTTTTGTTCCAAAAATTTTTTTAATCCAAAAGGATGGAAAAAACTAAAAATCCCATATATAGATAGAAAATCTGATTCCATCACATGACAATAAACATTTTAAAATTGAATTCAACAAAGTGGTGTTTCTTTTAGTAATTGATCGATGATCTAAAGTTTTTTTCTAAAGTTTGAACTATTTGTTTGTAAATGGTATCAAAAATCAAAATGAAATTTGTCGCCCTAGGTACTTTCTTTTCATGTGGCAATAAAAGATAAAAGTAGTGCAAATTTCATAATTTTCATTTAAGTTACACTTTATATGCAGTGTTCGAGTTTTTCAGTTTTCTGAACCGTACTTTCTAGGACAGGTTGGGTTAACGATTTTTGAACATTTTTTTGTAGAGTGTTTAACAATAATTACAGGAAAAAATTATATTCTTTTCAATCACAAGCTTTTATGTGATGGCCCCAAGAAAGCATTTAAATTTTTTTAACTTCCGATTTTATCCCTCTTAATTAATCCCTTAACTTCCGGTTTTATAGTAAGAGATAGTTCAACAGATGTTAATTTAATAAACCTCTGATATTAAATTTCAAATGTTTTTACTTCATGTGTGTAATTTGAACACCACTTTCTACGGTCATGTCAAATGGTCTTCGAAAAAAATGGTTGTTGACAGACGAACCAAAGGACGGATACCAAAGTAATTCGATAAGTGTTCCATTTCCCAATTTTTGTACTGAAATACGTCCTTGGATGTACATTAAGAATACTTACTCGGATGGATATTAATTGTAATTGGATTGTATTTGGGAATATATAAGTCATACATCACTATAAAAGTTAGTAATAGTTTTAAGCTGCTTATAGGTACTATGGTTAATGAAGTGAAGAGCTTTCAAGTACTGGAAAAATTATCATAAGTATTTATCTGTGAATATTATATAAATAATACCTGCTATTTAAAATGAGGTAAAGAGCTTTCAAATACTTGTCGTGTGTTTCAAATACTAAATTAAATTGTACCTATAAATATTGTATAAATAATATCTATTATTTAGAATAAAGAAGAGAGCTTTCAGGTGCTGATGGTAAATATCTTAATCGTTTCATTAATTTCTGGTATCGTCATATATAAACAAATAAAAGAACAAACTTATTTTTTTTAATTATGGCGAAGATTGCATGGTTTTGGAACTTTTTATGCTATCGCTTGTCTTTTGGTTTCCATACCTTAAAAGCAAAAACAATATAACCTTATAAGCACACTCACGTGACCGTCTGTCATAGCCGTTTTTCTCAGACACCACGTGACATAGATACTTGAAATTGGGCACAGTAATAAAGCATATTAACTCACGTACACCTCAAGAACTAACACTCAAAAATAGTCATTAGGAAATTTTAGGGGCAAATTAAATATTCGATTTATTTTTTTTCTTCCACCTATAATGTGGACTATCTTTTGAAAGTGTTAATTATAGGGCATGAAAAATAATTTTATAATAAATATTATTAAAAAAAAATATACTGAAAATCATATAAAAAATATGTCTTCCCATTTTACCTACTTAAAGGTTGTAGAAAATCCACTGTTTTAGTGCCATGGTTTTTTACTCATATATAATTAAAAATGCCAAAGAAATCTTTCTCTTGTCTCGAAAAAAAAACTGTATCTCTTCCAAATATTAGGCAATTTTAATAATTTTTTCAGTGTTTTCTTAATAAAAACTTGTACAAGGATAATAGAATACAAAGAAAATTGTGAAAATATATATTGTGAACAAAAATTATAACAAAAACTGAAACCATGGTCACATCGTATTTTCCCAGTCCAGTACATCCTCCGTATTAGCAAAATAATTGTTATCGTCACTGTTATCACTGTCACTCAAAATTTGCATTACGCCAAATTGTGAGCGCACCACAATGTCACTCCCACTATCATTTTCTTCACAACTTGAAAAACGATCATTTTCGCTCGAATTATTTTCGTATTCCGACATTACGGGTTAAACATTTTCTTTTCCTGGATCCTTTTTATATTGTAATTACTAATAATATTACAATTTGAACTTTGTGTAACACGTAGGAAGATAAAAAATTAGCGATGCGTCCGAGCGACCTCCCCTACCGCGCGCTAAACAGCAATTTATTTTGCGAGCGCCATCGCGCTCGTGACATATTTAGTTATTACGCGCACGAGCGCGATGGCACTCGTCGGCACTCAAACTGTTAAGAATTATAAAACTCTTATTAAATTAGGAAGTCTATATTAGTGATGAGTTATGATAAATAAAGTAATTTCATTTCAAACGTGGTATAGAACCGTCGATACGTGGCCAGACTTGCATCGTTTTTATGACAAATCATTTACTTTATGTTAATGAATAATTATTGAGTTAGTCTTTGAGGGAAATGAGATAATACCGAAACATTAATAGCCTGGACGAAATAAGAGTCTTTACTCATAATATTATGCTGTCGTGTTTCTGAATGTCAAATAAAATATATTACTTTCGGCCCGCGGACGAGCATGTACGCGTCCCTGGCCTAAGCGCTGGGAGTACGATAATAATATGAAGGCACGACGTTTGAGGCGGGTTTTATTTGAATATTATTTTTACGAACCATTATTTGAGTTGTTTCGCCGCTGCGGCATTATTCTCGGCGGATATTGGAGAGAATAAAGTGGCAATATTAACACTAAAGACGATTCAAATTTTGCTTTCTGGCAAGGCAACGGTATTGATAATAAAACGAAATTTTTATTATATTTCAGAATTAAATGGGGGCATTTAACAGTATTAATACACAAATGGACACAAAAGAAAACTATTTTCAGTGAATGTTATTATATTAATACACAAAGACAGAAAATAATACTGTCTTGAGTGGAAATTATTCGTGTATATACAAATAGAAAGAAAATAAAACTTTGTTTAGTAAAACGATAAAGTTTAAGGAAATTATAAATGTGGCCAGTATTTTTTCTAACGATTTCTAAACGCAATTAAACGCAATTACATGAAAATTCTACGTGATGTAGTATTATTTCTACTTTCTTTAAGTTCTTTACCACGACCTAGGTTGCGTTGTATTACAACTTCGGTTGGGCAATTAGCAAAGATTGTCCATGTGAAGATGTTGTAATACAACGAAACCTATGTCGTGATAAAGAATTGAAATAAAGTAGAAATAATACTACATCACGTAGTTTAATTTAATGGTGAATAATAAATTTTCACAAAAATTACCGCCAAATATATTCACGATTTCCAAATAATTAAACATAAAGAGCTTTGTATTTGAACTGTCTTTAACAACTTTTTTTTCTTTAGATATTTGATACTTAAGAAACCTTTAATCGCCCATCCACCATCTTTAATTTCTATAGTTTTAGTGTAGATTTGAATTAACATGTCCAATAGAAGTGAAAATCAAGTATCTGTAGTAATATATATGTAAGAAAATAATAAAAGTCAATACGAAGTAAATAGTAAGTCAGATGATAAAGTTATGGGTAATTTGAGCGTTAATTTTTTAAGGTTATTGCTTTTTTATATCAGATGGGCTAATAACTAAAGAACGTTTAAAATATATATATATATATATATATATATATACATATATATATATATATATATATATATATTCATATATATACACATATATATATGGCGATTTTCAAAACCCTTTGTAGTTTGATATTAAAGAATCAATGTCGAGAAAATACGGACGAGCGTTTAAGTCCATGCGCGTCTCTGCTTGCTTTGTAAATTACAATCTGGTCATTCTACAGTAGAGAACCAGACCTAGCGTATGTAAGAGAGTAGCTTTCAATTCTGTCTCTGAAGCTGCTGCAAAACTATAGTTCCATCGATTTCAAAATGACTATTATATATTAATGGATCAATCCAAGTATCACCGACAGGTTGATTTCGATATCGACCAATTAAAGTCACTAATTCAAGATGATGCTAGTCTTTCAAGGCACGTTTGGCTTCTCAACTTGAATGCTATCACAGTATAGCAGACAAAAATTGACACGAGTTAGGCAGTCTACAAATGTTGCGTTTAGATGCCCTATAACTTGAGTCAAGATCGACTTACGCCCATATGCACCACATATGGTCAGAACTCTCAGTCGGATTTACTGACAGTTAAAAAAAATGTTGTATGGATACTTTAGGAATTGGACCGTGCAATGGGGTATGGTCGGTAAAGTAGACTCTTGTTTTGACTCGACTGACAGTCAATGAGAAACAGAAATAATGAAACCATCGTTGATTCGACGGAATTATTTACAAATTTTAACTTTAATTTATCCCGCAATAAAAGTCATCTAGTAATTTTGGACATTTTAATTATTGAGTTTAAGATGTAAGCGTTATTGAGTTAAAAGTGTTATACAAATAATTGTTCTATTCAGAGGCGTTTTTAGCTTTCTTTTTCTCGTTCTCTCTTCTACTTCCGTTCCACAGTTAGATACTCTATAGCTATGATTTCTTAAGAGAGCAGTACCGCCATCTAGCGACCGTAACATGATGGTGAATGACGTCATAAAAGAAAACGTTGACTGCCAACGTCGCGTCAAATAGCGGTGCCGCCATTTGCGTGATGGTAATAAATAATTCTCAACGTTTTTATAGGTGAAGGCGTGACCATTTTGATAAGAGTGAATGATGGAGCAGATAAGAAAGGAGGAGAAAAAATGAGGAAATATTAAATGATTTGCAAGGAACCTCTCTGAACAATACCGTTTATTTTCCAAATAAACAACACTCTGTCGTAGTTAAAATCTGTCGTAGTCAACTACTGTCGTAGTTAAAATCTGTCGTAGTCAACTACTGTCGTAGTTAAAATCTGTCGTAGTGAACTATTGTCGTAGTTAAAATCTGTCGTAGTCAACTACTGTCGTAGTTAAAATCTGTCGTAGTCAACTATTGTCGTAGTTAAAATCTGTCGTAGTCAACTACTGTCGTAGTCAACTACTGTCGTAGTTAAAATCTGTCGTAGTCAACTACTGTCGTAGTTAAAATCTGTCGTAGTCAACTATTGTCGTAGTTAAAATCTGTCGTAGTTAAAATCTGTCGTAGTCAACTACTGTCGTAGTTAAAATCGCCATTTTCGTCCTTTTTTCATAAATTGAGGATAATTATTCAGGACTTTAAATTATCAACAAATTATATTAGGATTCATAACGTTTAAATAAATTTTAAATACCTATATGTTTTGCTGTACTAAATTACAAATGGTACCAAAAATTAACATTGATAAGAAAATAGATAATGACGTTAATATGAAATACAATTTTGTAATAATTTATACGATGAACAAAATAATATGTTTTCTCATATTGCAACAGAATACATAGAAAAAGAAAAAAAAACTTATAGCAACAGCTTTGCATTCATTTTAGTCAACTCTTTGGAAGACAGCTTTTTTAACAAGAACGCTGATTGCATACGAAGTGCGATTTTCTCAATTACGACATTGTTCCTATTTTAATTTATTCACCTTACGAATTAACTAAAATTTAGTTATTACGTTCCTATTTTAATTTACTCAACTTAGGAATTGAGTAAAAATTGTTATTTATAAAAAAACCTGTTAAGAGAACTTACGCTACAACGTTTTCGTGCACACTTAAGCACTTATGAACAGTTAAGGTTAAATAGTATTCTACTAAAATATTTACAAATACTGATGTTACTTTTAACCAGATAAATATATAACCTTGTATATTTTTCACAGGTATAAATATGTCGTGGATTTTCCAAAAAATATGAGATTTAGTATATTCGGTAAATTTCAAATAATTTCGAAGAATTTAATATTATTTCTGTTTTTTAATTTTGACTTGATCAGTTTCGGAGCTGGGGAGGGAGAATATTTTTTGGACATTTTCATCTGAAACTATTTTATGTAACATTATAAGAATTAGTATTACAACTCGCGATTAGGTTTTATACCCCACACGACCAATAAAAAATCGTATACAACTCAGCACACGTGAGAGAAGTGAAACTTCTTTGGCTTTTCTTCTTTTAGAGAGAGAGAGAGAGAGAGAGATTTTGTTTACCACCATACGTATATTATGGTGTAAATAGAATTATTACGTTCCAAACGTAGTTAGGAGAAAAATCACGGAATATTTAAAGATTCGAGTACTAAGGATTTATCCAGTACTATATATAGTCAGGTCGGTATTGTATAAACATTTAGACAGATTAAATACTAATGACATGGTATTGGTACGTAAAAATTTCTATGCTTTCTTAGCTTGGCGAAACAAGCTATTCTACATCATACTTTTTAAAAGACGCTACATATACTCATGTCGATAAACTTCCAGTATTCTTTTCCACATCAGCTCTTGTTCTTAATTTATTATGTTCCGCACAAAGATGTTGGAAGACGCGCGAGGCCCACTCTCTACTAGATATGCCATATTTGTTCAAACATCGTGTCACGGAATTGTGCAAATGCGCACTTCAAGCGAGAAAGTGTGAGTGTACATGCACTGAATTTTTACGCACACGACCATGTGTCAGGTCATTATGTGAGTAGGTTAAAATTGACTGTACCGTTTATATTGCTTAGTGGGCGTGCTACCAAATGACACGCAGGGTTTCGTATATATGGCATATCTAGTGAGAACAGGTTGCGCATGTCTTCCAATATTTTTGGTTCCGCATTATTAGTTATTTTTAATACCTACGTGGGAGTTAGATAGTCTGACTGCTTCGCTTCTCAAGTTCACAATAAGTAGGCGTTAGCTACTTATTGTGAACTTCCTCTTCCTCGATCTCTTTTTAGCTTGTCGTTTACCATTATGATCCAAGTGATTTAAATATATTTTGAATTGAATAGACTCCTTTTCTATCAGAAAAATAATTTAAGGGGAATATTTTTAACAAAAAAATTGTGAGCCGTCATGGGATGCCTGGCAGATATGAAACATTAAATTTTTTTTAAATTTTTATATTGAATATATTTGGCGTTAATTTTGTAGAAATTCGTTATTCCCAATTATTGCTAATAGTGGGAATAATACCACATAACGTGATATAATTTAATTGTGTTTATGTGTTAATTTTTTTTATTTGAACGCATTGAAAACGAAAAAAACAAACATTCAGATAGTTGTTAATGATAAAGCATTAATTTAATTTTAATTATTATATTTTTATAAAATAATTTATCACAGAATTATTTCTTAACAATCTATTGAAAGTATATTTTTAATTTCATAGTACTGTTAGCCGCCAAGACACGAAGCTGGCCGAATGGCACGTTGCGACGTGCCATCAGAATGTTTTAACTGCTATCCAAACGCACCATTAGATGTTTCACATCAAATTTGAACCAACTTCGAATAAGAAGAGAAAAAATGTAAAATATTGAAAACATGAGTACTTACTTGGAACTTTCGTGGTACATATAGTTTCCGAATAAAAATAAATTGGAAACATAGTGCTACTGCCAGAGATTTTTGGAATCGATCTCTTTCTTTTTCAAGTACGTGCACTAGATGCGCATGTACTTGATAAAGAAAGATACAAATATGAATACACAAAGGTGAGTGCTACATTTCACTTGAGCCCTTTGAAATAAACAATAATACTTCCAAATAAAAAAAGATCATTTAAATCGGTTAGCAAATGCCGGAAATGAGAAGTAAGGTACGTAAAAAAAACGAGGGTGCTTTAGACCAAACGACTGAAGTAAAACTTCAAATTCACAAAATATGAACTTTAAAATGAATTTACAATTTTATTCACTTTAAACGTAGAATATTTAATGTATTGAACAAAATAATAATTTATAAAATTGTTCAAGAACGAAATGAAATTACAAAATAATAAAAAAATCACCGTTCACATAACGCAAACAAACTCGCATATATATATATATATATATATATATATGTATATATATATATATATATATATATATATATATATATATATATATATATATATATATATATATATATATATATATATATATATATATATATATATACATCATGCACAGGCTATGAGAGGAAGAAAGAAAGAAAATGTGTACTCGCACGTCTCTATCTTGTCCCTACAGTAATATACGAAACGTAACTCTCTCTCTTTCCGTCTTCACTAACTTATATGTCCCTCTCAACTTCCGTTCGCCTCGCCGGATCACACTTTTCGTAACACTCTCGTCACGCATTCACCAGCTTACTCCCCAAGTCAAGCGTGCGTAAAGAAGTTTTACTTCAAAAATTATTTCTAGCCTTTGTATGTACCTGTATATAGTTACCTACCTATTTACTTTATTAATTTCTTGCTTACGTTAAGATAAATCATAAATAAGTTCAAGCTCGGTGACTTTACCCTTTATGATTGAAGAGTTTCTGTTACCACTTTCATGTTCCTCCATTGTATCCTGATCTTGTAAAAGTGCAAATTTATGTCGTTCTTAGTTCTGTCAAAACTTAAGAGATTTTATTATTAGACCCGTACCGTCTAAACAAAATCTCGGCACCTGTGCTCCATTGTTGAGGAATTCTATGGTATACCTTCAATTTCCATTGTCAAATTCTGTCCAAATTTTCATGAGTATACTGGAGATTTACCCTTTTAAATAAAAAAAAAATAATAAAAAGAATCATTCAAATTGGTTAATATCAAAATACGGAAGATATTAGATAACATGAACAAAAAGAAAATATATTCTAATTGAAAATCATATTTTTTTCGAAGTCGGGTAAACGGTAGTTATCATAGTAAACAGAATAGTTTGATTTTCACTTTCTGCCTAGATTTTTAACTACTTTTATTTGTTATGACTTCTTACGCAGCATTTCGTATACAATGAAGTTTAGGTAAAAAAATTACCTGAATTCGGTAATATTTCAATAATATTGTCGCATCAAAACGGATTCTTTCGTCAGTTTGGAAAATATTTTAAGAATACAGATATGAATCAATGTTCCAATAATAAAGTAACATCTATCCAATTTGAGCTCGAAGTTGAAGTATTATATTTTGTATGAGTTTGAATATTCAGTATGGCATTTTGATGAGAATGTATGCATAATATAGCAAACAAATTGATTACAAATACAGCAAAGCAATTTGATTAGTAAATACAAATACAGCAAAACAATTTGATTAGCACATACAAATACAGCAATGCAATTTAATTAGCAAATATAAATACAGCAAAGCAATTTGATTAGAAAATACAGCAAAGCGATTTGATTAGCAAAACCTACGATTAAATATTGCAAAATTTTAAAATTATTAAAGCGACTTCAAATTTTCTTTGACGTGCTTAACAAGCTCGAGTCGGATAGATCAAAGAATTATTGATGTACTAATAATAATTTAATTTCTGTTCTGTTGATCCATAATATTTTATAACTGTTTACCATTACTAATTATTAGTGGCTGTCGTTTTGATGTTTGAGATGATTAATGTTTACATTGTGTTAAATATAGATTTCGGCTTGCGTCTTTAGGTAAGGTCGTTTCATTTTGAAACATAAATATTTAAAAAATAGTTAATAATATAGGTTTGATGCTTATGGGTAATAAGTTTTCTTGAAAGTAGAAAATGAGGTGTAGTAAAATTCCGTAATAAATTAAGAATATATCAATAAGGAAGGATTTTCGGAGGAATGATATTTTTTTCATAATACTTCAGCAAGAATTTCATTTAAGTAAAACGAGTAGATTCATTGACTTGAGTTTGCTATTTTACTACAATTTATATATTGTGTTAACACTTTCGTTTACTTAAATTTATGATAAAACGTTGTTTGGTATATTTGGAAAATTATAGTTTTATCGAAACCTACTTAATAAATACGGAGATAGGTATAATTAACGTCATCTGAATACCGGATGTTGTAATGATCTAATTAGAGTCTCCTTTGTCATATTAGTGGCAGGATAACAGGAAGAATATATATATATATATATATATATAAAGGAAGTGAAATAAATAAAACACTGATATTTGAATAGTATATTCTACTAAGTGAAACCGTATCGCCATTTTCGTATTTTTGACATAGTAGATATTTTAAAATTTTTTTTCATTATTTAGGACATATCGTAAAAAGTACTAATTTTTTATTATAATTTTGCATAAAAGTAAGTAATTGCATTGTAGCAGCATGTTTAGTTTATGATTATGGGATGCATTGTGGTTTCTGTGTCGCATTTTTGTTACACTCAGTCAATGTAAGTAGAGTATCTTTAGTATCAACAGTTCAAAAGTAATATTAAAAATAAAAACATTTCATGATTCGGACTCACGGTAATGCTTCCTTGCACAAAAGATTGATGATATAAATAGATCTAATCTTATCAATACGATAAATAAAATTAAAGTAACTGTCTTTGATTTCTAAATATACAAGTTTTAAACACCTTTTCCATTTGCATATTGGATTCCTAAAATGAATCAAATGTTAAGAAAAAGACCTATACTGTGTATCTAATGTAAATCAAATATGTTCATATACAGTGGAACCTAAAAATCTTCCTATATCGAATTGTCGAATCTAAAAGTCTTCCTATAAGGAATCTTACGATATCTACAGTTCAATTATGTTTCTTAAAGCGCCATCTATGATGCAGTAGCTAAATACATTCTAAAAGGTGTCATCTATGGCATAGTAGCATAACGCTTAATTATCAAAAGCTTTATCGATGAAATTCCACAGTGCGCACACTATGACGCAATAGAAAAACTCTTCATGAATTATATCACTTAATTCTTTATTTTGATTTTTTTAAATAATTTATCTAAATAATACCGATAGTCCATGCGAACGAAGTCATGATTCTAGTTTATTATAAATTAGCTTTTATATGCTATTTTAGGCGTTGCCTACGTACTCGTTTTTTTCATTTTCGGGGTATCGTTTTGTAACGGGGTTATTTCCTTGAATAATTACGATTATATCTCAAAAGTACTAATACCCTTGATCTTGATAAATATCAATATCAAGGATAAAAGTACTTTATCAATTGATACCTCTGCTCAAAATTAAAGATGTAAATGTCTAATGGGGACTCGGTTCTTAGAGCACGAGGTATAATAATTGGATTTGAATTCCCATGGGTAATAATTGATGGAGACGAAGGTATTCTAGATTTTAATCTGAACTCCAAGCAATAGTTTTTGCGTAATTATCTACGGGCAGAGGAACAGATAGACAGGTAAACAGACAAAAAAAAATAGAAAAAAATTATCTTCTATTCAATCCTAGAAATTTTTTTTATAAATATTCAGTGTTCGAAGTCATGAAAATGATTCTATGTAAAAGTATTAATGATGAAAACAATTACCTAGAGGTATCTAATAAGTACATTTGCATCATTGTGTATCTATACATTACTGAAGAAACATTGAGATATATCTATATTAGGCTACGTTGCTACTTACCTTAGTAAAAATAACTTGTGTTATGGAAATAGATAGGATAAACTGTATCGTATTTTTGAACGATTTAAAGTAAATAATGCGGTGAAAGATAGTAATGTAACTTGTATAAATGGATAAATCCGTGTAAGTTATATCACCACTTTCATTATTTATTATGAAGTGTTTAAAATATATATATATTCGTCACTGAGGTGTGTTGGGTTGATTGCAAGACGTACGGTCGTTGAGTGCGCGGCGCACCGCGAGGACCCGGGTTCGATTCCCGGCCTCTCATCAAGCGGAACTGGAGAAGTCCAACCATTCGAGGCTCTAGCAACCATTTTCCATATGATATCTTCTTCATGTCATGTGGACATGACAACAACAACAAAATATATATGTGTATATATATATATATATATATATATATACACACACACACACATATATATATATATATATATATATATATATATATATATAATTACATAACAATGTTTCATAATGAGGTGAGAGAGAGTGACGTAATTTATATAGACCTATAACGTTGAGTGCAAACTTGACTGTTCGAACTGACAAATATTGAGTGCAACCATTTCACAAGAAATAAATAAATACTGCAATAAAACTTTTCAAATACTAAAAAGAAAAAAATAACAATTTTCTTTCAAGAATAAAAAAGCGCTCATGTTTACATTAATAATTTATGATCGGAAGCAGATTAAGAGTTCTTTTTACCTCTCTGCTTTACAGGAAATACTTTGCTGCCGGAAATTCACACTCCTGCCTCTAAGGCGCGTAGACGCCTACGTCGTAGTATTACGTAAGCGGATGAAGAGGTTTTTGTGCGATATTTATTCGTAGTGTAAATTTGCTTGGACCGGAAACGATTGAGAAAGGATCTTTTTATAGTGTTGCAATACTTAAATGTAGGCGGCTCAATAAAACCAATAGAGTGTGAATGGAGTTCATTTTCCAAGGGTTTCGTATGTGATAGCATTTTTTTCATTGGCTTGTTTTACTTTGATACATTATTCTATAAATTATGGTAAAGGTAGATAATTTTTTAAAAGAGTTGTGGATAAGAAAATATTATGATTTTAAACGTGCATTCCGAGTGTCTTTTAAATAATTCAATATTTTTTTACGAAATTTACCAATTATTTAAAAATGCGTTGGAACTTATACTCACATTTTCCAGTTTGTATTCAAACTTGGAGTGTTAGTGTATTATATATTAATTTTGGATTATATAAACGAATTTCTCCTGCAACCACTTTGTGATTTTTTAATCGAATTAACTTAAGAGGTTTCAGTACAAGTTTGGAACACTAAAACCAATACGAAGATCTTTGATCAAGTAGTGCATTAGAGATCGTATTCTTTAATTACAGTTCTTTTTGTAATTAATCTGAAAATGATAACGTAATTTTATAAGTCGAAGAGAGTTAATAAATCTCCATGGTACGATTGCAAAAGTATAGTGATCTATTTTGTTATGGTTGCAATATTTGTTAACTGTAAATTATAGGTACATTTGTCTGCCACTGTAACCCTAAATATTTACTTGAAGGAGCTTGATCGGAACTCTAAATTTTTTCATTTACAGATCGAAATAAGGTGTTTATGATTTAGAATTTCAGTCCATTGTACCATTTGTTAATAACAAATCACTAACCAAATACAAATATTTCACGGCCAATTATAATGGGCTGTGAAATATTTGTATGTTTAATTTATTATTAATGTATGTTTGATTTATTATTAATGTAGAAAAATAATATGGACAGTAAAAAAAATGTTCCTTATGTGAAAATTTGTTTATTAGTGTACTGTAGAATCGTTTTATGTCATTATATCTGTATGCATACCTTCTACATAAATAACGAATACATCAGTTCATATATGTTTTAGACCATTATATGGGTATACCATACTTTCTACACAAATAATGTATACAACAATTCATATATGAATTGTTGTATTCATTATATATCATACAGATATAATGACCTAAACGATTTTACAGTACAGTAATAAACAAATTTTCATACAAGGAACATTTTTTTCTACTATCAATATTATGTTTCTACATTAATAATATTGGATTTAATTGATGGGATAAAAAACCATACATATTCTTTAGAAAAAAGGAAACGAATATAGGTTTCATCTTTACATTAACATGTACAATGAAACTTTTACATGTACAATGTTCGGTATAAGAATATTTTTAAAAATATATTAAATATTTTACTATTTACGACACGCTAGCTGTATATAATTTGTTAGGTATTAGATATTGATATACGTACACAGGTATTCATAGTTCTATTCATAACAATATTTATGAGTTATTCTCGAAGGCAAGCCAATCTATTGGGATCATAACTTCATCGTACAAGTTCCAAACTTCGGAACGACGAGCAAATATTGATTGCCGTGAGGCATAATGTATTTGGGGTCGTAAAATTTGTAACTTTCCGCTATTCCTCCTAACAGAAATGTTGGTTAAGAAATATGAGTAACAAACAGCCTGTTTCTTGTTGGATGGAATTTTGTTACCAATTTGTTTATCTAGTTTAACATATATACATATATAGATGCCTACGGAATGGATCGTGACTAGAATGATATATTTCACTCGAGATCTTGGTTTGATTTGACAAATGTTTAATTACTGACGACGTTAATTGTTTGATGTAGAATGGGTTTATTGTTTTATCGAAAATCCATGTGTCCCAAGAAGCATATACAAGATTTTCTTTAATAATTTAAAAACTATGAAAGCTTACGGAAACATAATAGTCGAAAAGGAAAATGTTAGATGAATATACTGGTTAGCGATTAAAGTCAGCTGATGTAGTAGTGAGCTGTGCGTACGTCTGACATTTTGTTGTGAACTGATGTTCGGCTGCGAGTTAAAATTTGTATAAATCAGTACGCAACGTGATGTTTCATGCTATAAGTGACACGCTTCACTACATAAAATTTATCAACATCATCAATCACGTTTAAGAGAAAACTTGATGGGATCATCAGCCAGTCTTCGACAAGGCTATTCTTGGCCTCAAAAAAGTGAGCAATACTCCCAAAACATATTACACTCTTTGGACAACCAAAAAATAAATAAACAATCACTAGTCAACAGCCATCTGATGTATTCTATATCTGAAAAATATGGGACTTGTGGCTCAGAGCATAGCCTTCGTTTATTTTTATGTGTTAATATCCTTCAAGATTCTGGTTAACCAGGTGAATAGATCTTAATATCTTAATATCAATAATCTAACTTCGAAAATTGCCATAAGCTAATTAAAGACATTTTTTACCATTTCTTTAGCCGCAAGCTCATGGCCTTAGTACCCGAAGCTAACTTTGAAACCGTCCATCAGCCCATCAAAAGGCATTTGAAGAGTCAGGAATATTATATCGATTCCAAAACGCGTTCAATATTGAGATCTAGTGGCATCAAGATTGCCAAGTTACATTTTTTTTAACACTTTACTGCATGCAAGTTATCATTTTTATTTAACGCTCAATTATTTACAATTTATTGAAGAATTTTAATAAATTGTAGTTTTTAATAACAATAATTTATTTCAACACTCTAGACCCATAATTTTATAAAGAGGAATGTACGGTTTCTGGTATGTAGGATTTTGTAGGATTCATTTAAAAATTTAAGTGTGACGAAGTTTGCAGTAATTTTTTTTCGAAAAATTAACTTTTTATTGTTCCTTGATTCGCGTCAAAATGAAAGTTGTTGTGCGTATTACAATTTTTCCATCTCGTCTCCCTGTGTTTCTTGCAGTGCGCTGAGGTTTGAAAACTGAAATCTAGCCGGTTGTACGATATAAGCATTTGTAGCCTGAAAACATATGATCCGATCATACCTTAATTGACACTAATATACGAGAAATCAATCTGTGAAATGTTAGATACAAACAGGTAATAAATATAAGTGTTCATTCTTGTATATTTCTTTAAATATATAAAAATTCGTTTTGTCTCGCAATAACGTATACAACTTTCTATTCTCACTTCTTAACAATGTACGAAATTCGCTAGTCCATAACTTGAGTCGCTTAAAAACCTTTTCAAATGCCCCTAACAAACAGCCTAATACAAAAAAGAGCTCCTCTAACGGTGTTCTGATAAAGAATTTCCATCCAAAAAGTTAAAGACTAACCCTTTGCCTTGCCTTCAGAACTCACTTTTTTTCAAAAAACGCATTTAGCGAGCGCTCTAAATGATTCCAAAATCTACTAACACCAACAGAAAAATCTAGGGCTTATAAAGAAAAAGAAAAGTATGCGGCGTTTCACCCAGCCGAATCTAACATCCTTTACACAAAATTCGAACAATAAAACAATATGGTTATTTCTTTTCCCTTAAAGACGTATTTACGTAAAAAACTAGCGGCGATTACCCGACACACTTACCCCACTTTTCAGAGTTTGCACAAAAATGGTTTATCGCCATCGTGTAATTTATAGTGTCTAGACGGAAATGGGGGTACATAACACAGTATATTGGGGTAATATATTTTAGAATGTGTGGGTATTGAGCAAGAATGACTTAAGTGAAAGGGTTATAAAGTATGATTTAAGAATTTTTAAGTGAAAGTGCTTTAATATGGCGGATGCATTTTTGAGTCAAACTTTTAAACGGTTGTAGTTGTAAGAAAATTATATCTAAATGCATCGTGAACGATTAAATAGTTTATTATAAGCATTTTTATGTTACTAGATTTTATTCTTTGATCTGCTAAAACACTACTATAATGTCGTGAAAATCGTTAACCCTGTTCTGAACGATTCCTTCTGCAATTTAGTTGAATAAAATAGATTTCACTCTTGCATTCTATGATTATATGACAGCGAAAATATAATAGAAATTAATAGTGTTCAACAGTTGATGTCGATGGAATTTCTTATTCAATTTTGCCATTTTTTAAATCATTCTAATTTCGGTATTTTTTTGTGTACTAAGTGAACGAGCTAGGAAATTATATGTGAGATATTTGGCAAATATATGTGCATATAACAGTTTGTACGATTAATAAAATAGATTTCACTCCCACATTCGACGATTATATGACAGCGAAAATAGAATAGAAATTAATAGTGTTCAACAGTTGATGTCGATGGAATTTCTTATTCAATTTTGCCATTTTTGAAATCATTCTAATTTCGGTATTTTTTTTGTACTAAGTAAACGAGCTAGGAAATTATATGCGAGATATTTGGCAAATATATGTGCATATAACAGTTTGTACGATTAATAAAATAGATTTCACTCCCACATTCGACGATTATATGACAGCGAAAATAGAATAGAAATTAATAGTGTTCAACAGTTGATGTCGATGGAATTTCTTATTCAATTTTGCCATTTTTGAAATCATTCTAATTTCGGTATTTTTTTTGTACTAAGTAAACGAGCTAGGAAATTATATGCGAGATATTTGGCAAATATATGTGCATATAACAGTTTGTACGATTAATAAAATAGATTTCACTCCCACATTCGACGATTATATGACAGCGAAAATAGAATAGAAATTAATAGTGTTCAACAGTTGATGTCGATGGAATTTCTTATTCAATTTTGCCATTTTTGAAATCATTCTAATTTCGGTATTTTTTTTGTACTAAGTAAACGAGCTAGGAAATTATATGCGAGATATTTGGCAAATATATGTGCATATAACAGTTTGTACGATTAATAAAATAGATTTCACTCCCACATTCGACGATTATATGACAGCGAAAATAGAATAGAAATTAATAGTGTTCAACAGTTGATGTCTATGAAATTTCTTATTCAATTTTGCCATTTTTTAAATCATTCTAATTTCGGTATTTTTTACGTACTAAGTGAACGAGCTAGGAAATTATATGTGAGATATTTGGCAAATATATGTGCATATAACAGTTTGTACGATTAATAAAATAGATTCTACTCCCGCATTTTACGATTATTCTATTTCTAAAATAAACTAGCAATTAATAGTGTTCAACAATCGACGTCGATGAAGTTTCTTATTCAAATTTTGCCATTTTTGATATCATTCTAATTTAGGGATAGTTTTGTGTACTAAAGTAAACGACCTAGCAATAAAATGTGAACATGAGATATTTGGCAAATATATGTGTGTATAATAGTTTGAACGATTGATAAAATACATTTTACTTTCGCATTCTATGATTATTTGACCACTAAAATAGACTAGCACTATATAAGTAGTCAACAGTTGGCATCGATGAAATTTCTTATTCAAGTTTTGCCACTTCTGAAATAATTCTAATTATGGGATATTTTTGTGTATTTAAGTAAACGAGCAAGGGACTAAAATGTGGCCACGAGATATTTGGCAAATTAATATGTATGTAATAGTTTGTATGATTATTAAGATAGATTTTACTCCCGCATTCGACGATTATGTGAGAGCGAAAATAGAATAACAATTAATAGTGTTCAACAGTTGCCGTCGATAGAATTTCTTATTAAATTTTTGCCACTTTTGAAATCATTCTAATTTTGGGATATTTTTGTGTATTTAAGTGAACGAGGGAATAAAATGTAACCATGAGATATTTGGCAAATATATGTGACGTTAGACGATTATTTGAGAGCGAAAATAGAATAAAAATTAATAGTGTTCAACAGTTGCCGTCAATAGAATTTCTTATTCAGTTTTGGCCACTTTTGAAATCATCCTAATTTTTAGGATATTTTTGTATACATAAGTGAACGAGGGAATAAAATGTAACCATGAGATATTTGGCAAATATATGTGACATTGAACGATTATTTGAGAGCGAAAATAGAATAATAACTAATAATGTTCAACAGTTGCCATCAATAGAATTTCTTATTCAGTTTTTGCCACTTTTGAAATTATCCTAATTTATGGGATATTTTTTGTATTTAAGCAAATGAGGGAATAAAACGTAACCATGAGATATTTGGCATATACACGTGTATGTAATAGTTTGCATGATTAATAAAAATATTTTACACCCGCATTTGACGATCATTCTATAGCTATAATAGGCTAGCAATTAATAGTGTTTAATAGTCTATTTTTGGGACAACCTTGTGTACTAAAGTAAACGAGAGAACAAAATGTGAACACGAGATATTTAGCAATTATGTAAGGATACAATAGTTGCTATAATTATGATTTTAAACATTATCCTTTGCCTATTGCAAATTATTGTCCTATTATTTGTAAATTAAAAATATTATGACAACAATACTACAGAAGACCTTTTAATAAATATTTTTCTTCATCTGTTACTTAAGTGTTTGTAAATATAGATACAAATGTTAACACACAGAAAACAATTTTTTTAAATGTATTTAAAATTTAACGAAAATGTCTACATAAATATAAGGAAAAAAGCTCATAAAAACTGAGATTATAAAATTTTTCTCTCTTGCCAAAGTCTAACTAATTATTCCCGCTTAATATTTACATTAGACACGGTTCTACACACAAAATTTATGAAGGATTATAAGGTTTTTGCAAACAGCCACTACAGGCGCAGGACTCGCTCACAAAGTCTGCATCAATCAATAGAGAGAGACGTAATGATTAATGTGTGCAACGAGATAAGGAACTTGGGCGGAAAGTATGTTCGAGGGCGCAATGAAAGGGCTTTCCTTAATTACGGTAGAGATGAGTGCCATCTAGGGCCATTGTTTACAAAACGATGTCTCATCTTGTCTAATCTCCTTAGAATAGATCCGAGAATAGGCGCTTTGTCTTCGAATTATATTGTTTGGTGGTGACAATGGGTTTTAGTATCTTTTAGCGATTACGAAATTTTATCTTGAATTTTCGTCGGGTAATATTTTTTGGGTATTTTTGGGCTGGTGTGTTAATGTTGATTTAACTGAGGCGTAAATGTATGTTTTTAAACACGTTTTAATACAGAGCTCATAATGTTGTGCTCAAATTTTATAAGGAATAATATATTAAGATACATCGATAGATTAAAAAAAATTAGAATGTTGGTGCTAAAATTGTATACGGAGTAATATATTAAGATACGTCGAAAGATTAAAAAAACCCATAATGTTGGTGCTAAAATTGTATACGGAGTAATATATTAAGATACATCGATAGATTAAAAAAAATCATAATGTTGGTGCTAAAATTGTATACGGAGTAACATATTAAGATACGTCGAAAGATTAAAAAAACCCATAATGTTGGTGCTAAAATTGTATATGGAATAATATATTAAGATACATCGATAGATTAAAAAAATCATAATGTTGGTGCTAAAATTGTATACAGAGTAATATATTAAGATACATCGAAAGATTAAAAAAAATCATAATGTTGGTGCTAAAATTGTATACGGAGTAATATATTAAGATACGTCGAAAGATTAAAACAACTCATAATGTTGGTGATAAAATTGTATACGGAGTAAAAGATTAAGATACATCGAAAGATTAAAAAAAACTCATAACTTTGGTGCTAAAATTGTATACGGAGTAATATATTAAGACACGTCGAAAGATTTAAAAAACTCATAATGTTGGTGCTAAAATAGTCTACGGAGTAAAATATTAAGATACATGGAAAAATTAAAAAAAAACTCATAATGTTGGTTCGAAAATTATAGACGGAGTAATATATTAAGATATGTCGAAAGATTGAAAAAATGAAAAACGTGTGACGAAGTATGAAGCGTATTTTAAAAAATATCTGTCTTTTTAGGGTTAAAAGTTTAAAAGGAAACCCTTCTAATTACGTCACCTCGCTTCGTCCGTTGGACACATCCCCACATTTTTTCTAATATTAGACTTACATGCATTATGGCGTAGCAAAAAAACATTTTTAATTTAATGTGTTTTCCAACACATGTAAAATATAGAAGAAATTTTTGAAATGAGACGTCTTTGGGCGCGATGAGAATAAAATGCCATAGACGACTTTCGCGTAACGTTTTTATGCAACGTTTTCATGCAATGCTTAGTTGTAACGTCTGAATGTAACAAATCTATTGCAAGTAGGATAGAAAATAGATACTTAGTTGACAACCGAGTATCTGTCTCGGTTGTCAACTAAGTAGAAGTACACGATAGTAAAATAGAATGAACACGATAGTAAGATAGCAAAGCGCACACTGCGCATGCGTGAAATAAACAAAAATGGCGTCCACTAAATAAAAAAAAATTTGTGGATTTATTTATCTGTTTATGATTTATTGAAGGGAAAACTTCTTTAGACGCGTTGAGCTATTTTTGGTTGGGGAAAACCTTAAGGATTTGCGTCATGACAATGTTAACCTGTTTGCGTCATGACAATGACCGACATGCTAATGTTAAAAGTATATCTGTAGCTATGAATATGAGGTATTGCGCTTGATCAGCAATGGAAGCATATATATATATATATATATATATATATATATATATATATATATATATATATATATATAAATAATAGAAAAGTATCCCAAAAATTGAATCGTAGGTACTCAAAAATAATGAACTCTCGACGTAATTATTCGGACTTATCGAACTATGACTTTAATAGCGGCCATAAAAAGCTAATTCTTGCTTATCTGAAAATACAATAGTATCTATTAATATTTTTAAATTATTTGTATGTCTATGTCATTATGTGCGCGTTTCACAATAGTTAGTTGCCCCTCGATACAAATTTCTGTAAGCAAAGAGCTAAAATTTTATAGTTTTACCTTGCACGATAAATGTTTTTCAGAATTATTATGTGTTTTACCAGAATTTGTCAAATTTCCTATATTGTCAAAACAACCTTTATTACGTTTATTATATTAAGTTCCGAATAATAAACAGGACCAGCAAAACATTTCAGTTAAAATGCAACTTCTGATTAGCCACCAATATTAATCGTAAAAATTACTGTGGAAATGCGGTACACTAGATTTATTACGAACGTATAGTTTCACAATTGGCTTTGATCTTACCACTCTCCATTATCCATTATATTTTGTTTATCGAAAGATACACTGAAAAATTCTACCTCTATTACATAATAAACAGAGCATTCGATAGTCGCCATTTTTTGTTTACTTTCAATGCAAATGCACGTCAAAAAATAAACTAATAAAATATTAATTTTATTAGTTTATTTTTTGACACTAATGAAATTAATATTTTATTAGTTTATTTTCACAAAGAAAACGGGTACACAGTAAGTATTTCACTGACAAAATATAATACGTGTATTTATAAACCGGAAAACTATTTAAAAAAATTATTATTTATAAAATTATTTTCGAAGAGAAAGATGATTGACAGCAGAGAGATCGTTTTAATAAAAAAATGATTCCTTGTTTTTATCCGAATGTAATAATTACGGGATTGTTTCAGTCTGAACATAACCGAAGCCGACTTCAGTTTGCCTTGAAACTATGAACTGACGCTATGAAGTGAGGTAATCAATTTTAATTTAAATGCGGTTGGTAAAATCTAAAATCATGTAATTCAATTTAAAAAATTAAAATTTATTTCTCAGATGAGTCGTCCACCATTTAATGAAAAAAAGAAAAGAAATGAATATGTTGTAAATATATTTTCATTTCCTAATTAAGTATTTAATATTTTATAATTTATAATGTAAATAAATATACACCGAATTCGAAACGGTCTGGCGTATGATTGGCTTACAATAGAAAGCCAGCAGAAAAATAAATTAAAACGTATCTACATTCACCTTATGAAAGAAATACCTATTTTTCTCTTGCCAACTCATGATCGCCTGGTAGCTACTATAATTCAAACAAAGTTAAAGCACGTTAATTTGGAAACGGTTTGACAGATGATTGGTTTATAATGGAAAGCCAAGAGAAAAATAAAATGGTGACCGTCAATGACATGCCGCCGTGTTAAACGTAAGAATTTAATTGCTAATTAAGTAAAGTAATGAAAAGAAATGAATACGCCTAAAATGTATTTAAATTTAATAATTTTAAGTATTTAATAATATATAATTTATAATGAAAATAAATAAATACCGAATCCGAAACGGTCCGGCAGATGATTGGCTTATAACAGAAAGCCAGCAGAAAAATAAATTATGAGGTATTCACATTCACTTTATGGAAGAAATACGCATTTTTTCTTTTGCCAATACATAATCTCCTGGTAGCTGCGATAATTTGAACAAACGCAATTTACTATGACATCTCTACATTCACCTTATGGAAGAAATATGCACTTTTTTTCTCTTGCCGGCTCACGACCGCCTGGTAAATGCAATAATTCAAACAAATGCGGTCACGGTATAATTTTGAACTATCCAAATCACTTGACAACATTATCATCCGCCTTAGTACTTCGGACAAGTAGATCGATAAAAATATATAAGCTCTCTTTCTCTCTACGTCATATCTTTCTTCTCTTTCATGTACCGAAATGTGCCCAAATGTGACGCTACCTTAAAATTTTCTCAATTCTCGTCATTTAAGAAGTTTCACTTCAAAAATTATCTGAAAAAATTACACCTATCATGATTTATCCACTACCATTCCCAAAACGTTCACTTCTTTTTCATTTCATATTCTTTTCTTTTTTCCTACTTGCCGATTTTTTGCTATTTCAACAAGTTTACTGATTTTTGTTAATTATACTAATTCCATCTTTGACAACCAATATTTGAACTAATTAATTATATTCCCTGGTTTTGGTTGATATAAGAGATTGCTCTTGGAGTAATAACTCTGCCGTAAGCATAAATGTTATATTAAAGACTAAATAAGTAAATAAAATTGTTTTTAAAATATAATGCAAACAATAACGAAAAAGAAAAAAAAGCAGTTTCAATTATCATTAAACTAATTAATGACCAATCGTAAATTGAAAAAAGGGAATTCTGAATCGGTTAATTATAAAAAAAATGTCAAGACTGGATGCGTCCTGTAATAACGGTTTGATCAATGGAACCGCATGAAGATGTCATTAGTGTCACAATTTTAATATACTATTAATTTGAAGAATATAACATAATGACATGTGCTCATTATTTTGTCTAACTCCTGCAAAAATACATTTCCTTACACTTTGCTCGACTATCATCATTAAGAAAGATCAATACAAGTTTCATGTTTTGCTCATCAAATGAGGTCCTTGGCTTTTATTGTCATTTATTACTTTCTGGTTACTCATCACTGATCACTCATCATCTGTAGCTATATATCATATAATCTAATTATAATTAGATTCGTTACTGTACTTTATAGACTAAACTATTGATAATTAAATGAAACTACGTGATGTAGTATTACTTCTACTTTCTTAAATTCTTTACCACGACCTAGGTTTTGTTGTGTTACAAAATTTTCAGGTGGGCTATTACCAAAGATCTTTGCTTAGTATTATATATAGAAGAAAGTAGAAATAATACTACATCACGTAGTTTCATTTAATTATCAATAATGAATTTCTACGAAAGTAACGCCAAATATATACAAGACTAAACTATGTTATAAGCTAAACAATACGATAATATTGGTATTGCATGCCGTGAAGTACGTCTATACACTCTTACTTTTGAGGTTGTCGTAACTACACAGGTGCCTTGTGTAGCTCAAATATGTACCTAATGCTGGTAAAATATGCATTCAAATACAATGGAATCTAAAAGTATTCTCCATCTATGGTGTAGTAGTAACACTAATTCCGTAAAGAGCCGTCTACGATACAATAACAGAACCCTTTATTATCATAAGCTTTTTCATTGAAATTTCATAAAGCGCAATCTAGATGCAATAGCAAAATCCTTCATTGATTGTATGCATTCATATTTTGTATATTTTTTTGGAAAATAATCCACCTAAACAAATCCAAAAGTCGATGCGGACGAAGTCGTGATAGCGACTACTAAATATGTGTACACACAAGCAATCATATATATGTATGTATGTATATATATATATATATATATATATATATATAAATATATATATACCCACTTTAAGAATAATTTTAAGATGATGTTTGCTTTGAGGCCTTTTATATAGAAGTATTAAGTAAAGTGACTTAAATTTAAATATGAAATTAAATGTACGGAACAACAGTGTCTTGAAGTTTAATATTACACATGAAAGCTTTGCACATTTCTAGTTTCTTCTTTAAAATATCCTTAATCCGCGTATGTGCTAGACGACTAAAATATTGTTGCCACAGCTATTTTTCTTCCATACTATACAGAACTGGTTAATACCATCCGTTTAAATGCTTGCAAAACACGGCGAAGGAAAAGAATACACTATCACGTACGAGATACATTTCCTTCCGCCTCTATCACCAAAGCAACCGGCAGGAATAATGCTACCCACGAATCATCCCCCGACGGACGTCTTGAAAAATAGTTCAAATGACGCGTCACTAATGCGGGCCCGCAAGGAGGCTCTCGAAAAGGCGGCGTAGAGGCCGCTACGTCTATTGCGCCGAAAGTGTGGCACTTTACTGCGATTTGCAATTCCTCGTAGACCCGTTGTCGCTGGGATGGAAATAATACGAGTTTATGTGTGAAAGTATTACTTTCTCTTATTTTATTTGTGTAAGATTATTTCGTATGTTGTCTATCAGAAAATAAGCAAGTGCTCTTTTTTTAGTTTTACTGTTTCGTCGGACTGGAAGCTGCAGGTATACGAGGACAGGGCGTTAACCTCAAGAATTTCATCTCATAAGGAATTCCCTTTATAAGATAGAGAAGAATATAAAATTGCAAATGAGAAAATAAAAGAAAATAATTATTTTCTTATCTCATCAAACTTTCAAAATGATTAAAACTTTATTTGGGCTTCTAACATTATAGTTTACATTACTATAACACAGAAAGTTAAAAAATGTATAAATATATATATATATATATATATATATATATATATATATATATATATATATATATATATATATCACTAAAGATATAATATTTAAAATTATGAAAAAATATTTTTAAGACGCTTATAAGAAGTTTTTAATTAGATACTCTACATATGGAATTAACTTTTTTTGAGTAAATTAATTTTACCCCTTAAAATTTCGATATAAAATTTTTTTAAAGTTTAGTTTTATGCGAGTTGATATGCTTTATTACTGCACCAAATTTTTAGTTTTTACATCAAACCATTTCTGTGAAAATCGCCCTGACAGACATACTGACGAATACGTGAGTGGTCTTCTCAAGGGATCCGTTTTTCCTTTTGACGTAAGAAGCCCTACAAGCTTAATGTGTGTATATATATATATATATATATATATATATATATATATATATATGTAAAATTGGAGCGAAAATTGTTTTTTACGTGCATCCCGTTAAGTTGGATATCATAGAGAAGGTCCCTTAAAATCTAGTTGGATATCCATTTCCCATTGTTAAACTTCACCCAAAGTAGGGTTATTATTTGTCTGTACCACTTAAATGCGAGTTAACCGAAATAACTTCATTTCAAAACTCTGATCAAACGAGAGTATTTACAATTTTTTTTCACAATTTTCAAATTCCTGAGTGATAAAAAAAAAGGAGCATAGCACATTATCTTGAATTTTGGATTGTATGTACAAAAATTTGTTTAGTCATTTATTCTTTAATACTGTCCTGATTCTTCAGTAATGTTGCTTAAAATTGAATATACCATAAACCATGAGGCATAATTGTACCATGTTAGGACCTTCATTTACTCGTACAGCCTGACGGGCTTGTTGGATTTTCATATATGAGTAAATTTTCTTGTCATTGGATTCGGATTTTCTTGTCATTGTAGTGAGCACTGGCAGCAAATGTATTCCCAAGGGTATTTGAAGTGGTAATACCCCTGGGAAATAAATATACTTATTTTGAAAAAGGAAAAATGCTCATATTATTAAAATATCATTTTAAAAGCTGTTAGCATTTAAGAAGAGCTTCCAATTCATTTTTTTGCTCAAATTACGTCGCCGAGTTCAAGACGTGTCCATAAAAAGAAACATTTTTGAGTTTTTCATTGTCTTTTTAAAAAATATGTCAAATTTCAAAAAAATTGTTGTGCTTAAGACCACAATATAGAAGTTAAAATTTTGGCAACCGATGTAACCTTACTGTGCACGTTGGAAATTTTTAATACGAAAATTAAAAGAAAAAATAACATACGCCTATTACATTAAATTACACTCAAATAAAATATTGTTCAAAAAAGAACGTATTTCTCGAAAGGATGCACTCCATGTTAGAACAGTTCGGCCGATGCCGAAGGAAGCCGAGTTTACCCGAACAATGCAGTGCACCACATTCAATTGATCACATTCTATCGTTTTTCAATTTGGATAGCGTTTGGCTGATGCCGAAGGGACCGAGTTTACCCGATTCAGCGTCACCGATCCGAACCTAACGGTTTAGTTTCGTTCACTGCGCCTAAAGAAGTTTTTACTACAAAGATAAATTTGAGCACTTAATCCTCTAAATTTACTACTTAAATATTTTAATGTTAGCTGTGGAATCTATGGATCAATATGTTCTAATACTATGTCAAATGTCATGTTTCCATGTCAAACGGTTCATGAGAAAACCGGGCGTAACAGATAGACAGACGTGGAACAGAGAACCCTTAAAAAATTACTATCTTATAGGGTGCCCTTTTTCCTATCGGGGTGAGGAAAAGTCACGAATCAAAGTGAAATTATTTTAATAATATAATTTACATATACCTAATATGTAATCAAGTTAGTTCTCTTACACCTGTGAAATTTAATAATATTATATTAGCGTTTTGCAAAATAATTTTAAAATGCGGATATGGAACTGCTGATATTTAGCTATATAATGTTTTGAAAGAATATAGAGCGACTGTATTTAATTTTTTACAATAATCTGGCATAAATATCTAGCATAGATAATTGGACTCTCTTTATAGCAGATTGTTAATTGCCGTATAGCGTGAGTGATTCCAATAATAGTGCTAACGAAACTTTTCTGCTTAAACGCGACTATTGTCTAAACAATAGAATAATGGAACTAGTAAATTGATAGCTAGGGAAACTACTCGGCCCGCAAAGCACACAGAATGTGCTCCATCTAGCCTGTCTCAGAAATAATTAAATTTCTGTTTGGAAAGTTAACGAAAAAGCTGATTAAGCAACTTGCTGATCGAGGCTTCTATATCTCGTCCCGGGTTCTATAACTCTAGAATCATCGCACTAATCTATTAGCTTGTGTAGGCTTTTAAACACCTTGTGTTCTTCGTAATTTTAGGTTCAGAATTTTCGCAAATAAGAGGAGGTTGGGAACGTACGCGTATTTTTTGGTATGTTTCTTAATACATATCTAAAATTAAAAAAAAATACTTCATCTCTTATGACGATATACCGCAGTATGTACGAATTTAAACTTTTTTTCCGAGTATTGATTTGCTCCGCCCTCGTAATAATTTCCATAAAATTATTTTTGATTGTTAAACTATGTGTTGAAATATACGCAGGTTAATATACTTTACATATCAAACTTACATACTAAGTTTATAATACCAAAGTCTAAGTTACCATGCCAAGCAGATTGTGAGGAAAATTGCTGCGATAAGCGGATGGATATACATGGGGGTGATCTTATAAGGGTTCCGCTTTTCCTTTTCAGGCACTGAAATCTAACAAAATAGCTATTTTATTAGTTTACTCCAGGTTACAATATTTATTACAGCAGGAAAACATACAAGCACTCTTTTATTTCTACCTTTTCTACAAAGAATAATTGTAAATGACATAATGTGCGGAATAAATTATATAATATTTTCGGTTTCCGTACCCAAATGGTGAAAAAACTGTATATTACAGCATCATATTTATTTTAGTTTAAGACCCATTGTGATGAAATTCGAAATAATTTTTAGTTGGATTATGACGATACACAGAAAAAAAGTTATTTTTAATATTCTTCTTTTGAAATACCTCACAATACTTCGAATTAGGGATGATTTGTTATGGAGTGTCATAAAAGGGGTTGTTTGAAATGCAATTGAATTGAAAATCGACGACTAGTATTATTTTTTTGATATATCGTTTTTAAGCGTGATCTATTTTTTTAACTACCTTTATCAAAAACCTCAAGATTGCGATATTTAGAAGGTGTTTTCAAAATTAAAATAAACGAGGATGACGACATTTAGAAGGTGCTTTCAAAATTAAAATAAACAAGGATGACGATATTTAGAAGGTGCTTTCAAAATTAAAATAAACAAGGATGACGACATTTAGAAGGTGCTTTCAAAATTAAGATAAACAAGGATGACGATATTTAGAAGGTGCTTTCAAAATTAAAATAAACAAGGATGACGACATTTAGAAGGTGCTTTAAAAATTAAAGTAAACAAGGATGACGACATTTGGAAGGTACTTTCAAAATTATTTCTATCAAATTCTGTTAATAAATTAAAGAGATATAGACAATCAAGTTATTTTTTACGCCTGTGAAAAAGATACTAACCAATATTATTCATTTATATTGAAAATTATTTTAAAAAAATACAATGTGACCTTAAATGCCTTAACATTCATATGTAAGTATATGTATACCTATCGTGATGCGAGTTCTTCTTTGGTTTATAAATCTTACCACTATTTTTTACTAAATCTTTTAAAATTAAAAATAAAGCTTTATTCAATTAAATTAAATTCTGAAAATTCTAAAAATAATAAAGCTTTATTAAATAAAATTAAAAAAAAGTTTACAATGCCATAATTTCTTTACATTCAACAAACAAAATTATAAATAGTTATTAATATAATTAGAAACGATTTAACATAGTTAAACATAGTTTAAAAATAAGTTTAGCATAATTAGAATTGAATCTCAAGTAATTATTCACATTAATATTTTATATTTGTGATGTTATTACATTATAAGTAGAAATCATTTTTGCTTCGGGTAAAAGTCTCCTCTGAGGTATGCCACTTTTTTCTATGTAATCTTAATTTAGATAGTTGTACATACTGATGGCTGACTTCTCGCTACAAGAAACATATGTTGCAGCCAACTTCAATGCAACAAGTGTGTAATATTAATACCGGCGTAGACTTTAAATGATAAACGTTGTCCAATTAATGACAATAAATAAAAATAAACGACACAGCTACGGTGCAGGTTATTTTTCACGAAAGGTAAGCATGTTCCTCAATACTCCTTGACTTTTTTGTATGAGAGGTATTTGATTACAAGTCTCTATCATTTCGATCTTAATCCGATTCGATTTATCAAACTGTATAAATTTTAAAAGATTTGATTCAATCGGCTGCAAATCTAGATCAATCAATCGAGATTGGCAGCCTATTGAATCAAATCTTGATGAGATTTATTTTTTCATGTGAAGTTTTGAGTGTTTACTATTTAGATTATACAGGTGAATATATTTTATTTTTAAATTTTAAGTTCTTACACCATCATTTTTCTGAGAAAAAAAGCTTTGACAAACAGACATGTGAGTGATCTAAATTTTACTTTTGGATTACGCAGCCCTAAAAATTGAAAAAGTTATAAAAGGCTGGAAAATTTGTAAAATATATTTTAACGCTAATAGAAAATACGTGGAATTTAATGAAAAATAATTGACCGATGTATTCAGTTACGTCTGTTTGTTTCGCGGACGCATAAAATCGCGACACATAAGGTCACTTACATATTTTTCATACATTCTGGTGGATAGCGACCAAAATGGTAGAGATGCACTTTTATACAACAGATAGCGACAAATTGGTAGAGTTGCACTACTATACAACAGACAGCGACCAAAATGGTAGAGATGCACTACTATACAACAGATAGCGACAAATTGGTAGAGATGCACTACTATACAACAAATAGCGACCAAAATGTTTGAAATACACTACTATACAACATATAGAGACCAAAATGGTAAAGATACATTACTATATAACAGATAGCGACCAAAATGGTAGAGATGCACTTTTATACAACAGATAGCGACAAATTGGTAGAGTTGCACTACTATACAACAGACAGCGACCAAAATGGTAGAGATGCACTACTATACAACAGATAGCGACAAATTGGTAGAGATGCACTACTATACAACAAATAGCGACCAAAATGTTTGAAATACACTACTATACAACATATAGAGACCAAAATGGTAAAGATACATTACTATATAACAGATAGCGACCAAAATGGTAGAGATGCACTACTATCCAACAGTGCATCTCTGCATATGCTTGGCTTGGACTCTAGGTATCTGTGCATACCTAAATTCCAAAGATAATAAGGTATTTAAGGTTGAATTGACACGAACCGTTTCTTTAACCGGCTCTTTATTAAGGAAATATAATTTTTGACGAGTGACTGTGTCAGGATTAAACTAACCACTTTACACAATAAAAAGACATTTTGGACAACAGAGAAGATTAGCGTGACGAGGAATTTTTGAATATTTGTATGTTAATCACCTATTGATTTACACGTGTGAAAAAGAATCAAAATAACATATTTGTTGTTTAATAAACGAATTGAATTATATAGTACAAACGATTGTCCTTATGTTACCAATAAGTACTTAGAATGTACACAAAAGAAATTATAAACAAATATTCTATGTCCCTAGGTACATTTTAATGATAGTATATTAACTGTCGCTATGTACCCAGGAAACCCCAGATGGTCAGAGCTATTAACGGAGTCACCAGCATTTTTTACATGCATGCAGCTCCATTAATACTTATTTTAGTTGGTGACAGCTATTTTTTATATTATGACAAGTTTCTAGTCTTATCACAACACTTTCATAGATTTATGTAACCATTCATTAGTAATTTTTATTTGAATAAATGCGATAAATAGAAGTAATTATTACGATCTTTTAAATTTTTAAATAGGTGATCAAGAAAAAATAAATGAATTTTTAAGGTACTTAAAGAGACCTTAGTAAATAAAGTTCTTTCAATTGATCAAATTTGGATTGTACGTACAGACTAGCCAGCGTCCATACAAATCTACAGAAACTACAAATCTGATTGTGATAATTTTTGTATCGTTATGTTTTTCCGGTATTTCTCTGAATAATACGTATGCAATAATTATTTTTAATCAAATTCAAAAGAATGAATACTACTTGTGTATTTTAATCTACGTGGGTTTCTGAACAAACGTACTAAATTTCATAAATATATTTGTCCGTATATTTCCCTGTAATGATTAATTTGATTGCATTATGGCAATGACGAAATCATCAAATGTCATTAAAATTGTACATGTAGTAGTTTCAACGTCAAAAAAGGAGAAAATACTCAATTTTACTTAACTCAGAGACACGTAGACCAATTTTGATGATTATTTTTCTTATTTGAAGGGAAATAGTTTCAAATAGGTCTCACACAAATATGGGCAGAACTTGCTCATGTACTACGGAGATATATTGAAGAACTTCTCAACGGATGCGATACAAGACCCATTTGAGCAATTTCATACCGAATTGGAACTCATTTGGTATGTAAAAGTACTTTAGGTGTGCCTAAAGTACTACTAAGTATAAGATGGTGTTCAAACTCTAGCTTTGATGATGAAGATGGAAAGTAATGACAGGACTTCTCAATAATTTGTAGAAGATTTGTCAAATTTAGGCTTATTTAATATGTCCTGATGGGTATTTTGACTACGAATGATGAACTCCTCAATCATGTGGGCTATATTTATTGCGTTTGGTTTCGTCTGATATTCTTGGTTCGTCTTGATGTGTCATTTGGCTGCGATTTGTAGCTAGGGTCTCATGATGGATCCGAAAGTTGTTGACATAAATTTCTCAATGGTGAGGACCGAGTTTGGGTTAGTTTAACTTGATGGATAATTTTGTCACACGTAGTGGCCAGGTTTTATTGATGGAGCTGTGAGGTGATGTGAGGAATTCTTCGATAATGAGGAGTAGGTTCTTAAAATTTTGGACTCGTTTGATTAGTCTGACGAATTGTATAGTCACAAGTGGTGGCCATGGTCTGATAATGGAGCTAGATGGTGATTGGTACTTCTAAATGGTGAGGAGTAAACTCATTGAGTTAGACTCTTTCGACTTGTTTTTGTGTAAGCAAGGAAGTAAGAAAATAAATTGGTAGATAACTATGCACAGTACACACAAAAGCATGAAAAGGTTAGTAGGTAGGCAGATGAGTATGTATAAGTATATATAAAAACTGGTGAAGCCAAAAGAATAAATTGTTCTTGGTACATCCGTATGTTAACGTCCACTTACGTATGTAAGTATGCACGTGTGTATGTAATCAGGTTTATATGAGTATATTCGTGTTCATTAAAAGTTGCAAATATCCATTTTGATTTCATTAAATGAGCCATTACTGAGTTTTTTGTAAGTTATTAATATTCTGTGTAACATGGAATATTATATGCAATAAAAAGGGAAACACAAAACTGTTTAATAAAAAAAAGTTAACGGATGTCAGATAACCGCTGAATAAGAAATGAACAGAAATGTATTAAATACTCATCGTGCTTATTTTGGTAATTTTGCTGTACAATGTTATTTCCGAACATAAATAAATTTGGAAAATACTTCTACAATTAAAGATTTTTGACGCCAGTGTCAAGTTACATTTGGCGTTTAAGTATCAGTGTGCTGTTTGCATGTATATGAGAATGAGACGTCTATTTGATACCGATTCCAAAAATGTCCAACAATAGCACTATTTTTAAAATTTATTTGTATTCGGAAATAGTATTGTACAGCAAAAATCCAAGTAAATATTTGTATTTTCGTTATTTAACACTTTGCAACGCCTTTATTATTCAATATTACTTTTTATTCTTAGTCAGTACTATTTAATTTTCTTGTTAAAAAGTTTTTCTGATAATTTTTTTAAGTGCATTTTCATGTCATGCTACCTAGCCTGTATACTGGTTCAGATAGCACAACGAAATTGAGTGAAGTAATTTCATTGGAAGTAATTTTCATTGATTCCAGGCTAAAGGCAGAAATTATAGTTTAAATGAAGTGGAACAAAATGTAATTTAATTAATTTATATGTTTAATTAAGATTTTATTCTTTGTCACATGAGTAATTTTATTTTCACGTAAATATTTTTTCCTGGTGAACTAGATATAATATTGGATATATTAAAATAATCATAAATGATTTAGTTAATTTCATATTCAGAATAAATAAGTGTAATTTCAAAGACCTTTGCATCTATGTAGAATACATTTTTGTGTTATTAAAATATCCATTCTTAATTGTGTAACTTTAAAATTTATATGCTGAATTATTTAAAATGAATAAGGTTGAAACGCATCTAGGAATGGACAGCAAAGGTAGTCATAAGAAGTTTGTGTTCTGTATTTGTATTTTCATGTGCGAAACCTTAAAAATATAGTAAAAATAGGTAAATATTAGGATATGACATTCATGCCGTAAAACTTGTTTTGGCATATGAAAAAGTTAATTTGATGCCAGTATTATAATTTTTTGCCAATATAATATCTTGAGCAACTCTTCTACTAGCTGCTTAGGTTTCAAGTGTAGTTTCAATGCTGTCTTCTTTCCAAGAATTTGACTAAAAATGTTTCGCCCCCCCCAATCTTAAAACAACACGTGTTTTCTGCCCTTCATATGAAGGGAAACAAATGAAAAGTTTCGCGCGGGACGCTTCCGCAGGGATCTGGGAACCATTGCTGGATATAAATATTTTCAAGTATTTACAATAAAATTTATATTCAAGTCGAGCTTTAGGAGCTGAGGAAAAATTGCTGCGTTGATAAAGGGGGAGATGTGAAAATCTTGAGAAAATCTTTGCGTCGAGGCAACTAGGTATTTATCCTATGTTGCTAGAGTATGTCAGGCTATGAGCAAAGAATACTATGTCTTTTTAAATATTTTATAGCTATTAAAATCATTCTCTTTTAGTAAATATTTAATCTGAATCAATTACGTTTTAAAGAGAATTGTTTATATCTTGTTAACCAATTCATCTTTTTGTACAGGTGTTGCTAAATATCTAAAGCGATTATAATTATATATTAATAACTTTTACGGATTCCTGTAGACAAAACGACTTGATTATAATCAATATTTTTTTACGTATATAATCACGTTCTCAGTACATATTATTTCAATGTTAATACAAGAGTTAAATTTTTGACATTGCACGCACAAATTTGCGATACGCAACGCCCCTTTATTCGGCCTTGAATAGTGACCAAAATGAGTATATTTCGCACAAAGAAAAATCGATTGTACTGGTAATTAAAGTTTTTTCATGGGTGTGTTCTATTAAGACAATGAAAAATTTTGAAAATAAAATTGGATTTTCTTATTCTAAAATAAATGTTTCTTGTAATACAGACCCAAATCGAAATTTTTCATTTCATATTTTCGAGAAGAATTAAAAAAAATTCTTTCTGTATCAATTGACCAACAACCGCCATATTTTTTACCCATCGTTTTGTATATTGAAATTTTATCGAAGTTTTGGACTCTTTTATCGCACTTTTCTATGCAATATAGCTGATGCTCCTTACTCCAAGTTTTGCTATTAGCGGTTTTAGTGTTGGGGTTAAAAATGTGATCATACACGGTCCAAAATTTTATTATTTGTGAATTTCGAACTTATTATTTAATTTGCAACTTTTTATGAAAAACTAAACATGAAACAAGTATTAAATTATTATTTTGTGATGAAATACGACGTTTATCTTTAGAGTATTTTCAAAGGACGACCAAATGTGGGGTCGTCCTTTAAAAAAAAGCAATTATTGCAAAGTATGAAAAGTTTTTTTTAAATTGAATGGCTGTTTTATTTTATAGTCAGTCGTAAAATTATTCGAAGTTTGATTAATAACTGTCTCTGGAATTTAATTCGAACAAATAAATGGACTCACTGACAAACGGACAAACATTCCAAAAACAATATTTTTATGTTCTATTACTTTTGTTATGTTCCTCTAAATCTTCTTTTCCGTAAATACCTTTAATGCACAACACGCCAATTTTACAGAGTTATATGTGTAGACAATAAAATATTTAAAAATTAAATTTACGCAGTCTAATAATAAACCTACCTAAAAGTAATGAAAGTATAAATATTGACAATAGATATAAATTTTAAACAAAGTAAACTTATAACGAGTACGTAAGGAATTGAAAAAAAATTATGTGCGAATGACATGCGACAACGATGTTTACCCTCATGCGTCTGCCCGCCTTCGAGTTGCCTACTCAAGCATCTATCCCTCCTGCACTACTCCGCACCTCTAGCTTCGTTCATTTTGCTAATATATGTCACGGTGGAAAACTTTATTGGACGATTTAAAATATACGTAGCGCCATTACAGATATACATAGTTACATTTTATATTTATATATATATAATATGCATTGGGTTTTTGTTGCTATGTTGTAATAACGCAATGTAAATTAATTTTAAAAAAATATTGTTATATCTCCGATGGGGAGAACCAATTGCGAATAAATAGAAACTAAATGTTACTTCTAGTTGATCGATATAATCTTCTAAAAACCCCATTCGAATTGGTTGAGTAGTGATGCGGGTACTAACAAACATACAAACGGATAATGTACCAACAAACAGACAAAAACATTATTTTCGTGTTTTTGCTTTTACCATGTTCGTCAAAATATTATTTTTGGTCAATATCTTCAATATGCAAACAGGCTAATTCTAAAATGTTATTAAGTGTACAGACAAAAATAAGCAAATATTAAATTTGTACAACCTAATACTAAACTTTCCAAAATAATTAAATTACAAATATTTACAAGAGATTGAGAATATACATTTAAGAAAGAAAGTAAGCTCATAACATACACAAACAATATTAAAAAATCAAATTATGTACGAAAGAAGACCAACAACGTCATCTGCCCTCAGCCCCATCGCAGACAACAGACTTTTGATCGGCCGATTGTTTAATCGGGTGCTTGATTTGTATGAAAACATGCAAGTGTATAACTTTATAAAAATGTTTAAACGAGTGCTCAGATGGAAATGTTAAGAAAACCCTATGCGCGGAAATCTGTGAAGCCGGTATTCTCGAATGCAGTTAACTGAGCAGCGGGAACAAAAAAAAAACAATGTTCGGTTGACATGCATACAGAATTAATTTAACTTCAATCATTACACTTTGTTATATTGAAATCAAATTGCTCCTTGCGGAGTAGTAAAATAAGATGTGATATATTGCTGGACATCATTCCTATTATTGCTTCTTCGAACATTTTCTTAAACCGTTAATTAATCCAAAGAACGATCATAGATTGTGTCTGTGAAATTAATACCATCTTTTATTCGTATATAATTATGGAGGATACAACAAGCTTTAATAATACAAGCACAAAAATTTATATATACATCGATCCGACGGTGAATTACGCCACTTGTTTGCCAGAATGCGGAAAGTACATTCGACCACTCATCGAGCCCAAGTATGATTATTGTCAAAAACCCTAGTCTAGTATGTTTATTGATAAAAGTCCGCTTAGTGCAGTTTAAATGTTTTTGTATATGAACGTAATACATGATTTCCAAATCCAAAAGCTTCGTCGCCTACGACGAAATCATTATTGGGCAATTTCCTTCCAGGGGGATATTAGCTGGTTTTCAGAAAGCCGTTTATCCATGTTAAAATTTTTAAATATGTCTGGATCACTAGCGGTTCCATAAGAACTGACATCTATGTATACAAATTTACAATCTACATCAGTCCAAGCGATTAGAATATAGGATCAGTACTTCTTATGATTAAAATATCAGTATCTGGTACGTAGTGGCTGCACCACCCGTATATGTTTGCCATCAATCGCCCCAATGACGTTTGGAATTTGTGCGACGATAAAATACTTCAGTAATTTGAATTCAGTAATCTTCTTGTTTATTTGCTGCGTATAATGATTGAATTGAAGTATATTCCATATTTGCTCATGTTGCTTTTTCCTATAGTTTTAGCAATATCTGTTATTGCACATTTAAAAGATGCTTCTATCAGATATTTAAAAGATAGCGAATTGAAACTAAATCTTATAGGCAAATATCTGTAAGATGTAAATTTCAAATTAATATATTTGTATCATGATTATGAGCAAAACAGGAATTATCAAAAAGTACTGCAATCATGGTATAAAAAAATATAATAATAGAACGGCTAACACAAACACACACACACACACACACACACACACACATACACACGCACGCACACACACGCACACAGGCCCGCACCTACGTAGTCTCGAACAGACACACTCACCATAAATAAATAATACAACATATGTATACATGTTGTCAAGGACAATAAAAGATGATACATTTATATTTAATTTTATTAATTACTAGCTGTACCGCGACTTCGTTCGCGTGGAGTTCGGAGTGAGAAAAGTTATTTTTTCTGTTTTTTTTCTTTTTTCTCTCGATCATAAAGTTTACTAAAAACGCTATTAGTTGCGTTGGCAGCCAAATCGGTTCCGCTGGTTCTCATATTAGTGTGCACAACGAATGTAAACTAGAAATTGACGTATCTGTTTTATTTTTGTGACCCAATTGAAATTAAAATAAGCCTATAGATGTATAGATTACATTTATTGTAAAATATATTGTACGGAGAAGGAGCTGACTTCTATGACACAGAGCACCCTAGTATAGAAGTCAAGGTAATTAAAATTGCATGAACAAAACAGTTAGTAAAGTCATTCTTTATTAACAAACAAATATTCATTTCAGGTCATGAAGTAGTGAATTAAATATCAAAAAAAAGTACGAAGTCGGGTCAAGCTACGACCAAGAGACACAGATACGTATATTTTGATAAATTGCTATTTTTGGAAATGGACGGAAAAAAACAATCTGCTGAAGCGAAGCAGCCAGCAAAAAATCTGGATTGATTAAAGCGATCACCGACACAATAGGTGAAGCCCAAACTTCGCTTTATCTCTGGTTCTTTCACTCCAAGTTCAAAGAAAAAACTGGAGCTAAAATTAGTATTCCAAGCATTTTTAAACAAATGAGATTAGCAAGGCAAGACACAGTGCGTCAACCTACAGCCGCTTTTCATATATATTGTCGATTTCCGTTACAACTGCAGCAGTTTCAACCTGTTGATTTAGCTGGTCCTACGTTATTACCGAATTTGCGTGCGGCGCAGGACATTTTAAGTATTTTTTCGCCATCCAGCGTCACAGCCCAGTCTTATTATTCTAATTTTATGAATGATTAGAAACTATACGATTTGCAAAAATAAAAATCTGTGTTTTTTGTATTCAAATAAATAAAAATTAAAATAATAGTATTTTTCTTACCTTAACGTTACACTCAATCTCTACTCAATAGAAATACCGTTTTAAATTTGTATCTTCATTCCCTATTGCTGGTTCAATTAATTTAATAAGTTCATTGAAACTGGTAATACTCATTCTGTAAAAAGCGAAAAACTTATTTGGGTATTTTAGTAGCTTATAATGGAGCGCGTACAACTTTCCTTGTAGTAATCTATCACTGTATATGGTATTGCATGTAACTTTTTCGGTTTCACTTTTATCATCCTTTTTCGTCATCTTATAATGATAATAACAATAATATATCTGATTATGTTCCTTGTTGTTGAGTACTTCTGTTTCTTATAGCACCAGTAGCACAAATGTTCAAGCTAAATGCAGCTGTCGATTGGCAGCCTGGTATCAAACAATCGACCGACTGTTGAGCAGTCTACCTACTCACCACCGATCAAACAGTTTAATATGCGTAGTGTGCGAGAATGCAGGCTAATCCCACTAAAATATCTGCTGATCGTTTTGTTCATAGTTCGCGGGGGCTCTCATACGTGTACCCACATTCGGGTAGCTTATTTTCGTACATCACCCTTCCCGCATTACTCAAAAATTTACCTCTGGCCATGACCATTTCGCTAAATTTGTTCGGGTGGAAAATTTCATTGCGCGGTTTAAAATATACGTGGCACCATCTATTGATGTACGTAGAAATACTAAATATTGGTGTATTTATTAGGTGCCGGGTAGTTCGACGAGCCGAGTGCTCACTTTTATGTTGTAAACACATTTTTGAAAATGTTGAATCGTTTTGAATCGTTGAGTGAATGGAAACCGATAAATTAAAAATTAAATGTTACTTCAAATTCATCTAAATGGAGTATATCGCTTTGAGTAAAGCATTTCCAAACAAACACACAAACCAGTAATAAAAGTTCATGCGAATTGAGTAAATAGTTTTTAAATAATGTATTTCCAAACAAACGGGTAAAAAATTTAAAAACAATATTTTGTGCTAAATGTCTTTTATGAAGTGAGCCTAAATATGTTTTTCATAAATATCTCCAATGTACAAACAGACTAATTCTATAGTTTTTATTATATGTGTAGATAAACGCACAGAAACGTAAAGTAAAAAAATAATATTTTTTTTGGTAAAAAAATCAGTAATACGCGGCGGATGTTATATTGAAATTTCTGCTGTTTTCGTTCTGAGTTTATATGTGCACTACTAGCGCCATCTAGTAATTTTTTGTAGACGTTTTAATCGACGTGCTTAAATTTAGAATTTTAAAAGATTGATCAATTCAGTTGTATACATCTGTCAGTATACTATAGATTTTCAAGTGCAAACGCGACGCATTGAACACGACAATGTATCGTGTTTTTGTGCGAGTAAACAACGATTTTGGCAAGTTTTATTGAATGAAGATTCTGTACTTTTTGTAGATTGGAAAGAAACTCATTTCCAATGAAATGCATACGTCGTAATCCATTTGCACAATTGTAATGAAAATAACATTCACTTTTCACGGAAATTGCAAAATTTCTTATTTTTATGGTTGACAATTTAAATAAAAATTTTAAGGATACTATTATCTTAATTTTCTTTATTAAGCTCTACACACGATGAACTTTTACATGTTTTTTTGCTATATTCTGTTCATTGACTGATGACATTGGACATATTATAATACTTAAAGGTATAGGTTTTCCTAAAAAGCTTTTCTTACAGTCTTATCGAGTATTAAATCGAGTAGATTTAATAAATGTTATAGTTTTAAATCTACAACACGACATAGAGACGGAGCCATTCATATAAATATTCATATAAAAACTTAACCGTTCTGAACAACACGTTATATTTTAACGATCTTGGCATAATGTTGTTTTTGTATTGAACATTACTGAACTAGAGAACTTTCCTTTCGTCATCAAATAAATAAAGATTTACATTTAAATGTCACATCCGGTGTGAACTGAGAACGCGAGTATTCATCTTTATGACCGGAAATCGTAAAATATTGTTATGTAAAGTAGTTTTCGGAACATTTTGCGGGTCTGGATCAGGAAGCTCAATGGGCTTGCTGCATGGAAAAAAGTGTCAAAAAAGTTGTAATAGAGAAATACTACGTATTGCCAATAAAATGTGTAGCTTGGAGTTTATTGTAACGCGAAATAAAAAGGGGAAACATGTGGAATACTGTGAGAAATGGAATAATCATTTTGTTAATATGAAAAGATTTTACATAAGCTTTGTGGAATGTATCGTAGTTAAAAAAAATAATATTGCAACGGGGTGTAATACCAAACATTTCGAAAGTACGGATTATTTTACTTCCAAGTCTACATTACTGTAAATTTTACCATTTAATTATCTTCACTTTCTTTTATTACATATTTTCACCTGATTTCCTTATGTTCACTAAATTTACTTTTATTTTTCACTACAAAGTCCCTGAACGGGTTGTATAATACCTTCTTAGTTAAATTAGGCATCGCTGTCTAAAGATAATTTTAAAGAAGTGAAAATATTATGTAAAAAGATTATCCTATTCCACCGAATTTTGAAAAACTTATTCACGATACGAATTTTTGACTACGCCAGGTGAAAAAAGCCATTTCAAATTTCCAGGTGTTTCAGATTACTCAAAAAAACGGCCTTATCTTTGAATTGATTAAAAGCATAATCCATTTCACGCTTTCTGGTGTTTGGGATTACTTAAAAAAACGATCCTATCTTTGAATTAACTAAAAACATAATCCATTTCACATTTCCAGGCGTTTGATATTACTTAAGAAATGACCCTATCTTTGAACTGACCAAAAGCATAATCCATTTCACATTTCCAGGTGTTTGAGATTACTTAAGAAACGACCCTATCTTTGAATTGATTAAAAGTATAATCCATTTCACACTTCCAGGTGTTTCAGATTACTCAAAAAACGACCCTATATTTGAATTAACTAAAAACATAATCCATCTCATGTTACGAGGTATTTGCGATTACTCCAAAAAACGACCCTATATTTGAATTAACTAAAAACATAATCAATTTAAAATGTCCAGGTGTTTGAGATTACTCAAAAAATTAAAAATTGATTAAAAAGACATTTTTAATTATCAAAAATATTTTAAATTGATTAAAAGCATATGTAAGGCAAAAAGTAATCACAAATATTGAAAAATTACATAGTTACGGTCCTATGATTAAAATATAGTAGACGGACGGATAGACATAGTGAAATTACAAGTTTGGTGGTATTCTGAAAAGGGCAATACCTTAATTTCCAATTCTAATAAAATTTGCATTCAGTTATGGTATCTCCAATTAATTTCATCGATAAAATTGACCCTAAGATGTTTGAACACTAGGGTAGAAGGAAAATAAATATTTTTACACAAAAACTCTGTGAATTATGATATTTTAACGCATACCTTTGTTTAACGTGTAATTATATAATATGCCTATTATTATGATCTGTGAGTAACGTTTTTAGTAAAACGTCTCTTAAAGATCTAATTTAAATTAGCATTCTTTAATTTCATCTTTTATTTATCATTCTACATATCCTTTGATAGCCACAATTCATAAAATATCCTTAACTGTATTTAATTTAAAATTGTTATGTTTTATTCCGTTTTTTTTATAAATTCATAAAATCTCATCTACTTTGTCGACTATAATTCTCCTATATTATCTTGCATATTAATCTTTATCAATCCAAATGTCTTAGTTGTCTTCAATACGGTATTTTATTTTAAGTATATTTTTTCAAAAAAGGCCAAAACATAAATTAAAATTATTTTCAATGATTTATCTAATAATATGTCCATTATTTGTAAATTGACATATCTGAAATCGTAATTTTTTGCGAGTTTTTGAAAAAAATACAAAAAGTACCGCAAAATTTCTTTAGAACTTACCTGTGAAATGTGTATTTATATAGATTATTTTGATGCGTAGCGCCATAATCAATAATAGAATACGTCACCATTGTTCTAAATACACTTATTGCTACAATATGATAAAAGATAAATTCAAAAGAGCCAAGGGTGGATATTAGCAAATATTTTTTGCTAATATCCCACCTGAAGATGTTGTAATACAACGAAACCTAGGTCGTGGTAAAGAAATTAAAGATAGTAGAAATAATACTACATCACGTAGTTTCATTTAATTGTGAATAATGAATTTCTATAAAATTAACACCAAATATATTCAATATTTAACGAGTGATATTAAGTGCTACCTGCGTTGTAAAAAAGGGTTATAACGGTTTTATTGAAGTAAAACTTCTTTATGCACGCTTGACTTGGGGAGTAAGCTGGTGAATGCGTGACGAGAGTGTTACGAAAAGTGTGATCGGGCGAGGCGAACGAAAGTTGAGAGGGAGATATAAGTTAGTGAAGACGGAAAGAGAGAGAGTTACGTTTCATATATTACTGTAGGGACAAGAGAGAGAGGTGCGAGCACACATTTTCTTTCTCTCTTTCTCTCATAGCCAGTTATGTTTCGTATATCTAAGACACAGTGCAAGCCTATTGTCTGTATCACACTGTAGGAGCAAGACAGAGCAGTGCGCGCGCACATTTTCTTTCTCTCTTTCTCTCATAGCCAGTGCATGAAATATATGTATATATATATATATATATATATATATATATATATATATATATATCGAGTTTGCTAGCGTTACGCGAACGGTGATTTTTTGATTATTTTGTAATTTCAATTCATTCTTGAACAATTTTATAAATTATTATTTTGTTCAATACATTAAATATTCTACGTTTAAAGTGAATAAAATTGTAAATTCATTTTAAAGTTCATATTTTGTGAATTTGAAGTTTTACTTCAGTCGTGTGGTCTAAAGCACACTCGTTTTTTTCGCTATCTTTTTCTAATTCATAACATCACCATTTTGCATCATAGCTCTCACTCTTATCTCGTTCGTCTATTGAGCATTTTAAATCTATGCTAAAAGATACTTGTACTTGTAAAATATATCGCCTGTCAATCTCATACTAATACAAGTTTTTATTTTGCTCTTGAAATATTTCATAACAACAAAAACAAGGTTGCAGAGAAGAGTAAGGTGGAAAACATTTTCCGTAAATCCCGTCGCCAGGTATCCTTTGAGAAAAGTTCTTTATATTGCTTATTTTTCATTTTACTTTGAGTTTGCAAGTGGAGCGAGCGGAACTTAAGATACTAGCGAATATTTTTTGAACCCGCCCTCATTAATTAAGTTACTCGAGTTATCTTGCTATGTAATATTTTCATGTCGGAAATTCTATTTAGACAGCAGCGCGTGAAAAATACTAATTTAATTAAGAATATATTGTTGACTAATTTATTTACACTTAATATTGAGGATATTTCAACAAAGGTGTGATTATTTTTAATTTAGTTCAGTCTTCATTGGTAAAACAAAAGAAGTCAATTTAAAACCACGTTAAACAAGCGTATGTACATGGGTTTTTTACGAGAGCATACGTGCGTGCGTGCTCGGGTTGGTGGGTACGAGAGAGTGTGCGCGTGTGCATGCGTGTGCGCAGCGTGCGTTTGTGTTTCTTATTATTAAATCTTTACTTATTTTTTTTTATCGTTTTAGAATCTACGATATTATTTTCAAATAATAAAGTTTATAGACTCCAGGATCCTTTGTGAAGAATCTATCGTTTTCAAACCAAGGTTACAATGTTGTGTTCAAGTTCTCAGTGACACATTGTCAAGAGAATCATTAGGAATATAATAATTTAACTGGGTATTAATAAAAACTTTTTATTGCAATTTTCAGGTATTTCTGAAATGTGGAAATTAGTTTTGATCTATTTTTAAAACTAAAGATAGGCGCGGGGGTCTATTCATTAGAGAAAGCATTGCAATTTTGTGTTTAATATAACACTAAATACGAGGTCTCTCCTTTTTTTAACACAATCTATAGCTCCTCTTCCCATTACCGATACATTTAATTTTTCATAAGGATCCTATTTCTCAACATACAATCATACCCTACTGCGACAAAGGAATTTTCATTTCAAAATGTTTAGGTATTTTCTTAAATTTAATTACCATTCGTGTTGGAACACTTCAGTTTTTACGAGTATAGATAACGAAGATGCGATGAAAATAAAAAAAAATGGTCATAATACACAAGAAATACCAAAGAAAATAAACACTATTGAAATTCGTCCCAAAACTATGCTTTGAACTTGTTTATAATTGACTTTTTTTGCTTTTCTAGCACGCTTATACACCAATATAATTTGTCTATGAATAAATATGTCGCCTGCTCTCTATCTCGACGCTCCCGAACATTGTGTACAAAAGATAACTTCGATCCACTGTAGGGTAATCTTGATTTCCTATTACTATGCTTACATTTTTCGATTTCACCGGCTGCTTTGTACTATAAACGATACTGCAAAGAATATACAGAGAGTAAGATATAATAGATGCTCGTAAATATTTTGCAAATCCTTTTAGCCGCCAGGTATTTTCCGAGAAAGTTTCCTCGCATTGTTTGTTGCTGCTTGTAACCTTAACAGTGTTATGAGAGCGAAAAAGTTTCGTTATTGGCGAAGTGCTCCCGTCGTTATTAGTAAATGAGACTTTCGAAGAAGGGAATAACATCGTTAGATAATATTTTCGTTTTATCAATTTTATCGAGCTAGTGACTCGAGTAACGTAGTAACTTGATAATGAAGATATTGAAATGTATATTATTGGTTGATCAAAGTAGAAAAGTTAGGGTAACTTTTTGTGAAAGTAATGGTGTAATAATAAGAATTCGTCAGGTTTAATAGTATCTTAGCAATTACTGTTATGTACTAATGTCTACCTTAGCAGTTAACGTTATATTGCAATGTTGTCTAAATTCCTTGAATACAGTGATTTAAATTATTATTGTTTACCTGTATATATTATTATTGTTTGAATTTCATATAATTTTAGAGATCATATGAGGTACATACGACCGCGTATGTACCTCATATGGTCTCTAAAATTATATGAAATACAAGTAGAAATTCTTGAAATTTCTTGCGAAAATTGCTATTAAAATTATCTAAAATAAAGTTTACCACTTCATAGTAATTCTTTGAAATTGGGCATGTGTCCTTATTCGTCGCTTATTTGCCGGACATTTATAATTTGTAAATTTTTAGTGACAATTTGTATTTCAGCGTTTAGCAGCGAATTTTAAATAAAAATATTATTTTTGAATTCAGTCATTAGATAAGTATATTTTTATGCAATATATGACACTTGAATATCGTTAATCATTGTTCTTAGCCCCAAAATTAACATACATTAATCGAATATGTCTTTTTATATATTATTGTAAAAGCGAATGACAACATATTCAAGTTACAATTGATAGAAAAGACTTAAGCTGTTGCGGGCTGCAAGTTGTCTATCAAAGATCACAACTATTTCACAACAATTGAATATTTACAGTAGTTTTTATATTAAATTGAAACTGTAACCAGAAACCAGTTCAATGGATGTTATACTTTCCAAGCTGAAATACGACAAAAGTCGAAGTCGCTAAACACTGTTTTTTCATATAAAAATTTAACCTTCCTTAAGAAAAATATTAGCTTATTTTACATTTAAACGATGATCACATAATGGGACTCTTGCATTGAACATTACTTGAACAAGGGAAGATTCTTTTCGTTATCAAATAAATAAACAATTCCATTGAAATATCACATTCGGCGTAAATTGATAGGGCGAGTACTATCTTTATGACCGGAAATCGTAAAATATTGTTACGTTAAATATTGTACGTAAGTAGTTTTCGGAACATTTTGTGGCTCACGGTCAGGAAGATCAATGGGCAAGCTAAATAGAAAAAAAAGGGACAAAAAGTTGTAATAATGATATATGTACGTGCTGCCAATGAAATGTATAGCTTAGAGTTTATTGTAAAGCAAAGTAACAGGGAAAACTGATTGGAATTTTTTGATTAGTTCATGTAAAAGCGTAAGGAAGTTAGCTTTTTTGCAACAAAATAATATAAATATTATTAATAAAGAATAAAAAACTTTTAAATTGCAAATTAAACTTTAATTAACTAATAGATTATTGTTTTCAAATTACTCGTTTCAACCAAACAAAAGGCGAGCCTTCAACTGGCAATATCCTTTATTTAACAAAAGTTAGAAAAGAAAAAAAGAAAATTAGTATCAAGCGTGGTCTCATTTTCCTGAAATTACTGCTATAATTCTTCGTGGCATGTAGTAGATAAGGTTCTTAATGATTTCTTGGGGAATACACTCTCAGTCGGACGTAATAACTGTTTTTATTTCCCAGATGTTCCGTGAGGCTGGATGTACAGCTCTAATATGCCGTTTTAGAATGTTCCACAGATGTTCAATAGGATTGAGCCTCTGTTGGCCAGCAATATAAATAAATAAAATAGACTGGCCAACATGAAGTTCCCACGAGTCCCCTAAACGGCGAATCATGATCTCAATCAGGTAAGCGTCTACTTTGTCTGCTCGATGTGCTCGAGCGTTACATGCATGGCATGAAGACAGAAAAAGCTCCTGTAACGGCTAGTGCTAATTTTATATCAGAAATTAGGATTTCCCTGTTGTATTGTTGTGCATTCAGAGAGTCATTTTCAAGAAAAACTAACTTCGTACGATCTTCAAAAATTATGCCAGCACAAAAGAGTACCTCCGCCGTAAGGCGTAATCTTTTGAAATATATGTTAGCTTAACGCTTTCCAGGTATTTTGAGTACTTTGCTACTTTGTTTCTCACCAAATAAAGAGATTTTGGCTTTATCAGGAAATAAAATCCTATTCCACTATACATCGGTCCATTTCGCATAATTTTGGGCAAACCTGGGCTTTCCATTGCGGTGTCCCCGGAGTAATTTAAAACCCCCAGTCGATCTTCGGCTGTGGATATCAACTTCTAGAAGCCTCCTCTTCACAATCCATAGGCTAACACTTACATCTCTGACTTTTTCGAGGTCGTTTTGATGTCTGTGTAGATACACTCCCGATTTCGTAAAGCTTGTATCACAATAATTCGGTCGTCCCTGGACTCAGTGAATCGTTTTCTTCCCAACCTTTGTCTTCTTTTGCAGGTCCTCTGGACAATAGAATGACTTACATCAAACCATTGTGAAACATGACATTGAGTACAGCCTTTTTCAAGAAGAGAAATTATATTACCAGCAATTATTGTTGTCTGCAATAGTAGATTATAAAATTTGCCACGAAAAACAAATCTAAACAATTTAACAGCTGTCAATGATTAAAATTAGTTGACCGTTTATTTTTAAATTAACAACACAACATCTAACCACATAAAGCTAACAACTCTTTTAATTCCAATTGAATATTTTTAAAACAAATTTAAAGTTTTAAAATTTAGAACGTTCTACGTTGCCTGCCAGTACTTTGTAATAAGCAGACAAATATTTCCAATTATTCGAATGCATACAAAACCTATTTTACAATATTTCAATAGCGCTAAAAAAAGTTTTAGGTGCCCATTTTTTAAAAAAAGTGTAGCTACAACCTTGTAATAAATTTGTAGTAAAGGAAGGAAACACATAATGAAATTATAAGGTTTTTAATATTCAAACAGGGCAATACCTTAATTTTTAATTCCAATTAAAATTGCTTTCAACAATACTAATTGTAAGCTACTTTAATCGATAAAATTAGACAAGATGATTTAACACTAGCTTAAAAGGCAAATATATGTTTAAATATAATAAGTACAAATATACAAATAATATATTTTACACAATATGCAAATAATATAGTTTACACAAAAACTTTGTAAATCATGTTACTTTAACCTATAGTTTTGTTAAAGAAACCACTGTACAATATATTTTTAATTAAATTTCTGTTTTCCACGTGCCCTGCCCGAATAGAATTTTCGCAATAGCGTGTTTCGAATATAGCGTGAAAATATTATATAGTAACACGATTATCATCTTTTGCGGAAATGTGATTTATTAATGACGACGGGAGCAACAAAAGTTTAATTCTCCGCTCGCAACTCAAAATTATATAGCGCGATAAACAATAAAAAGAACTTTTCTCAAAGGATACATGATGAAGATATTGACGAAAAAATTATACACCTTGCTCTCTCTCCATTTTCTGAAATCAAGTTTTTATAGCTATATAATATTTCAGCAGTAAAACAGAGGCATTATGTGAATATGAGATTGGCCGAGAATACATTTAACAAATATGAGTACCACTTTATGCAACCGAGACAACGAGAGAGAGAGAGGGGGGGGGGGTTTCTCTATTGCTACGAATAAGGAATATTATAAAGTAGCAGTAGAAAGCTGAGAAATAATCATTAATAAAGTATATTTCCACGCAAGATGATAATTTTGTTGTATAATATTTTCACGTTGACAATTCTAATTGGATGGCGGCATGTGGAAAATGGTAATTTAATTAAGTAGATACTGTCGAACTGGCGCATTGATTTCTTTAAGTGGAAAAGACAAGTTAATTTTATGTACAAGTTTAAGTGCAAGCTTTAAATTAAAGCAATTTAGACAACCACTTGGAAGTAGAACAGTCTATTATATCTGGGGATCATAGGAATTATTTTTAACTTTAAAAGTACAAATAAAAAAAACTACTTTTGATTAACTTATTGACACTTATTTTAAGGGTATTTAAACAAGGTTGTGATTGTTTTTGATTTAGTTCATTTTTTTCTGGTAAAAAAAAGAAAGCGTCCACTTAAAACCGTCTCCAACAGGTGTACGTATTTCCATGGGCCTCTACGAATATGTGGGCGCGTGCTTGGGCGGATGGGTGCGGCGTGCGTATGTGCGCGCGGCGTGTGTGCGTGCCTGCGTGTGAATGTGTTCCTTGTTTTTTCATTATTTTTGAATATGTAGTGTTATTCTCACATAAAAATGTACGTTTATAGTGTCCACGACCGTTTGTCAAAACTTTATCGTTTTCAAATCAGGGTCTAGGGCAATAAATAAAAGGTACCTGCTGTGTCTCTAATTCAATCTATTGATTTTTCGCCCCACTACCGATATATTTCACTTGTCGTAACGATCTCATTTCTCAACATGTTATCTTACATCCGGCAACACAAGAATTTTCATTAAATTTTTTTTCATATTTTCATCAATATTATTACTATTCGTGTTGGATTATATCAGTTTTCACGAGTAGAGAAAATAAAAGCTACGACGAAGGCTAATATAATAATCACCATATCAAAGAAAGACCAAGCAAAAATACTATTTAAATTCGCTCCGGAAGTAAGCTTTGTACATATTTGTTATGTATTTTTATCCTTTTCTATCATCCATATTTACCAATGTCGTCTATATATAAACGAAGATGTAGTCTTCTCGACGCACTCGCACATTGCGTAAAAAAGTAACTTTGATCCACTGAAGGGTTATTCTCGATTTTCTCTTACGACCCTTCATTTTTCCATTCCACGATCATTTTGGACTAAAAACCACACTACGAGGAATGAACAGGGAGAAAGGTATGGTAGATACTTTTACATATTTTGCGAATCCCGTCGGCTGCCAGCATTTTCCGAGAAAGTTTCCACGAATTGTGTTGCTAGTTGTAACTTTGAATTTGTTAAGAGGGAGAAAAGTTTTGTTATTTGCAAAGTGCTCGCGTGGTTATTAGTAAATAAAATTTAGGGATAAGAGAATAAAATCGTTAGATAATATTTTCATGTTATCGATTCTATTGAGCTAGTAATTCGAGGAACTTAATAACGAAGGTATTCTACTGTATATTAATGATTGGTCTAAGTAGAAAAGTTAGTGGATATTATATTTACGAGGAGATAATGATATAATAGTAGCAATCCGTCAAGTATCAATAGTTTCTGGGAAATTACTGTTTTGTACCGATATCTGTATTAACAGTACTGTTATGTACCGATATCTGTATTGTATTATTACAGGGTAACCGTTTCACTAAATAATATTTGTCCCTTTTCTGTTATGTTGTGGTCTAAATAGTTGTTTGATGTTGTTGCGCAACCGTGTTTATACTAATATTTAATTTGATTTTTAGAATTGTATAGTCTTAGTCATATTTTATATATGTACATAAAGCACATTCAGTCCTCTAAATTGTTATGCAAGTTATAACGAAAAAATATTATCAAAAATAATAAAAAAACAATACAAATAATTAATTACACCACCGACATGTGCGTAAGGAACAAGTCAAATGAATTAAAACTAAAGTTATATATAAGACATTCTTAACAATATTTCAGTTATTACTAAATAATAAACATTTTTACTAAATTGTATAAACATCAATACAACGTAAACGTCAGCATCGTGCATATTAAAGATATCTAAAGAAAGTGTCATCAATTGTAAATTATATTGCCGATCAAGCAGAACAAATAATAATAATAATAACCATAATTTTTTTAAATATATGTAAAATAATAGTTACTATTATTAAAATATTTATTTATCAGCTAATGCTTCGTTCACTTTCTAATAAGTTATTCTATGATTGTAAGGAGAGGTATATTCTTCAAGCTTATTATAAGAATTGCTAGTAAAATAAAGCTAAATTCAAAGTGCACTATTATTTTAAATAAAAATCATTTTATTCTGACAAAGTTTACATAAAATCATAAAATGTTTGCCGTATGCTACTCATGGCTTACCATTAAATGAAAATAACACAAATAGAACAATAAATAATCAGGCTTCCTAGGATTAAAGGAACAGCTAATTTAATGCAATACAGTAGCACTTTCATTTGCTACTGGTAAATATCGTCTCTCCCATATAAGGATAGCCCTTCTTTCTGTCTCGGTTACGTACAAGAGATACCGTATGACACTCACTACTTGTCATTCAATGAAAATAAAACAAGTATTAAAACAATAAATAATCAGACTTATGTAGATTAAAGGAACAGCTAACTCAATGGAATACAGTAGCACTTTCAATTGTAACTGGTAAAATCGTCTCTCCCATATAAGGTTGACCCTTCTTTCTGTCTCGGTTATGTACAAGAGATACCGTATGATAATCACTACCTACCATTCAATGAAAATAAAACAAATATTAGAACAATAAATAATCAGACTTACGTAGATTAAAGGAACACCTAACTTAACGCAATACAGTAGCACTTTCAATTGCTACTGGCAAATATCGTCTCTCCCATATAAGGACGGCCCTTCTTTCTGTCTCGGTTACGTACAAGAGATACTGTAGGATACTCACTACCTATCATTCAATGAAAATAAAATAAATATTAGAACAATAAATAATCACACTTATATAGATTAAAGGATCAGCTAACTCAATGCAATGCAGTAGTACTTTCAATTGCTACTGGTAATTATCGTCTCTCAGATATAAGGATAGTCGTTCTGTCTGTCTCAGTTACGTAAAAGAGATATGCGTACGAGCAAAATATATATCTAGTCAATCTCGTATATTAACAATGCTTCTATTTGCTGATGAAATATTTTGTGACAATAACAAAGAGGCTGAAGAGAGTTGGTAATGAGCAAGGTGAATAATTTTTTTGCAAATTTCTTCGCCAGGTATCCTTTGAGAAAGTTCTTTATATTGTTTGTTGCTCCTTGTCAATTTGAGTTTATCGTCTCCCCCATATAAAGATAGTCCTTCTTTCTGTCTCGGTTACATACAAGAGATACCGTAGAATACTCACTACCTACCATTCAATGAAAATAAGACAAATATTAGAACAATAAATAATCACACTTATATAGATTAAAGGATCAGCTAACTCAATGCAATGCAGTAGTACTTTCAATTGCTACTGGTAAATATCGTTTCTCAGATATAAGGATAGTCGTTCTGTCTGTCTCGGTTACGTAAAAGAGATATGCGTACGAGCAAAATATATATCTCGTCAATCTCGTATATTAACAATGCTTCTATTTTCTACATTAATACATTTTTACTTCATATGTGATTCTTTTAAGGTTTCGTCATTTTTTAAATTCGTAAACGAAAAAAATTAAATAATTTGTTAACGCAATTTCTTAGTAATTTAATAACATTTTTTTAATATTAAATGAAATAAAATTCGAATGGCAGTATCTATTGAATAGAGTATTTGGTGTTACGTTTTTTACTAAAACTTTGGGATTTTTTAGAGTAACGACAAGGATAAAATATATCGGCAAGTAGCAAAATCGCTCCATTCGCGAACTCAAGGTGACAAGAAGCAACAAACAATATGAAGCACTTTCTTTTTTCAAAGTATCTGGCGAAGAAATTTGCAAAAAAATTATGCACCTTGCTCATTGCCGACTCTCTTCAGCCTCTCTGTTATTGTCACAAAATATTTCATCAGCAAATAGAAGCATTTTTAAAGTATGAGATTGACGAGGAATACACGTATCTCTCGTACACGTATTTCTTTTACGTAACCGAGACAGAGAGAAGGACTGTCTTTTATCCGAGAGACGATATTTACCAGTAGCAATTGAAAGTGCTACTGTATTGCGTTGAGTTAGCTGGTCCTTTAATCTATGTAAGTGTGATTATTTATTGTTCTAATATTTGTTTTATTTTCATTGAATAGTAAGTAGTGAGTATCATACGGTATCTCTCGTACATAACGGAGACAGAAAGAAGGGCCGTCCTTATATGGGACAGACGATTTTATCGGTAGCAATTAAAAGTGCTACTGTATTCCGTTGAGTTAGCTGTTCACCTCGCTCATTGTCTCGAATCTCTTCAGCATTTTTGTTATAGTCAAGAAATATTTCAGCGGCAACAACTTTTCAATAATATAATTTCAACAATGCTGTAAGAAAATCCAAAAAAGGTGCGTGGCGACCGCGTGCTTTGAAAGTGAAACTTTTTTATATATCATTATTTAAAATAATAAAAAGATAAATATTAAGGTAATAGTTTAATTAAAACAAAACTTTATTGACAGAAAACTTTGCTTACTGCCTCCTCTTTGTCTGTCGTCTTTTTTCTTTCCATCTTAATTCTATTTCTCCACCTCCCTTCACTCTCTTTTTAATCCTTCCCTTCGTTCACACTCCTTCATCCTTTTCAGTTCTGTCATTTGTTCATCCAAGTGTAACTATTTTTTGGTTTCCCTATTAAAAATTTGTTTCTCTTTTCGTTACCATCGCACATTTTGATATACAAAGTTAAACTACTATGGTAAAAGTAGTTTAATCTAAAAATGTTTAGAAGTTTTTAAAAATATGCTAAAATAATATGCTAAATAAATCAAACGTAGATGACGTTTGATTTATTCAGTTTATCAGAAAACAAAACGAAATATACAACGAAAATATATAAAGTAATCATAACATAGGCGAAAGGCCCGATAAAATAAACACTATTTAAATTCGTCTCAGAAGTACCCTTTGTACTTGTTTAATATTTATTTCCCTTTATTTACAGTATCTTTACACGCCAATAAAATGTGTCTATCCATAAATAAGGATCTTGTCTTCTCTCCATTTCGACGCTCCAGCACACTGCGTACAAAAAATTACTTCGACCCACAGAAGGATAATCTCCATTTACTTTAACTATGCTTATATTTTTCCATTTCCACTGCCATTTTGAACTACCAACGATACTGCATAGAATGGATAGAGAGAAAGGTGGAGTAGATACTCTTAAATATTTTGTAAAACCCTTCGGTCGGCAGGTATTTTCCGAGAAAGCTTCTTTTTATTATTTATTGCTACTTGCAACTTTGAATTTGTTAGACGAGCGAAAAAGTTTCGGTATTTACGAAGTGCTCGCGTTGTTATTATTAAACGAGGTTTTCGGAGAAGGGAATAATATCGTTAGATCATATTTTCGTTAAATCAATTCTGTCGAGCTTATAACTCGAATAATATAGCAATTTTATAATGAGTGAATTGTACTGGTAATTAATAATTCTATAATTTAAAAAAGTTGGGATAACTACTTGTGACGTTGGTAATATCAACCAATCAAGTGCTAGTAGAACGTTAGTAAAATAGAATTTGTAATATTAACATTTCCCGCAGCATTGTTGTACAATGTACATACGTTTATAATTAGAATGTCATAATTTTTTTGTAATATTTAGTATTGAAAAATATATTCTTTACTTATTATTACGGAAACATCCATTAATCAAGATTCAACACAAAATATAAAATTAGATTCAGGCTTGTCTCCGGTAATCACTCCAATTTAAAAACTTCAAAGTGAACTGAAACATAGTTTTGGAGAATTAGTTTCATCCGATCTGTCGTCATTATAAACAGAACGTGTTAAACAATGACTCCGAATGACAACCTTTTGTGATTTAATTTTAATTAACAAAAATGTTATTACCCAAAGGCTTTGTCCGGCGGCTGAAAGCGCTAGGAGCCCTCATTTAAACCCATGAAGGAACACAATACTGTTTCTGTGAACTATTTAGTGTAACGTTAGGGATAAACCTGAACGCTGAGCGGGGTTTCATTGTTTCAATACTTCGGAGTTTCACTCGTTACATACAATAGGGACCACTTTGCTGTTCGTTGTCCAGGATTGTCCTCCGTTTAGTGTTTAATTTTCTCAATAGAGTTTTTCTTTGTGATATTTACCGGATATATTTTCTGTAAGGAATCATGCCTATGATAGAGAATAAACATTAATTAAATACCAATAGCAAATTAAATTATTTGACACGCGCATGATTGCAGATTCAATATGTATTGAGGCAGTTAGGAAAAAAAATACTTTAAACGAATATCCGTGTCTTAAGTAGAAATTTGATTTTAAATACAGAAAGAGTAGGTACAAGTAATAAAAGTAAAATGAGACATATATTATTTGACCCAACGTGAAAAAAGTTTTTCACTCTGTCTGCTGGTTTGCAAATATAACGATTATATAAAAATTCCAAAAACAATTTTCTTTATTTTTCTACTTTAATGTATTGCTCTTGTAAAATTTTACGAGAGCAATCTCTTACAGCCATCCATAACACTAGTTCGCCCCGTTCGACGAACGGTCGGTAATTGAACCTGGGACCCAGCGGTGCGCTGAATCGTCAAAGGCAATATGCCTTGTGATCAACCCAACACACCACACTACGGTGACCATTTAGTATAATTCACAGGAGTAAATAGAATTTACTACCTGGAAAGGGTATTAAAAATATTGGAAAACATTTCAATAATATGCAAAGAAAATTTTAAGACCACAGACAAAATTTAATGTTAGTAGGTTAAAAGAATGTTATTGTAATCAAAATTTTTAACATCGCTTCCGAAAGAGCATCAAATAAATGGTGTTAGACTTTAGTCAGTTAAATAGATAGTCAGTGAAAATTCGTCAAAATACCAGCATGTTTGAGAATGACAATGAAATTTTTCTGAACGTAGACCTTTATGTCGTTAGAGTTTAGTCAGTTAACGTTTTCGAAAGCAATCTGTCTGTTAATAGTCTAAATTATGAGCTAAACCGCAGCCAAAAGTGGTAATAATAAATATACTAACTTACTTCTCATACGGATGTTCGTTGGAGGAATTTAAAGAAATTCAGGTTAGGTGATAACTTGATAGAATATATAGTCAGTGAAAATTCGTAAAAAGACCAGCATGTTTGAGAATGACAATGAATTTTTTCTGAACGTAGATCTTTATCGTGAGGGACGAAATTGTGAATCTTTAAACGAGATAGGACTTAAACTAATACTGACTGCAAGCTGTCTTTGTGAATTTTGACCGCCCAGTGGTTCCATCAATAAGATGTATATAACAAAAGACGAAAAGAAATAATTAGAGCAATAACTTAGCAATCATAACGGGTATTGCTATAAAAGCCGGCCAAGTGCGAGTTGGACTCGCGCACGACGGATCTTGGACTAGCACCAAATAATATTAAACTTACAAGTTTATTTTTCTCAAAAATAGCGTGAAAAACAAAGTTACTGCCGCGGTCGGTACCGAAAATATACCAATTCTCAAAAAACTGTACAGTATATTTTACTCAAACCAACTTTCGTCGAAAGTTTATTTTAAGTTGTATTACTTTAATTTTTCAGACTTTTACACATGTTAGTTGAAAAGTTAGAAAGAGCGGGAGGGGGTGGGCACAATTTTAAGATTTTAGAAATATATATCTCACCAACTTTTGACTCAGATAAAAAAGTTATTTTGGAACCTCTACATTATTTTTTAAGACCTACCTATTGATATTCCACACGCCATTTTTTTCATCTTTCGGTTACATGTATGGAGTGCCATCCCTAATATTATTTTTTTCATAATTCCACTATTTCATTGTATAGCGGTTTATAGAAGACACCTACTATCCGAATTTCATCTATATAATGTCAATAGTCTCTGAATAAAATGGCTGTCACGTACGGACACAGAGAGGACAGACAGATAGATGGACAGACGGATATGACGAAATTATAAGGTTTCGGTTGTCACCATTTGGCTAGGGAACCCTAAGAAATCTACCTATGTTAACATGTATTAAAACGTCTTTTATTATTTTTTTTTCTACAAAGATCATTGCCATGTCAGGCAGATATAAAAGCAAGGAATTAAGACGGCAAATTTTAAGAGCAATAAAATAACTCAACAATACAGACTACAGCGTCAGGCAATTACAATTTTCTATTGCTGTTTCGTAGCAAAATGATGATTGTAAAATATATTCCCGATCAATCACATGCTATTACAATGCTTCCATTTTACTATTGAAATATTTCATGACAATAAAAGCAAGGTAGCAGACCTGAAAAACAGCAAGGTGGATAAATTTTTCGAGAATCCCTTCACCAGGTGTCTTTTGAGAAAATTCTTATATTGTGTTGTTTATCGCGCAGCGGAGCGTTAAATTTTCCTCACTTGCAAATGTCTTTGGCCTGTCTTCATTAATAAATTACATTTCCGCGCAAGACGATAATCTTGTTATATGATAATTCATGCTGAAAATTCTACTCGGACAGTGGCGCGTGGAAAATAGTAATTTAATTAAGATGGTATAGTGCAACCCATTAAGTGATTTCTTTAAGTGGAAACTGAAAGTTAATTCTAAGTGGAGACAATCATATTTAAAAATTTGTAGTAATGCACATAACCATTTGGAAATAGAATACACCGTTAAATTTGGGAAAAATGGAAACGAATATAACTTTAAAATTATACCTTAAAAAAAAAATCTTGTTTTGAAAAAAAATATTGTCTATTTACATTTGCTTATATTACGGAATATTTAAACAAGATTGTCTTTAATTTAGTTGTTTGTTCCTTTCTTCGTAAAATGAGAGACGGTATCGACTTGGTTTAGCAGTTGTGCGTTTTTGTCTGTTCGTACGTGCATGCGTGCGTGGGTGGAAGGTGCGTACGTGCATACGTGTGTGCATACACGTGTACGTACGAGTGGATTAATTACTTTTTTTCATTCTTTTGGACGTCTCATGGTGTACTCAAATAGTAACGGATTCACAATTAAATGAAACTACGTGATGTAGTATTATTTCTACTTTCTTTAAGTTCTTTACCACGACCTAGGTTTCGTTGTATTACAACATCTTCAGGTGGGCTATTAGCAAAAATCTTTGCTAATAGCCCAATGAAGATGTTGTAATACAACGAAACCTAGGTCGTGGTAAAGAACTTAAAGAAAGTAGAAATATATCACGTAGTTTCATTTAATTGTGAATAATGAATTTCTACAAATTTAACGCCAAGTATATTCAATAATAACGGATTGTTACGGGGTTCGGAAGAAATATGATTTTAAAAAGAATTTAATCGGTTATTTATTTGAATTTGGATATAAAAACCTCATTTAGAATAATACTTTAATAAAATACAATAATTTTTAAGAAATTGGTAACCGTCTACACACAACGCGGGATGAGCACTGATTGACTGATTCAAAGCTATATTTTCTATCCGAGACTCGTGTTATGTCTGGGTAGATGTTTTGAAATAATAGAAATCGGATATGCGTGGAGTACTGAGATGATACAGACATAATAAGTTTATCTCGATACTAGCGTGGGGTACAACAGTACGTTTATAGTGTTCACAATTTTTCGTTAAGAATCCATTGTTTTCAAATGTCGGTCACAATTTATGCTCAAGTTCTCAGATATATATTATCAAAAGAATTATTAGGAATAGAAAGATTTAATAAATATTATAAACATTTAATAATATTTATTACAGTTAATTGTTTAAAGGAATGCTCAATAAACTGTCCCTCTTTTCTTCCTACTCGGTCTATTGCTCCTTCACCCCACTACCAATCTTTCCTCGCTAACGATGTGTTTAGTTTTTCGTTACGATCCCATTTTTCAACGTAAAATCTTTTCCTAAGGTGGTAAATTAATTTTCGTTGAATATTTTCATAAATTTTTCTACCATCTATGTTGAGTTTTAAATCAATTTTCACAAGATGAAAAAAAAAGTTACGAGGGAGGCTAATAAAATGATCATAATAACGAAGATGAAGGAAAATTAAGACTATTTAATTTTACCTTAGAAATAAGCTGTGTATTTGTTTGTTTGTTATTAATTTCTTGTTAATAATTAATTAAAGCCAATCTCGACTGTATATAAACAAAGATCTTGCCTTCTCGACGCTTTTGCACAATATGTACAAAAAATAACTTCAACCCTCAGATCCTTCATTTGGCTTAGCTGCGTGTCAGAGTCTCCAACCTGCGGTTGCAGGTTTGGGGAGGGCGATATGAATCATTTAATTTTTGCACGTTTGTTAAATAATAAATTTCCTCCATTATATATAAATTATCAAAACATAAAATTGAGCTATCTATTAACATTAGACCCCTCTATCTGTCGCTAATAAAATTATTCTAGCCTTAATCATACAATATATAAGAAAGAATGATATCCAAACCTAGGACCATTTATATTCATGTACATTTTTATACCTGTTTTCATGTTTATTTGTATATGTGTATATACTTATTTATTATTCGTCTATATATTGTTGTCAGCTTTATATTACCAATAAATTTATTTTTTATTTATATTTTAGCTTTCTTTATTCTATCGTAGTAAACTTCTCTTTTATTTTTGTTTCACTGTTTAGTTTATTTTTGTTACCAACAATAGCGGCAGATATTTGGTCTGTGATCTAGGCAATCTTATCTTTTAAATTTGACACTGGCAAAAGATTTTTATGGAATAAAAAAATAAAGATTAAAGGGCAGTCTCGATTTTACTTTTATTATGCTTTCATTTATCTATTTTCATGGTAATTTTGGATTAACAGAAAACTTTGAGGACTTTTTGGAAAAAAATATGGTAGATGCTGATAAATATTTTGAAAATTCCTTCAGTCGCAAAAGTTTTTCGAGAAAGTTTTCTCGCATTGTTACTACTTGTAACTTTGAACTTGTTAGGCGAGCGAAAAAGTTTCGGTATATGCGAAGTGTTCCCTTGGTTATTCGTGAATGCGACTTTCGGAGAAGGAAAAATAATATCGTGCAGTGATGTAGGTGTCGAAGTGTCCATTCATAATTGCTTAAAGTAGAAATGTTTGAATTACTTTTCACAGAGGCAATTTTGTAATAAAACAACCCGTCAAGTATTAGTGGAATATGAGCGGTTACCTAGATACGCGTATTTATATTAATATTATAATGGAGTAACAGTTTCACTGAACAATATTTATTTGTTTTATTTTCTATTGTGGTTTATATACCTATGATTTTAAATTATTATTTTTTTAGCTCTTTGGCCTCATTTGATCTTTGGAAATATATAAAATATAAGAGAAAAATATTTTTTAAATGTTTAGTATTAGAGATTATAGACACAGAGAAAACTCCGTAAATCAAATATCAGTAATTAAATTAAATTTCAGAGTGAATTTCCCTTGGAAAAAAAGAGAAAAATTAAAAAAAAAGTGCATTTATTTATGTACGCGTGTTAAAAGTTACATTTCTTTAGCATAATACTAGAATAACTTTATTTATTTTGTCGCACCGTGAGCGCGCGTCGTGACCAACTTCATACTGTCGATTTTCGTTGCATCGTGCGTGCGCATCGTGACCGACTTCATACTGTCGACATTTATCGCATCGTAATATTTTACACTCATAATTTTTTTATAACGCGCTTCAAGAAATATAACTTCAAAAAGTGAATATATGGAACATGTTAAAACTGTATGGATTTTTGGAATAATGACGTTTATGTCGTAATGGCTAAATTAATTGGAAAAGTTGAAGGTATTTCAAAGTACAGAACACAGTAAGCATAACTGTGTGTTTTATCTGCAAAAAAATGCGTTTACCAATATTACTCCAGTATCTTTTTTGTTATGAAATAAGTCACGTCTAACATATAGATAGACCGGCACTGACAGCTTTTTTATATTATTTTAATAAATTGATTAGGATATATAGCACTTAACAAGACATGCAAAGTAGTTCTTACTTTACGGCCAATTAAATAAAGAAACAAGGCCTTTAATTCATATTTAGAATTTTCGACCTGTTTCACATCTGCGAGTATCACTTTTTTAATATTTTTTTAATTTTATATGAAATCAATCCGCATAACTTCTGATTAAATTTTTTTAGTCTATATCAATATAAACCAAATTAAGGTGATCAAAGACCTCGTTAGGGGGAAAAACAATATGGTTGGAATATTAGATATTTCACGTTACGTAGCAGTGTTAAAAAGTCGTCGCCGTGGTGTGTTGGATCGATCACAATGCATACGGTCTTTGACGACGAGTCGCACCGCGGAGACTCGGTTTCGATTCCCGGCCGTTCGTCGAGCGGGGTTGGACGGGTGTTGTGGTTGACTGTAAGAAATTGCTCTTGTAGCAATAAGACTGCCATATGATATATAGCATATGATATATATAACAATTAGATACATAAAAAGGTTACATTATTGCCTTGACTTGAATGGACAAAATTGTGAATCTATATCCGAGATAAGATTTAAATTACTCCTGGTTATAAGTTGTCTTTGCAGAAAAGATAAAGCTATCGGAAAATTTTTATAACTTTTATAAGCGTATTTAATTTTCCTTACTGCACTTAATCATAGGACTACGATAAAAATCAATACATATTATGAAACATTTAAGTTAAATATATTTATATAGTAATGATTCATAAAAAAAGGAATGGATTCATAAATCGGTTTTGTGCATATGAGATTATTATGTGATCTCATATTTCTCAGGAAAAACAGTAGAATAACCATATAATAACGACAAAACTGTCTCAATACCCCTACTTCTTCAAGGCATACGGCCTTTGACTGCAAAGCGCACGGCAGGAATCCGGGTTCGATTCCCGGCTGCACATCGAGCGGGGCTGGACTGGTATTCTGGTTGGCTGTAACAGATTGCTCTTGTAGCAAGAAGTCTGCCATATGTATAAATTAGATACATTAAAGTACAGAAACAAATAAATAAGTATTTCTGAATACTCCACTTTCGCTTATATTGCTGGCAAGTCGGCGGAAAAGAAAATATGTTAAGGCTTAATATATATTTGGAAAATATAAAAAGTTTGCCGAAGTAAGTCGTTTATCCAAAATATTCAGGGCAATCATGTCTGTGTGCATTTTAAATCTCTAATGATACGATTTTAAAGGCAATGGCTCAATTGATATTTAATCCTTTTGCTACAACACGAAGTGTTAAATTAGCCTAATAAGAATAGACTACACTGACGTGTAGTTCAGAAAAAGATGACTACTGACCGATGACCTTTTTCCGAATCGTTGACCTTTTTCTGAACTACATCGACGTGTAGTTCAGAAAAAGGTCGATTGCCAATAGTCCTCACATAGCTAATATTAGTCAAAATCGATACGAAATGATGGTGTATCGCAGGTTAATCTAATATTGAGATTAATATGCGGAACATTAAGTTTCAGTCCCACGTTGCAAGGTTCCATTTCTTAAAGGAAAAACGGAGCCTTTACAAGATTGCACACGTGTGCCGTTGATTAAAAAGGTTGTATCTTTTACAGCCGTTTTTCTCGGAAACCATTTGTCGTAGAAACTTGAAATTTTTCGTCGTAATAAAACATATTAAACTCAATACCTCAATGGCTAACTATTTATACAGATTTTTTATGGTGGTGGGACTTTAAAATTATGTACTCGATTTTATTAAATACTTTATAGCGTGGTATCATTTGAAAAGGCTAGTCAATCAATAATATTTTTTTCACAATTTTAGGTAACATTTTTCGAAAATATATTGAAAAATATGCAAAAAACACACCCTTCTTTATTTCCGAACTTACTGAGTGCATAAATATGAAAAAATAACTTAGCCTTCAGAAGGCTTAGCAAGAGTTTTAGGAAAACAATAACGATGGTTTGAAATCTCGTAATATTTGAGATATTCGTTCTAGTATATCCTTCTTACATATTTTTATTCGATGTTATTGAATAGTTATTGCGCTAAATTCGTGGTGACTTATTGTAAATACAGCAACTTCACTTCAAACGAGGTACGGAACCCTAAGTATGCGAGCCAGACTTGCACTTGGCTGAGTTTATTTCAAATTTGAATTGATAATTTATTGTATTATAAATACTTATATGTTGGTTACAGTTAATTAGGTTACAATTAATACTAGCCACAAGATGTCTTTCCGGTAAAAAAACAGCCTAAAGATTTTTCAGCCTTATTACGCAAAAGTATGTATATTGCCTTTATTAATACAAGGCCTATTTGAAATTTAATAATTGATTTAGTTTCTTCATTAATACGTATGTAATAAAAAGTAAACAGATATTAAGTTCAATTGACATTATACTTATCAAGTTAAAATATAATAAAAACATGATGCTGTAACTACCGTTTTTCCCTATATAAAAATCTAACCGTTCTGAATAACTAATATTACAGTACTTTATATTTTAACGATCTAGGTAAAATGGAGTTTTGGCCTGAATCAGAAAAAAAATCCTTTCGTTATCAAATAAATAAACATTTCCATTTAAATGTCACATTCGGCGTAAACTGAGAGGGCGAGTACTATCTTTATGACCGGAAATCGTAAAATATTGTTACATAAAGTAGTTTATGAAACGTTTTGCGGGCCTCGGTCAGGAAGCTCAGTGGGCTTGCTGAATGGAAAAAGAGGGACAGAAAATTTCTAATAATGCTATACGTACGTGTTGTCATTGAAATATATGGCTTGGAATTTATTTTAACGTAAAATAACAGGGAAAACCTATTGAACACTATGGAAAATGGGATAATCATAGGGTAAATGTGAAAGGAGTTTCTATGATCGTCGCGGAATGTATCGTAGTTAAGGAGTATTGGGATGGGAATAATGCCAAATATTTTGAAAGGGTAGAAGATGAAAACACTCGACAAGTGGATATAACAATACGTGAAAAGAAAATCTGGAGGCTGAAAGTAGCATCTGGTTGGCAGGATTGAGATATATCTTAAGGACGATAAGGTGCCGAATAAGAACGTGGAGGAATCCGTATTACGTATTGTATAAACGCTAGTGTTAAAAGAGTTAGTCTACAGGCAAAATTCAATATGTTATTGTAATTGTTATTGTAATATGTTATTGTAATTGTTATTGTAATACGTTATTGTAATTGTTATTGTAATATGTTATTGTAATTGTTATTGTAATATGTTATTGTAATTGTTATTGTAATTGTTATTGTAATATGTTATTGTAATGTTATTGTGAACGTGCTTAAATGTCGCTTCGATCGTAATTGTGTATAAAGTCAACGGTTGCCAATAGTCCTCCCATAGCTAATATTAGTCAAAATCGATACAAAATCTATACCTCAATGACTATTTATATGGATAATTTATGGGGACTTTTAAATTATGTACCTGATTTTTTAAATTTTTTATTTAAAGTAAGGCACACAAATAAATGACGTTAGACCTAAGTTAATTAACTTTATTGAAATCCGTCTTTATACTAATAGTCCATACAGGTGAAGTAGTGACCCAAAGCTAGCAATGATAAACATTTTAGCTTAATAGAATTTGGAAAAGGTTCGCTTTAGATCATAATTTGGTAAAATAAATAGAAAACAAATAATGGTAAAAAGGTTACATTATTTTAGAATGACGACGCAAGGTCCTGGAATAAGATCTATGATTTGAAGGGACAAAACTGTGAATCTATACACGAGATAAGAGTTAAACTACTCCTGGTTATAAGTTGTCTTTGCAGAAAAGATAAAGCTATCGGAAAATTGCTCGGACACTTCTATAAGTGTATTTTATTATGAACTTTGTAGTTCTTCCGAAAAGATGCATGTAATAAAAGTAAACAGAAATAGTTAGAAGCATAACTTAGAAATCATCGTGTTATAAAACCATCAATCTATGATAGCGCATTATTAAAAAGAGGTAAGATCTTTAAAATATAAACAAAAAATAGAAAAATTAAAATATATTTCGTTGAACGATATTTTTTCTATATTGTTATGTCAAACAGATATAAAAGCAAGAAACACAAAGTTATCCTCATGGTACATTATGTAATATTAATCTTCACCGATGAGATTAAAGCAATTACTAAATAAATAGCGTCACTTGATTGTTTCTCAGTTTTCTATTGCATTTCTTAATATCGTTTGCCCGTTGCAATAAATATACCATCTCTATTGCGATTCCGTTAAAGAAGTACTCATATACTTGTAAAATATACTCCTGGTCAATTACATACTCGTATAATGCGTCCATTTTGCTGTTGAAATATGTTGTAACAATACAAACAAAGTTGCAGAGAACCGAGAGTACATTACAGATACATTTTTCATGGATCTCTCGGCCTGGTTTCTTTTAAGGTAATTCTTTGTATTGTTTATCGCTTCTTGTCATTTTGAATTAGCGAGTTGTTCGTTAAACTTTCGTTACTTGCGAAAACCTTCTATGCCCCCGTCGTCATTAATAAATTACATTTCCGCGCAAGACTATAAACTTGTTACATAATATTTTCACGTTTAAAATTCTATTCGAACAGAGGCGCGTGGAAAACTGTAATTGAATTAAGAATATATTGTGCAACCCGTACAGTGATTTCTTAAGTGGAAAAGGAAAGTTTCTAAGTTGAGACGATTAGTTTGTTAAAATTATGGTTACGTAGGTGACCAATTAGAAACAGAATAGTTCATTAGATCTAACTGAACTAGAAATTAATGTAATTTGTAAGGTATTACTATAAAAAATAACTTTAACTGATTTATTTACTCTTAAAATTAAGGTTATTTAAACAAGGTCGTGGTTGTCTTGAATTTATTTGCTTATGTTTTTACTCACAAAACAAAATCTTGGATTGAATTTAATCTATACTCATCAGGTTTATGTGTGTGAGAGCATGCGTGCGTGTGTGTGGGAGTACTTACGTGAGTGCGTGCGTGGGTGGGCGGTGCGTAGGTGCGTGCGTGGGTGGGCGGTGCCTAGGTGCGTGCGTAAGTGTGCGAATTCTTTACATGATCTCTTATCAGTTTTGGTTCTATAGTTTTATTCCCATATAATTGCGTATATTTCCAGTGTCTATGATCCTTCGTAAACAATCCGTTGTTTTCAAATCAAGGTCACAATGTATTGATTACTTTCTCAATTATATATTTCAAGACAATCATGTAACAATTTCGTTGAAAAATTGTGAAAAATACGTTTTTATTGTATTTATAAGACATTAACAAATTTGGAACTACTTAAAGTTATGACGTGAATACACAGTCAAATAGACACATTACAAATTCATGTTTGACAGAATATTAAGTGAAAATTCTCCTTTTTCATCCAATTTAATCTGTTCTTTCTTTTTCCACTATCGCCTAATTTTACTTTCACAATGGCCTCATTTCTCGACGTATAATATTATTCTACCGCGGGAAAGGAATTTTCGCTCCAAAATGTTTAGATAATTTCATTAATTTTACTATCATTCGTGTTGGATTACACATTTTTTTTCGAGAAGAAAAAACAAAAGCTGCGATGAAGGCTAATAAAATAGTCATATGTAATACAGACGAAAAGCGAAGTAAAATAAATTCTTCAAGTTCGCCCCAGATGCATGCTTTGTACTTGTTTATTATTTTTCTTATTTTCTAACATCCGTATACAAAAATATAATTATTATATATAAATTATTTATAAATAAGTACGTTAACTTCTATTTATTTCGACGCCCTCAAACATTGATGCAAAAAAAAGATAACTTTGAACCACAGAAGGGCATTTTGGACTACTCTCGATTTAATTGTAGGCGACGACTTATTTTTAACGCATATTTTGGACTACGAATATTCAATAAGTTTTTGAAATTATACTTCTTTAGGCGCGTTATGAAAAAATGATGAGAGTGAAATTTTAAGATTCGTCACACAACAGTTACAGTATGAAGTTGCAGCGGTTGCAGTCTCGAAACAAAAGCTATTGGCACCATCGTCGCCTCTGTTCACGGTTTTCATATTCATAGTATTTATCCACATGTTTCTAGTGTCTACATTCACACACGTGTTTTAGTTTCATATAAGTGCGATTTATATATGTGCTGATAAATTATATTCAGTAGTGATTTAAATTCAATATTTTGATTAATATATTTACTATTCGTAAATATTAGTGAAAAAATTGTGTTCATAGACTTTTTCAAGTGCTCCAATATAATTGAGGTTATCTATCCGTATGTATTATTTAATGATGCCAAAGAAGTATAACTTCTCACGCGCGTACATAAGTACACGCACCCTTTTTTTGTTATTTCACTTTGCTTTATTATTTGGAACACTTTCATTCAATACAATGAACGCAACTTTATGTATAAGCAAGCGAAAACAATTCATTACCCCGACAATAAGTACCATATACTATCCATAACGTAAAATAGTTCAAAAATAATAACTCCATTATCATAATGCTCCAGGATGATAGAAAACATTCTGCTGAACATTGCTTGATATTTTACTGTGTCGAATATGCTTAGCTGCTTCTCACTGATGTGCTTAGTCCTTATGAAAACGAGAAGGTGTTCTCAAAAGAAGGCGAGGACTATTTGATTTTAGCTGTGGTACTGGAGCATATTTAATATGATTATCTAAAAAAAATTACGTCCAAGTTCTTCAACATTACTTCATTCAAATTATAGTTCACTATCATTCGTATTTTCCTCCTAAATTTTTCTGGAAGAAGATAAATAAATCGATTAATCATGGAAAATAACCTATACGAAGAATAGACAGAGAGAAGGTGTAGCAGATACTTGTAAAATAATTCATAATCGTTTTTCGAGAAAATTACCTTCCATTTTTTGTTCCTTCTTCTAAATTTTAATTTGTTATTAGAGCGAAAAACTTTCCTCATTTCTGAAGTGCTCTCGTCATTATAAGTAAATGAGTAAACGTAAACTACTTTACGTAACAATATTTTACGATTTCCGGTCATAAAGATAGTACTCACCCTCTCAATTTACGTCGAATGTGACATTTAAATGGAAATGTTTATTTATTTGATAACGTAAGGAATTTTTTATTGGTTCAAGCAAAAACTCCATTTTAACTAGACCGTTAAAATATAAAGTACTGTAATATTAGTTATTCAGAACGGTTAGATTTTTATATAGTGTTTAGATACAACGGACGCTCTATAAATCAAATATAGTATTCAATTATAATTCACACTATATATATATATATATATATATATATATATATATATATATTTCCTAATAATTTTGAAATAAAAAAAATTAAATATTAGTATTTACACTAATAGTAATTAATAAAGCTGAATGGATTTTTCCAGCGATGCTGTAATGGCAATATTTTGATTAAGACTTTGAAGTAGTTCGTTTTATAGGTGTGAACTCTATATTTATAGTCAATAATACTATTTTGCCGATAGTATTGTTGTAGCTAATATTAATTTATCTCAGTCAACCAACAAACTGCCTTACACATAGAATAAAACTTTGTACTGACCTTTGACCTCTAAAACTTGGAGAAATATAAGTGGAGACCTCTTGTGAGTCTTTCTACCGTAATTAAGTTGAAATAAAAGTATACTATTTTATATTAAGTACAATTTCATCGAATATTGACTATTTTTTTATATTTCTTCATTTATATGGGGGATGTGAATAATTTGTAAGCATTTAGTGTTTAGATACAACGGACACTATAAATCAAATAGTATCTGATGCAATTATAATTCGCAGTATATATATATATATATATATATATATATACATATATATATATATATATATATATATATATATATATATATATATATATATACATATATACACACACACACACACACACACACATATATATATATATATATATAAAAATAATATAAACTATAGATCCAAAACTGATAAAAGACACGTAAATAATTTGCACACTTACGTACCCACCTACGCACCCGCCCATCCATACACGCACTCACGCAAGCACTCACACACACAATCCTGGTGAGTATAGACTTTAAAGTTACATTAATTTCCATTTAAGTTAGATCTAATGAACTATTCTGTTTCCAATTGGTCACCTACGAAACCATAATTTTAACAAACTAATCGTCTCAACTTAGAAAAAACTTTCCTTTTCCTCTCAAGAAATCACTGTACGGGTTGCACAATATATTCTTAATTAAATTACAGTTTTCCACGCGCCGCCGTCCGAATAGAATTTTAAACGTGAAAATATTATGTAACAAGTTTATAGTCTTGCGAGGAAATGTAATTTATTAATGACGACGGGGCGTAGAAGGTTTTCGCAAGTAACGAAAGTTTAGTGATCAACTCGCAAACTCAAAGTGACAAGAAGCGATAAACAATACAAAGAATTTCCTTAAAAGAAAACTGCCGAAGAGATCTCTTGAGAGCACCTTGCTCTCCATCGGTTCTCGGCAACCTCGTTTGTATTGTTACAACATATTTCAACAGCAAAATGGAAGCATTATACGAGTATGTAATTGACCAGGAGTATATTTTACAAGTATATGAGTACCTCTTTAACGCAATCGCGATAGAGATGGTATATTTATTGGAACGGACAAACGATGTTAACAAATGCAATAGAAAACTGAAAAACAATCAAGTGACTCTATTTACTTAGTAATTGCTTTAATCTCATCGGTAAAAATTAATATTACATAAGGTACCATGAGGATACTTTGTGTTTCTTGCTTTTATATCTGTTTGACAGCAATACAGAAAAACGATCGTTTCTCTATTTTAGTGTACAGTTTAAAAGTAATACCTCTTTTTAATGAATCGTTAACATAGATTTATTGTTTCATAAAAAAAACTGCTGTGATTTCTAAGTTATGTTTCTAATTATTTTTATTTACTTTTTATTACATGCATCTTTTTGAAAGAACTACAAAGTTCATAATGAGTCCTGTACGGAAAAGTAAATACGCATATGGAAGTGTGCGAACAATTGTCGGATGGGTTTATTTTTTCTGCAAAGACAACTTAAAGCCAGGAGTAGTTTAACTCTTATCTCGTTTGTATATTCATAGCTTTATCTCTCCAAGTAATAGATCTTATTCAAGCATATTGCTTCATCATTCTAAAATATTATAACGTTTTTACTATTATTTGCTTTCTATTTATTCTAATTATCATCTAAAGCGAACCTTTTTCACATTCTATTAAGCTAATATGTTTATCATTGCTAGCTCGTGGTTGATACTTCACCTGCGTGAGCTATTAATCAACAAATTGATTTCTATAACGTTAATTAACTTAAGTCTCGCATCATCTATTTGTGGGCCTAGTCGGAAGCGACATTTAAATACGATTACAACGACATTCTTTCACAATAATACTGAGTTTTTTAATTCTGAGTTTTCCTGTGTACTAACTCTTTTAACTCTGGCGTATATACAATTCGTAATACGAGTTGTTCCACTTTCTTATTCTGCACGTTATCTTCCTTAAAATATATCTTAATCTTGTCCACTAGATACTTCTTTCTGCCTACAGATTTTCTTTTCTGTGTACTGTTACATCCACTTGTCGAATGTTTTCATTTTCTACACTTTCAAAATATTTGGCATTATTCCCATCCCAATACTCCTTAACTACGACACATTTCGCGACGATCATATAAACTCCTTTTACATTTACCCCATGATTATCCCATTTCCCAGATTGTTCAATAGGTTTTCCCTGTTATTTTGTGTTACAATAAATACCAAGCCATATATTTCACTGGCAACACGTACGTATATCATTATTCCAACTTTTCTGTCCCTTTTATTTCATTCAGCAAGCCCATTGCGTATCCTGACCGAGGCCAGCAAACCATTTGGTAAACTACTTTACGTAACAATGTTTTACGATTTCCGGTCATAAAGATAGTACTCGCCCTTTCAATTTACGCCGAATGTGACATTTAATATATGTGAATATATATATATATATATATATATGTATATGTATATATATATATATATATATATATATATATATATATATATATATATATATACATACACACACACACACACACACACACATATATATATATATATATATATATATATATATATATATATATATATATATATGTATGTACACTATACGGAACTTTTCTGAGTAGTGAACGAAACTGAGCCGTCATGCTCGGGTCGGTAACGCTGAGTCGAGTAAGTTCGGCTCCCTTTGGCATTGGCCAAGCTAGTTCACTATCTAACACGAAGTGGATCGTTTCAAGAATTACGTTTTATTTTAAAATTGTTACTGATTCGCCGAAATAATATCCATCATGTAACATCAATGTAATTATTAGATTAAAGCAATGCTATTTGCAGCACTTTCAATCTCTACTGGTACACGTTATCGGCTCGTCGCAATAAATTATGTACAAGATAATACTGCACGTGCAAAATGTATTCCTGGTCAGTCTCGTAATTTAAAAATTATTCCATTTTGCCGTTAAAAAATTGTATAGCATTAACAATGAGTCTGAAGAGGATCGATCATGAGCCAGGTGGATAAATTTTTTGCAAATTCCTTCGCCAAGTATCCTTTGAGGAAAGTTCTTTATGTTGTTTGTTGCTACTTGTAACTTCGAGTTTGCAAGGGGAGCGTTGATGTTTGTTACTTGCGAATATCTTTTACCCTCGTCGTCATTAACAAATTACATGTTCATAATCTTGTTATGTAATAACTTGGCGTAGAAAATGCTATACGAATTGTAGCGCGTGGAAAATAGCAATTTAATTAGGAAGACATGCAACGCATCCCGTGATTTCTTTAAGCGGATAAGGTGAGTCAATCTTAAGTAAATACATTTAAGTTGAATAAATTATGGTAACATAGATAACATCTTCGAAAAAAATAGTCCATTAGATCTGGGAAATGTGGAAATTAATATAATTTTAAAGGTGTAACATTTTATTTAATCGATTCTCGTGTGTGTGTTTTTGTCTCGTGTTGTGTAAATTGTTTATTTATAATTTTTTCATAAATTTTGGTACATATATATATATATATATATATATATATATATATATATATATATTTATATATAAATATATATATATATATATATATATATATATATATATATATATATATATATATATATATATATATATATATATAATATATATATATATATATATATATATATATATATATATATTAGAAACCAATTCAAGTCCAAATTTATTTCTATTAGGAATAAGTTAGGCATGTATAAAACTTTAATCAGGCTTATACTACTGTATGAAATTGAATGCTGGACCATCAATGAAGCAGAAAAAAAAACGACTCATTTTCGTAAGAGAAATTTTGCGAAAGATTTTTGGACCTATTCAAGAGAATAACATGTAAAGAACTATGAAACTTACAGAAAATATAACAAATACAGCGGAACCGATATTGTGAGAACCATAAAACCATCACGTATTAGATGGCTTGGCCATCTTTACAGATATGCTGATATTTCTCCTCCCATGTATATATATATATATATATATATATATATATATATACATATATATATACATACATATATATATATATATATATATATATATATATACATATATATATATATATATATATATATATATGTATATTCATATGTTTGTAGTTTCATTAACTAATTTTTAATCGGTTATTTTTTTATATTTGCAATTTTTAGGGTTCAGTACCTCAAAAGGAAAAAGGGAACTCAGATCACTTTGTTTTCCGTCCGTTTATCCATCTGTCAATATTCTTTTTTTCAGGAACGCGTGGAGGTATCAAGTTGAAAATAATATAAAATACTTAGGTCTACGGTCCCTTGGAGCTGTAGAACAATTACGTTTTTAAGTCAACTCAGTCAAGAAGAACCCTAAAAATATGGCCATCTCTGTCTGTCGCTGTTTACATTTGTTTCTTTAAATCGCTAGAAATTAAAATAAAATCATTAGCATTTATTATTTATTTATTAACAAATATTATTTGTTAATAAATTTTACATTTTTTATCGAATACTAAAATAAAAAATATAGTGCCTAGATTATGTTGGTTAAGACCATTGATGTCAAATTATTATTTTGAATGAAAAAGTGAAACAGCAGTTTAATTAAGCAACAGTTTAATTAATTTTATTGACAGAAAACTTTGTTTACTACCTCCTCCATTTATTTCTCTTGTCTTCCCTTTCTTGACTTTCTTACTCAGCTTTTCTTCACCTTCCTTTTCCTTCCCTTCATTCACTCTCTTCCATTCTTCATGGCTACGTCCTCCATTCAACTGTACCCGCTCCTCGCTTTCTCTTCTTCTGATGTGTCCTCACTTAAACTACTGTGGCAAAAGAAATTCACTTCATAATGTTTAAGATACTTTCATCAATTTTAATAGCATTTATGGAGACTACATAAGTTTTTACAAGAATTACGAAAACCACGAAGGAAATCACCAAAATCGTCATAATAAAGACGAAATGCAAAGAAACACTACGTAAATTCGTCTCAGATGTATGCTTCGTACGTGTTTATTATTTATTTTTATTTATTGCCAGCATCCGTACATACCAATATCATCTGTATATAAATAAGAATGTCATCTTCTTGACGCTCTCGCACGCTGCATACAAACGATAACTTCTACCCACAGAAGGGCAATCTCCATTAACTCTTATTATGTTTACATTTTTCTGTTCTACGGCCATTTTGGACTACCAACGATACTGCAAAGAATATACAGAGACAAAGGTATAGTATATACAATATTTTGTAAATCACTCTGACCGGCAGGTATTTGTCGTGAAAGGTTCTTTCCACTGTTTGTTCTTACTTGTTACTTTAAATATTTTAAGCGAGCGAAAAAGTTTCGTTATTTGCGTAGTGCTCCCGTCATTATTAGTAAATGAGACTTTCGGAGAAGGGAATAACATCGTTAGACAATAATTTCGTGTAATCAATTCTAACAAGCTAGTTGTTTGAATAACGTAGTAACTTAATAACAAGGGTATTGTGCTCAAAAGTAGAAAAGTTGGGTTAACTGTTGGCAGTGTTAATAATAACAACCGATCAAGAACTCGCAGAAAGTAAGCGAAGAGGAATCATAATATTAATATCTCCTGCAGCGTAGGTGTAGGAAATATAAACATTTGTCATTTGAATCTTATAATTTTCTTATAATATTTTGGTACTGAAAAATTACGAAAACAGTTTTTCAGTGATAATTAGGTTGAAAAATGCAAATCGGATATAAAGGTATAGGTAATAATTTTAACTTATAAGCGTAAGCTGAAACATAGTTTTAAAGAATTAATTTTACCCGAATAGTCGTAAAAATAAACACAACGTGTCAAAGTAAATGAAGACCCCGGAATATAAGCGCCGTTATTAATTAACAAGAACGTCACTGGCCAGTTATTTAACATTCTTTTCAAGGGAGTTTCCCTTAAGAAGAATGCTGAATAACTTGCCAGTGACGTCATAAGTAAGTTGTGTTTTGTATAGGGCGTTTTTGCGCGAATCGTAGTTCGTCAGTTTTTAAGTTGTTATAACTTTGTAATGAAAATTCTTAGGTACAATATATTTATTTGAACCGATTTTAATGTTATTATTTATCCCATTGTAATAATAAAAATATAGTTAAATATCCTATTGTGACCTGTGAGTGATTTATGATTAATAAATAATCTCTCTTTAATAATTTCAATATTTACTAACAAATCGTTAATTTATTTTTGACAAACATTAAAGTGTAATAAAACTAAAATAAAAAGATTGTAGAACAAATTTATTCTTAAAATGAGGGAAAAACCATTGTCGTACTATTTGATATTGGGCCGGGCAAAAGCTTTTCCCTAATAGGAGAAAACGTCCCTTTGTTTAATAATTATCTATTCTATTCCAATTGAACGGATGGCTAGTCGGATAATAGAATCGATTCGTAATTAGTTGCGATCTATTCGCGCTGTTAGTTCTTCAAGTCTTCCTATCTGATAAGATAATAAGATTATCTAAGTCGCTAACTGTGTAATAATGAAAAATGAGGCTGCAACTACTAAATTATTTACTTTGTGAATAAATCTGAAGTAGTAGGTCTGAAAAATACAACACACAAGATTTTTGTCAATTTTCAGGAGAAGAAAATGCAAAAGAATATTAAGTTTTCTCTGCGTCCTTTTTCAAAAGCCTCTTTTTTGCCGCAAAATATTTCCCTTGCAAAATGCTAAAATTTAGCTGGATTGCGTGGATATTTGGCAATGCCGTGTCGAGTTTATACTTGATACGGCATTGCCAAATATCCACGCAATCCCGCTAAATTTTAGCATTTTGCAAATATGTGGAGGCAACAATATGGGAATGCCGAGAGTGTTCTCGTTTATGGCCAGATGATATTGGAGTGCCTGGATGCTGGCAATGAAAAAATAAGACAAGGAAATTCGAAACATGCTTTTACGACACGTTTTTTTTTCCGTTAGGTTTTTATATTGGATTGTATCATACGGGTATTATAAAATGTAATAGATTTCTCCTTTATGTGCAACGTGATGTTGAGTTATATAGTGTACTTTCATGTACTTTATATAATATTTCAGTTTTTACATATTTAAATTTATTACGAGTATATAATTATCATCTTAACCAGGTTCACACGCTAGTAGTTCATTTTATAGGTGTGAACTCTATATTTATAGTTAATAATACTATTTTGTCGATTGTATTGATGTTGCTAGCATTAATTTGTCTCAGTCAACCGACAAACTGCCTTACAAATAGAATAAAATTTTGTACCGTCATGGGATAAAAGTTTTACTAAATTACATTTTTTTGTTTTTTACAACTGGATTTTACCGCAATAAAGTTGAAATAAAGTATACTATTTTATATTAAGTACGATTTCATCAAATATTTACAATTTTTTTATATTTCTTCATTTATATGGGGGATGTGAATAATTTGTAAGCATTTAGTATTTAGATTCAACGGACACCTCGTAAATCAATGTGGTTTAATTATAATTCACTGTATATATATATATATATATATATATATATATATATATGTATATATATATATATATGTATATATATATATATATATATATATATATATATATATATATATATATATATATGTATAGATATGTATAAAATTACTTAATAATTTAGAAATATAAAAACAATTAATATTTTTGAATTGAAAATTTTTTTAAGTACACCATACGCACTTTTAGTGAACACAACTGAGCCATCACGCACGGGTCGATAACGCAGAATCGGGCAAACTCGGCTCCCTTCGGCTTCGGCCAAACGAGTTCATTGTCTAACTCGAAGTGCATTGTTATAAGGATTACGTTTTATTTTAAAATTGTTACTGAATCGCCGAAATAATATCCATAATGTAAATCAATTTAATTATTAGATTAAAGCACCAGCTATCTCAGTGCAATTTTGCATCACTTTCAATCTCTACTGACACATATTATCGGCTCGTCGCAATAAGTTATGTACAAGAAAATACTGCACGTCCAAAATGTATTCCTGGTCAGTCTCATAATTTAACAATGACTCCATTTTGCCGTTGAAAAATTTTATAGCACTAACAACGAGTCTGAAGAGGATCGACCATGAGCCAGGTGGATAAATTTTTTGCAAATTCCTTCGTCAAGTATCCTTTGAGGAAAGTTGTTTATGTTGTTTGTTGCTTCTTGTAACTTTGAGTTTGCGAGGGGAGCGTTGATGTTTGATACTCGCGAACATCTTTTACCCTCGTCGTCATTAACAAATTACATTTTCGTCGAAGACGATAATCTTGTTATGTAATAACTTGGCGTCGAAAAAGCTATAAGAATGCTACCATTCTTATAGCTTTTTCGACGCCAATTTCGTGGCAAATAGCGATTTAATTAGGAAAACATGCAACGCATCCCGTGATTTATTTAAGCTGAAAAGGTGAGCCAATCTTAAGTAAAGACAATTAAGTTGAAGGAAATTATGGTAACATAAATAACATCTTGGAAAATAAATAGTCCATTAGATCTGGGAAATGTGGAAATCAATATAGCTTTAAAGGTGTAACTTTTTATTTAAATTAATTTTGCGTAATTTATTTACAATTGAAATTAAGGATGTTTAAAAAATAAGGGTGTGATTTTATTTAATTAATTCTCGTGTATGTGGTTTTGTCTCGTGTTATGTAAAATTTATTCATAAATTTTGTTGTATATATAAATATACATGTATATTTATATATATATATACATATATATATGTATATATATATATATATATATATATATATATATATATATATATATATGTATATATATATATATATATATATATGTATATATTTATATATACATATATATATGTAGATATATATATTCATATGTTTGTAGTGTCATTAACTAATTTTTAATCGGTTTATTTTTTAAATTGGCAATTTTTAGGGTTCAGTACCTTAAAAGGAAAAAGAGAACTCTTACAGGACTTTATTTTTTTTCTTCACTTTGTTTTCCGTCCGTTTATCCATCTGTCAATATTCTTTTTTTCAGGAACGCGTGGAGGTATCAAGTGCAAAACGATTAAGTTTTTAAGTCAAATCAATCAAGAAGAACCCTAAAAATAAGGCCATGTCTATCTGTCGCTGTTTACATTTTAAACTAAAATCATTAGCATTTATTATTTATTTATAAACAAATATTATTTGTTTATAAATTTTACATTTTTTATCGAATACTAAAATAAAAAATATAGTGCCCAGGTTCTGTTGGGTAAAACCATTGATGTCAAATTATTTTTTTGAATGAAAAAGTGAAATATTAAAGTAACAGTTTAATTAATTTTATTGACAGAAAACTTTGTTTACTACCTCCTCCATTTATTTCTCTTGTTCCTCCCTTTCTTTACTTTCTTACTCAGCTTCTCTTCACCTTCCTTTTCCTTCATTCACTCTCTTCCATTCTTCATGGCTACGTCCTCCATTGAACTGTACCCGCTCCTCGCTTTTTCTTCTACTGATGTGTTCTCACTTAAACTACTGTGGCAAAAGAAGTTCACTTCATAATGTTAAAATTCTTTCATAAATTTTGATAGTATTTATGGAGACTACATAAGTTTTTACAAGAATTACGAAAACCTCGAAGGAAATCACCAAAATCGTCATAATAAAGACGAATGGCAAAGAAACACTACGTAATTTCGTCCCAGATGTATGCTTCGTACGTGTTTATTATTTATTTTTATCTATTTCCATCATCCGTACACACCAATATCATCTGTATATAAATAAGAATGTCGTCTCCTTGACGCTCTCGCACATTGCGTACAAAAGATAATTTCTACCCACAGAAGGGCAGTCTCCATTAACCCTTATTATGTTTACATTTTACTATTTTCGGCCCTTTTGGACTACCAACGATACTGCAAAGAATATACAAAGAGAAAGGTATAGCAGATACTTGTAAATATTTTGTAAATCCTTTTGGCCTGCAGGTATTTGTCGTGAAAGTCCACTGTTTGTTGTTATTTGTTACTTTAAATTTTTTAGGCGAGCGAAAAAGTTTCATTATTTGCGAAGCGCTCCCGTCGTTATTAGTAAATGAGACTTTCGGAAAAGGGAATAACATCGTTAGATAACATTTAAGTGTAATCAATTCTAACAAGTTAGTGGTTCGAGTAAGGCAGTAACTTAATAACAAGGGTATTGTACTGTCCATTAATAATTGGCAGAAGTAAAAAAGTTGGGATAACTGTTCGTGGTTTTAATAATAACAACCGAATCATAATATTAATCTCCTGCAGCGTAGGTATACGGATTTAAACGTTTGTCATTTGAATATTATAATTTTTTTTTAATATTTGGTGCTGAAAAATATATTCGTTCTTACGAAAACAGTTTTTTTAATAATAATTAAGTTGAAGAATTCTCATCGGAAATAAAGGTATCGGTAACAATTTTAGCTTATGAGCTTGGACGTAAGCTGAAACATAGTTATAAAGAATTAATTTTAATCGAATAATCGTCAAAATAAACACAACGTGTCAAAGTAAATAAAGACCCCGGGAAATAAGCGCTGTTATTATTATTAAGAATATCACTGGCCAGTTATTTAGCATTATTTTTAATGAAGTTTCCCTTAAAAATAATGCTAAATAACTGGCCAGTGACATCATAAGCCAGTTGTGTTTTGTATTGGGTGTTTTTGCGCGAATCGTAGTTCGTCAGTTTTTAAATCGTTATAACTTTGTAATGAAAAGTCCTAAGTACAATATATTTATTTTAACCACTTTTAATGTTATTATTGATTCCATTGTAGTAATAAAAATTATAGTCAATTAATCTATTGTGTGTTGTGTGTGATTTATGATTAACAAATTGACTCTCATTAAATTCGTCAGTTCAATATTTGCTAAAAAATTGTTGAATTACTTTTGACAAAGCTTAAAGTGTAATAATACTAAAATAATAAGAATGTAGAACAATTTAAATTTAAAATGAGGGAAAAACCATTGTCGTACTATTTGACATTGGGCCGGGTAAAAGCTTTTCCCCAATAGAGGAAAACGTCTCTTTGTTTAATAATTATCTATTCTATTCCAATTGAACGAATGATCAATCAGATAATGGAATCGATTCGTAATGAGTTGCGATCTGTTCGCGCTGTTAGCTCCTTAATTTTTCGTATCTGATAAGATGATAAGATTATCTAAGTCGATAGAAATATATTTTAGTCATCGCTGTGTAACAAAGACAAATAAGGTTGCAAATACTAAATTGTTTACTTTGTGAATAAATCTGAAGTATTAGGTGTGAAAAATACAACACACAGGACTTTTCTCAATTTCCAGGCGAAGAAATTGCAAAAGAATATTAACTTTTCTCTTCGTCCTCCTTCAAAAGCCTCTTTTTTGCCGCAAAATATTTCCCTTGCAAATAGCTAAAACTGAGCGAGATTGCGTGGATATTTGGCAATGGTGTGTCGAGTATAAATGCAATATGTGGAGGCAACAATATGGGAATGCAGAGGGAGTTCTCGTTTATGGATAGAGTGCCCGGATGCTGGCAATGAAAAAATAAGACTTAAATAAGACCGTTACTTTTGTTTGGTTTTATATTGGATTGTATCATACGGGTATTATTATATAATATAATAGATTTCTCAGTTATGTGCAATGTGGTGTGATATAGTGTAATTTCATGTATTTTATATATATAACATAATATGTTAGTTTTTGCATATTTAATTTATTACGAGTATATAATTATCATATCAATCAAGTTCAGATACTAGTAGCTTATTTTATAGATGTAAACTCTGTATTTACAGTCAAGAATACTATTTTGCCGGTAATATTGTTGTTGTTGGTATTAATTTGTCTCAGTCAACCGATAAACTGCCTTACAAATAGAATAAAAGTTTGTACTGTTTTGGAGTAACAGTTTCACTAAATTATATTTTTTTAGTCTTTATAACTGGATTTTAAATTATCATTGTTGGTCTCCTTGGGCGACCGTATCTATAAACTCCTTTGTTCTCTAAAACTTAGTAAAATATAAGTAGAAATATTTTGTGACAATTTTTACCTGAAAAGCTGAAATAAAAATATACTATTTATATTAAGTGCAATTTCATCAAATATTGACTATCTATTATATTTCGTCATTTATATGTGTGTATAATTTGTAAGCATTTAATGTTTAGATAGAACGGATACTCCATAAATAAAATATAGTATATTATAGTTAATTATAATTCACAGTATATTATAAAATTATTATAAAATTTCATAACACTTTTGAAATATAAAACAATTAATTATTAGTATTTACCCTAATAGTAATTAATAAATCTGAATGGATTTTTAAAGCTGTGCTGTCTGTAATGGTAATATTTTGATTAATACTTGAATCATAAAAATAAAAACTATTAATATTTTTGAAATGAAAACTTCTTTAGGTACACTATAAGGACTTTTTCTGAGTAGTGAACGAAACTGAGCCGTCACGCTCGGGTTGGTAACGCTGAATAAACTCGGCTCCTTTCGGCATCGGCCAAGCGAGTTCACTGTCTAATATGGAGTGGATAGTTTCAAGAATTACGTTTTAATTTAAAATTGTTACTGATTCACCAAAATAATATCCATCTTGTAACATCAATGTAATTATTAGATTAAAGCACCAGCTACTTCAATACAATTTTGTGACACTTTCAATCTCTACTGGTGCATATTATCGGATCGTCGCAATAAGTTATGTACAAGATAATACTGCACGTGCAAAATGTATTCTTGGTCAGTCTCATAATTTAAAAATTATTCCATTTTGCCTTTAATAACTTTTATAGCATTAACAATGAGTCTGAAGAGGATCGATCATGAGCCAGGTGGATAAATTTTTTGCAAATTCCTTCGCCAAGTATCCTTTGAGGAAAGTTGTTTTCATTGTTTGTAACTTTGAGTTTGCGAGGGTAGCTTTTACCCTCGTCGTCATTAACAAATTACATTTTCGTCGAGGACGATAATCTTGTTACGTGATAACTTGGCGTCGTGGAAAATAGCAATTTAATTAGGAAGACATGCAACGCATCCTGTGATTTCTTTAAGCGGAAAAGGTGAGTCAGTCCTAAGTAAAGACAATTAAGTTGTACAAATTATGGTAACATAGAACACATCATCGAAAAGAAATAGGAAATTATCTGGGAAATGTGGAAATTAATGTAACTTCAAAGGTGTAACTTTTTATTTAAATTAATTTTGCATAATTACACTTGAAATTAAGGGTGTTTATAAAATAAGGGTGTGATTTTATTTAACTAAGTTAAATAAGATCACACCCTTATTTGTTAAACAACCTTAATTTTTTTCTTTTTGGGAAAAAAAATCTTTGTTTCTTTTCTCGGAGAACGAGAGAACGGAATAGGTTTTAATAGGTTTTCAATGAAATCCCTTATACAATTGTGTATTAATATTGGCCAATAAACTTAATTTGAAAAAAAGAGCTATACGTGATTTTCGATGATTTAAATAAAAAAAATTTCAAAAAGTACATTCAAAAAATTAAAAAATTACCTTTCCAAACTCTTGTAGTGTTAACTTAGAAAAAAAAGGAAATATATATATATATATATATATATATATATATATATATATATATAAATAGAAACTTTTACAGGATCACTTGTTTTCCGTCCGTTTATCTATATGTCAATACTCTTTTTCCCAGGAACGCGTGAAGGTATTGAGTTAAAAATAATATAAACTACTTAGGTCTACTGTCTCTTGGAGCTGTGAAAAAATTAAGTTTTTAAGTCAACTCAGTCAAGAAGCACCCTAAAAATAAGGCCATTTATGCCTCATATTTTGACTCTATAAATAATATTATGTACCATTACATGTGTATAAATGCCTAAATGTATTCGACACCTTCGTAGTGCAAGCTCTACTCGTGTTTGACAGGTTTTATATTCTGTGTCCATGGCTGTTTACTTTTGTTTCTTTAAATCGCTAGAAATTAAAATAAAATCATTAGCATTTATTATTTATTTATTAACAAATATTATTTGTTAATAATAGAAAAATGTAAGCCAAATAACAAATATTATTTGTTATTATGCTTGTATTTTTCTGTTCTACGGCCATTTTGGACTACCAACGATACTGCAAAGAATATACAGAGAGAAAGGTATAGTAGATATTTGTAAGTATTTTGTAAATCCTTTTGGCCGGCAGGTATTTGTCGTGAAAGGTTCTTTCCACTGTTTGTTGTTACTTGTTACTTTAAATTTTTTAGGCGAGCGAAAAGTTTCGTTATTTGCGAAGTTCTCCCGTCGTTATTAGTAAATGAGACTTTCGGAGAAGGGAATAACATCGTTAGATAATATTTTCGTGTAATCAATTCTAACAAGTTAGTGGTTTGAGTAAGGCAGTAACTTATTAACAAGGGTATTGAACTGCCCATTAATAATTGGCAGAAGTAGAAAAGTTGGGTTAACTGTTCGTGGCGTTAATAATAACAACCGATGAAGTACTCGTAGAAAGTAAGAGAAGAGGAATCATAATGTTAATATCTCCTGCAGCGTAGGTGTATGAAATATAAACATTTGTCATTTGAATCTTATAATTTTCTTATAATATTTGGTACTGAAAAATATATTCGTTGTTACGGAAACAGTTTTTTAATAATAATTAAGTTAAAGAATTCAAATCGGAAATAAAGGTATCGGTAATAATTTTAACTTATGAGCTTGGATGTAAGCTGAAACATAGTTTTAAAGAATTAATTTTACTTAAATAGTTGTAAAAATAAACACAAGGTGTAAAAGTTAATAAAAACTCCGGGAAATAAGCACCGTTATTAATTAACAAAAACGTGACTGACCAGTTATTTAAAGGGAGTTTCTCTTAAAAAGAATGCTAATTAACTAGCCAGTGACGTCATAAGCTAGTTGTGTTTTGTATGGGGCGTTTTTACGCGGATCGTAGTTCGTCAGTTTTTAAATCATTATAACTTTGTAATGAAAAGTCCCAGGTACGATATATTTATTTTAACCGTTTTTAATGTTATTACTGATTCCATTGGCGTAATAAAAATTATAGTCAAATACCCACCCTATTGTGTGTTGTGTGTGATTAATGATTAATAAACAGACTCTCATTAAATTCGTCAGTTCAATATTTGCTAACAAATTGGAAAACTAAAATAATAAGAATGTAGAACAATTTAAATTTAAAATAAGGGAAAACCATTTTCATTCTATTTGATATTGGGCCGGGCAAATGCTTTTCCCCAATAGAGGAAAACTTCTCTTTGTTTAATAATTATCTATTATATTCCAACTGAACGAATTATCCGATAATAGAATCGATTCTTAATTAGCTGCGATCTGTTCGCGCTGTTAGCTCCTTAATCCTTCGTATCTGATAAGATAATAAGAGTATCTAAGTCGCTAGAAATACATTTAAGTCATCGCTGTGTAACAGTGAAAAATAAGGTTGCAAATACTAAATTATTTACTTTGTGAATAAATCTGGAGTAATAGGTGTGAAAAATACAACACACAGGACTTTTCTCAATTTCCAGGCGAAGAAATTGCAAAAGGATATTAACTTTTCTCTCCGTCCTTTTTCAAAAGCCTCTGTTTTGCCGCAAAACATTTCCCTTGCAAAATTTTAAAATTGAGCGGGATTCCGTGGATATTTGGCTATTCTAAGTCGAGTATAAATGCAATGTGTGGAAGCAACAATTTGGGAATGTGGAGGGCGTCCTTATTTATGGACAGATGATATTGGAGTGGCCTGATGCTGGCAATAAGGAAATGCGAAATGTACTTTTGCGACACATTTTCATCCCGTTACTATTGTTAGGTTTTACATTGGATTGTATCATATGGGTATTATATAATATAATAAATTTCTCCTTTATGTGCAATGTGGTGTTGAGTTATATACTTTCATGTACTTTATATAATATTTCAGTTTTTACATATTTAAATTTATTACAAGTATATAATTATCATCTTAACCAGATGCAGACACTAGTAGTTTATTTTATAGATGTGAACTCTGTATTTATAGTTAATAATACTATTTTGTCGATGGTATTGACGTTGCTAGTATTAATTTATGTAAGTTAACCGTCAGACTGTCATTGACTCTTTTCAGTATATTTACAAATACATAGTTAACTTTTAAGCGATTATCAGCTATTGTGTATAATGTACTTGACTTCTGTAATCATTTGCAAAATTATATGATAATCTGATTCAATTATATCTTTGATTTCGTGATCATTAATTTCAGTAGATCGACCAAAACGCTGGTCAGATTTGAGTGAAAAAAATTCCCAGAACGGATGTTTTTAAACGAATTATGTTACGAACGTTTTTTAAAATAATCAACTCCGTGGTCTTCGCATATCTCTTTGTGGTTGTCAATAGCTCCATTGCCTTTAGGGAAAGGAAAAAGTAAAATGCGTCGACAATATTTGTTTTACTTAACTAACAGCTATAAACAAAATTACGCATAATTTGCTTTCAAAGTAAGCTAAAAATGATAGCTATAAAATAATAAGAACCTTAACGATGACAGACGTTTTCCAAAATAAATATAACACTACTATTTGTGAAAACCGAAATTACTTTTCAACCAGCCCAACATAAGCGAACAACTGCTTCCAACAATGGCAATTATTCTTAATCCACCATCAATTAACAGGAATTGTATTACTATTGGAGCTTTGGTTATATACTAAGAGTAATATTTTAGCTTACCATCAAATAAGACATTATTTCCGTTAACCACTTTGGTAAGCCTAAGCTTTTTGAAAACTTTCGCTGTCCTATGGTCTATTATACTTTAGATTTAAGCTATGAACACTTTTAAGGACCCTATTTTCTAACACAAAAAATATGTATATCTTTATTTATTTGTTATATACCACTAAGTTATGTATCCAATTCAAAGGGATAATGTACGAGAAATATTCTTCGTGGATACGTAAATCGATATATTTAAACATCGTGTTATTATCTGGAATGGGTGCTGTTCTTAAGTTCTTCACAAAATTATAGTTTAATCAATCTTAAGAAGCTAGAGTTTGTTACGAATTAACAGCACCAGGTCTGAAAAGAAGGTAACGACCATCTTTTTTCCATATATTAACTATCTATTTGCATCTATTTACGACGTACAATATAAATATAAATGTACAATAGTTTTCGGTAATTAGTTCTAATTAAAATATCAGACCTTAACTGGAATATTGTTTTCAAGAATAAATATTATTGGACAAGCTCCACACAAAATCGGACACATTAAAAGCAAACCACGACACAGATCAACAGCCGCATTTGCAATCTAACTATTAATTAAAAAGAATGTTACTGACCAGCGATTGGTAGCGTTATTAACTATTCAGGATAAACCTGGACGTTGAGCAAGGTTTCATTGTTTTAATACTTCTGTGTTTGACACCAAGTTTTGTTTAAATACAATACTGGCTGTCTATTGTTCAATAATTTTTTTTTAGCTTTAGATTCTCATTTTCACGTTAGTGTTTTTTGTAATTTCCAATATTCGATGCGCAAATATGCTATATGTATTTTCTTTACCGTAGCGCATTATGAAATATACTTCAACTAAATGATGAATAACATATAACACTCCATTACAGATAGGTAAACACCTATTATATATCGAGACGGTTTGAAGAAAAAAAGCTAAGTAATCAATTTAGATTTAAAACCCAGAAACGTATAATTTCGTATATATCGCTACGTACGTGACCAATCGTGTTGTAAAGTAAATTTAGATTCATCGTTACCTTATAAATCAGTAACTAATGGTTTCAGTGTCACGTCATAATTTCCTTTCACAAGTTTGGCTCAATCTTGTATACAAATATATATATATATATATATATATATATATATATATATACACACACACACACACACACATATAATATGCTTTTTTAAATTACTCACAATTAAATGAAACTACGTGATGTTGTATTATTTCTACTTTATTTAATTTCTTTATCACGACCTAGGTTTCGTTGTATTACAATATCTTCAGGTGGGCTATTAGCAAAGATTCAGATCTTTGCTTAGATTTAGGTCGTGGTAAAGAAATTAAAGAAAGTAGAAATAATACTACATCACGTAGTTTCATTTAATTGTGAATAATGAATTTCTACAAAATTAACGCCAAATATAGTCAATATTTATTAAATTAATTAAAAACCACTGTTATGTGTATGGACTGAAACGACAATAGAGTAACAAGTCGTGAAATTAGTAATAAATGTATCCATAGAGCACGTGGATAGAAGGGTTGGGACAGTATTTAGTGGAACGCAATAACAGATAAAGATAACACTTGTTTGTGGAAAATCGCAATGTGTAAAACAGACGGAGCGTCAATGGAATTGTCGAAGAAGAGAAGTAAAGTATTTCGGAAAAATACTGATAGAAATACTATTGATAGATATTGAATAGTGAATGTATAATGGTGTTCGTATCTATATTGTATACTTTTTCACGTTGTGCTAAAGGTATTTACAATTGTCTATTTTTGTCGTAAACATCATTTACTAATGACGATCCAAGAGTAAAGTATGCGAAAGGCATATCAAGATGATAAATAGAAATTCTCAAAGAAAATTTGAGTTTGTAATGATCACATTTTGATTGAACTTATCAGGACAGTATATAGATTAACTCTCAAATTGCTTTTGTTATACGTAGAGAAAAAAAAACACTAATAAAATTTAGATCAATTTTAAACAAATAAAAAGCAGGATGTTACCGCACCATTTATTATTGGTCAAAAGTTTTTTTAAACCAAAGAGAGTCGTTCGTTTCATTAGCTATTCTATTATATTGACCGGATGACTAGTTTGATAATATAATCAGTATAATAATGGGTTGTGATTTGTTCACATTGTTAACTCCTTAAGCTTTGTTACTTCATAAGATTATCTCAGTCTGTAGTCCTAGTCTCATCTTTTAGTTATGAGTATGCAACAATGAAAAATAAGGCTTCTAGTACTAAACTTATTTTATTAAATAATAAATCTGAAATGATTGGTATTAATGATAAAACACGAAAGACTTTTCTCAAAAGCTATTTTACAATTTCCAGGTGAAGAAATTTACAAAAAAAACATATCAACTGTACGCTCTGTCTTCTCCAGACCCTTGGTTTTGCCGCAAAATATTTTCCTTGCAAAATGCTAAAATCGAGCGAGATTGCGTGGATATTTGGTACTGTTATGTCGGATATAAATGCAATATGTGGATGAAACAATACGGGAATGCGGAGGACGTTTGGACGCTGAAAAAATAAGACGTAAGGAAATACGAAACGTGCCTTTGGGACACGTTTTCATCCCATTAAGTTTTATATTTGGTTATATAGCATTGTAATTTTATAGGATAATATATTTTTCCTGTATTGTCTTTGAATGAAAAATTGCAAGAAGGGACCTTACACGTGCGTTCTGTTAAATAATTAACACCGTAAATTACAGTTTATTTTTGAGAGCTTCAACAGCTTTTTTGCTTTTACGGAAATAAATAAGTAAGATACGCCGAAAATATTTGTTTTAGCACTTTATCTTAAAATTTACCCTAAATTAACAGCTATGCACAAAATTACGTACAATTCGTTTCAAATGTAATCTAAAGGGGGTAGCTATTTAATGTTAGAAGGGAAAAATCTTAAAACTGACATGAGTCTGAAAAAAAAAATAATGAACCTGATCTATTTGTGAAAACCAAAATTACTTTTTAGCCAACTCAATATAAGCAAACTATACAGTGACAATTAACAAGAATATTATTACTCGTTGCCATTGGCCGTGTACTGAAAGAAATGAACGGGTTCACAATTAACTACGTTATTTCTCTTGTTAACGTCTTTGTGGATAAACCTAAGCCGTTTGAAGGCTTTCATTTTATTATACATTTGGCTTAGGTTACGGTAGTGGCTCTTTTAAGGACTTTGACTAACAATTAGGGGAAAAATTAAGAGAAACATTCTAAATAGATAGATAAACCGAAATACTGAAATGTCGAAATATTTTCTATAATGGGCAATGACCTTAAATTCCATATGACATTATAGTTTTATAAAAGCCCATAGTTTTAATAAATAAAACTTTCACAATTAAATGAAACTACGTGATATAGTATTATTTCTACTTTCTTTAAGTTCTTTACCACGACCTAGGTTTCGTTGTATTACAACATCTTCAGGCGGGATATTAGCAAAGAATCTACCTAGGTCGTGGTAAAGAACTTAAAGAAAGTAGAAATAATACTAAATCACGTAGTTTCATTTAATTGTGAATAATGAATTTTGTACAAAATTAACGCTAAATATATTCAATAAATAAAACTTTGTTTTGAAAAAAATAACAATTGTTTTAAAAAGATACGACAACTATCATTTTCCAATGTTTTACCTATCTGTTTACAGATATTTACGATATAAAACATAAATTTAAATCTATAATTGTTTTTTGGAATAATTTTTCATTAAAACCTGAAGTGGAGTATTATATGAAAGAATAAATTTTATTGGCCAATCGACAAAATAAATTAATCGCGTAAAAGCAAACCACGACATCGAACGTCGTTTGTAATCCACTATTAATTAACAAGGATGTCATTACTCAGTGGGTTTGTCCAGTAGCTGGAAGCACTATTAACTATTTAGTGTATCGTTGAGCATGCCTTCACTGGTTTATTTCTTTTAAGTTTGACTCGAAGTTCTGGTTATTTATATACGATAGGGCTAATGAGAGCCTAAATGCTAAGGAACATAACTGAAAAATTGACTTTTTGTCCATTTTTCAGTTATGTTCCTTAGCATTTAGGCTCTCATTTCCATGCTAGCGTTTCTATTTTTATTTAATTAATTCAACTAAATTTTAAATAAAATATTTGAAATGTTTGACACTGACGTCCATGCTATGATCTATTATACGTCGAGGTAGTTTAAAGAAAAAAAACGCCAAGTCCTTGCTAGTTGGTGTTTCATTTGTCAATTTAGATTTAAAACCTAGAAAAATAAAATTAAATTGCCTTGTTTTTTATGATATCTTGTTATTTTTCAGGTATAGTGTGTAGCCGGTTATAATTATCGAATGACGTTTCACCGAACAGATCTTTTGAAATTGAACTGAAGTTTACAAAGAATTGTTTGAATAATGAAAATTTTAAATCTTAAATTTATGTATAAAAAATTTTTAACCTGCATATATGCTATTTTAGGGATGCATCGTTAATTAGTTTTTTTCTGTGGAATGAACTTCTATTCTCTAAACTCCAGCTTTTTTTGTAGTCTATACACGTGAATAATTTGTTTATAAATTTAGTTTAGATTTGTCATTAAGTAATAAGTCTATATATACTAATTTAAATACCAATTTCGGTATCCACACTTTTTTTAAATAGCGCATAATATATTTATTTATAAATAGATAGATAAAGAGTTTAGCTTTTATATCAAGTTATAATCGCGTCCATCTTAACCTGTTACATATAATGTACACATAAGCTTTACTCAATTCATTAAACCCCACTATTATGTGAATACATAAATTGAAACCAAAATAGAGTTAGGAACCACGAAAATTTACAAGAAACGTGTCCATAGAACAAGTGGATAGAAGGGTCTGGGCAGTATACTTAGTGGGACGTAAAAATAGATAAAGATAGTATATTAGCTGAAAAGTGTAATGTACAAAATAGATGGAGTGTTAATGAGATTGTAGAAGAATAAACACATAGTATACAGGGAAACGAAAGATAACAGCCCATATTTAATGGTGCTAGTGCTACATTGTATACTTTCTCCTCTTGTGTCAAAGTAGTGTGATACGGTCGTTAAAAATAAAATTATGATAAATATTGAAAAAGATTGAAATAGTGTTATAAACATTGAAAATTGCATCTTTGGAAAGGGTATTATGAAACATTTTGGCAGACAGGTTAGAAAATACTATAATAGATGATAAAATACAAAGTTGTGTGATAAAAATTAGCGCGATTCTATATTCTAAAAAAGGTTGTTTTGAAGAATTTAGTTTACAGAAAAAACATACACTAGGTTTAGTAAAAAGAATATGTAAATGTGCAAAACAAGATGGCCATTTTGATGAAACATATTGTTTTGCATACTTTGGTGCATATCTCTCACTTAAAATTCTGAAAAACACTAAAATACTACTGCTCTAGTCCACCTGTGGCGAAATAGACCTTTAACAACGAAAGAAACAACATTATAGCTCATTTGATTGTTTTTAATTTTAAAATATCGATACAGTTATTGCATGCGAAAGCTCTTAAACTTTGTGCCATATTTTTTTGGCAGCCGGATGTTAGTTCTTTTAATCTTTGATTTCGTGAGGTACAAAACCTTAAATATGGTCATTCAAAAATACAACCTACTGTATTCTTATATAAATGTAAAAAGTATTACACAAGGGTACAGAAGTCAGTACTGATGTGCGAACTTCCCAAACCGCTACATACGGTTTTTTGAAATTGTACTATATTAATTAGCTCGATAATATTATCGAATAAAACTATTCTCTTCGTCATAAATATAATATAGTAACAATGACTTGGAAAAATCACGAACCTTTACGGATATTTACTTTACACTTTTTTATATATGCTTTATTCAAAGTATATCACGAAATAAGTAGGGTGTCCTAATTTTTTATACTCTCTCTGTACAAAACAGGACACTTCTGTATTTTAAGTGATCTATTTCAGGAAGATTTCTGGTTATATTTAAAACAATTATCTTAATATAATCATTATCGATCAGAAGAGGTCCATTCCTGAACATAGGCCTCCCTCATTGATTTCCACAAAGATCGATTCCATGTCGATTGCATCCAACGTGTTTCTGTGACCTTTACCAGGTCAGCTGTCTAACGGGATATAAAAAGATTGTGGTTATGACAAATACTTGTCTTCCGGTATAAAAAGAGTGTGGTTATAACAAGTGAGTTCATCAATAAACATTCAGTCATAGGGTGGAAATAAATTCTTGCCGAGACATGACATTTATGACTTAAGAACACATTTTGCTTAAACTTGTCAAAACTTGTGTAAACTAAATCTCAAAGTAATTTTGTCAGATGTGGAGTAAAAAGCAAATAATAAATTTTAGAACCATTTCAAACAAATAAGAAACAGGGTATTATCGTGCCATTTGTTAATGGGCTCGGTCAAAAGCTTTTCCCTTGCGGGAGAAGACGTCTCTTTCTTTAGTTATCTCACAGTTCCGATTAAACGAATGACTAGTAGGATGAGAGAGTCAATTCGTTAACGGCCTGCGATTTATTGACGCTGTGAGCTCCTTAATCTTTGCTACGTAATAATATAACGAGATTATTTCGGTATCTAGTTCTAGTTCCATCTTTTAGTCACGAGTGTGCGATGAATAAAAATATAGTTACGAGTACCACAACTATTTACTTTATGAACAAATCTGAAGAGACAGGTATCAATAATAAAACATAAAGGACTTTTTGCAAAAGCTTCTTTACAATTTTTAGGCGAAGAAATTTACAAAAATTATATCCATTTTCTCTCCGTCCTTTTTCTAAAACCATGTTTTTGGCGCAAAATATTTCCCCTACAAAATGCTAAAATTGAGCGAGATCACGTGGATATTTGGTGCTGTGTGTCGTGTATAAATGCAATATGTGGAGGCAACAAAATGGGTATGCGGAGGGCGTCCTTATTTATGGAAAGATGAAATGGCCTGCCTGGATGCTTGCGATGAAAAAATAAGATATAAGGAAATGCGAAACGTGCTTATGTGTCAAGTTTGTACCTCGTTGTTTTCGTTAGGCTTTGTATTGAAGTATAATATATGGTTATGGTATAGGATAATATATATCTTCTTTATGTGCAAGTGTACTCATTTATTTTGAGGATTTTTTTGGGAAATTTTGTGCATTTTTCACACTATATCGGTTTGCTATCTCTCAGATTCAAACAACATGGGCGTTTTCATAATCATTTAGAATTATTATAAATATTTATTAACCGTACCTTAATATTAATAGGTCATCTGCATATACAAAATTTAACTATCTATCAAATGCCTGCAGAATGTAATTAAATGAGCGACGGGCAAAGTACAAACATTTATCATTTGAATCTAATTATTTTCTTCTAATATTTGGTACTAAAACTATATTTTTTGCCAAAATCGCATTATCACGGACACAGTCTCTTTAGAATTATTAAATGAAAAATTCACTCCGAAAATTAAGTTAAAACACAAAACTTAAATTTAAATTTACGCTCGGTTCCGGTAGTTACTTCAACTTCAAGCATAGACTTAAACTGAAACATAGTTTTAAAGAATTAGTCTTATCCAACAAGTCGTCATTATAAAAAGAACCTGTAAAATTAAATAATGACGCCCAACAATAACCGTCGTTTACATCTAATTATTCATTAACGAGGATAATATTATCCAGAGGTTTGCCCAATCGACTAGCGAGGCTAAGAATTATTTAATCCCAAGAAGGAAGACCTGACCTGGACGTTGACCGGTACTCCATTGTTTCAATAATTATGAGTTTCATTCGAAGTTTTATTTGCATATAAAAGGGACTTATTTGCTGTTCATTGTTCAATATTGTTCTCTAGCGTTTAGACCCTCATTTTCTTGGTGGGAGTTGTTTTGTTCATGACATTTTATGGATATTTATGCTACAAGAATAATTAATTACAATCGTGACTGTAATGCTTAATAAATGCTAACTTAATGTCAATAAAAATTTAATGTTAATATTTGGAAGCGCGTCATTAGATGTGTTCAGTTTGTATTAACGCAGATAAAAGAAAAATATTTTAAACGAACATTTATCTCCCGTACATGTCTAATAGCGAATCATTACTGTTTTAAGCATCAGTTTTAATTTTAAATGAGAGAGGAAAAATTCCGGAGATGCGTTTCCACTTGTGAGGTTTTACCATTTTCAGGTAGACCTTTTTTTGAAGAGCAAACTGTGACTCATGATGCTGTTCGAGATGAATGCCAATTTTAGGATAATAGTTACATTACGGCAATTTCACCATAGGTATATTCATAATAATGCCGCAAATGCAAATTAATTCTGTTGAAGGAAAACTGTTATTAGTGTGAAATAAACTTTCCATAATAAGAAATATTGTTTTTTTTATTATTTTTATTCACGAAGGCAACGTGATTATTATAAGATAAAAATCATTTAAATACAAAAATATTTCACTTCGGCGAGGCTTGTCCGCCCATAAAATGCTCTCTATATTCGTAATTGCAGCTGATACCGTCACCGGCTGCAGGCGATGCATAAATTATTTACGCTGTGAGCTCCTTAATCTTTGTTACGTAATAATATAACGAGATTATTTCGGTATCTAGTTCTAGTTCCATCTTTTAGTCACGAGTGTGCGATGAATAAAAATATAGTTACGAGTACCACAACTATTTACTTTATGAACAAATCTGAAGAGACAGGTATCAATAATAAAACATAAAGGACTTTTCGCAAAAGCTTCTTTACAATTTTCAGGCGAAGAAATTTACAAAAATTATATCCACTTTCTCTCCGTCCTTTTTCTGAAACCGTGGTTTTTGAAGCAAAATATTTCCCTTGTAAAATGCTAAAATTGAGCGAGATTACGTGGATATTTGGTGCTGTGTGTCGGGTATAAATGCAATATGTGGAGGCAACAATATGGGTATGCGGAGGGCGTCCTTATTTATGGAAAGATGAAATGGCCTGCCTGGATGCTTGCGATGAAAAAATAAGAAATAAGGAAATGCGAAACGTGCTTATGTGTCGACTTTATACCTCGTTGTTTTCGTTAGGCTTTGTATTGAAGTATAATATATGGTTATGGTATAGGATAATATATATCTTCTTTATGTGCAAGTGTACTCATTTATTTTGAGGATTTTTTGGGAAATTTTGTGCATTTTTTCACACTATATCGGTTTGCTATTTCCCAGATTCAAACAACATGGGCGTTTTTATTAACATTTAGAATTATTATAAATATTTATTAAACTGTGCCTTAATATTAATAGTTCATCTGCATATGCAAAATTTAACAGTCTATTAAGTGCCTGCAGAACGTAATTAAATGAGCGACGGACAAAGTACAAACATTTATCATTTGAATCTAATTATTTTCTTCTAATATTTTATATTAAAACTATATTTTTTGCCAAAGTCGCATTATCACGGAAACAGCTTCTTTATAATTATTAAATGAAAAATTCACTCCGAAAATTAAGTTAAAACACAAAACTTAAATTTAAATTTACGCTCGGTTCCGGTAGTTACTTCAACTTCAAGCATAGACTTAAACTGAAACATAGTTTTAAAGAATTAGTCTTATCCAACAAGTCGTCATTATAAAAAGAACCTGTAAAATTAAATAATGACGCCCAACAATAACCGTCGTTTACATCTAATTATTCATTAACGAGGATAATATTATCCAGAGGTTTGCCCAATCGGCTAGCGAGGCTAAGAATTATTTAATCCCAAGAAGGAAGACGATATTGTTTCTATTAACTTTTTAGTAAACCGCTACGGATTGACCTGGACGTTGACCGGTACTCCATTGTTTCAATAATTACGAGTTTCACTCGAAGTTTTATTTCATATAAAAGGGACTTATTTGCTGTTCATTGTTCAATATTGTTCCCTAACGTTTAGACCGTCATTTTCTTGGTGGGAGTTGTTTTGTTCATGACATTTTATGGATATTTATGCTACAAGAATAATTAATTACAATCGTGACTGTAATGCTTAATAAATGCTAACTTAATGTCAATAAAAATTTAATGTTAATATTTGGAAGCGCGTCATTAGATGTGTTCAGTTTGTATTAACGCAGATAAAAGAAAAATATTTTAAACGAACATTTATCTCCCGTACATGTCTAATAGCGAATCATTACTGTTTTAAGCATCAGTTTTAATTTTAAATGAGAGAGGAAAAATTCCGGAGATGCGTTTCCACTTGTGAGGTTTTACCATTTTCAGGTAGACCTTTTTTTGAAGAGCAAACTGTGACTCATGATGCTGTTCGAGATGAATGCCAATTTTAGGATAATAGTTACATTACGGCAATTTCACCATAGGTATATTCATAATAATGCCGCAAATGCAAATTAATTCTGTTGAAGGAAAACTGTTATTAGTGTGAAATAAACTTTCCATAATAAGAAATATTGTTTTTTTTATTATTTTTATTCACGAAGGCAACGTGATTATTATAAGATAAAAATCATTTAAATACAAAAATATTTCACTTCGGCGAGGCTTGTCCGCCCATAAAATGCTCTCTATATTCGTAATTGCAGCTGATACCGTCACCGGCTGCAGGCGATGCATAAACTGCAAGTGGATCAAGTATGCAGATGGATACAGGGGAAGGATAGGGGGGTGGGTGTCAAAGACGACAAAGGAATACTGGTAAAATACATAAGTCTCTACATTTTTCTATGTATTTATATCTATATAAGAAACATGTACGTGCAGAATTTTATTTAATTTTAAAATTGTAAAGTCTGTATGATATACGAACAAATGAACAGATGTGACGAAATTATAAGATCATTTGTTTTACTGCCCAATGTTACAGTTAGGAGATTTTCTTCCAATGTGAACAAAAATACTGTACATTGAAAATGATGTTTAAAGACCGCTGCTGCAATAAACTGTACTAAAAAATCATTAAGGCCATCATAGTATTCTTTTAACGTAATTTTGAACTTTTCAATTATGCGTTATTATACTGCATAATCTACGAATAATTGTAATTCATATATATATATACATATATTTTTCTCCCACTTTTATCATTTCAACTTAATTTGTAGTTACGTATTTATATGAAACCGAAGAAAATGTAACGTATATCAGAATACAAGATTTTTAAAATTGATTGGGCAGTTTTTAAAATTACCTCGAATTAACAAACCCTTAAACATTAACATATTTTTTTACTAATTAGAATCATTAAATATCCAGTCTTCGTCCGCTGCTGGAAATATACCTCCCCAATACGCATATTATTGGAGTTAATGCCCATTACTCACAATGGTGAATGGCTTGGTGATTGCGGTGCGTGGCTTTCCGCGCCAATAGCAGTGCTGCTCGTCACTAGTTTGTGGCATAAATACCCTCGACGAGCAACTGGTAATCGAACCCGAAACCGCTCGGAGCGCCGTGCTTTCGAAGGCTTGCGGGCAATCTAACACACTACGGTGGCGACTTAATAATTGATTAATATTGATCGATATAAACATATTTACACAACACAAGATTAAGGAAGTTACACTTCAGACGTTCGGGTTTCTCGAATTATTCCAAAGCGATTTTTTGCAGCGTTGCGCAATTTCGCTAGCTCAGTTATCTCTCGTTAAAAATTGGTAATTAATTAATTCGTCGATCAGTTTTTTTTACTTGTTAACGATGCGGAAAGCGTAAAACATTCGAAAGTAACGCCGTGATCACGAAAGTATTTCACTTCGTGAACAAATCCAAAGTGACACGTAACAACAAACATATAAAGAACTTTCTTCGAAAAAAACCCGACAGTTTCTAAGTTAAAGACAATCATTATTCTTTGTCTTTTCTTCTCGGTCTTTAGCTTTTCTGCTGAAAAGTAAGTAGAACATGAATTGTTATTTTTAGCGCTACTTCTGCATATTTTACGCAATATTGGTATATAAAATATTATTTCCTTTTTGATGTGGTGTCTGTAGAAAATAACATATGTTGTGTTTTAAGTATCAAATTTTATGCCAATTTCTGAGTCTTAGTGATGTAATGAATGAAGTGGTTTTATCGGACTAAATGTCGTATCAAATCCGTTTTAAAAATAAAATTGTTATTAATTTATTGCTTAATAACTTACATATTATTAAGAGATTGTGAAGAAAACTTTTTGCAAATATCTATGTAAAATTTTGCTCTTATCCCAAACTCAAAAAACAACCACGTTATGCTGATGAGGTAACAGTTCAGTCATTTTGATAACTTCTTATATCATATTTTAGATGAAATATTTAGATAGCATGAAGAAATATTTACATAGCATAAATTTTGAAAACAGACAAACTTGATTGAGAATAGGTCCCCTAAAAATGTGATAATTAATATTATTTATTTAATGCTGACAGATGTTTAGCAAATGATACCTGTTAATTAAGAGTAAACTTCGCATGAGTTACGTTCTTACTTAGGCATATATTAGCGTTTAAGTGAACATTGTATTACTAGTAAAATATTTCGTAAATTTCTCAAAAGGTAAAAGAAAATTCGATGAAATTTGGGCGGGTCGATGCATATTTTTTGGACATTTCCGACAATGTCTCTAGAACTGTTATGAAGAAAAATATTTTTGAATCCATATAGCTTGGTCATTCGTTTAAGACCCAACAAGACGTGAAGATAATAAAACATGTCTCTTGCTTGATCCTCCCAAACTTCCATGTAAATATTTTGAACTTTAACTATTGAAATATTTACCAACTAATATGCTTCATAATAATATGAAAAACATTGTGAGCATTATCTCTAAAACTATCCTATCAAAAAATATGAAAAACCTATTTTTAGGCTAATTATAACTAGCGTTATCATTTGGTACTCCATAAATCATATGAAGTTATAAAAATCGTCTACTTCATTGCTGACTGCCCCTCATCCTTTCTAAATTTCTATACCACTATGCCAAATTTAAAGTTTTGACATTAAAAGATTTTTGAGAAAAATATCTTTTAACAGATAGCTTTTATAGCTTTATAGCCTTCATAGCTTATAACATATAGCCTTTGCGTAGAACATTAAAAATATGCGTACTCAGCATTTATTGTGGCGTAAATAAGGAACGTGAAGTTGTTATGGACATATATGTATTTATATTATTTAGATTGAATGAAAGGGCAATTTTATTGTACATTCCACCAAATTATTTTTTTTTAGAAATATGTTTTCATATTATCTGATTATCTACAACGTTGACGACTTTTTTCCAATAATCAATTTAGTACTAACTGATGATTTAATTGTGATTGTTTCAAATAATATCAGCAAATACTGAGTTAATTCTAAGCCAATGAGAAAAAAAGGGAAAATTACCCTAAGAATACACCAAAACAACTTTCTATATAATAGGAATTGTGTTAACTGAATGTATTGAAAGTAACCGCATGATATTTATGAATAATAAACACACTGTCCTTCTATTCGTCACTTCAATATAGTAAATATTGAAGAAACCCTTGTAAAGAATGCTAAATAACTGGCCTGTGACGTCATAAGCCAGTTGTGTTTTGTACGGGGCATTTTTGCATGAATCGTAGTTCGTCAGTTTTTAATTTACTAACAATTTATTAAATTACATTTGATAAACATTAAAGTGTAACAAAATTAAAATAATAAGACGTTGAACAAATAAAACTTAAAGTCGGGGAAAACCCTTATCGTACTATGTGATATTGGGCTGGGCAAAAGCTTTTCCACAATAGGAGAAAACTTCCATTTGTTTAGTAATTATCTATTCTATTCTAATCTAACGAATGACTGGTTGGACAATAGAATCAATTCTTAATGGGTTGCTATCTGTTCACGCTGTTAGCTCCTCAAGCTTTGCTACGTGATAATATAATAAGATTATCTAAGTCGCTAGAAATATGAAAATTTAATAACTTTCATAATTTAATCGCAAGTGTGTAACAAAGAAAAATAAGGCTTCAAAACACAAAACTTATTTACTTTGCAAGTAAATATGAAGTGGTAGGTATGATAAATACAACACATAGAAGTTTTCTCAAAAGCTACTTTACAATTTCTAGGCTTTTCTCTCCTTTTTTTTTCAAAAGCCTTGTTTTTGCCGCAAAATATTTCCCTTGCAAAATGCTAAAATTGAGCGAGAATACGTGGATATTTGGCGCTGTTATGTCGGGTGTAAATGTAATATGTGGAGGCAACAATATGGGAATATGGAGGGCGTCCTTATTTATGGAAAGATGGTATTAGCGTGCCTGGATGCCGGCAATGAAAAAAATAAGACGTAAGGAAGTGCGAAACGTGCTTTTGTGATACTTTTTCTTTCCTTTACTTTTATTATGTTTCATATTGGATTGTATCATTTGAGTATTATATAGAAAATAGATTTCCCCTTTACATGCAAAGGTATTTATATGATTGTTTTCCATATAACTATATATATATTTAGATATTTTCCATATAACGTAATATTTTACTTTTTTGTCCATTTAAATTAGTATAAGTGTATATTGAACCTCTTAACTATATTAAATGCCAGTAGTTTATTTTATACATGTAAACCCTATCTTTATGTTCAATAATACTATTTTGCTAATAGTTTGATGTTGCTAGTATTAATTTATTTTTTTATTATTTTGATTTGATTTGATTGAATTTTAGTAGGTCTTCTGTAATGTTGGTTTTCTTTGAGTGAAACGTTTTCAGAGTGGAAGTTTTTGAATTAATTCTGACCAATAAAAAAAAATAATAAACAATATAAATTCCACATATCTCTTTGTGAGACTCAACATGTTTTCATTTTATGGAAATAAGAAAGTAAAGTATTTCTAAGTATATGTCTGTTTGTAAGCTAAGTATGGCTTCTATCTAGCTATCCAATTTCAAAAGGGCGAATTCTAAATATGGGCAGAAGTATTTTAAAACAATAATGGCTCACAATTAAATGAAACTACGTGATGTAGTATTATTTCTACTTTCTTTAATTTATTTACCACGACCTTAGTTTCGTTGTATTACAACATCTTCAGGTGGGATATTAGCAAAGATTCTCTCAGATCCTTGTGTTTATTATTTTGTTTTATTAGTCAGAATTAATTTAAAAATTTCCACTCTGAAAACGTTTCACTCAAAGATGACCAACGTTACAGAAGACCTATTGAAATTGATGATGATCAAATCAAAATAATAATTAAATCAAATCACCATGTGACTATGCAAGAGATTACAGAGAGGTTAAATATACTACATATAATAAATGAAAATCACATGAAACTTAAATATGTATTTGCAAAGATACAGCAGGGAGTCAATGACATAGTCATAATTTGAAAGGTAATTTTCGGTTAACAGAAATAAATTAATAATAGCAACATCGAACTATCAGCAGGATAGTATTATTGATTGTAAAGATAGAGTTTACATGTATAAAAAAAACTAGGTAATTTTCGGTTAACAAAAATAAATTAATAATAGCAACATCAAACTATTAGCAAGACAGTATTCTTAATTGTAAAGATAGAGTTTACATGTATAAAAAAAACTAGGTAATTTTCGGTAAACAAAAATAATTTAATAATAGCAACATCAAACTATTAGCAAGACAGTATTCTTAATTGTAAAGATAGAGTTTAGATGTATAAAAAAACTAGGTAATTTTCGGTTAACAAAAATAAATTAATAATAGCAACATCAAACTATTAGCAAGACAGTATTCTTAATTGTAAAGATAGAGTTTACATGTATAAAAAAAACTAGGTAATTATCGGTTAACAGAAATAAATTAATAATAGCAACATCAAACTATTAGCAAGACAGTATTATTAATTGTAAAGATAGAGTTTACATGTATAAAAAAAACTAGGTAATTTTCAGAACAGAAATAAATTAATAATAGCAACATCAAACTATTAGCAAGATAGTATTCTTAATTGTAAAGATAGAGTTTACATGTATAAAAAAAACTAGGTAATTTTCGGTTAGCAAAAATAAATTAATAATAGCAACATCAAACTATTAGCAAGACAGTATTATTAATTGTTAAGATAGAGTTTACATGTATAAAAAAACTAGGTAATTTTCAGAACAGAAATAAATTAATAATAGCAACATCAAACTATTAGCAAGACAGTATTCTTAATTGTAAAGATAGAGTTTACATGTCTAAAAAAAACTAAATTAAATTTTCGGTTGACAGAAATAAATTAATAATAGCAACATCAAACTATTAGCAAGACAGTATTCTTAATTGTAAAGATAGAGTTTACATGTATAAAAAAAACTAAATTAAATTTTCGGTTAACGGAAATAAATTGATAATAGCAACATCAAATTATTAGCAAGACAGTATTCTTAATTGTAAAGTTAGAGTTTACATGTATAAAAAAAACTAAATTAAATTTTCGGTTAACAGAAATAAATTAATAATAGCAACATCAAACTATTAGCAAGACAGTATTCTTAATTGTAAAGATAGAGTTTACATGTATAAAAAAAACTAAATTAAATTTTCGGTTAACGGAAATAAATTGATAATAGCAACATCAAATTATTAGCAAGACAGTATTCTTACTTGTAAAGATAGAGTTTACATGTATAAAAAAAACTAGGTAATTTTTGGTTAACAGAAATAAATTAATAATAGCAACATCAAACTATTAGCAAGACAGTATTCTTAATTGTAAAGAAAGAGTTTACATGTATAAAAAAAACTAGGTAATTTTCGGTTAACAGAAATAAATTAATAATAGCAACATCAAACTATTAGCAAGACAGTATTCTTAATTGTAAAGATAGAGTTTACATGTATAAAAAAAACTAAATTAAATTTTCGGTTAACAGAAATAAATTAATAATAGCAACATCAAACTATTAGCAAGACAGTATTCTTAATTGTAAAGAAAGAGTTTACATGTATAAAAAAACTAGGTAATTTTCGGTTAACAGAAATAAATTAATAATAGCAACATCAAACTATTAGCAAGACAGTATTCTTAATTGTAAAGATAGAGTTTACATGTATAAAAAAAACTAAATTAAATTTTCGGTTAACAGAAATAAATTAATAATAGCAACATCAAACTATTAGCAAGACAGTATTCTTAATTGTAAAGATAGAGTTTACATGTATAAAAAAAACTAAATTAAATTTTCGGTTAACGGAAATAAATTGATAATAGCGACATCAAATTATTAGCAAGACAGTATTCTTAATTGTAAAGATAGAGTTTACATGTATAAAAAAAACTAAATTCAATTTTCGGTTAACAGAAATAAATTAATAATAGCAACATCAAACTATTAGCAAGACAGTATTCTTAATTGTAAAAGTAGAGTTTACATGTATAAAAAAACTAGGTAATTGTCGGTTAACAAAAATAAATTAATAATAGCAACATCAAACTATTAGCAAGACAGTATTATTATTTGTTAAGATAGAGTTTACATGTATAAAAAAAACTAGGTAATTTTCGGTTAACAGAAATAAATTAATAATAGCAGAAATCTATTTTTCTATATAATAATCAAATGATACAATCCAATATGAAACCTAACAAAAGTAAAGAGAAGAAAACTTATCACAAAAGTACGTTTCGCATTTCCTTATATCGTATTTTTTCCTTGCCAGTATCATCAGGCAGGCCAATTTCATCTTTCCACAAATAATGATGCCCTCCACATACTCATTTTGTTGCTTCCACATATTGCTTTTATACATGACACACAGCACCAAATATCCACATAATCTCGCTCAATTTTAGCATTTTGTAGGGAAAATATCTTTCGCCAAAAACATGGTTTTAGAAAAAGGACGGAGAGTAAAGTTGATATATTTTTTGGAAATTTCTTCGCCTGAAAATTGTAAAACAGCCTTTGATAAAAGTCCTTTATGTTTTATTATTGATATTCAGATTTGTTCATAAAGTAAATAGATATAGTACTCGTAGCTTTATTTTTGTTCATCGCACACTCGTGACTAAAAGATGGAACTAGAACTTGGTGCCGAGATAATCTCGTTATATTATTACGTAGCAAAGATTAAGGAGCTCACAGCGTAAGTAAATCGCAGGCCGTTAATCAATTGACTCTTATCGAACTAGTCATTCGTTTAATCGGAACAGTGTAGATAATTAAAGAAAGGGACGTCTTCTCCCTTAAGGGAAAAGCTTTTGACCGAGCTCAGTAACAAATAGCACGATAATACCCTGTTTCTTTTTTGTTTGGAATTATTCTAAATTGTATTATTTGCTTTTTACTCCACATCTGACAAAAGTAATTTGAGATTTAGTTTATAAATATTGTTATATAATGACAAGTATACGCAAAATGTTTTCTTTAGTCATAAATGTCATGTCTTGGCGGGAGTTTATATCAACCCTGTGACTGAATATTTATTGATGAACTCATTTGTCATAACCACAATATTTTTATACCGGAAGAAAAAGAGTGAAACGTCCCCTGTTAGACAGCTGACCTGGTAACAGATCACACACAGATAATGTTGGATGTAATCGACACGCAATCGGTCTTTTTGAGAGGCCTATATTCAGGAATGGACGTCTTTTGAAAGATAATAATTATATTAAGAAAATCGTTTTAAATATATCCAGAAATCTGTCTGATATAGAATACTTAAAACACAAAAGTGTCCCGTTTTATACAGAGAGTATAAAAAATAAGTATGGCTTTCTTATTTCGTGATCTACTTCGAATATTGCATACATAGAGCTAATGAATTTAGTACAATTGCAAAAAATAGTGTGAAGAATCGCGCTAATTTTTATGACACAACTTTCTATTTTATCATATATTATAGTATTTTCTAACCTATCTGCCAAAATGTTTCATAATACCCTTTCCAAAGATGCAATTTTCAATGTTTATAACACTATTTCAATCTTTTTCAATATTTATTATAATTATATTTTTAACGACCATATCACACTACTTTGACACAAGAGGAGAAAGTATACAATGTAGCACTGGCACCATTAAATATGGGCTGTTATCTTTCGTTTCCCTGTATACTATGTGTTTATTCTTCTACAATCTAAAATTAAATTTAAGGTTTAAAATTTCCATTATTCCAATATTTCTTTGTAAATTTCACTTTAATTTCAAAAGATCTGTTCAGTGAAATGTCATTCAATAATGATAACCGGCTACACACTATACCTGAAAGAAAAACAAGATATCGTAAAAAAAAAAGCATTTAATTTTATATTTCTAGGTTTTAAATCTAAATTGACAAATGAAACACCAACTAGCATTGATTTGACTTTTTTTTAAACTACCTCATCGTATAATAGATCATGGCACGGACATCAGCGTCAAACAATATTTTATTTAATATTTAGTCGAAGAGCATTCTTTATTATACTACCGTAAAAAATGTTATTGAACAATATATGTGCATTGAATTAAATATTTAAAAATAGAAACACTAGCATCGAAATAAGAGCCTAGATGCTAAGGAACATAACTAAACAGTAACAGTGGACAGTGGACAGCAAGTAAGTCCCTATCGTATATAAATAAGCAGAACTTCGAGTCAAACTCAGAAGAAATAAACCAGTAAAGCCTTGCTCAACGATACACTAAATAGTTAAGAGCGTTTTCAGCTACTGGACAAACTCACTGAGTAATGACATCCTTGTTAATTAATAGCGGATTACAAATAACGTTCAAAGTCGTAGTTTGCTTTTATGCGTTTAAGTTATTGTGTCGATTGGCCAATAAAATTTATTCTTTCATATAATATTTCAATCAGGTCTGAGCTTATAATGAGAAATAATTTCCAAAAACAATTGTTGGTTTAAATTTAAATCGTAAATATCTGTAACCAGATTGGTAAAACATTAGAAAATGTTGTCGTGCTCTTTTTAAAACAATTGTAATTTTTTTCAAAACAAACTTATTAAAAGTGTATAGACTATAATATCATGTGGAGTCTAAAAGCGTTACTCATTATTGAAAATAATTCGACATTTCAATACGTTGGTTTATTCATCTATTTAAAATGTTTCGCGTAATTTTTCGACTAATTGTTAGTCAAAGTCCTCAAAAGAGCCGCCGTCGTAACCTAAGCCAAATGTATAACAAAATGAAAGCCTTCAAAAGGCTTAGGGTTATCCACAAAGACGTTAACAAGAGAAATAACGTAGTTAATTGTGAACCCGTTCATTACTTTCAGTTCACGGCCAAAGGCTGAAAGTAATAAAATTCTTGTTAATTGTCATTCTGTTCGCTACAATTGTTTGCTTATATTGAGTTACCTAAAAGTAATTTTGGTTTTCACAAATAGATCAGTCATTATGTTTTTTTGAAAGACTTATGTCAATGTTAATTCTTTTTCCTTTTAATAAAAATTTAAAGGAAACGAATTGCGCGTATAGCATTAGAGCAAAATTGTTCACAGCTGTTAATTTAGGGTCAGTTTTAAGATAAAGGGCTAAAACATTTTCGATGTGTCTTACTTTTTATTTCTGTAAAAGCAAAAAAGCTGTTGAAGCTCTCAAAAAGAAGTGTGTAATTTACGGTGTTAATTATTTAACAGAACGCACATGTACGGTCCGTTCTTGAAAATTTTCATTCAAAGAAAATAGAGGAAAAATATATATCCTATACAATATCCATGCCCCCTGTTGTCATTAACTAATAAGTCTGTTTCTACTGTATTGACTCCTGTAGCTCGAATAAATGTTGCGATGTAAAATGAAGTTAAATAATTTAGCTGGCGCATAGAGGATAGCGATCGGTCTGAAATTGGTTACGTCTGACGCAGTGCCATCCTTAAATATACATAAGTACGTGATTTATAGTTATCCGGGTAACTTTCCAACCTTCCAACCCAAGGGATAGGTTCCAGTTATTGCTTAAAGTTTCGCTAAAACTTTCAAGTTTTAAATACATACCCGGGTATACCGTCGGGTCCGGTTCATCTTTTCAGCTTGGAGAAAGTAAGTTGAAGGTTAGAGACACATGTCGACTCCGGCACGGCAGCAAGAACCTGCCGCCGCAATGTTTAGGCAAGGAATGTTCGTACTGTACACTGACCGAAAATCCCTATCGAAGGTTTCGGCCGCCGCTGGAGCGCGAACAATTGCGCCTTCGGATGACGACGCGAGCGCCGTGACTAGCTCTTTGGATGCTTAAATATCTATGACCAATTGTACTTGTGATCAAATTATGAATGGAATCCGATTAAAAATTCTTTATATCACGTTAACAGTAGATCTAAGTAATCTAAACATTTCGTAATCACTAGCGGATCAATGATGATTCCAATGTCGATGAAAATAACGTTTATATCGCCAAGTAACTGTTGATTCAATTTAATCGGATTACTGTACCTTAGCAGCCTTTTGGGTCTTGAAAGGAACACATGAGTTGTTGCAAGAGTAGGCTAGGCTGAAAAAAATAATGTCACCTATTTCAATAATATTGTTTGAATAATTGCGATACCCATATATAATTTCTCTCAAAGTGTCAAGAAAATCAAAGGAACTCTCTAAAACGAACGAATTGTCTATGTTACCGATTGATTATGTTCTGGTCTACCTGACCGGTAGTTTCTCATAATTTATATTCTTTATATGTATTTTTAGATTTACTTATATAATAAAATTAGATATTCTATTTATAATAAATTCGACCGTCAATGAGTATTATCATTAACAACAAATGTTTTTAAAAATTTAAGTAAAATATTGTCTTCTAAAAATGTGAAATGATTACAGCTGACTGCTTTGTTCAGAGGCCAGAGGTGCTAAGGGTCGCGGACTTTTGCTTATGTGTATCGTTATTCCCCATTATTAATATATTTTTATCATTTTCAGGTACAAATGAAAGTCCTGCGCTTGCCTCTTTCGTTTTATGATTTAGGTATAACATTTTTGATTCTGAAAATCGTGTTCTTCTAAAATAAAGCTTTGTTAATAAAAACATGAGCTGGTGATACTTTAAAATCGGTTCCACAAGCTGTAACTAAATGTAATTATACAAATGAAAAGACGACTAGAACTTCTACTTGAACTAGACTGTTAAGAGATCAACAGAAATTGATTACATTTGCTAGGATTGACCTTTAGTGATAAATATGCCATAACTTTACAACCGTTTTCCACTATTTAATCTTATCAGCGTCGTATTTAATTTCAACGAAGTTCTTGAAATGTTTATCTTATTGTATACTTCCAGGATTTGTAAACGTTTTAGGGTTTGAAGAGATAATAAACGTCACGTCGGAGTAAGTAGGTAACTCCTAAATTATATATCTTTAATGACTTCAATATAAAAGACGACTAATTTATGATCTTAGTTTTATTTAGGTTTCCCTACCTATTATGCAAATTATAACAAACTTATTCCAAAGATATTTTCATGTAACGCTGAAAGTAAATCTAAAACAATATTAGCATTTACATAAAACAAAAAGAAAATTCCCAAGGGTAACTGAAAATCTTTATGCAAATGCATGTACAAACAATTATCTACTTTGCTTTCTTTTAATTTTTCGCAACAAAGTTTCGCTCAAAGTATTTAAAAAAGCAAAAGGAAATATTTCTCCAAGATTCCATCGATGTATAGAGCTGTTGCGGTGCACAGTTGTGTTTTAAACGAATATATTTTAATTTAGGATGATAACTTAATTTCATAAATATGGTCCAAATGTTTCCAATGTATGATGTTGGAATAAAAATTGCATTATCGTTTGTTAAAACTACGTGTTGATATTGTATGGAATTATTAATTAGGGTAGATCTTATTTTATGTTAGATATCGATGTTAACATTAACCTTTGTTTTTCGTTAAAATAAACTTGATATAGTACATTTTTGAAAAAAAAATTGAATAATGATAATTTAATTACAAGCTTGAGTCTCGCTTGAAATAATTGAGACTAAAACATTTACTTGGAAAGAAGTCGTATTTGATGGGAAAATTTGAAAAGTCCCTGCAAATAGATCGATTTTAAATTATTGAAAATTCTATTTAAATACTCATCCAAGAAAGCAATTCTGATCGATTGCGAATTATGTTATGTATATGTCATTACTAAGGATATGTTAACTGATTGGCTTATACTTGGGTAATTCTACTTAAAATTCCATTTTATTATTGGATAATTCTATTTAAATTCTCATCCAAAAACGAATTTTGATCGATGGGGTATTATTATGTATACGTCAGTACTAAGGAAATTTTAACTTTTTCTTGGGCAATCCTATTTAAATTTTTTTCCAATAACGCAATTCTGATCGATTGGGAATGATTATGTGTAGGTCATTAGTAATAACACGTTAACTGGTTAAGTTTTTTTTGGGCAATTTTATTAAACTTTTCACCCAATGACGCAATTCTGATCGATTGAGAATGCATAGATTATTATTAAGCACGTGTTAGTTGGTTGACAGTTCTACGGGAAACTGTATTACCATAATCATTATCATCTTCATTTCTTCTGTAAATAGCTTTTCTCCAAGTACTTTACCCAATGACAGAATGTACGTTTAGATGCTGTTATCCTGTTTCTCTAGATACGATGGTTAGTAGATCCTATAAGGGTAGAGCTGTTTTTTAGCTAATGATTTAGTAATTTATCGAAGCTCCTCCTTGCTACGCCAAAGCAATTTACTGATGAGAATATGACTTTCTGTATCTACGAATGAAATCGATGTAAGACGTAGAAGTAAACGTTATGAAAAACTTTTCTTCAAAGGTATCTCATAATTGTTTATGTGATGAAACGTGTCAAAAATCTGCTTTGTTCCCCGTCCATTTTTCGTCGCCTTATTGTTGCTGCAATATGTTACAGCGGCTGAATGGGAAGGGTGAGCAAGATTGTGTGGGTATTTGGCGCTTCTGTATCATTTGTGCAATATGGCAGACGGAAAAAGTGCGTAGTAGTTACGCCCTAATAGGTACGTTCCCGCTTACGGTATCGTGTACACGCGTGTGATATAAGCTGTGAAGTGGGAGTGTGTAAGCTTCGAACGAATTCTAAGAAGTGAGCTCAGAAATGAGGGCACATATCACTGGTGGATGTCTGCGCTTACTGAGAATTTCTGCCACGTCGAATTTTCATTTCATAATATCTTAATAACAACTGTTAATATTTTTACTTTCACAACTAGATTTTAATAATAGCATAATGCCGTTTATGGAATGAAATTCTGTCATAACTAAATTTTTGCCTCAATGCGGATAGTAACTAGTTCGTTACCCATTTGAGAAAATATATAGAGTAAATAAGGTTAACTTTTTTTTCACAAATACGAGTACAAATGTAAGAAAATTAGAAGTTTCTCAAAATGGCGCTGGATTAGAAGTTTTCAATTGACTTTTCTTCTTGAGTTCTTGTGGAGGTTTCTGCACTTAGATAATTCCAAATTCATATTTTATCGTCTTCTTTAATTAATTCGAGAATTCAAATTTGTATATAATTGTTATACCTCTTTACTTTTAAGTGACGTAAGGAAACAAGGTTGTGTTGTATGCGTATAAGAACTTGAATTTAAAAAGATTGTTTAAATAAAGCACAAAGAAGGTGAAATAAAAAAAATGCATTTCTGTGTATACGAGTGTACACGTTTGTCGTACGGTCCAGTGTCTAAACCTAGCTTATTTTAATTTCAATATAGGGTACTTTACATATGTCTTAAAAAATACATTTTTCTAAAAGCAGGTTCAAGTTTTTTTTACCTTTTTACATTCTGAGTAATTTATGATCCAAATTTTATGCTTTAATTTTCCGGAAAAACATCTGATTAGAATATTTCTCACGCAACAGTTAATTAAATTGTGAGTCAAAAATAATTTATTAAACCAAGAAAAGAAAAAAAAGTAAAATGAATTTTCTGAAGTTACAACAAACATACATAGTCTTTTATTTTGCGAGAAGGTATGTGTTATAGTGTAGACTTTTGTGGGGCTAAATTCGGTGGCCGACTTTCCACCGACTTAGAGCACAAGTGAAGGCTCATGAGCTGCCGGCTGAATTTATCTACCGTCTCCATTAGCGCCTGTTTAGATATATGTTCTATTTTTTCTTCCGATTTCGAGCGCGTTTCAATTCGTAACGTTTGAATCCGCGGGAGTCCGCGCGAGTAGTACCGATTTTTGTAGGACCAATATTTTAGTACATGTGGTTTAAATTAGTTATAGTATGTTATATTTTCTCCAATTATTGTCGGTCACCAGCGTTGCGTATTAAAGTTTCTATGAGATGCATTTAACCTTAATAATTCTCTCGAATTAGTTCTAGAGAAAATTATCTACATGCTTACACAATTCTCTATAAGATGAGTCAAGAAACTTTATGAAGTTGGTTAATAAAAGGTTGATCGTGGAGTAAATGTTCATTTATTTTCTAAATATTTGCGTGATAATCAGGCTGTTCACCAACATTTCGGCAGTAGTGTCTCCTAAAGATAGTATTTATTACCTCTAAATCAGTGTGTCACTTTTGGTAGATTATTTAGTTTTGGTAAGTTCATAAGTTACCGTATAAATTTTCGATTTTTTTAGAATGCGGATTCATGGTCAAATGTATATTTCACTCCGCTTAAATAAAATAAAGATAAGGCGGTAATGGAGAATTGTTCACGATTTTTTTATCATCGCATGCCAGTACCGCACAAAACTTTTATTATGGCCGCTAATCTTTGGATAAGCAATCTAAAGACTTATTTGTTTTTAATGTTTTTTTTTTCTAGCAGTTTAAAACGACGTAATATCACGCTACATTCAGTACATTACAAAGGTATCATAAAACGTATTTTCTAGCATTATTGACATAGATAAAAACATGTTTTAAATATAATAAAAAAGTTCTCGTTTTAATAATTACTAATATTACAAAGCACTTAATATGTACTTCATGCGCCTTTTATATGTGAGACGTTTATGTACCACAGTTATGCATCTTTTTGTAGGACCAATATGTTAGTATATGTGGTTTAAATTAATTATAGTAAATTAAATGAGATTTGTAATTTCACTCATTCATTTGTTTTGGTTGTCACGTTTCAACACCACGTTTCCATTTGTACAGAGTGATATTAATATGTAGTAGTAACTCCGTTCTTAGGTTTATGTCTATCTTTACTTTGATGTAATTTCCAGTTTGTTATCTGAAGAAAATACTGACAACAAGTTATATTTTCTCCAGTGAGATGCAATCAACCTTAACAATTGATAATCTGAAAAAAATCAATATCACTATTAAAAGAAGTGAAGAAAAATTATTAAAAATTATGTTTTGGTGGCAATCATCATCATCATATATATTAATACGCTAAGGTTAAGATGTTACACTCCCTTTTTAGAAAAAACCTCACAACTAATCCACATAAATTATATATCATTTTATAGATAATTGCTTGCTCTACCGGCATCCACAACTAAAAAAATTATTATTGCTATTGTTTTTGCAAATTAATTAATTATTAAAATTATATACACAAAACAGCAATGCTGCTATCTAACGGCTCAACGTCAATATGATTGACGGTCCGTAAAATTTTTGTTTAATTTCAAATCCACTTACGTATAAATAAAGTGGCGCTTTAGCTCAATGCTTTTGATACTTGCGCCTCTATATGTCAATTTTAGTAAAATATTTGTTTGATCTGTCATCTGAGCTTCATAATGGAATAAATAATGCGAAGACTTCGCACGGGTCACGCTAGTATCTGTTAATTTATCAACGAAATATATTTGAAATAAGACCTATTTTTAGTTTTATGTTATTTTCGAAATATAATAGTGAAATTAGTGTTACTCGTATATGATTAAATACGATATCCCTGTGTCATCTTTAACTTATATTCCATCAGATTTATCCTAAGAGTATACAGTAGGGGTATAAGTAAAATATTTGCCAATGTTTCCTCAATACATCGCATTTTGCATTAAATAAGATTAGAAATTTCACTCATTCATTTGTTTTGATTATCGCGTTTCAACACCACGGTGATATTAATACGTAGTAGTAACTCTGTTCTTACGTTTACTTCTATCTTTACTTTGATGTAATTTCCAGTTTGTTATCTGAAGAAAATACTAACAACAAGTCAACTTGCAAAAATAATATAAATATTTATTCCGACACATGTATTTTGTACAATAAAAATATGTAGAAAACACTTGTTAATAATTTGATAATTAAATGAGCCTTTACCGTAATAGTAATATTATAACTCGTGAAGTTTGTATCTATTATAATTACAAACGGAACTGTTATTAATTAAAAAAAAAGAAAAAAGTTTCGAAAGGTTACCCTAAACAAATTCCAAGGAACAAACCGCCACAACACACTGAGTCTTCTTGCGAACGCATAAAAGCAAACAATAATACCGAACAGTGCCAGCCGTTTGTAATCCACTATTAATTAACAAGAATGTTATTACCCCAAGGCTTTGTCTAGGCGCTAAGAGTAACGCTTAAACCCCCAAATAAACGCGATATTATTCCCATTAACTATTTCGCTCATCTTTAGGGATAAACCTAAGCCCTGCATAGACCTTCTTTGTTCTACGACTTGTCGGACTGGGCCTTGGATCTAATGCGGCTGCTCTTTCGGGAATATAATTTTCTAGCGCTAAAACTGCGTTGTTTTCGTTGGCGTTTCTAATTATTCGTACTCCGTTACAAACAAATAGTTTAAGGACAGATAATTTCAATTTATTACACTCCATTATCTGTTTTTAAAAATAAGATTTTTTAAGAATATATAATGGAGTGGAATGGAAAAATTAATTTAAAATTTAAATCGCAAAAGATATATCATTATTTTATTTCAAATTTAATGAATTCATAAATTGGAATACAGACACTACTCTAACAGTGAACTGATTATTACAAGAATTTGTTTCGTATCAGGTACAAAAATTGAGTAACACCTTTTTATTGAGTAATTGAGTAATATCAAATATCTTATGTTAATTATAATATTCCTAAAACAAACAAAAATAAATTGTAATCTATTGTAATTATAGTATTACTTGTTGATTAAATTGAAAAAAATCAAGGTAAAAAATGTATTTCAAAGATAACTAGAGATTACGAGGGTTAAGAATTTTTAGACACCTTTTAACAATGTTTAAATTGATCTTGAGTTAGTTACTTTTAGAAAATTGCTCAGTTTTCGGAAGTACCTATTTTAGCGTATTATAAAAAGTGAATGAAATGATTCTGGTATTACTTTGAATTTTGCTAACAATAGGGCGCAAAAAATAAGTAAGAATCATTAAAAATATTCTTTCTAATATTTTTCCAAGCGGTATTAACCGGTTTTACCTTAAATTTTCTAAAGATATCTATATATTTTTATTCGAAATACGTAGATATCTTTGGAAAATTTCAGTATTTGTATTTTACAGAAGGGTTTATAGAAGGGAAAGGTGAACCATTAAAAAGGAATTGTTCTTAAATTTTTTTAAGTGACTGAGGTCAATTATAAATTTCCGCAAGGCATTCATTTCTTTCAGTTTGTTTAAATTCAAATAGGTTTGGGTTTCATTTGTCGTACACAACATAATTTACACCTACTTTCACACTTAATTTTCATTTACGTGCGTGTTACAGGCTTGCATGCCTTTTTGTCGTAAATTTTCTTGCTCGTATTTTTTTTATGTTCGCCGATCACGGTTCTTGGCTTATGTACTCGCTCTTATAATATTGCATGTATGCATTTTAGCACGCGTCGCACGCGTTTTAATATCCTTCATATTTTAAAAGAAAATTTTGTTTTTTTCAAACTAATCGATATTTATTAATAAATCTTCGAAATAATATGTTTTTGAATTTTTGAAATAAGTTGTTGGAAGTTTTTAGTGACGTTTATTAGTATTGGGAGCGTTTTCAGCTTGTATGTTAGCATGTATGCATGCACGCTTCACCGACTGCTCGCTGGCATTCACGCACACGTGTATGCAAACAACTAGGCACGTACGTATGCACGATTTACGCACGCACGCACACATATGCACACATACAAATTTCTCTTCACCTTTTAAACAGTTTTCCAAGAATCCAAAACTAGAACCATCTTTTAAGAGAATAACAGCAAAAAATATGGAATATACCTGATCGTAATGCATATTACACATGTTATCAACCGATATAGAATATAGAAAATAAATCTCCTTAAAAAACATTGTGTGTGGGTGCAATTCACACCCGGTAGAAGTGAAACTTCAGAACAGTAACCTACGAGAGAATGAGATAAATATAGAGTATCAGGAGAGGATAATTGTAAGGTTTATTTTTTTATAATTATTTTTACCACGTTTAAAATTTTTTTACCACGTTTAAAAGTTATTTTACATTGTATTTACATATATTACATTGCATGTTACTCAGTTTCCATGTTTTCACTTTGAATAAATGACATGAGAGGCTTATGGTAACTAAAATAGGAAATAAGTGTTTTAGTTTTAATTTGATCTATATATCTCTGAAATACGGCGTCAATTACTGTTTTAACAAATGTTTGACAATGTGCAATATAGATCACACACCGACGCTTGCTCTCTCGTTTTAGCTAGGCAATATTCAGGGGGACATATATGTACAATGTTTAGTAGACGAGAAGGAAATACTACGAGGCATGGCACAAAGAGAAGACCTAAAATTCCAATCACAACGATTCTAAAGAAGCTTCACTTGTTTCTTTGTTGTGACGCATTTTCGTTTCATCGAGTTTCAAATCACAACGATTATAAAGAAGCTTCACTTGTTTCTTTGTCGTGACGCATTTTCGTTTCATCGAGTTTCAAATCACAACGATTCTAAAAATGTTCGTCAAGGGTCCATTAAATTTAATTATGTGACATTATTTGTTCTAGAACCTAATCAAAAATTATATCATTTTTGCCTATGCTTCACTATCTCTACATATCTAATGATACATTAACATAATTATCATAGATGAGGCTTCGACATTTTATCGAAACCGTTTCATTAGTTCTCGACAAAATTACCAACACGCTTACGTACTTCTGTATGAGTCAAGAAACTTTATGAAGTTGGTTAATAAATGTTGATGGTGGAGAAAATGTCCATTTATTTTCTAAATATTTGCGTGATAATCACTTTGTTCACTGACATTTTAGCAGTCGTATCTCCTAATGATAGTATCTATTACCTCTAAATCAGTGTGTCACTTTTAGTAGATTGTTTAGTTTTGGTAGGTTCATAAGTTACCGTATAAATTTCCAATTAGCGCATTAGAAACTAGCTGCATAGTAATGGTCAAATGTATATTTCACTCCACTTAAGTCTATACACGTAAATAGATAAGGCAGTAATGGAGAATTGTTCATGATCTTTTTATCATTGCATGCCATTACCATACAAAACTTTTATTATGGTCACTAAACTTTAGATAAGCAATCCCAAGACTTATTTGTTTTTATCGTTTGTTTTTTTTCTAGCAGTTTAAAACGACGAAATATCACGCTACGTTCAATACATTACAAAGGTATGACGGTAGCATAAAACGTATTTTCTAGCATTATTGACGTAGATAAAACCATGTTTTAAATATAATAAATAAGTCCTCGTTTTAATAATGATTAATATTGCAAAGCACTTAATATGTACTTCATGCGCCTTTTATACGTAAGACGTTTACGTATTTCGCGGCTTAGTGTTAAGATTATCTAAGAACACAAAGTACTTAGCGCCGTAGATGCTTCTACGACGTAGCACTATCGTGCATTTAAGATTGTATTTATAAAGTGTTCTTTTATTAAACATCAGTTTTTATTCACTTTAATTATATTTTTTATGTGAAGAAATTTGGGTTTTCATTAAAAAACACAAATATACCATCAATTATAATTAAAATTATAAACTAGCTGTATTATACAACAACAGGCTAATGTAATTCTGGCTTTGTAGACAAGATATATTTTAGTGCTTTGTCAATAATTGTTTTAGATATATATTAATTTAATGTAAATTAATGCAATGTTACCCCGTTTTCTAAGCTCACATATGGTAAAAGTTTTATCAAAGCCTGCTTAGTCATTTTTTGGTAAGGTGATAAAGTCGAGAGGAAGGTGGTTAGGAGCAATATTGACAAAATCATTTAATCGTGACAATATTGTTAGATGTTTCTATTATATTCATTAGTAAATACTAATTTAACAATCAACAGACAATACTTTGTTGGAACATATCGTAGTGACTAATACTGAAATGTGTGGGCAGGTGTAAAAATAAGGACTATAAATTGCTCCATACCTTTCGGCTCTTTCTGTTAACGCTTCTGTTAAAGTCGTATAACTAAACGTGCAATACATAGCTATCTTCTTTATCGATACCTATAATAATAGATACTAATTTAACGATCAATAGACAATACTTGGTTGGCACATATTATAGTGACTAATGGTTAGTGAAATGTATGGGCGGATGTAAGAATAAGGTCGATATATTGTTCCGTGCCTTTCGGCTCTTTCCGCTACAGCTTCAGTTAAAGTTGTATAACTAAACGTACAATACATAGCTACCGTTCATTATCGATGCCTATAATAATAAATACTAATTTAATAATCAACAGACAATACTTGGTTTGTACATATTATAGTAAAAAATGGTTACTGAAATGTGTGGGCGGGTGTAAGAATAAGGTCGATGTATTGTTCCGTGCCTTTCGACTCTTTCCGTTACAGCTTCGATTAAAGTCGTATAACTAAGCGTACAATACATAGCTATCGTTCATTATCGATGCCTATAAGGGAAAATACTCTATATTTTCCTTAACTAAATCTATTAAGTTTTTGCTATTTCAGTGAGAGTAATAAGGAACGTTTAAATTTCAGGGGATCATTTAACTTTCATAATCGATTATTATTATATCACATTAGTCGTCCATTCGATAATGTTAGTCATTCATAATCACTTGCCGCTATTGGACGTAAACAAATTTCTCGTTGATATAGCGTCGTAATGTACACATTTGCTATTTGTTTTTAAGATTCATGTGAAAATCTGTGAAAAATTACTTAAAGTACTTTAAGTATATTTCATATGATAAAGTAACATATGAAAATGCATGCAAAAATTTAAATAATTGTTTAGACATGTGACAAAAATTATTAGGTCTAGGATACTCGCTATTGTTTTCCTAAAGCCTTTATGTAGGCTTCTAAAAACCTTTTCATCATAATTATAGATTAGTTAATTACAGAAATAAGAAGGGAGAAACACATTTTTTGCGTATTTTTCAGTCTATCTCTGAAGATATAATTAAAATTATGAAAATGAAAAATATTTTTTAGATCCTTAATAATAAGGTTTTCAAATGATATTCCACACTATACAGTGAATTTAAAAAAATCGGATGTTTAATTTTTAAGTGTTAACTATGTACATGCAGGTTAAACTGTTTTATTGTTATGCCAAATTTCAAGTTTCCACGTAAAGCCGTTTCTGAGAAAAACCGGTATAATGGATGGACAGGTGTAAGTGACTTTATGAGGTTTCTGTTTTTCTTAAGACGTACGGCACCCTAAGGAACTTAAAATGTGTATTTTAGCCAAAAATTACTTAACAGGACTGACTTTTACAAGTAATGCTTAATTATTTGCATTAGATAGGCTTCCCTCACACGCCTCTCTTCCCTCACTCGCCATTTATTGATACAACCCGAGTGACGATTACGAGTCGCCATCGAGAATTGCTTGAGGTTCTTTTTAATTTGTCTCTATGGGACCGCCGATAAATAATAAAATTAAGAGAAAATTAAACTGCAATTTTAGGAAAAAAGGTGCCAAACATATCAGAGTGCAATTCCAGTGAGTTTGCCAATAATAGTCTGTCCACGATGTCCTATAAATATTTCGCCAAAACTATAAATTGTGTAGATTCGGGTTATGTAAATAAACCTATTAAGTATAAGTGGAACTCGCACTGTAAATGTTCTGCACATACTTAAGCATATATTAATATTAAAGGTATAAATAATTACAAATAATAAAGTAATTTTTATGTAAAATATATGTAAATAAATTAATTATGTGAATAAATTAGTTAGTATAACATCCGCATACGATTTCCATGAACGATATTTTCCATAACTATGACATTTAAAAACATCGATATATTTTTCCGGTGACTTTTCATGATTTTGACTTTAGCAGTTTTCAGAATGGGGGAGGGGTATTCAAGTTTTTTTTTATATTTTCAGCAATATCTACAGAACGGGAAAGTTTTATATAAAGTGCATTTTATAAATTTGGAAAAAAATAATATTTTGAATATTTATAACTTGTTCTTTACCTGATATACTATCAAATCATGCATAATTTACATAAAAATATGTATATACGTTAGGATAAGCAAAAGTAAGACTCCGGATATCATTTCATGAAACAAAGTTATTAATGCAATAGGAGTAGCAAAAGAAGTACTTTAAAATTATTTGCATCGGTTCAAAATGAAATGGGAAGGAAGAAATAAAATTACCAACTACTTTGAAGTCTTTGTAAACGTTTCAAAATTTAAAAAAAACTCAATTTCTTTTCGAAACACCCACGTAATGACACTTTATTCGAAGGGGTTTCCAAAAAATACTTCGCTCGACATACGTTAAAAAAGAGTCATATTTATTTTTTCACATGTTATCTGAATGGTTTATCTTGTGAAATTTTCTATAAATATCCCTAAAATAGGAGGCTGTGATAAATACAGTATATGAAGGTACAGAATATGAGGCAGTGATAAATAGATAGAAGGACATAAAGAAATTATAAAAGTTTGATGAATCCATAAAATATGGGACCCATAAAATACGGAACGCATATGATAAAGCATCTTATTTCGATCTAATTGGATTTTGCAGACAGATAGGCCTAGTGATACAGAAATAGAATATAATTTTTAAAAACTCTGATATTTTTCAGAATATAAAAAAACACACAATTCAGCAGTTGCCGACCAGTAAGAATAAAAAATAAAATAAAATGTGTAAGCATAATACAAAATAAAAAAAACTCTCTTCATAAAAGGGCCTATATTATGTTTACAGTATATTAAGAATTATTATTGAGAATTAAAAGTAACAATATATACCGTAACAATAAAAATGTATATATATATATATATATATATATATATATATATATATATATATATATATATATATATATATATATATATATATATATAAGTCTTTAGAAAGGATTACAAAAATAATCAATATCGATTTTTTTAATATGTAGCCATTGCCTAATTAATTAAAAATAAACTGTTAACTAACATTGACATTCGTACTGTGTTGTTAATATGAGTGTGTTCTATGAGTGTGTTCTTCGCTCGTTGTTAATATGAGTGTTTTCTTCGCTCTTTTCGAATGTTGCGTTACTTTTTCCTATGACCCTTTCTGGTTGTCAGAATTTCAAGAATTAGTATGTCACATAGGTTTAAGAAGAACACAACTGGACTCAATATGTACTTTGCTACATCTTGCTGGTTCGAAAGAGTTCCACAAAAATATCATTTACAAGTGTTGTGAAAAATAAACTGGCATTTCATTACACAATAACATTTTTTTATTTATCTGATTAACGATTTAAATAAAACTTTTAAAGAGCCCATTTTCTATTTTCTCTGTACAAAGGTGTCATGTTATACTTGTAATTGAGTCCGTCACTATATTGATTTATACCCATCACCTTTGTGTTTATATCATTACGTATCGCGTGTTAATAGGCTACATTTACTTTGTTATCTATGACTCTGAAATAAACGGATCGTTAACGTATTTACGCAGTTTCATTTATATACAAATGTATATAGACCCAAATAGGTAACTAGGCAAGTACATATCGCAAGTCCTAATGGCCCACTAACGATTTGTTATCGGCCAACATAAATAATTCGTCTGTGATTACGATAAGCCGCGTATTCAATTCCTTTATCGCCAGTGATAATATATCATTGCTGGCCAGAGAGAGCGGTTTATATGGGATGCTCTTTCTCTTTCTCTCTGATATTTGTTGGAAGCCTTACGAGTTGTGGAAATTGATTTAGGAAAACCTATAGTTTCAAGAGAAAAGTAATTCCACGTCCTGGAAGCGATTGCAAATATATATCATATATTATACTTTTATTAAACAATTATTACATTTAACTTTCCTTATACTTTTCACAATGGAAAATTTGGTGAAAAACCATACTGTAGATGTGAAAATTTTACTAGTGGACATATATTGACTTTTACGACCAACATACTTGCCCTGAAAATTGTGAATATGAATATCAAAAAGTAAAAATAATTTATTTTAATAATAGTCGTGTATTACCTATGTATTTACGGAGACACGTGAATAAACCAGAACAAAGCAGTGTGTACATTCGACCAATCATATTTTATCCACTTTGATATCAAATAATATCATAATAAATATATGATAATATATGACATACTATTGCAAACAAATACGCTTAATTAATTTATAAAAGTTATATTATTACGTACAAAGTACAGCAAATAATAAATAAATAAATTTATCTGAAGAAAAACTATACGTCTTCAATATTAACGTGGACTATATATAATATTTAAAAAAAAATAAAATGAAAAATCAAAGAATAGAACACCCAAAGCATGGAGATTCGAACTCATAATACTGTCGCGTTCCTTACGTAATCCAGTGTTTTCCCGATGGTTTAATGACACACTGGGCTTAATGACGAAACAAAGTATACTTACTAACTCGGCTACTCGATTTGGTTGTACTCAGCATAGCATCGAGTTTAACCGAAGAGCTCAAATCGATCCGAAGTGCGTCACGCTTGGCGTGACGTGAAATGGCAAACCTTTCCCCTTCAAAAAAACTTTATACAAGTGTGGCAAAAGAAGTTTTCACTTCGAAAAATGAAATCTTTACAAGTCCGTTCGTTCTTTTCGTCGTAGAGACTTGAAACTTATCGTATTTGTAGTACCAAAATACGTTAACCCTCATACAGTTAACGCTTGAATATATTTATATGTTAATATATATATAGGGATCTAATTATGTATGGATATATAAAAGATAACCAACATTTACGATAATTTTACGCTTGTAAAGATATAAAAGGCAATAAATTTACATAGTAAAAAATAATATTAAGATTGGTAATACAATAGTTCAATAATAATTTAATAGAAGTACTATGGACACCTAGTAGTGTGAGTTACACTTGTATTATGTGTTGGTGGCGCGTTTGTGTGTGTGTATGTATGTATACAGCCAAACTTAATCTTTTTTTGTTACTGGTCATACATGCGTTTTTTCTTCGTTTTAATAACGAACATAATTTTATTTCAAAAGCAGTGTGAATTTTGATATTGGAAAAACTTTTTTTATTGTAGGCATAATTAATTTATAGTTTCTATATATAATTATTCTTATATATAATTATTATTATATATAATTATTATTTTCTATATATATGTTTCTATATTAATTATATATCTTATCATGTCATCCTAATGAGGATCACTCAACCGAACATTCTTCGCACATTTCGTTTTGGAAAATGATGTATCGTATAGATATGTTAATGCGAACAACGTGAGCAACATGGAATGACTTTCTACCGCTTTAGGGTAAAATTTAGTATAGTTTTATATTTTTAAGGAGCTGTGTTCCAAAATTCTGTATACTCATTTCCTCTCTCTTTCAAAACAATTCAACTCAATAAATTCGTCAAGAGTTATTTGGGTAACAATAATAATTGCCAGGTATCAGTGTTTTCTAAAATTAAGACACTTGACTTTTCTTAAATCTTGAAATTTGGCGTTAAATTCTTCGGATAAAGCATCCAAGAAATTTAAATTTAATGGAAATTAAATCTTTTCTTAACACAATGATTGTGCATGTGATCGAGGTCGTTAGGTCGGGCTGCATGTGATAGTTTAGTGGGCAACGAATTGAATATGCCTAGTGTAAGGTTACAACATTCGTCATTGCTGCTAGCGTCGCTTTTCGAGAAGTATGCGATAATACATTATCCCTTGATTCTTAGAAACTTAGTATTCTTTATGCATATTATTAATTTTAAGCGAACATATTGGCAATTTTTCTGTATTGTGTATTGTGACAAAATTTAATTTAGTTTACTCCAACGTTTCAAAACTACAATTATTATGTTTTAAATGAATACTCAATTTGATTGTATTAGAATTATTCGATATTGTTTTTTTTATCCAATATTTATTATAGTAGGATGTAGGCTTCTAAGTATAGCCAGAATTTTGACGATATGCCCTTATCATATATAGAACTTTGATAATAAAAAAAACTTAATAAAAATACTGAGTAATAAGAATAATATTTTTTTTTAAATAATCATCTTGTCGCCCAATATTCAAAGACCAATAAGGGGTTCGCCGCGTCGTATCATTTCACTTTGATAGTGTCGTGTAGCGGCCGGGATGTGGTGCACTATACGATGCTATACTATCTTTGCCTGCTATAAAATGTACCTGTGCTAATCTAGGGTGAGTTGCTAGGATTAAATAAACGCAGTTATATTTTGTATGTACTTGAGTTATCGCATTGCAAATTATTTTTTTGGGTTAAAATTATATACTGTCTTAATTAATTTCTTGAGTTAGTCTAATTATTTGTCACTTTATTGGTTTATATTGATTTCGGTTTAAGATTATATGTTTTAAATAAATAAATGCACAGACTTCTACGACTGTTACCTGTGCACGAAGCTCATAAAGGACCCGTACCGACGTAACCCACTGTTTATTGAAGCCGCAACGGGTGGGTTTTATTTTATTGGAAGTAGTGGCTAGATGAATGGTGGCTGCGACGCCAGATGTGGACCATCCCCCTCACGTTGCCATGGGAGACAATTGCGTTGTGGGTGCATTTTATTGCTCACCTTGTACGTGAGATTTATTCCAGTAATATATTGACTTATATGCGTGCTGTCATCGGTTCAGGTGTCAAAGTATATAGAGATTTAAGCTAATTAATAAAATTTGATGTCAATGGAGAAAAGTTATTAAGAAAATAGGAAAATTATTGTTAGTTGTCAATTATCGATCAGCTCTGAAATTAGTGCAACGAATCGTTTTTTCAAAAATTTAGATTCCTTGGAGAGAAACTTGGAGCATTATATTCGTTCGGTTTTCGATGTAGAAGTGTTGCTACGTACATTTTACTTTTGTTCATTTATCTTCTACTTCCTATCGATTGGCCAACTGAAAAAAAAACACTGAGTAGATTTTAATGATTCTACGAAGAAAAATAAAAAACTAAGTAATAATTTTTGTACTTTTAGTAAGATTTTGGAAAATGGGTTCTTAAAAGTAATTAAAATCTATTCAATAGTTTTATTTCGCAATTCTTTCAATGTAATAATGAATCTGTCAAAATGGTTCTCGCAATACGAACATTTTGCTCAGATTTGTGCACATATTAACATTTTAAATAGTATTTCTACTAAAATAGCTACAAATGTATTAATTTTCACTATGTAAATATATTGCTTAATATTCCTAGAAATATGGCGAATATCGCGAAAATTATTAAATTTATTCGACGAAATTTTATTGAATTATCATTATAATTTTCCGATAAACCTTAGACAAACTTCTCGTAACCTCGTTGTTTTCATAATTTTAATTTCAGCAGTTTTGGAGTGGAGGAATTTTATGAATGTTTTCAACAATCTCTCCCAAACCATCTTGTATAAAATTTATAAAAATTGTTAAGAAATCGTTATAAATTCCTTATACATCCTTATATTATATTTCAAGTCTCTATATTAAAGAGTTTCTCCACTAAAGAATATGTTTTAAACTATCTTATATAAAATAAATAACTTTGAAATGTTTATAAATTTTTTTTCTCAATTTGTACGAGAGATTAAAAATGTCAAATACTTTATTTTCGTCCTCCGAAATTTCCCTATGAATATATTTTAGTGTTAACCATTGAGCTATATGTGGATTAGTACGCTTTATCACTGTGCTAAATTTCAAGTTTATACATTAAAGATGTTGTTTTAAAATATCTTATATAAAATTCTAAAATAAATAATTTTGAAATACTTATAAGTCGTTTTTTCAATGAATACAAGAAATTAAAAATATTGAATACTTTATTTTCGTCCTCCAAAATTTCTCTATGAATATCTTTTAGAGTTAACTATTGAGCTATACGCGGATTAGTATGTTTTATCAGTGTGCTAAATTTCAGGTTTCTACATTAAAGAATATGTTTTAAAATATCTTAGATAAAATTCTAAAATAAATAATTTTGATATTTTTATAAGTCGTTTTTTCAATTAGTATAAGAAATTAAAAATGTCGAATACTTTATTTTCGTCCTCCAAAATATCTCTATGAATATCTTTTAGTGTTAACTATTAGTATATTAAAAAACATGTTTTAAAATATCTTTTATAAAGTTATAAAATAAATAATTTTGAAATTCTTATAAGTCGTTTTTTTCAATATGTATGAGAAATTAAAAATATCGAATACTTTATTTTCGTCCTCTAAAATTTCCCTGTGAATATCTCTTAGTGTTAACTATTGAGCTATATGAGGATTAGTATGTTTTATCACTATACTAAAATCAAGTTTCTACATTAAATAATTTCTACATTAACGAAAATGTTTTAAAATATCTTATATAAAATTCTAAAATAAATAATTTTGAAATGTTTATAGTCGTTTTTTCATTTAAAAATGTCGAATATTTTATTTTTGTCATTTAAAATTTCCCTGTGAATAGCTCTTAGCGTTAACTATTGAGATATATGCGGATTAATATGCTTTATCACTGTGCTAAATTTCAAGTTTCCGCATAAAATGGTTTCTGAGAAAAATGACGGACACGGCAAACGGACAGGACAGCAAACGGACAGGCGGACAGACAAAAGGTTGGGCGGTCTTGTAAGCGTTTTAAGGCATCTTTAATCTTTTTTATCCAGCCAAGAATAATCGTATTTGAATATCAATATGCAAACGAAAGTCTATTTTGATTTCTATTTTTACATTTAACTTACTATGATAAGTTAAGAAATAATGGAAGTCAATGTATTCTTTATATCCATAATTATATAATTACGTCTAAGTACTTTTGCTAACATCGAAAATATTTTAGAAAATCTTTTAAACTATCTAAAATTCTTCTAAACGTAGATATAAAAAAATTAACCTTCTGTCGACCAAATAAGGCTCTAAATATTACCAGAATTAATGAATCATATTAAAAGACTTCTTCTCGCCAAGCGATTAGAAAACGTGGAAGATGCAGACCCAAACTAAGATGGTAAGATTTCCTTCGTAACGACTTGAAAACTCGAAATGCCAAAAACGGTGGATTGCAATGCAAAGAAGAATAAAGCCTGATTAAGGCACCAAATGAAGGTCCTGGACCTGTAGAGGGTTAATACGATAGTCCTTCGTGGACCAGGTATAGATGACGATGTTCGTGATGATGATGTTAAATGACTGTATGCGTGTAGAGTACGACAATGGTGATATTAAATGTGTGTGTTGTTACGATGATGATAATATTAAACGTGTCGATAATAATGATATTAAATGTGTGTGTGTAGATGGTGACGATGGTTTTCATGATGACGATGTTGAGGATGGTATTAAAAGTGTGTATTCAAATGGTGATGATAATGATATAAGCGTGTAAGTATAAATGATGATGATGATGATGAATTAAAAGTGAGTGTGTAGATGATGGCGACAATTACGGTGAAATTAAACGTGCGTGTAGATGTGATAATGGTGAATGAAACGTGTGTATGTAGATATGACGGTGATGTTTGTAACAATGATAGTGATCATGCTGATACTAAACATTTGTATGTGGATGGTGATGATGAAAAATTAAACGCGCGAATGTGTGTCTGTAGATATGATGATGTGGATCATGATGACGATGATGATGGTGGTAAAAAAGGAACTATTATGGCCTCTCTCCGGTATCTGGTCTATCGGGCTGTTTGTCATATCATATTATAATCTAAACTTAGAAATTCGTAGTGTGTAGAATTAATTGTGAGGTGAATGTAAAATAAAAATGATTGTTTAATTTTTATATCAAAAAAGGTTTCTAATCCACTGTGTGGAGTAACTAATGAAAGAAGTCCAGTTTTTATGGCGTTGGTAATATGTATATCCTCCATATTTTTCTCAGCTTGTCCATAATAAATCTAATAATTGTCATATGCTTTTTGATTTCGTCAATGCATCTGCCATCATTTGGAATTAAAGGCCAAAATAGAAGTATGGTTAGACCACCGCGCGATTTGCTAGTCGCGTGATTTTGGGCGAGTTATCCTTAGCATGGTCAACAATTATCATCTTCCTCTTATTATGAATATACAGTACATAGCAAATAAAAAAACAATATTTATCTCAATAAATGTGTCATAGAGGAGTGAATGTGTTATTCTAGTAAAATATTATTAGATGTATTTTTTAAAATGGTTTACCATCTTTCATTATCAAGCCCCATATGCAAAATCTTAATCATCAATAGGGCCATTTCAATAATGGCTTTGAATTTTAGGTACTACAAATTAATTAGAACTTTCAAATAATGGCCCTCCATTTCGGTTCATTTATATCACTAATTCAAGTGATAAAAACAACTACTCCTACCACTACCCCAACTACTACCCCTACCATTATCCCTCCTACCTCCTTACTAATAACTTTACATCTATTCCACCCTCACTAATTTTAAGTGATAAAAACAACTACTCCTACCACTACCCCATCAATATGACCATTAATATTTCAATAATGGCTTTTGATCTAAAATAAGTTTCAGGTGATAACAATTAATTAGAATTTTCAAATAATTACCCTCCTATTTCGGTTAATTTACATCACTAATTTCAAGTGATAAAAACAACTACTCCTACCACTACCCCATAAATATGACCATTAATATTTCAATAATGGCTTTGGATCTGAAATAAGTTTTAGGTGATAACAATTAATTAGAACTTTCAAATAATTACCCCTGTTTCGATTAATTTACATCACTAATTTTAAGTGTTAAAAACAACTACTCCTATCACTACCCCAACTACTACTACCCCTCCTATCTCCTTACTAATAAATCTACCTCTATTCCTCACTCTCCTACCTCTTCACTGTTAATACAAAACTTACTTTGGCGTATTTCGATACGCACTTGACGGGCTTTTCTGTGCTATTTTCGCTTCTACGCATTGAATGTTGCGATAAGTAGTGGCTTTGCATATACGCGAATAGAAAGATGTAGGCGAAGTTGGTAAAAACTTCAAGATAACAGTTTTTTGCTGTTCAGACAAAGTATACTATAAATAGCAAATGTCAGAAGTTAGTATTTAACTTTATTCGATAAAGTTAAAGTAACTTGTTTGCTTTAAAATTATAATGTAAATATGAATAGATCACCATATGACTTATTAAAAATATTATATTTTGTGAATTAAAAATATGACATTTTGTGAATTAAAAATATCATATTTTGTGAAATAAAAATATGATATTTTGTGAATTAAAAATATCATATTTTGTGAATTTAAAATATGATATTTTAAGTAGTTTTTTGCAGCAAATAATCGGATGGGTTCGGATTCGAATCTAGTCCGTTGTTGCGTAATTTTGTTTCTAAGAAAAATACGGGGAAACATGTTTTTTTCTACGATCATCTCTTCGAATGTGCTATTCAAATTTAAAAAAAAAATATTTTTGAAATAATTTTAACCTTTTCAAACATTATGGGGCCGGAAAGAAATTCATGTAAAAACTTACCCCTTCTAAAATTTAAGTTGTAATATTTTTGAGTGTTAATTATTGAAATGCATGTGGGTTAGCATGACATATCAAAATGATAAATTTCAAGTTTCTATCCCAAATATTTTCGGAGAAAAGTGGATGTGATAAATGAATAGACGGGCACTTGGGCGAATTTAAATGACCAACAAAAACGAGACTCTAAGTTTACTCAACTGTCCTCAGCCCCACCCCTTTCTATCAGAAACCATTTTGACGTAGTTTGAAATTTAGCTCGTAATAAAGTATATGTACATTAACCCGTATATATTCCAATAGAAATGTATTAAAAGAGCAATATTGATTGGATATGAAATGAAGAACAATATGTTTGTAATATGCACTAGTGAAAGACATAGCAGGCAATATATTTACATTCACGAAAATTTAAATTTTGTGAAGAATTTAATAATTAATGGATAGACGGGCATGCGAACGGGCGAATTTAAAATATTAACAAAAACGAGACCCTTGTAAGATTATTCACCTGTCCTCAGTCACAGCCCTTTCTATCAAAAACCATTTTGATGTAGTTTGAAATGTAGCTCGTAATAAAGTATATTAACCGCATATATTCCAATAGAACTTAATTGAAAGAGAAACGAAGAACACTATTTTTGTAATATGCGCTAGTGAAAGACATAGCAAGCAATATAATTACGTTCTCAAAAATTAAAATTTTGTACAGTTTAATAAAAATACTATTCAGCAGTAAAACTATATATTAATACGTAAAAAGAAAACTTTATATTCCTTTTTAAGCATATTGCGTGCATGGAGGAATGGGAGATTTGACATAGTGAAAGAGTAAGGAAAGCTAAAGTTTAAATATATGTGTTACAAATACATTAAATAATATATTATAAATACATTAAAATATTCATTGTTTACGTTCATACTGTCAATGTCTAACACATACTAGCCTGTGATCAAACAATCACACAGAGCAGAGATTATCGTCAAAGAATTTTAAAATGTCAGATTGGCTGAATGAGTTTCCAACTACGAGTTTTATGTGATTTCAAATGTTCCTTTTTCAATAATCTGTGGAGTGTATATCAAGGCAAAAAAGCGTTTATTTCATATTTTGTGGAATAGATGTCTGTGTTACTAATATTAATGTTTAAATTTCATAGCTAATGACGTATTTGTACACGGTCTCAGCTGACGTAATAGAACAAAATTTAAAAAAATATATGCAATGATTATAGAGATATACACTTTGATAATAGAATCTCAATAACGATAATTATTGAATTACGGTCTAGTTTCGACCACTGGGCCACCACTAGTTTTTATTAATGGTTAAATATGTACGGAATTTTGGTAGTGGGAGTTTCATTCGTGCTTCACACGTTTTCTACGATGTATATTTTTGCGAAGTACAATTAAATAATTAATTAATGATAATTTAATTTATGTTTATTAACGATAATTTTAAAAAGTTTTTAAATCGAATTTACGTAAAATTGCTGTTACAACATTAATACTGACAATGTGTAATGCGTTCCAGTAAAATTGATGCTTGTATGTAAAATAAAAAGGTGTGAATTGGCTATGTTAATATTTTTTTTTAATTATGTAGGGGCAAATTATTATAGGAATAACGTAATGTAAAGAAGTTTAAATGCATTGTGTAATATAGAAGATATGCTAGATTGGTAAATAATGGTAAATAATTAAGAAATAATAAATAAAGAATATTGGGATTAAATGTAAGGATTGCAAAATTATTTTCAGAATTTTGTATAAGACAGTTCAAGTGATTTTGAAAATATTCACGAACTATAAAAAAATGAATGCTATAACTTTGGTTACAAACTTGTTTTTGACCGTGAATGAATTGTGTAATATAAAATATATGCTAGATTGGTAAATAATAAATAAAGAATATTGGGATACAGAATTTTGTATAAGACAGTTCAAGTGATTTTGAAAATATTCACGAACTGTAAAAAAATGAAGGCTATAACTTTGGTTACAAACTTGTTTTTAACCGTGGATGCGTTGTTACAATATAAAAGATATGCTAGATTGGTAAATAATAAATAAAGAATATTGGGATTAAATGTAAGGATTGCAATATTATTTTCAGAATTTTGTATTGGACAGTTCTGTAAAAAAAAATAAATTCTATGACATTGATTACAAACTTGTTTTTGACAGCGACTTTACTTGTGTACATTTTTTGTTTTTGCTGTAAAATTTTTCACCAGTAAAACGTTTTCATCTCAAATTTAATTTAGAATAGGACTAAAAATATAGTTTTTTCAAGGGCGCAGGAAAAGGTTGAACTCTTCTTTTAGATACAGAACTATCTCGCACAGATGTGTTCTTTTGTAGAAGAAATCAGTTTTAAAATTTTCATACTGTAATAGATAAAAATACTATGTTCGGTAACAATGCTGCGTTGGATAACAATGTAAACCTAACCTAACTTAACTCAATGGGACCTAACCTAACCTAACTCAATACAACCTAACCTAACGTAATGGCTATTTAATTAAAAATCGTTTTCTGACGCAAGGGATGAAAAGGTTGCAACTCTCAACCATTTTCACTCTGTTATTTCTACATCAAGTTCCAAAAGTATTTTGAGCGTTATTTGGGAACACATTATATAAATTCCAAAACTATGTTTTCTGAAAATGTTTTCCCCAGTGTTCCAATTTTCGAAAACGATAAACTTAAAATTACGAAGAAAACTACATTACTGGAAGTTTATATGAAGGTTACCGAAAAAACTATAGTAATGATTCTAAATCCCATAATTTTTGATATAACAATACACACCCTTAATGTACATATACCTTTCTATATATACGGAATATCTGGAGTGCGAGTTCTTTTTATACTTAATATGTTTTATTATTTTTCCTTTTTAGGTACGTAGCAGATTTTTATTGTTCTACGTTGTCCTTTTACCAATATTTCTTAATATTTTTTCTTTATTTATAACCTCTATTTGGTGGTTTCTCTTTTTGGTGGAAAATTACATAATTCTGTGTACAAATGCAGTCAACATCGCAAAGAAATTTATAGTGTTCACTGCAATGTCTTCAGACGTATTCCGTAGTAAATTGATTAAATCTATTTTTAGCTTATTGTTTCGTCACCCCCTCGATATCAGCAACGATACTACGACCAGCGCCAGCTAACGAAGCCCCGCAATGGAATTGGCATGACACCAAAACGTTACATTCCATTCAGTGGCTAATTTATAAATCGATTGAATGCGAAACGCCGCACAGACACGAGCTGGTAGCGGTATTGTATCGCGCCGGCCGCACAGTGACGCAGTGCACCAAAGACAATGACTAAGGAGAATGAATATAATGGATGAGAAAAGCGAAAGCAGTTTTGTCTGTCTACGTATAGCATATAGTCACGTTTAGGCCTGCCGAAACAGACACAGTGCTAATGATACTGCGCGAAACAATGTGGCCTTCGAATATTTCCTTTGCTTTCTTGCATCATCATAATTTAATACCAATATCTTTCAAATCTTTATGAATTACTGGATTTGTTTCAATTTGAAACTTTTTAATATGTTTAGAAGATATTTTATTTATTTATACAGGATTATATTCAGCCATTTGAAAATGTTATATTTCTAAGAAAACGTATAGTCATTCTAAATATAAATTCGAAAGATTAGCTGCTAATTTGTTTGTTTGTTACCAAATTACGCCATTATCGTTAAATTTATTTATAAAATAATTGGTACAGTAACAGTATATATCCTAATTTAAGATATAAAATACTTTTTGTATCAATCATTTGTACTAATTTTCTCTTGTATATTTTTAAAATGTTTATACATTTAAAAATTAAAGCAATTTAAGCCACGAGCAAAACTGAGTAGTGATAATTTGAACTAAACTTGAAATTCAGACCAATAATTTATAATGCGTCTGAACTGGAAATGCAAAGTATTGTTATGTGTAACTATTAGAAAACAGATTTGTAAATGGTTAAAAAAAATATAATTTTTTACAAAATTTAATACAAAATTTGAATTGAATTTTGTTAATAATTAAGAGTTTATTTTATGTGATGGATACTGTGAATGGTACAGAAAAAAACAATATTAATTTGATTATCGGCGGCAAAACAGTTTGACCACATTTAATGAAACCTTCCTAGGATATGAACTCTGATATATTCTAACGTTTTGGTTACGATGAAAATTGTAATGAAAGTGAACCTTTGCAAGTGTCACATTTGATGTTCTTTTTGGTCATCCCAAATCTGCATTTGTTGTATTTCTAAATACGAATTAAACCAATTTGGTTACTTTTCTAATGACTCTTAGCTACGACATCTAATAATATGAACTAACCAGGTTAAGGATATGTTGAAAAGTGATAATGAAATTATGTTATCATTTTATTATAACTTCACAGAATACCCTTCTTACCTTGATTAGCTGATATTACTAAATATCTTTTCCCAATAACATCAATATCTTGTAAATCAAAGGTCACGAAGTCAAATAAAAAATGGTATCGCATTATTTTAAAAATTTAACGCACAGTTTTGCTGATTTTGTTGAAAATGTTTGTTAAAAATCATCCAAATGACATTACGGTTTTTTTTATAACGTGCACAATAATATCTTGGTTTCTCCATTAGTCACAAAGACAAACCTTGAGTAAGCATGATATAAGAAAACATGAATATTTCTAAATTATTAATGAAATATGAATATTTCGACACAATATATGTTGATAGCATTCAAACAATAATACTTAGATAAGATAAAATGTAAAGCTATACATCCAACGTTATGTCCTCATGTTCTTTGTACTCACGTTGAAATGTTCATCTAATCAATGAATCTTAATGCATACGAGTAACACGTGTGACTAACGCATTTTTTACGTTCCTGAGCATAACAGATGACCAAGCGTGGAGTTTAAACAATTTCGTCAGATGAAAATTTTTCCGGAAACTTTATGTAATTAGTTGCAATAATAAAAATATCTAAAACAGTACGTTGATCTCAAATCATCTTTAACCCAATTTTCGTTACAGCAGTTGCCAGACGAGGGTAAATTTCGGTTTGAAAATTGAAAATTAGTTCAATATTAATAATTATTTAATGTTTCTGCTATTCAGTAGGGTGACTACAAATAATTAAATGAATTATTGTGGGTATTATTCGCAGTTCCAAAAGGTTATTAATTAACGTCCACACCGAACCCTGACATTGATGAAGGGTTTACCTGAATGTAAACAAATTTGTTTAGTTTATTATTTTATTGTAAACATGATTTAGGTAAAATAATTATAATAGGATGGCGTGTACATTATTGTGGAAGATCAGTTGTGATCGGCATTTTCGTTTTGCATTGTTATTTTATTGTAAGTTTAACGTCATATATTTGTACGGAATCCCAATTCACAATTAAATGAAACTACGTGATGTAGTATTATTTCTACTTTCTTTAAGTTCTTTACCTAGGTTTCATTGTATTAGAACATCTTCAGGGGGGCTATTAGCAAAGAATTTTTTATTCATTTCTTTGCTAATAGCCCCACCTGAAGATGTTGTAATTAAACGAAACCTAGGTTGTGGTAAAGAACTTAAAGAATGTAGAAATAATACTGCATGTTATAGTTTCATTTAATTGTGAATAATTAATTTCTACAAAATTAACGCCAAATATAGTCAATATTTGTACAGCATGTAAATATAATTTGATGTTATTAAAAAAATTACGAAACCAGCTTCTACTTCTTCTTCTTCTTTGATCCCTAGCTGACATCGGTTAAGTAGGTGACCTACATCTGTCCGCCCAATCTCTCGATTTTCTTCAACACAACTCGTCTTCTTTTTTGTTTGTGGTTCTTGCGTTGCTTGTATTAGATTGATACATTGGTTCATCAGATTTTCTTCTATTTATTTTGTCCGTGTTTATCTTTTTACAGAGTGCTGGATTTTTGTCTTATTGGGCTGAATTTTGCATGAAAGGTGGCGAAATATTCGGTTGATGGTCATTCGGCACCTCAGCCCAATCCATCTAAGGCGTCGTTTTTTAATCTTCCCTTTCATAATTGATTGGTTCTGGCATTGTAGCCAGATGGTGATGTTTGTGGTACGGTCCCGAATCTAGACTTTCGGAACTTTTTTTGGAATACCTCGAGCTTGCTAAGGTGAAATTAGAGCAAAGTCCAAATTTTGCATACACGAAGCAGGATCTTTAGGATTCGTGCTGGAAGTATATCGTGTTGATGTTATTTTTCTTCCACAGACAGTGTCTAAGTGCTGCCTATCTAATTCTAAAAAGTGGAAACTTTCATTTCTTGGACCAAATTTACTATTATGTGTGCAGCTCTCTTCTCTTTTTTTTCTTAGATCAGTGATTTGAGGTATTTGACCTCCTGTATCTGTTTGAATTGAACTCGGCCCAAATGGACAATTGCTTATGATTAATATGTTGTGAGTTCTTTAATGTCACTGTGTTGATTTTCAGACCAAATGCGAAAGGGGATTTGAGCAAATTCGTAAAGAATCTCAGTGGATTCTGCATCATTCTAAGTTAACACTAGTCCCGTGTTAACTTTTTGGTGAACATGAGATTTATCAGGTGATCATTTTCACTGAATTATTCTACACTCTTTCTTAGAAGCTCCTTACAGTCTCGATTAAGTCGATATTCAGCATGTTCTTCACGATTTGTCTCCTGATGATTTTGCAGCCTCATTTACGTAAAATCTTTACTGATGATCAAAAATAGACTTACGCCACGATTGTTTTTGTGCTACCAGCTATCATCTTTTACGGACTAAAATGCAAATAACTTTTTTCTATTGCTATAACAATCTGCTCAGTTTACCAGATTCTCGTGAGAAGGAGACGAATATGATGAAGTAGGACATCTCCTCCAATCCTTATAGCTTCCGTTGTGATTTGGTCAATTCTCGACTTGAATAATTGCTTGAGTTCTCCGGGTGCTGAGCAGATGTCAAGCATAGCTTTCGCCAGTGAATCAATTATCAGTGATTCCGTATGGTCCAACGGTTGGGTACTGATGGTACAATTTGTGAAAGAAATATCTCAAATTACAATTCGTGGAAAAATGTAGACGCCTTTCAGAAGACTTCATGCATATTCTTCCAACATTGTACATTCAATAAAGGTTTGATTTATTCTTTCACGACACATTGAAAACATAAAGATTGCCCGAAAATAGAGATGGGAAAACACAAAAAATAGAGACAGAACATATGAGACATACATGAGTAGACAATGACGGAAATGGACGGATGAAGAACCGCTAAGGGGAATGGACGTTCCGGAGATCCGTATCTGTGCGCTCCGCGACTGGATGTTGGCGTATAATTTAAGGGGTCGTCCGTAGGTAGCCATTACATAGCGTGCACGGACAGTTGTGGCCGACTGGATAGCGATGTGCTGTTTATTTCAGGCGCTCGGAGGTAGCCATGGCGTAGCCGATATTCGAATAGGTAGCGGAGCGTCGTTTATGAGGGTAGCAGACTTCATTCTTTATGGTAATTGCCTTTTGCTCTTTTGATAAGAGTTTATTATTATTTGGTTATCTTGATTGCTACTGTGTTGGTAAATCTGCAACTACACTTTCCTACTAATTGGCCTGAGTGTCCGGTAGAATGCGATATCCGTGACTGACTACTTATCTCATTTGAAACGTTGGTTCGATACGTTTATTAGATAATATGGAGTAGCATCTATGTTTTCTTGTGGTCATCAAGAGGAAAAATTTGATTGTGGGAGATCAAACAATAAAGATATAAAATGCATGTGTATAGTTTTTGCAGAAACAATTTTCGCTTCTGTCTGTGTTTCCAGGTAATTTAGAGTAATGTTTTATAGTCTATGGCTTTCTTTTTTTTAATTTAATTTATAATTGAAAGACACATTTGTATGAAGAGTAATAAAATATTTATATAATATTATATAAGGTGTAAAAATCTTGTCAAGTAACAAGTAGAACACGTATTGCGAGGCTTCCGTAAATTTACGCACATGTAGACCTCTAAGAGTATACAGTATTTCTATTAAACGATTTACAAACAATATTATTTTTGAGTATCTATATAAGTATATTACCTAGTACATCTTTAACAGGTATAAAAATATTGCGAATTCGTTAAATATTGTAAGACTTAGAACAATTGCTATATTTTTCCTCAGGTTCTACCAACTCTGTTTTTTTTTCTTCATTTTGGTTCCATAGTTTTGGAAATACAGGGTGAAATGTACTTGCTAGCCAATTTTGATGCATATCTTCAGGATTTACCATTTAAAATTCCGCAAAAAATATTTTTGCATTTGTTATGACTAGTCCTTTGAAACGATACCGTAAAGTATGTGGGTTAATATGATCTATTACAATCCAAATTTCACAAAATCGGCGGGGACAGACAGACATACGTGAATGATATTATAAGTTTTACTTTTTTTATTATTTACGAGTAATTCTACCGACTCTCACCCGCGAAAATTCGTGCTGTGTTACATGTTCCCAAATCTTTATGCATCTTTTCACTGAGTTACATCTAGGGGGCATCCTTCCTGGGTCTGATAGACAACGACGATCTTATAATTACAAATATATTCATATGAATTCATTATTATATTAAACTCATTTCTTAAAGATAAAACAATGTCATTCAATGGAAAATTATAAAACCATGATACGGTAGCTTATAAAAGACGTTTAACAATTTAAACAATTAAGTAATAATCTGTTAATTAACTTCCTGTTAGTGTGATAATGACAAATGTCGATCTAACTTCTAAGGTTGAAAATTGCAAAATTAATTAACAGTGATGTTTGCATGATGCGCTGATAGACGTTAGCATTTAATTATATGTATAGATGCTATATCGCACGTCACATCAATATACGTCTTATACCTATATATTATAAAAAGATATTTGCGTATATCCCTTTACTAGCAAGTATTTCTACATATATGGATATATGTAGGTGCGATATATGTGGATGCCTACGTGTTAGCAAACGTCGTATGAAAATTAAATATATTTGACATCAGAAAATATAACCACATTTCTGCATTTATGTCACGTTTCAGCCGAATGTAAATACGTGACCGACATAATTTGTATATTCTACGTCTCCTTTTCAATATTTTGAAGAATCCCGCTGGTAAATTGTACCTTAATTCTAGATTTACAGTCTTATGTGCTTAGGGATTTATGTTACGTTCTGAAACTGTACGCTTTTCCTTATTTCCAAAAATAGTATCACCTTCAATTATATGTGGCAAACTTCAATTTTGATTTTTATTTTAAACACGAATCGTCGATTAAGTTTCGAAAAGTTATCCGGAAAAGGAAAGCTGCGAAAATGAATGCGGCAATGTTTTTTTTAGAAATCAAATAATTCACAATTATTAATAAGGAAAAAACAAAAAATAAAATACAATTTCTAACCATAATATGAAACAAAAAAACTCAAAACCGCCCAAATATTATATTTTTCATACATCAATAATTGTTAACAAGATGTAAAAATAATAAAACTTTAACGCAGAACGCAATACATTTTTAAAATTGATTACAAAAAAATAATCAACACCGATTGCGTTTCTAACCGACTTGAAAAAAGACGTGGTTATCAATTATACTGCATTTTTATGTATGTTATATACATATTTCTGGCATTTCTCAATAAATATGGGTGATTTTTCTTATTTGGAAGTATATACTCTCAGTGTGGTTCCATGAACTTGGTTAGAATCTGATGATGAAAAAGACTCCATGGATACTATGCCCAACGCTGCTTCCAACTTTGGTTACCGATTTTAACTTTTGCTGGCATTCAAAGTTAAGTGTAGCGCCGCATATAGTCGGAGTGCATTACCATTAGTAGTTCAATTGGAGGGCTGATGTCATGGAACATAATTGTTCAAGTATAAATTGCACTTAACGGATTATTTTGAAATACACATGATTCATTCTTGTGCATAATTTTCTACGATTTCAATGCTTAGATACTTTCGTAAAAATTACAATAGTTTTATCAATTTTCATTACCTTCCATCTATCAATACCATATACTATATATAGAATACATATTTTAGCACTTATATATGAATTTATATTTCATTTTATTTACTTATAACTAGCTAAAGTATCTTGTTCAGTATCTTATTTACAACCGTGAGACTTGAGGATCCGCTATTTTTAAATTATTATTTTGGGTTTCTAGCAGAGATTTTGTCCCTAAACTTCGGTTTCCAATTCCTCAGTCTTAAATGCCTAATTAAATAGTGAGATTTGAGGACTTGTTGTTATTAAGTTAGTATTATGGATCTTGAGTAGAGACTCTATTATTGAATTCCGGGTTTCAACTCCTTAGTTCTGATCTTGCAAGTGTATTGTGAAACCTGGCGATTTTAAGTTTTTAAATTAGTATTTTGGATCTTAAGCAGGACTTCTATCATTGAACTACGGCTTTCAGCTAGTCAGTCTTGAAGCTGTACGAGTATCTAAACTGTGAGACTTGCGGTTAATTGGTTTAAGCTATTATTGTGAGTCTTAAACATAATCTATTTTAATGACTTCCGGGTTACTGCTCTTCAGTCCTGATATTATAGGGGTACTGCATGTTTAAACCATGAGGTTTTAGAATTAATTTATTGAATCTTAAGGAGAGTTCCTAACACTAAGCTAACTAACACTAAGAACACTAAGCTTCGGGTATTCTACTCCTTAGTATTGATGCTGTGGGGATACTGTATACCTAAATCCTGAGACTTGAGAATCTACTGTTTTTAAATTAGTATTTTGGTAGCAAGCAAAGAGTCTGTCATTAAACTTCGGGTTTTACTCTTTAATCATCATGTTGTGGGGTACTGCCTAATTAAAAATGAGACTTAAGGACCAGTTTCTAAACTAGAATGTCAAGTAGAGATTCTATTATTGAAATCCGGATTATAATTCCTCAACATGATGCTGCAGTTGTAAGGTCAGTTTTGTGTATATTAACTCATATTTTTTTAGATAGAATTTGTATGATATAAGTATAATGATAATATAATGATGAAGTCTCTAAAGCATTGACTTGACCAAGGGCGGCATAAATCTGCCCTTTACCAAAATCATTGTACATTGATGGAGCCGGGAAGCGCTGAAATAAATTTTTCACTGATCAGGGGTAAACTTGTCGTGTTTGAATTCGACCTTTCGACCTTACGAAAGCAAGGACATATCAAAATAAATAAATAAGTGCGTATATATTTATATAAATATATATATATATATAATGTGTTTCTAATTCTTATCCTTGGATAATATGGTGAACAGTAAAACTATAGCATTGAGTTGCTCTGAAAAGAGATTTATTACATAAACAAATGTTTACACTTTTACAAAACAATTTATAACGTTAATTAATTAATCACAAACTCACCTGAAAAGAGAAACAACATTTAAAGCTATTGCTTCATTAGTTCGTATCAATTAAGTATTAAAATATTATACTATATCATATTATAATTCATTGATCGTTTCTAAGAACATAACCTATTTTTCTATCGTGGCGTGGCGACATGTCCAAGTGACAGCTAGCACAGATCATATGCAAACTTCATGCTGAATGAAGTGTCACTCACTTCGTTTACATCTCCATAGGTAATTATCAAAATTTTAACGTATTACTACCACTGGAACGAGTTTTGTTATGTGGAAAAGGTTTGACTGTACCTTTTTGTGTCCCGTGTTTACTTTGTAAATTGAATTAGATATTTTCTCTATAATTTGATATGGACCAATTTTCAATTCATCTAGTTTTTTTCGGTTTAACCGATTTCCGTTTTCAACATATACTAAATCTCCGACTTCAAATTCATAATTTTTTCTGTTTTTATCAAATCTTTTTTTATTATAATTATGTGATTTTATACTATTTTCTAAGGCAATCTTCCGGTCTCGTATTAAATGTTGATTCTGTAATTTATTTTGTTTCAGTTCGTTTGGTAGAATGTCCACTCTTTTTCCCTGCAGTAAATATTTTGGGGAGAACCCTGTCACATTATGTTCGGTTTCGTTATATTTGTTTGTGCATTCGTGAGCAATGGTAGTCCAAGCGATCTTATCTCTTTTTTCATTAATTTTACAACGAATTTTATTAACCAATGTTTGGTTTAATCTTTCGTTCAATCCATTAGAAAATGGTGCATTTACTGCAGTGAACACTATAGGTATACCTTCCTTTTCTAAAAAATACTTAAATTCTTTTGAATTTATACCCGGATATTGGTCTGACAGAATCAAGTCTATTTTATAATCTTGTGTTACTCTTTGGACTAGTTTTATAAAGTCGTTTGCATTCTGAGTTTTGGATGTCAAAATGGAGGCGTAACGAGTGAAGTGATCTACTAGAAGATGTAAATTCGTTTTTGTTGAACGTGCACCACCAAATCCACCTATGGTATCTATAGACACTATTTCGAACGGATGTGTGGCTGGTCCTAAGTGAGACATTAGTCCAAACTTGTATGCTCCTCTTGATTTATTTTTTATACAAACGTCACAGTTTTCGCATATTTTTTTTATGTTGTCTAATAAATGTTTAGTTTGATAAAAGGGTTTTATTTTTTTTTCTACTTGTTGTTTTCCTATGTGGCAATAGTAGTGATGAACTTGTTTTATAATATGTTTACTAAAGTCTTCAGTTAGTATAATCTTTTCATGTTTTCCAATCTTTTTATAATATATATTATTTTTATAAATAAGTTTATTTACATTCTCTTTTATATCTTCGTTTTTATTTTGATCTTGTTGTATATCTTCTATTTTGATAAAATTAACTACTTTTAAACTACTTTCTTCATTTTCATCTGGTTCTAACACTGGGTTTCTGCTTAAGGTATCTGCCTCTATATTATATTTTCCCGGAGAATATATTATTTTAAAATTGAATTGCGACAAATAAAACGTAAGATCTCCCAGTTCTTCTTCCGTTCTGGCTTTTATATTCATTTTTTCTAAGGGTTTGTGATCTGAAAAAACCGTGAATGTTTTTCCTATAAGCCAATGTTTCCAGTATTTAACCGCCTCTTTTATAGCCAGACACTCAAGATATATAGGTTTTCTCTGTTTTTGGGAATTGTTTAATTTTTTGGAAAAATATGCGCAAGGTTTTTCATCACCGTTGGGTTTAATTTGTTTTAAGATTGCAGCTATGCCTTGTATGCTAGCATCTGTATAAATATTGATTGGTAAGTCTGTATCAAAGATTGCTAGGATTGGTTTTGAGCAAAGTAGTTTTTTTATAGTATCAAATGATTCTTGACATTTATCGGACCAGACAAATTTTTCTCCTTTTCTTAATAAATTATGTAATGGATCCAGCGTTATTGACATATTTGGTACATATTTTCCATAGAAATTTATTTTTCCCAAAAATTGACGAACGTTTTTTTGTGTTTTTGGAATCGGAAATTCTTTTATGGCAATTAAATTATCCTTTAGCGGAGTTACCGTGTTGTTTTTTATTATATGCCCTAGATATTTTACCGAGTCCTGTGCAAAGTTACATTTCGTGAATTTTAATTTAAACCCTTCTTTTAAGATTGCTTCCAATAAGAAGCATAAGTGTTCTATATGTTTCTCAAACGTTTCTGAAAATACTAAAATATCATCTATGTAATTAACAGTAAAATCTGACAATTTATGCTTTCTTATAATACAGGATTCTCTGAAAAATGGCGGGCGAAGTTTTTAAGCCAAAAGGTAAACATGTCCACTGATAGTGTGCATTCTGGGTAACAAATGCAGTTTTTTTTCTATCTTCAATCTTAAGAGGTATGGACCAAAACGCCGAGTTCACATCAAGTGTTGAAAAAAATTTACATTTCCTCGTTTTTATCATTAAATCCTCGATTAGAGGAAACGGTTGCGATTGGGGAACTACAATCTTATTCAATTCTCGAAAATCTATGCAAAGCCTTGATCTTCTTCCTTCTTCTTTTTTAAATGGTAGTGTTACCGGAGCCGCAAAAGGGCTATATGATTCCTCGATTAAATTATTTTCTAGTAGTTTTGATATTTGATGTTCAATTTCTTTCATGTCCTCAATAGAGCACCTATATGGTCTCTTACTGCAGTACTTATCTATCAACAGATCAATATGTGCTTCGTAACCTTTTACTGTATCTATATCATATTTATCTTCAGCGAAAATTGAATTATATTTGCATATCAATTGATCAATATCAGACCTTTTTTTATGATCTAAATGATTTATCGTAATATCAAAATCATTGACCCTTATATTTTCATTAAAGTTTATTTCATATTCGTGAATAATAACTTGTTTTTCATTTTTATTTATCCCTATGTCACTACCTGTACTGCCAGGAATTTGTTTTGTGATTATAGGTTGTTTTTCTTTGTTTTTTATGTATTTTGTCTTATTGTTATTGTTGTGGATATTTTGCATGATTTCTAAATTCTCATTTTGAGTTAATTAAAATTTTTGTATACAATCTAATCCAACTAGAAAATTATAGTCGAAGTTTTCTTCATTTATAACAAAAATATCAACATGTTTTTCAATTTCAAAAATTTTTAGTTTTAAAGTTACCATTCCTATTGATTTTTTTACGCCATTAATTGTTTTCAAACCTGCTTTTTTATAATGAGTTGGTATTTTTTTTAAAGATAATAACCTTGAATTTATTAAGGACACATTGGATCCTGAATCATAGATTCCTGATGTTTCTAAAATGTCATTTATTAGTAATTTAATTTTAATTAATGGCGGCACTACCAGTTTTTTTGGTTAATTTCATTTAGTTCAGTCTCTAATTCTGAATTGTTTACACTCCTTATCTGATCGTTTTTTGTTCTATCATTATTTTTTATCTTAAACCGACATTGTGATTCGGGATGCTAACGTGTACCTTTATTTTCTTTTTCACAAATTTTACACGGACTAACCATGGGCCTTACATTTTTATCTTTAATTTTACTTTCGGAAGCTATTATCTTTTTATCAAATGTTTTTTTATTTACCATGTGCTCTAAACTTCTTATATTATTAAATAAATCTTGAGTTTCCTTTAAACTATTTCTATCAATTTTATCCGCAATGAAATTCGGTAATCCGGTGGCGATTAGATCAATTAGAGTATGTTTATCTATGGACTTATTTATTTCTAATAGCAGTTTCTCTTTTTTTAATGCATACTCCAGTGATGAGCCCTGTCTATATTTAAATAACATTGCATACCTGATCGGTGACCAACTCTTATATGCATATGTCTCACTAAAGTTTTGTTTCCACATAGACCATTCTGAATTTATTGTGTATTTAATCAGCATAGAACTATACCAGTCTTTACAGGAATCTTCTAAAAATAACCTAAAAATTTCAATTTTTTTGATATCCTCCTCTATGCCTAAACGTGCACATTCCGCTTCAAAGATTGTCATCCACTGGGACACATTGGTAATTTTACTACTAAATTCTTGTATAACAAATTTTTCTGCCATTTTTTCCACATTAAAAGGTTTTGATGATTCATTCTTCATTTCAGCGAAGCTTTCCATGATTTTTATTAGATATTCTTCAGAGATTCCTGCTGTAGAAGTTTTCGGTGTTTCTTTTTCCTCTAAAAGGTATCCCATGAACTGTTTATTTCCATCTTCATCACAATAAACCGCCTTTGTTTCTGGGCTCATGGATATCCATACCTGTCGCTTGTCATGCCGTTTTTGTAAAGTAGCTTTGATTTTATGAAAGATTTGTGTTTTTATTATTGCATCGTGTAGTTTTACCGGTTGTAATTTATCCGGGAACACAAAGGTATTGCCGTCTAAATCGGTAATTGTTGTTATACAAATAATATTTGTCTTCACATCTTCACTGGCCTTGACTACGAATTCGAACTGTAATTTGTCCATTATTCTTGGGAATTAGCTGTAGAAATGTTGTTTTATAATGTGTTTCTAATTCTTATCCTTGGATAATATGGTGAACAGTAAAACTATAGCATTGAGTTGCTCTGAAAAGAGATTTATTACATAAACAAATGTTTACACTTTTACAAAACAATTTATAACGTTAATTAATTAATCACAAACTCACCTAAAAAGAGAAACAACATTTAAAGCTATTGCTTCACTAGTTCGTATCAATTAAGTATTAAAATATTATACTATATCATATTATAATTCATTGATCGTTTCTAAGAACATAACCTATTTTTCTATCGTGGCGTGGCGACATGTCCAAGTGAAAGCTAGCACAGATCATATGCAAACTTCATGCTGAATGAAGTGTCACTCACTTCGTTTACATATATATATATATATATATATATATATATATATATATACATGCAATGCTACGAAATAACTAAGGAATTTAATTACAGATAAATAAGTAAGTATAGTTATATATAATTAAATTATATACAAAAACGTATCCAGAATATTAGGAGGCAGGTAAGTACAAGTGTACAGAAATATACAAAAACATGAAGTTAGTCGGCGGATACATAACACATAAAGGTATATAAAGGCTTGAAACAATGGCTTCAATGAACTCAAAAGAGAGAATGTGATTTACATATCTAAATGTTGAACTTCATATCATATTCAAATAATTTGTATTTTGCAATCTCATTTGTAGTACTCATTTTTTATTAGTTAAACAACTTTAAAACTATTATTTTATGACACGTATATTTAAAGTCTCAACGTCTGTAGAATACGATTTATACCTATTAGCCTAATTTGCTTGATTTTGAAGACAGAATTTATATAGGTCGTAATTCCCGAACAAATAGTTAAATCCTTGAAGAAATATTGTCTGTAAAATTGGGTTTTACAAATACAACGTTTAGACATAATTGGGGGCAAGCAGACAAAAGGGTCTGTGCTTGTTTATTATGTGCAATTAATCAATTAAGAGTATCCTGAAGTACAACACGCTTCACGTATTAGCCAGATGACCACTCCACCATGATACATATACCAAAATTGTAACCAGTTTTGTATCTAAAAAAGCAAGGTTTACCTGTGAGCTAAAATCACTTTTAAAAATGTATTCTGTTACCAACACGGAAGGTGACAATTCGAGTATCAATAAATATCAAATGTGACTTAAACTTGTTTAAATCATTTAGAATAGGTACGATAAATTAATTTAAGTCGTTAGCAGTATTTAGATCTAGTAATAACTACGTTATAAGATCCTGCCTATGTTAGAACAGGTACATATGTATATATCTAATATTTGAATATATTTGGGTTCATTAAACACTGCAAACATCTGTCTCGATTTCAATAAACTAGTAAACTAGAAATTATTGATAATGAATTCATCGTAAGTAATTTGCAATATTATTAAGTGAAATGGGGTACTCATCTGTATATGTGTGTAGGTGTGTAGTAGTATGTAGAGACGAGAGAAGCGTCTATGTGTTACCGATTCCAAAAATCTCTAGCATTAGTAGTATTTTGTAAATTTATTTATGTGCGGAAACGATATTGGACCGCAAAAGTTCAACATAATACTCGAATTTTCACTATTTTAAAATTTTCAGTGCGCTTCTTATTCAGTGGTTATTGGAATTCGGTGAAATTTGTTTGTGAAAAAATTTTACTTCTTGTATAGTCATTGTTACATCTGTATATGGAGAATATAATGATGCACTTTGTCTGCACCATATTTTATCTTATTGATTCAGAGATATCCGTAGAAATAACATGAGAAATTGTTAGGAAAAATAACCTGACTTTCCATAAAAATATTTTCTAATTTGTCTCATCGGCGAATTAAATAACATTTTTAACGGGCTTATTTTTTTAATTTTAATTTTCTATATTTAAATGTATCATTTTTATAATTGTAATACGTGGAACCAAAATTATATAAAGAAATTTTCAAAGTAGCAATATGTCGCCTTGACACACATGTTAAATCATAAATAAATGAATAAAATTGTTCCAGTAGACTTTAATCATTTGCAAACATGCGTAAAAAAAATGAAAAATTTACGTAACCAAATTTACCGGTATATAGTGGTTATAATAACATTTTGACAAAGTTAACTTTTATAATTGACATATGTGTATATATGTTAAATCATAAATAAATGAATAAAACTGTTCCATTAAACTTTAATTATAAGCAAACATGCGTAAAAAAATAGGAAAATTTACGTAACCAAATTTACCGGTATATAGTCGTTATAATAAAATTTTGACAAAGTTAACTATTATAATTGACATATGTGTATATATGTTAAATCATAAATAAATGAATAAAACTGTTCCAGTAGACTTTAATCATATGCAAACATGCGTAAAAAAATTGGAAAATTTACGTAACCAAATTTACCGGTATATAGTCGTTATAATAAAATTTTGACAAAGTTAACTATTATAAGTGAGATATGTGTATATATGTTAAATCATAAATAAATGAATAAAACTGTGCCAGTAGACTTTAATCATATGCAAACATGCGTAAAAAAATTGGAAAATTTACGTAACCAAATTTACCGGTATATAGTCGTTATAATAAAATTTTGACAAAGTTAACTATTATAAATTGAATGTACGACGTTGAATACATAATAGAGTTATTTTTAGTAGATGTTATGAATTACTTACGAAGTTAAATGGCAATATAAATTGTCACATGTGTGATAAAAGGGCAAAGGTGTGGGAAGGCCTTTCAAGATGATTCCATCTGCAAATAAAATTAAATGTGTGATGGTGCTCTTAGAATATAATATATAAATAGCATTTCACATATTTTAACATGAAAAGATGAAAGTTTGCTTTTTAAATTTTATATCCTGTAGATTTTATATTCTATGTAAAATATGTGTGTTTGAAGATTTCTTGTAAAGTAATTCTACGATAATTGTTGTCGGGATAATATATTTTACTACAATTGAAGTTCATTCAAACCTTTAAGTACGATTAGTACTGTCGCTACAAAGGTTTTCTACAATTTTCGGTACATATCAAAGTGCAAACCTTTAACGTTACCATTTCTATTAAGGTATTTAAAATTTTTAAATACATTTTTATATACATATATATGTGAGAGCTGTTATATATATATATATATATATATATATATATATATATATATATATATATATATATATATATATAGAGAGAGAGAGAGAGAATAACTGTTACAGGCATCAGAAATGTAATGTGATATTTTCAATGGTTATTAGATCTAGAATTTTTATACTATTTAAGATCGAATGGGAGAAGGTGACTTGGAGGTAGTTTTTGACGTTTACGGTGTTTTTTTAATATATGTACAAGAGACAATGATCATTTTTATTTGTTATTGCCACACAACCAGTGTTATTCAATTTATAATTGTTTTCGTTTGAAAAAACCTATTAATATAAAATACTAATTATGATGATTTATATGAATAATAAATAACGATATTAATAAATGAAGTAAGCAGAAAAATAATAAAATTTAAAATTACGAAAGGTACGCAATGTAAAAAATCAGCCCCCAAATAAAGTGTTAAAAGTAATTCAATTCATTCCGAATACGTGTTAAAAGGTGCTCATCTGCAGTGCGACCCACTGCTAACCGCACCAACGCCATATTACAGCGCGTATGCATATCCGCCCGATGCTATATTACAGAGTGTATGCACATCCGCACCAATGCCATATTATGGCATGTATGCACGTAGCTGAATGGGGATCATGCCAACCGAGCCAAATTAATTTTTTTGGAAGCTTGTAAGGACAAAAGTTGCTTCTTAAATTGTGGAATTTTTTTTTGGCGAAACATTTTTTGTATAGAACAATGTATCAGCGGTTATAAAGAAATAAAAAATTAAGTGTACCAATTAATAGCGCTAGAATTTAACAATCCTAATAATTTCGGTTTTATACCTAATTCTCAATGTTCATGATTTTTTTTAGATTTTTCTGAGTAATCTTTTGGTAATAAAGATTTTAAAGCGTTTTTCCCGAAAAATGTGTAAAAAAATTGTTAAAGAGAAATACTTAACATATTTTGTTGAATTAATGTTTCAATAAGTTTTCATTTGACACCCAGTACACGATGACTTTGAACGAATATTTTTATTTCCCAATTTATCCCCTGAAATTAACCCCCAGAATCAAAATTGAACTTTTTATACTTCAATGCTAAATTTTAGATTTTTATGTCGAATTGTTTCTGAAAAAAAAAACGCCTGAGTCCGATGGGCAGACGGACATCGAAATAATTAAATTAGAGTTTGGGCAATTTATGTAACTGAATACTAAAAGGCAACATAATCACTCGTTTTAATCCATAAATTATAGGCAAATATTTTTGTTTTCATTATGAGTTGTGTTATAAAGTCACGAAAATAAAGAATTAGCGTTTTATGTCTTTTAATCATTCCAGATGGCGATATAGATAATCTTAGAATAAAGAGTAATCCGGAAGGCAAGAAAACACGCGCCGGTATGTCCACAAAAACAATACATAAGATGTGTAGTTTCAATACCTACTACTACACAAGGCTTATTATGTGATATGTGACGTCATCGCCTGTAGGTGCTCACGCGTACATAGTTTGATAATTGCATATAAAATTTCGTTTTTGATTTGTATTTAGTTAGGCGAGTGCTTTAAATATAATATTATCATATTTAAAGCACTCGCCTATTTGAATGATCAAAATAATAACTATTTTTAAAATATTTCGAAAATTTCACTGGTTCTAAAATACTTTTGCTAAAAAGAACCAATAAGAAACTCAGCAGATATTGCACTTTTTTGAAAATATTTAAAAAATATTATTATAATTCAACAATATATCTTTAGATGTACTTAAAAATTGTGGTTCAAAATACAATTATTTCACAAATTTCACCTGTTTAAAATATATCAGTAGGTGTTAATATTTTGTGTAGTATCAAAACGCTGCTGTCAGAGCCAGTCTAGACACAGCTCTACACGGTCGTGTGTTTTGTGTGACAACATGGCTTAAAATGCCGGTTTATGCTATTCCCACTTGCAAAAATATCACTGGTCTGCAAAAGAAACAAATGGGCATTATTTTTTATACGCAATTTCTATTACTTAATTTAATTTTAAATTAACTGTGCAATTTTAAAATATTAAACTAAATTGTTATTGACAGCAGCGCGCCATTTTCGTTAGTGTTGCCACCTATTAAAATTTTTTTTAAACGAATTGAATCGTCTTAATTTTTTGATGCTAAAGAAATGTAAGATTTGATTTGTTAAAAAATCAGTATTTCGGAGGTGTTGTTGGAGAATTTGGTGCAATATTGGAAATATCCGTCACCTTAATTTTAGAATATATTACCTACCTATAGCGTTTATAATCAATTTATGTAGGAATACGGAGACGCGCGAAAGAAACAAACGTTACATTCATTCATTTTCGCCTTTTTTTAAATTTCTTGAAAATGCGAGCCGACGTTGTTTAAAATAAATAGAAATTTTATCAAGACATTGAACGCGAATTTATATAGCAAATTTTTTCTTCCCATTTTGAGTTTCTTTAAAATCGACCGGTTATTTTCAAATCTTTATTGCGGGTTTTTTTGCTAAGCTAATTGTTTTCTATTTATATTCACTTAAAAAACATATACAAATTAACATCCTATAAATTTAACATAGCGGCCATTATAATACTTTATACAAATAAGCAAAGCGATGCACCACAAAATCTATGCAAATGTGTATCGTACAGCCGCAAGGAGATCTAGTTATATGAGTCGATTTCCCGGAGTTGGTAGGTAGGTATTCTGCTAGTAACACCGTGCGTGTAGGGCGGGGCTCTAGTGAAGGGAGCGCGGTGGAGGGGAAAATTTTTGGCTTCTATTTATTGCTACATTTTAAATATAATCATGCGAGCCATTCTCATATAAAAAGAGTTTAGAGTATAACAATGATTACATTACACATGTCTGCAGAATTTACCCTTTAGACGTGCGAGTTCCCCGAATCACCATAAACAGTTTTTTATCTACTCATATATATTAGTTTACTAACGATTGAAAGAGATTAGTGGACTATAATGAAGATCTCCATCTTGTGTTATACCTCAAAAAGAGACAGGGGTTTTTTTCAGTCTCTTTGTTTGACATGGTCATTGAAAGAATAATTTGACTTCTTTTTTCTGCACTTCACATAAATCCTGCAAATTATATCACGTATTTAACCGTGTTCAGTCTATATAAATACAGTTCATTATCATCATTGGTCCTAGCAATGCGGGCTCGATTATATATAATAAAATTTTGGACTTACTCGTATGACGTCAGCGAGAAATAAGCGCGTCAGACCGAGTCTTGTTATTAATTTCCGTACTGAATAGTTAATCACTAGATCACATTGCCGTCTACATTTACATCGGCTGCCATTAATCCATGAGCGGCATTATCGGAAGGCGGATCTCCCTAAAGATCATCTTAATTGATTCCTAGCGCCACGTTCCGCCTAACAAAGGTACAGCGGGCGGGGTTGTCCACTCGGGCGGAACGCTTCAATCAAACGTTATTGAGTTTACAGTTGATTGAAAGTTATTAATTTTATGCAACTCGATAACGGAAAGGAAAATTGAAGATATTGGCGCGGAAGTGGATAGGGTGTTGAGGGTTGATTTAAGAGGAGGTAGCGTGAAGTTTGCGTGCATAATTTTTGAGAAAGTCCGGAAAGGAAAGATGTTATTTGAATTTTTTCGACGAACGAAACGAGTTTGCGTTCTACGTTAATAAGTTATTTATCGAATTGGAATCTTTCAACACAATTTACGAATCTTTAAATGATTGAACATATCTTTCATTTTATAATATTGAACATTTTTTAATCGATTTTCCGTTATTTTTCCGGAAAATAAATGATGCGTTACGTAATATTCTCACAAATCGACTATTTCATCATAACGAAATTTTTGTAATCGATTTCCGTCAAGTTTTTATTAAGTGGATCACATATCAATCATTCGATTGCGGTTTAATTTTGAAATAGATTTTTTGTTACATTTTCGTGGAAAGGAAATGTATCATTTAACAATTGAATAGATGCACTATTCGATGGTGATTTCCTTTAAATTACTTTTAAAAGGGAGACTCTTTATTTAGCGAAAGGACATCGCAATTGGATTTATCGATTGAGTAGGAATGAATTTTGTACTGGATGTTCCGTTAAATTCCCAGTATAAAAGAGAGTTTTATTTATTAATAGTCGGATATATCGACAATTTGATCAGGACATAAAGTAACGTATTTTTTGGCCAATTTTCTTCAAAAAGGTGATACGTCACTTAGATCTTGGCTATATCGTTCAATCTATTAAGTTAGAATTTATAATACAATAGTCGGATATATCGATAATTTGATCAAGATGTAATCTATTTTTTGGCAAAATTTCTTAAAAAATGTGATACGTCACTTAGATCTTGGCTATATCGTTCAATCTATTAAGTTAGGATTTATAATACAATAGTCGGATATATCGATAATTTGATCAAGATGTAATCTATTTTTTGGCAAAATTTCTTAAAAAATGTGATACGTCACTTAGATCTTGGCTATATCGTTCAATCTATTAAGTTAGGATTTATAATACAATAGTCGGATATATCGATAATTTGATCAAGATGTAATCTATTTTTTGGAAAATTTTTGTCAATAATGTGATACGTCATTTAGATCTTGGCTATATCGTTCAATCTATTAATGCAGAATTTTTTGATCGATTTCCAGTCCCAATAAAATAACATAACCTCATTTTCAACATTAGCTTTTATGATTCTATCAGGCACTGATGGTTTAAATTGCAATTATATTGTATGTATTAAGCTTCGTGTAACAACTATATCACTGGTGTCATAATAAAATATAAAAGTTTAAAATGTATAATGATAAAGTGTTCGCAATGCCGATTAGGTAACCAGGACCTAGATTCAAAGAAAGAGAAGATACTAATTAAGACGTAGTTGTACGTTGTGGCGTGTCGATTCGATATGCGTTTAATTTTGGGGTGAATCAACCTTAGTTAATCAATGTGTTACGACGAACTTAAGGAAATCAAGCTTTCTTTTTGTTTACTGTCATAAGAAACAGAGTGCAATTAGTGGTTAGCTGAAAAATGTTTGCGTGAGCGTAATTATATGGCATGTTCGCATAACTATATCATAATTCTTTTTATACTCCGAATGAGTCAACCACTGAGGGGAATTTAGTGAAATTGTGTAAGCTGTAAATTAAATGTACGGGCAATTAGGTTTATGATATAATCATAACTGATAGGTGATTCGGATATATTGTGTGAACGTGACCAGATAACGTTTAGTACATTTATCTATATATGTGAAAAGATTATTTTTGTTATGTTTTGTATTTTTAGTCAGCAGTATTGGCAGTTCAACGTTTCCAACGTGTGGAAATTCTAAGTATATTTGGGAAGATCTATATACTTTTCAACATCTGTAGAAACTATAAGAATTTGTTTCTTACTTCTGTCAATTTATAAAATAGTCAGATTGACATGAAAAACCTGAAATATAATTTATTGATAATTTCACCTGAAAGTAATGGCGATGAGGTCAATGACATGAAATTTTCCGAGTGGCTCATGACTTGAATAGACTACACTAAGAATTTTGAAATTTCTTTATTACAGATTAAAATTTACATCATTTGTCACATTGGCAATTAATTTTTCTTTTTTTTAAGCTATTTAATGTGACCTATATAGGCACTAGAATATGTAAAAGAAAAAAACTGTTCTTAAAAGTGAAAGAAGTCACAAAAATTAAGATAAGATTAAGAAACATAAACACGTGTTTGTGTTTTTAAATTTAACAAAATGAATTTACAATATTTTCATAATTTTGTGAACAAAAAATAATGATAATTGTAAAATAATAGAACCTCCTGTAATCGGCGATTTTTTAAATATTCCAATGTTACCATCAGAATAAAAGAAATGATATTCTGAAAATAATTTATTTTTTTGGTAACCTATGTGAGGTTTATTCCGAATAAAATGATTTTATTCCGAATATTCTATTTTATATTATACCAGTTGTGTCTAGGACTTCGTTCGCATGAAATTCGGAATAAAAAAGTGATTACATTTTTTTCTCTCATGTGTTGCTTTTGAGTACAAACTATTACCATACAAAATTTTTAAAAACTTATTTTCAGCCTTCTATTATCATTCTTCACGCAATAACTCTTTTAAAATATTTTTTATGTATATATATATATATATATATATATATATATATATATATATATATATATATACATATAATACTAAAAAGTACCGAAAATAGTTTTTACTATTATTATTTACATCGTGCTTACTTAATGGCGTAGCATCAAAATGAGTGTCACCAGCTAAGTGCAATTAAATTTTAATTAAAATAATAACAAAATAATTATTGATGGAAAGTGGTGAGAAAAGTTAATTTTACGAATATATGCACATCAGCTAAGTGTGACTATGCTTAAATGGAAATTTAGTGAATCTGTTCATAATTGTAATTTTCATCGTCTTCGCAGAACAAAGATGTTATTTGACGTTAACTTGCATATTTTAATGACACCTACTCGTAACATCTTTTAAGCGTAGTCCTCTCTTTTGCTGTAACTTAGATAGTGGATATTCTCTTCAAATAAAGATCGCGAAAAAACAAAACATTAATGTGGTTAATGACGTAGAAAGAGGCATAACTTTTTTAAATAAGGTAGTTTGTTGCCTAAATAATATTTAACCGTTTTAAATATTATTTAGGCAACAAACTCGGGGGAGTTAGTAATTATTTTTAAACGGTGTCAGTTTTGACTTAAAAGTAGTTATGATTTCCCAGTATTCTGCCTGTAAATATGTCAATAAAATATTTACATAATGTACCTAATTCTAACACACTGTAATTATTCTAAGATAAATTCCATGATCAATCATAATTTTTCTTTACCTTATTTCTTTATGATATTTTACCGCAACTCCAGGAGACTAAGTATACAGTGTTGATGTTATTGCTACAAGAGCAATCTTTTGCAGCCAACTACAAGGAATTAAATAAAAAAACAAGTACTGTGACAGACTGTAAATTGTTCGTAAACGTTAGTTAATAACACAAAATAAAATAAGGATATTTTCCTAGATAAATTGTACAATTGACATAAAATGAAATAAAATCAAAGCAAAACATCGACACGTCAAATATAGAAAAGGAATAGAGACAGGGTTTTGAAGGAATTTTATCTGCAGATTGTGATAGCTAATGTAATTTCGGACGACTTTTGAACACAGACAAATGATGACTTACAGTAGTGGTCAAAATTCGACCATAATAAATTTAAATTATAAGTTATTTAATATAAATTATTAAAATATAATGCTCAAACATTATTAAGGTTCTATTGTCAAAGACCATATACTGCTATAACCACAGATTTTGCCAACGCTGATTTTTCCTATTTAAAAAAAATGAGTGCAATGACCTACCTGAATGCACCAATCCTACCTCAATCAACCACTCAATCGCAATGACCTCCTATAACCTCTTTTTTTAAATTTTCATCAAAGGAAAATGCGAAAATTATTCATCACTCTTATAAGCATTGCTGTAGAAAAATAACAGGTCTTTACTGTTGACAGGCGATTATTGTAATCTTGTGTTTATGGGCTTTCACTATGTTACGTGCTCAGTGATATCACTTCAACTCGCTGATCTTTTAAACTTAGTGATTAGGTGACGCCTTCGCGTATATTTTCCACGTCGGCGAGTTTCTGGATACTGTCACTTTTCTTGTGCACCAGATGGTCGCTATACGCAGATAAACGTAGCGTAAACGAAAAAATAAGCGAAGTCTAACTTAGGATGACATCGACGACTAACTTAATATTTGTGGAGCTAACTCAAGCTCATATGTGAACTAATCGAAATTATTATACTTGAGGAAAATTTTATTTAAGCGATGTCCATGGTTTTTATGTATATTTTTAAAATATTCTATGTGAATGTATCTTTGGAAACAATTTTATTTTACATTTTTAAGTATATTTGTTGATAAATGTAGGCATTTTTGAATAACCTCTTTATGAAGTTAAGAATAACGAAAATAAAGGGTTGATTGCCACTCTGAAAAAATTAATCTTTTTTAAATTATATGTACATCAATTTGACGATAAAATGAGTCTTATAACGTCAATATACAATAAAATAATTTTAAAAGAAATAATTCAAATTTAAATAGAATAAAGTAAAACGTTTTTTGTTCAACTGGAATATCATAATAAAAAAACAGAAAATAGAAAGTTTTTTTTTCTTTTAGTGTACCTCTTTAATCAATGAGAAGTGAATTCTTGCTTCTAAACAAAAATAATAGGCGTGAATTGAAAACTGGAATTGTATCTTCTGACTTTATTTTTAAGAAATATTTTTTATAAGTTTGTTAATAACACCTGAAGGAGTTTTAAATTAATAATTTGTAATTTATATCCTTTATAGCACGAGATATTTTTATATGTCTCGAAATAGTATAAAAATGCATTTGTTTTTATGGTTATAAATAAATCAAAATACCGAATGGGTTATGATAGCATGTTACAGTAGTGAGATTTATTTGAAACGAAATGAATTGCTGTGCTATAAGTAATTAAATAAAATAAAAACATATACACGCACACACACATGTGTGTATATATATATATATATATATATATATATATATATATATATATATATATATATATATATGTATATAAGTCGTTGAAAAAAGAATGTATTAATTTGTTTTCCCACTTTTATAAAATGTTCTTGAATCCTTTGTTATTTAACTACTTGATTATGAAGAATATGCGAAAGAATATGAAAAATAAAATGCGGTTCGTAAAAAGTTTAATAATATCTATCTTTGAAGAGTAAAAATAGATATTTTAAGATAAAGTAGCTTACTGCAATATCGATAATAAATATTATTAAAAGTAGCCACGAATGTGACGTCCTTTTTTCAAAGTACTGCGTAACATAGTTTATGAACTTAATTGTTACTGAAGTAAACAAATTCGGTTGACAGCTTTATATGTCATGTTATAAAAATAAAAGGTTTATATATATATATATATATATATATATATATATATATATATATATATATATATATATATTGCACCGGCATCTTCAAAACCGAGAGTTATATCAAATATTGGAACCGCCATTTCACTAATTATTTCCATAAAATTGTAATGCTATCGTATCCTAAGGATAAAAACTTGATTATATTTGACCACAACCAACTTCAGAGTACAGCCGTGCTTTTTACAAGAATTAAGCAAATATATCCTTTTGAAAACTTGGTGCAAAATGTATTTACTTCTATAACCTTCTCAGGCTATAGAAGACTACCTTTTAAAATAATTTCTGCTTCAAAGAAAACTTCTCGATTCTCACCCACTATTCTGTATTATGTTAAACTTTTCTATGTTGCAAGTTCAGTATATATATATATATATATATATATATATATATATATATATATATATATATATATATATATTATATATATATATATATATATATATATATACATAGATACGAAATTTACGTTTCTAATTCGTATATTAACTTATGTAGACATATTAAATACATAAATCATAACCATATAAAATACGCGAGTGTATAAACCGTGTTTATTACCGATAAGAGAATAATTGTAAATAAAGTTATGAAAAATGAAAAACGATCGGTGTAATATCATTGTTTAGGTCATGAAACTACTATCTTCACTTTATTTCAAAGATTAGATAATTTATTTTATCCTTTTACGATATTTATATGATATCTAGTTACATGTCAACATTCTTGTGACTATGATATCCCAATCCTTAATATTATAACTTCTAACACATAGCAGATTGCAGCTTCGATATATTTGAGAAATAAGAAAAGAGGAATAATTGTACTGAGAAAGGTTGAGAGAAAACGCACGCTGGGAATGTTAATCATTTGAATGATATTGCAATGATCAAATTATTAAGGTTTTCTATCCAACACTGCAAATAGCTTTTCATATCGCTGTTGATATGGAGCAATGCAAGTGAATTGTATATAATTGAGAATAATCTGATTACGACCATTAGCACTTGTTGTGGACAAGAAAAGGATTTTTCGAAAAATCTCGGCTTGCGTCACTACGGTTTCTGTATATACACTAATCAAAATATAATAACACTTCGATACTATAATATTAAATAACACTTTATTTAAATAATAAAGATACATAAAAAAGACAGGTTTGGAGGAATAAAAAAGATAATTTAAAAATTAGCAGAGCCCGTATCTCAATATACTCTTATTGCCTTTTAGTAATCTCTACCATTTTCACAATCATCAGTAATCTCAACCATTTTCACAATCAAATTTTCCGTTCTTATTATCCCTTCATATCTTGTATATGAGAAATTATGTTCTGTATTTTAAGTATTAAACAAAATTGTGTAAACAGAATAGTCGGTAGACTAGTATTTGAATATCAATTACGTCGTGGCGGTTTACGCGAGTAGGAGGCTTTACGTAAAAATGTTTAAATAGATCATGAAGAATTTATTGGTTCATGGAGTAAGATTTTGAAGCACACTGAAGAATATAAATTATCCGAAAAACATAACAAGAAAGATTAACGTTAGAGAAAAGAGATTGCAACAAAGATTGGAGCAACGTATTTTTTGAAGAAATTTTGTTGAATTGTTGTTGGTACATTCCTCTATCAAGCATACTTCGTTTATCTACGTCAACACATTCATGCAATGGACCCTTCAAAGCCCCATAAAAGTGCACGTTTATGGTTGTTCCTCCCATATGAAACATTCATCATTGTAGATAATTTTGACGTTGCACAAGTTATCGAAATAAAACAAATGGCTTTATTACATTCTATCGACAAGTGGTTTATACGGAAAACAAAAACGTCACAGTGGCTAAATGCAAATACCGTAAACAATATCTGGACAACTTAACAATAAAGTTTCACAGTTGGTGTCATCTAGAAAACGAGTATTTTTTTTCAAAACCTTAATGTAAAGAGTTTCCAAATTTTGCCATCCATACTTTTGTCAAACGGATTGATTTCTTTAGATACAGAACATTTGCGATATTAGCCAGCAACTAACTTGGTAACCTTGATAAGGGTAACAAGTTATTCCTGGTAACGAAAAAGTCCTCACATGTGTTTTGCAGGTTTCAAAGAAAATTAAGTAAAAGAATAAATTTTTTCTGCATTTGCAAGCATTTTCAAGGTGCCCTAAATATTTAAGTAGGAAAACATTTTCTTTTTCGGTTCCTCTTTGCATGTATGATATCCTTTGATATAAAATTGCATGTGATTTTTATATACGATTTTCGGTTTTGGGTCCAAGAATTGTATAACATTTTAAATGTTAAGTCTGTAACTTATTAAGTTTAGAAGCTAGAAACCTCTGGCCTAAAGATGACGTACGAACGCCGTTGTCACAAGAATAAGGTTGGTTGTGAAAACCCAGAAATAGCCTAATCTAATACAAAATTTATATAAAAATTTGGTGCCAATTTTCAAGTTTTTTTAAAGATCTACATGATGATGGAATAAAAGAAAAATAACTTTTTTTCCGACTGGGTGACATCAGTGAGCATTATTTAATAGTATAAAAAATTTTGTTGTAAAATTTTTTGGTTCGAAATTATTCTAATCAACTTTAATAACAAAGGCGAGAAATATCGTTTTGACCATGAGAATGGTATGTATACATATATAGCCAGAACGTAATACACCAAAAATAAAAAAAAATCGAAATGAACATATTAAATTTATCACTTCGAAAAGATGAAATTTAATTTGGTGTCAACCTTTTTTCCTTTTTAGATCTTTTTCTGATAAGTCTTAAAACCGTTTTTGGATTAACAGCGGACAATTGTTTAAAAAATCTTTACCGTAGTTTAGAAAATAGTAAGGCCATCGCACGTATTATAAATGGATCTTCTTCGTATGTTATTACTCTGAAATAAAAAAAGGCAAATATTAAGGCAACCGAGTAAAAGAAAGAAGAAAATGTTTAAGTCTACTGTGTGTGTTTCCATTTTTTGTTATGGTCTTATGTCACAACGTACAAACTAACACAACCGTAACAAAAGAAGTTTCACGTCACACATTTTGGTGTAATAAGGACAATTTAGAGTCTATAATACACAAGCGGACTAGTTGACAATACTATATCATAAAGTTCCGTCACAGAAAATTAACGAAATATTACTAGTAAATAAATAATCTATCTTCAAATAAATTTAAAAGAAACATTAAATATGCTAATGATTCCTCGAGGAACGATTAAATTTCTATTGAAAATTTATTTTTCCTTTTTGAATCTGTCGATACATGGTTTGCCTTTAGAAGAGTCTAAAGGAGATTCCTTAATATTCATTCGTTCAAATGTGGTTTAGAAAGAACATCGAAATGATCTTAAACAATTTTTAGGGTTCCGTACACGAAAAAGAAAAACAGTACACTTATATGATCATTCACGTGTCTGATTGTCCATCTGTCAGTCGTTTTTCACAGAAATTGCCTGATATAGGGATTTGGAATAGTAATAAAGCGTTTTAAACCCCACATACTTTAATGGTTAATATTAAAAATATTTTTATGGGAATTCTAGGGGCAAATAAGATTGTTTTATTTCCATGTATGTAGTGGAATATTGTTAGTTATAGAGGTCATAACAATTTTTTTTCATAGTGTTAAGCAATTAGGTAGTATATTCACAAATATTTACCAAAATTTATTATTATCCCATTCCTTATTTCCGAAACTACTGAACGTAAAACTAAGTAGTGAAGGTTCAGTATATAGTTTTAGGTTCAGTAATTTTGGAAATAAGAGATGGGATAATAATGAATTTTTATAAATATTTGCGAATATACTGCCTAATTGCTTAACGCTAAGAAAAAATATTGTTATGACCTCTATAACTAAACCTTTTAAACGATGTTCTGCTATTTAACAAAAAAACAGTCTATTTTGTGTCTTTATATATAAATATAAATATATATGTATATATATATATATATATGTATATATATATATAAATATATATATATATATATATATATATATATATATATAAATATATATATTAGATGTTATTAATATTATTAAATATTTATTGCGCCAAGAAATCCATATTAGTGGCACATGTAATAAAAAAAATTATTTTACTTTTAACCAGATACGAAGGTTTCGATACGCTACGTTGTTGATAGAAGAAAATATTAATAGGAAGCATTGTAAAATAAATTTTTAAAGCCGCCTTTATGTTTAAATATATGTATTTTAAATATATGTTGTTTAAATATATGTATTGCAGATAACGTTGATAAATTCATTAATGTGGGAAAAATAGAGGAACCATTATTTAGCTGGCTTCCTCCTAACCGCTAGTGTGATCAGGTCAAATCGCTAACACGTCACTCTGTGTCTACCGCTCTAAAATATGCAGAAGAAAAAACAGAGTTAAAACAAATCACCGATGATGCCGAGAGTTTTTTAAGAAGGACATGAGCTTTGCGATGACACAGAACACAGAATACAAAAACTTACAGAAAATTTATTAATATTCATTATACAAGTCATTTATATAACAAGTCATTTATATACGACTCACTGAAAGATTATACAAACCAATAAGTTGTATTATTTTGGGGCTGAATCAAAGTTTATTGTAGTTTTCATTCAAATCATTAGAAAGTAAAAACAATTACTGTTTTCCGTCGTAGTAGTTCCAACAAAATCTAGTAAAATGGATACGAACATCGTCTCTTTAATTCGATAGTCTCTTAAGACAAACTTACGTAGTTAACTAGATTGATGATTCAGAATTCTATACATTTGTCTTCACTTGTTTACTCGCCTTGTTCACTCATCTCTGTAATAAATCGTAATTGACCCACTAAAGTTAAATGTTAGAATAGTCTCTGCTCTTTGCTATTTTCAATATTGTAGTGTACAGTTAATGAACTGAAAATCTGATACAAAGTTTTGAATTTTGCAATCTATGTTTGTTTTGAGGGTCGAGATTCGAAGCAACTAATCGAGCGGAGGTTTTGTTGCATTAATTGCCGAATGTCAGAATGTTATTTTTTGTTGACCTTCATTAATGATATTAGAGCATAATAAAATATGTTGTTTTGCTATATTTAGTTTGTAGTTTATAGATAATGCATTGAAAATCTGTTATACATTTTTGAATTGTACAGTTAATGTATAGTCTGTTTTGAAAGTTTAGTGATCGTAGGAGCTAATCAAGCAAAGGTTTCGTTATAATGATTGCCGACTATCAGATTACTACCTTTTGTCAACCCTCATTAATTAGAGTATATCCCAATAAAATATGCTTTGTTACCATTTTCAATGTCGTAGTTTGTAGATAAAGCATTGAAAATCTGTTATAATGTTTTGAATTTTACAATTAATGTATAGTCTGTTTTGAAAGTTTAGTATTCGAAGGAGCTAATCAAGGAAAGGTTTCGTTATAATGATTGCCGTCTATCAGAATACTACCTTTTGTCAACCCTCATTAATTAGAGTACATCCCAATAAAATATGCTTTGTTACCATTTTCAATGTCGTAGTTTGTAGATAATGCATTGAAAATCAGTTATAAATTTTTGAATTTTGCAATTAATGTATAGTCTGTTTTGAAAGTTTAGTATTCGAAGGAGCTAATCAAGGAGAGGTTTCGTTATAATAATTGCCGACTATCAGTATACTATCTTTTGTCAACCCTCATTAATTAGAGTACATCCCAATAAAATATGCTTTGTTACCATTTTCAATGTCGTAGTTTGTAGATAATGCATTGAAAATCAGTTATACATTTTTGAATTTTACAATTAATGTATAGTCTGTTTTGAAAGTTTAGTATTCGAAGGGGCTAATCAAGGAGAGGTTTCGTTATAATAATTGCCGACTATCAGAATACTACTTTTTGTCAACCCTCATTAATTAGAGTATATCCCAATAAAATATGCTTTGTTACCATTTTCAATGTCGTAGTTTGTAGATAATGCATAGAAAATTTGCTATAATTTTTTAAATTTTGCAATCATTTTTAGTCTGTTTTGAAGGTTAAGAGCGAATATACAGATATTCGAAGGAGCTAATCGAGCAAAGGTTTCGTTACAATTATCGCCGACTATAAGAATATCGAGAAAACCTTTTGTCCATTCTCGTTAATTACGGTATCCAAATAAAATATACACTTTTGCCATTTCGGTGTCTTAGTTTATAGTTTATGCATTGAAAATCTGTTATAAATTTTTGAATTTTGCAATTAATGTTTAGTCTGTTTTAAGGGTTTATAATTCGAAGGAACTAATCGAGCAGAGGTTTCGTTACAGTGATCGCCGAATATGAGAATACTACCTTTTGTCACTCTTGGTTAATTTCAGTACATGCAAATAAAATATGCTTTGTTGCCATTTTCAGTGTCATAATTTATAGAAAATTGAAAATCTGTTGCAAATTTTTAAATTTTGCAATCAACATTTAGTCTGCTTTGTGGGAATTAATATTCGAAGGAGCTAATCGAACGGAGGTTTCATTGCAATGATTGCTGACTATCAGACTGCTATTTTTCTGTCAATCACAATAAAATTAGCTATTTTTTCAATTATATGAGATATTTGTATTAATAAAAAATATTTGTATCATTAAAAATATTTATTTCTAACACATCCCGATTTTTCATCTCCATTTCCAGTTTTGAGATGTTCGCACTTTACCGTGATTTGAAGAGCAGATAGTTTCTATCAATATTTTTTTTAATTAGTTAGTTTCGGTAAATCTATTGAATTAATAATTTACAATATTAATAATCTATAACCCATCTACACCTAGGCCAACTGTCCAATTAGATAAACCCAACTTCGAAAAAGATATCATTAGGATAATTCAATTCGGCATTTGGGATATCTGAAGATGACATTTCTCAACCAGTGTTTTTTGCCAATGATGACAAATGGAATTGGGACATGGCTCCTTTCTAATGGCCTCGAAAAGTGACTCCAAGTTACCCAATGAACTATAGAAAAGGCGGCAATCGTTATTTCTCTACGAGATACAATTCGTAATGAGGAGATCCCTAGGAGAAGTAAGGTCATCGATATAACATGTAGTGGCCGATATGGTAAAGAGCATGTCATATAGGGTGCAGAACCGACAAACTCTTGGAAAGAAAGGTTCTAGAATCGCGACCACGTACCAGAAGATGCAAAATAGGACGACCCCTAGTTAAAAGGACGGATGACTTGGTAAAGCTCGCGGGAAGTCGTTAGATGTAAGCAATACGGGATCGATTTTTGTGGGAATCTATGGAGGAGGGCTATGTTCAGTAGTGGACGTTCTGGCCTGTCATGAATCTGTTGAAATGTATTTTCATACACACAAACAATCTGATTTTTTTATATTTTTGTCGAATTCGTAACGAAAACATTGTTAAAGAAAAGTATCTTAATATATTGCAAAAAAATTGTTTCAAATATACTGGAATTCTCTCAAGAGAAAGAGTAACCCCTGTTTCCTTATTTTGTGTGTAAATTATGTGTTTAAAAGTAATTGAAAAAGTTTTTATCACTATCAAACACCAATAATCCAGATCGTAAAACATGAAACCGTTATGGTAATTATCATTATTATCATTGGGATCAATTGGAAATATATTCTAAGTCGATTTATCCCAAATTTCATCGGCCACAATACCAGCTTTGAATACTAATGATGTTTTAGGACCGGTATCATCTACTTTAAAGATATGTTCACATGAAGATAGCGATCAAAGCATTCAGCTACGTGACAGTTAAGATAATAACTAAATTTTCTAAACGAATTTCTCTCAAATTTTCTGAATCAATCTAAAAGTCCACCTGAAATGTTAGTTTTGTAGTTAAAAAGTAAAACAATTGGTGATGTATGTCACGATAATATGTTGTTATCGTACCATAGAAATAGTTATAGTTTATAGTTTTTTTGCCTTTGTTTTTCCATTGGAATGTGTTCTTAAAATGTGTGTTTTTCAATAATGTTTGAGGTTTAATTTTTGCGTTGATTTTTAAAATAAAATGTAATTATTATGATTGCCGTTTGCTTATAGATTCTTCGAAACACAGCAATTAAATGTGTTCTCCTGAATAAGTATAATAAGCTGAATTCTCAATCTGTTGTACTTTCGAACAAATGAAGAAACAATAGCCAATTATAGATTTAGTGATGGCCAAAATCCTAAGGAACACAAGTAGTTAAATATGTGTAGAATATTAAGTAGTCAACTTCCTTTGAGTCAATGAGGAAATAGACTGCGCGCTTTGCTTTGATCAAATACTTTTGGTTGCTTTATGAGGAGTTTCAATAGTGTTACTGACCAGGTATATTGATTATATATATTACTGACTAGATATATTTATTTCTTTGTTCTTTAAATACTTTAAGATAAATGTGATATAAACATACATCTAGTTACGCTTCGATTTATTTTTTTCTTTCATGGCGCTTATATGCTATTCATTTATTGTATTGTGGTATATTATAATAGCACAGAAGTTTATTTTATTATTAAATACATTCGTTTTTGTTTTTAATAATAATATTAGATTTTGAACATTTAATAAACTTTATTATTTAAGGATTATAAGAGACAAAGTTTAAAGGTTGTTTTATTTAAATATTTCTTGATTTTGCTTTTTATTCAGATGATTTTAAGATTCATATTTAAGTGCAAGGGTTTCGTTGATATTTTTTTAAATAATTAAAACCTTACAAAGTCTAGTTATAACTATATCCTTAGTTATCATTTGAGCTCTAAATATCATGAGCAAAGTATATAAATACAAACTTAAAATTAGAAGCTATTATCATTGTTGATATTTTTCTATCTATTGTTACATCCTCCGGGTTCCTAAATTCTCATTAGGAACGTCGAAGATGAAATTGGGAAGCGTTGAACTAATTTTAGACAAATATAGCTATGAACTTAGTCAATCGTATACAATTAAAAAAAAAGAAAGGCGCATCATGCTACGACACACATACATACAGACACAAGTACACACATGCACGCAGGCATACGGATACGTACACTTATGTGCACAATCGTACATACACAGTGTGAAACATTAACACACTTCTTTTTTGTTTTGGGAGTTACATTACGGTATTTCCTCGGGATATTAACTTATTTAATTTTCCTCGGTATTATGACGTTTCTTTTATTTTACCTGTCAACTTTTTGACATTACGCTGAGATAATGTTGAATCAAGTTTTAATTTTCCTCTAGACATTAACTAATGTAATATTGTAAAATCCATTGAAGGATGTTACTATGTGGCATGCGTATAAACAAACAGCTTGATAAGGGAAATTATATAGCATGGACAGATAGATAAAGAAAAAACAGAAAAATAGCCTAATTAATTATTTAATATCTTTAATGGATAAAGTTTATCTAGTCTATTTTTATTACACTACATGTATTTGAACAATTGTAATGATGATAAAAATAGATAAAATATTAAAAATAACGTATTACATACTTTATGGGAAACCCGATTTTGCTTCGTACCTTTACTTGTTGTTGTTAGAAACATAAAGAAATAAAAAAACGGTAATTAAAATGTAATTAAAATTAATAACTAATTAAATAAAAAATAACGCTAATTACTCTATGAATAACATTATTTTGCAATATTATTACTTTGAATAAAAAAACGAAATGAAAAAGATTAGATAAAATAAAAAAAAATCGAAGCCCGATTTGTATGTCACGATTCAATTCATTCAGTAGGAAATGTGGCTTGAATCTTAAATCTTTAATTTGTGAAAACTAAATTGTACACACTGCGTTTTTAATGATAATTAAAAAAAATTAAGAAAAACTTGAAAAAGAAGTAAAACACATCTGAGAGCAATGAGAAGGAGCAAGAAGAAGACATAAAACAGAGGCTGACAGTTAGACAACCGGTAGAAAAAATAATTACCAAAATCAAATCAAAATCAAGAGTTAGAAAAATGCATATCATTTTTCAGACAGCTTTCGATTACATTAAATATTAAAAACTGTCATTTTAAAGGATATTTTCTCTTTACAAAAAGTTGCATGAAAAAGATATTTTCTCTTTACAAAAAGTTGCATGAAAAGGATATTTTCTCTTTACAAAAAGTTGCATGAAAAGGATATTTTCTCTTTACAAAAATTTGCATGAAAAGGATATTTTCTCTTTACAAAAAGTTGCATGAAAAGGATATTTTCTCTTTACAAAAAGTTGCATGAAAAGGATATTTTCTCTTTACAAAAAGTTGCATGAAAAGTAGATTACTTGAAAAGTTATCCAAGTCTTAATTACTTCTATCGCCAAATCTCGAAGTTGGCGCGATGCATGGCGTTGCGCGTGACGTGACAATCGTTTTCACTTGACAGTAAATACCTATACCAAGTACCGCTTTTTGCTTCCCGTCCGTCCTCTCCCAGGCACATGCATTGTATATAGTCTTGGCATATTGTATGTAGTATTCGTTCTTTTAATGCGATGCACAAAGCTGTTAAAGAAGTTAAAGTACAAAAAAATGTAAGCCGTCATGGGATACCTGGTAGATACATCTAATTTTTTTTTCATTATCACTTTTACTATCATTCTAACTCATATTTTAAATTAATAAATACTTTTAATATTTAAAGAGCAGCACAGCAGAGCAGCAGTTTAATGCAATACATTGATATAAACGCGTAAAGTTGTAAGAGTTAGTAAATAAGAAAGAATCCTGATACACTAACACATACGAAAAGTAGCGTGTAAATAAATAAAGAGGCAAGCGTTAAGCCGAAGGGAACCGACAAGACACGAAGCTGGGCCAATGGCACGTCGCGACGTGGCATCAAAACGTTTTAATTCCCTTCCAAACGCGCCATTAAAAGTTTCACATAAAAAAGCAAGAAAGTAACAAAATCAGATATTATTCAACTTAATTCTATCAACTGACTGTTAAAGCAGCTTAAACGGAAAAATTGTTCAGATTTTCCAATTAACAGTTTTTCACCACGCCGTCTTCGAGGCCATCACAATACTAAGTTCACTTTTCTCCTGCCCGCCGACTGCGTTCGCTCATGAATAATTCCCAATTAGCAGTGCGAACGTCAATTATCGCTGTGAACGCTCATTTATTATTGGATGGCGGGCGACAAGTTGGCCATTCGCTGCGCGCCCGACACTCGTTGCATAAATATTCACGGCGAAACGCCAAGTGAACAGCGAACCAAGTGAACGGCGAACGGGGCGTGCCGTCGCTTGCGAGCGGCGTAATGTATGCAGCGTCGTTCGCTGATCGTTGTCTCGTGATTTGCAATATTAAAAATATATTTCGCTGTGTATCTTTATACGAAATATATATGTTGTTGGATAAATAAATATATTTTGAGATAGAAAATTGGCGTTGTTGCGGAATATGTATAAATTTAAGCGGCATTATCTTTATCCGTGGGGAATAACAAAAGCCGGTATCTTTGTGATAGGGCGGAAGTATTCATATTGTGTAATATCCCAGGGCGCGGGCTGGATAATATTTCTTTTTTATTATATTTTAGATACCTTTGTAATATGTGCGTTCGACAAGATTATGTTAACATTTTAGTTCAATGCGTAAGTCGCATGTTTCGTAAATGTTGGGATGCGAACCTAATATATTTGCTTTCATTTGAAAAAAAGAACCTAAATAGAACATTCTGTCAATAAAGAAATAATTTTGGGACATGTTATTGATGTCTGAGTGATCTTTAATGATGTCGAGATGAGAAAATGTAATGAGTTGCGTTGGAAAGATGAGCTGCGGTGATGTTCATTATATCGAATAAATTAACTACGAGGGACTTTTAGAGAGTGTAGTAAAAGCATATCGTGCATCCTATGGTTCAAGGAACAGTTGCTGACTTATTAACGTCACCCAGGATATGCTTGGCTGGATTTATTATTTTTTTCCTACAATTTACTTTGTATTTCTTATCTTTTAACCTTCAATTTACTTCCTTTCAACAATTTTCAGGGTGTCTCTATCAGCGCACCACCCAAAGCCTGAAGTGAATTTGTTTTAGAGGCAGAAAGAAGAAAACGAGAGTTTTCTCTAAGGCATCCAATATATGATCTCCAGCTGAGTAGACAGAGACTTCGATTACATTATAATTTTCGAGCAATAAATACTTCCACCCCCTGGAAAAATGTTGGGAAATTCGGAAGCTAAAAGACTCGTAAAATAGGATGCTAAAAGATAGACAGCTGGGAAGCCATCTCCGATTATTCCATTAAGAGGGGAATCAGTTCAATAAAAATTACCGTTCTCAGTATGAAACACGCTAAAACAATATTGAACCGAATTTTTAAGTGTATGACGTATTGGAATGTGAGTAAAAATTTTCTAAAGTAAAAGTATCCTTTGCTCCTGCGAAGAAATGCAAAACCTTTGATGTATGCCAAATTGTATCAAAATAGGACCATCGTGCACATAGGGAGATCTTTCAGAAGCAAATGACTGAACTCTTAATGTGGATTTGGAAAAGAAGATAATGAAATGAACTTTAAAAGCATATTTAGCAAAAAGAGGCTACGTGTTGAATAGTAATAGGTCCTGAAATAAGGGTCTTCGGCATTGCAATTAGCCGTATTTAAATTGTTAAAATCGAATAATACATAGCCTTTTTTTCTACATAAATTTTCTTTCTGTGAATTCATTATGTTTTTGTTAAAATAGTGTATTATAATGTATTATACTGACGTTTTAATTTCTCAAATTAGAGAGATCAAATTAGTCTAACAGTTAATAACTTTCAAATTATATTGAAAATGGAAAGAGACGGAAATTTAAAACCTCTAAACTATCTTTCTCTTAAAAATTTAAAAGTTCTAGTCTTTTTAGACTAATAAATTTCTAATTCCCTTGGTTAAAGTTATAAAGCGTTATAACGTTAACCAAGCGAATTAGTAATTCTAAGTTGCTTGGAGTAAAATATTCGAGAATGGCAAAGTATTGTCAAGTTTTTAGGGAAAGACCAAATATGAAATCAACTAAGAACTAGCAGATACGTAACACTACAATAAATATATTCTTAAGTACTTTTGGGCATCGCTATTATGGAAGTGATCCTGGTAGTTTTTCAGAATTAGACAAAATGAACAATATGAATTTTATCTTACCTCTGCAGAAATGTATGTAACGTTTATAGTGTGGGTTATATTAAACATTTCCATAATTTGAATTTCACTTCAAATTATTACAGTATGTGTAGAAATAAACATAACTGTTGAACCGGTGTAATCACCGACAGAACTAGCGTGATTGGGGTAAAATGAGCATAAATGAAGACATGGAACATATACATACAGATTTTCAGTATGTTTACAGGGGTGAAATAGACTTTGACCAGTATAACGCATGAGAATAATTAAGTGAAAAAATATTAATTTTCTAAATTAAACCATATTTCCTTGTTAACCCCCAATTTAGTCATTACCACGGGATATATTTATGACGAACTATTTACTATGAAAATTTTTTTCCAATCAATAAATTAAATTTTTTTTATTGATCCAAAATTGATCATTTTTCGTTGAATTTTAATAAAAGCAAAAAAGAAAATAATGCTAAAGGGGGTAGTGAAATAAAATTTAAAAAATCAGTATAATAAAATTTCAAGTTTCATGAAAAGAGGGCGAGAAATTTGGAACTTCATATTTTTTATAAATACGTTGTAATATTTTCTCATTATTCTGAACAATTTTCAACATAATTACAAAATGCTGCAATCAAGAAATAATGTTGGAACACGCCTTGTTATATACTTACGCGTTAAACCAATTTCCTCCTGGATATTATAAGTCATAGGTCATTATGACTAAAACAGTCCATTTGTCAGAAAAAACCTATTTCAATGTACCCAATAGCTTCTTGCACTATAGCAGTATTCATTTTATACCGCAAACCAAATTACATCGGAATTAACCACTTTATGACAGTAAACAATCGAACCATATAACTCCGATCATATCAAATCTTGTTTTATTTTATTCTCATTATTTTATTAATTGATAATATTTGATAAACGTAATTATTTTACTGTATTTTTTTCTGTAACTGCACATTAATGAATCTACAACTAACATATTATTAGGACATTGGTTTTAAAAACATTAGCGAATAGAGAAATATATCTTTAACGCCTAAAGACTTGTTAATATTTTGCTTATAATTAAATTGTTGCTTTATCTCCGGTATTTACAAGATAACTATCACGTTTCCTAATTTTATCTAAAAACATACCTGCTATAAATAGCATATAACCGATAACGTAGGCTTTATTAAGGCTTAGGGAAAGGAGACCCGAAGCACGTACCTTGTTCAAAGCGGGTGGGCTGTGGTTCTTGGGCATTTTGAGTAGTATTATGTAACAATTCCATTGTATAGTTCTCGTCCCACGCATGTTTGGGGAATATCCTGGTAGGATGAGATGTAATCTTAATAATATCACTCAGAGGTCTGTCTGTCAATCCGTCATAGCCTTTTTTTCAGAAACCCCTTGATCTAGAAACTTGAAATTGGCGTAGTAATAAAGAATATTAACCCACACAAACATGAATACCTTGCGACTAACAATTTTTTTATGAAAATTTTAAGGTGGGAGAAATTATTCGAAAATTGTTTTATCAATTCTCTGTCTGGTGTATATGGATATCGTTTGAAAAGGTTAGTTATAGCGGTCGCAAAAATATTTGTTATTATATATATATTCAGAGAATATTGAAAAAAAAGTGAACCATCTTGGGACGTCTGGCAAATGTGAAACAATTTTTTTTATATGTATATATATTTAGGACGTTGTACGTTCGATAACATAGTTTGTACACACTGGCATAAACGAGTAAATTTGCAAGTGTTAGTAAATCAAAAACAACACTGATACACTAATACACACGTAAACTAGCGTTTGTGTAGTGTAGTAAAGAGAGCAGCGTTAAGTCGGAAAGAGCCTACAAGATGCGAAGCTGGTCTAATGGCACGTCGCGACGTGCCATTCGACCAGCTTTTAACTAACATTCAATCGCGTCATTAGATGTTCCACATCAACATGCAAAAGATATACCTCGACAACCCTTATTACCGAAACGACTAACCAAAAATTATGTAAAAAATAAGGGTTGGAAAAGTTTGCAAAGGTTGTAGGAAAACTAAAGCAATGATTCTAAATGTCATAATAGCTTTTGAGATATTCACGATAATATGTAATTATGTTACATACAAGGGACTCGCCCCGTTTCCGCACGGGTGCAATGTAGCTACTAATGTGGTGTAATTGTGGAGCGATTAATAATATTATTATCATTATTAGAATATACTACATGTGTCTTTATAATACAATGTCTACAGCTCATTTTCCGGTTCATAGTGTCGTGTTGAAAAGCACGTTTTTATTTTTTTTGTTACTTGCTTGGGAGCTCCGATAAACGCGTGCGATCGCTGCAAATCATACAATGCAATAGGGTTACGCGTGGCCTGCGAAGCGCTATTTATAGGCACGCGCCGCCGCCGTCGTCTGTACACGGCGTCGGCATCGCGAATACTGATTTTTGTTAATTTTAAATATGTGATATCTTCTAAAATATTAATGATAATGATTTGCCGTAAAGAGCAAATTTTATCTACATTAAATTCCCAACCTAAACAAATTATTCAGTTCGAATGTATAACCCACAAAAAATAAATATCAATCGCATAAAAATGGTCACTGTGGGTTATCCGTAGAATATAGATATACACCATTCCGGACTTTTTGTAGATGTTTTTAAAATACACATTTTCATGGTACAACATTTTGATTTATCTCGTTAAGTTTAGTCAGCGTTTGTAATTAAAGCGCCCGAAATTCAATTTTTTGCGAAACATTGACTTTTTTATATTTTCTGTAAATATAACATGTATATATCATACCTATAAACCATCCGGAAGAAATTATCTGAATGAGAGTGAAAATCGAATCAAAATTCGTTGCGTAGTTTAAAAGATCTAAGCGTACAGAGGGACAGACAGGCGCGGGAAGTGATTTTGTTCTATACTGTGTAAGGATTATTAAACGTTTATTGCGCTATGGAGTCTACCTTACTTATGATTTATGATAAAGGAAGTAACTTCAAATGAGGTACCGAAACCTCGATTCATGAGCCATACCGAATTTGTTCAGTTTGTTTTTGTGGTTTTTCGAAGATATTACAGATTTAAATATATATTTGATCCTTTTTGGTAAAGATGAATATTACAAAAAAAATACTAGCAATAATGATTTTTTTACTTTGTATTAGAATATTATACTAGTGTCACTATTGTATCTAATAATTATTCTAAAGAAGTGTTTGTCTCTTGTTCTCAAGAAGTGTTTGTCTCTTATTCTCCAGAAATATTAATCTATTCTTGTGAAGAAGTGTTCGTCTACTTTTCCGAAGAAGTGTTTGTCTATTGTTCTCAAGAAGTGTTTGTCTATGGTTCTCAAGAAATGTTTGTCTATTGTTCTTAAGAAGTGTTTCCCTATCGTTCTCAAAAAGTGTTTGCCTATTATTTTCAAGAAGGGTTTTTTTCTTTTGATGCGTTCAAGGCACATAAATTTTTATTTAATTTTGTTTTAAATGCAAAGCTTCCCCGAGTCCCGAAGTTCTGGAAATTTTATTGTACCTTCTTTTTCATTTTCCTAAAGATTTATAATGACGATATTTTTATAAAATGAACATTAGAAAGCATTTTCAGGTTAAAAAAAAATTAAATATATATTTCACTCTTTAGTTACAAAAATACAACTCAAAAATAGTATATTGTTACTTGGTATCATGTTTAGCCTTGTGTCATATTTTTCAGTTTCTGTTGTTCGTCCGCATGTCACAACCTTCTAGTTTATATAGTTTTAGACCTATATATGTGAAAAAAATTTACAAGTGATAATTGGTTTTGAAATAATTTTCACAATTTAAACTCCTTTTCCACAATTGTTTAAAACAAAAACTATATAATTTCAATATGTCAATTTATCTGTCCGTCTATATGTCACATCCGTTTTACTTGCGAGTTATTAGTATAACAAAGCCGAATTTTGGTTATAGATATATATTTATAACGTCTACAAAGTTATCACAAATTGTTTTAAATTTATCTCAAATTGTTTCAATTTTTTATTTTTATATTTATTTATTTATCTACTTTAATGTATCTAATTGATACATATGGCGGATTTATTGCTACGAGAGCAATCTGTTACAGCCAATCATTTAATTATCACAAATTGTTTACAATTAAATGAAACTACGTGATATAGTATTATTTCTACTTTCTTTCAGTTCTTTACCACGACCTAGGTTTCGTTGTATTACGACATCTTCAGGTGGGCTATTTGTAAAGATATAATCTAAGATAAGATCTTTGATGAGATAATATCTTTGCTAATGGCCCACCTGAAGATGTTGTAATACAACGAAACCTAGGTCGTGGTAAAGAACTTAAAGAAAGTAGAAATAATACATCACGTAGTTTCATTTAAGTGTGAATAATGAATTTCTACAAAATTAACGCCAAATATATTCAACAAAATGGTTAAATTTTTTTGATGTGATTTCAAATACTACATAACTTAAATCTTATTTTTTTATTATCACTAAAAGGAGCGGGATATATTTTTTGCATGTTCCATTAAGTGGCGTGCCATTGAATAGACCTTTTACAATGATAGTGAAGTTAGATTTACCATTTGTGTAGTCCGCACTTCAAAAAGAAACAAACGGCATCCACCTAACTTCACTCACCCATAAAAATTTATTTCTGAATTGGCATGTTGGTTAGAGCACAAACAAGTTTTTTAATTTCCTGCACTGAAAACTAACAATTTTGTGTGACCTCAAAATTTCCATCATTAGATTCATTTTGATACCAGTTCTATTAAAAAATTGCCGTTATATAAGAAGCTATGATGACTAATATTTTTCATATCTTGTAAATATTCATGTAAATATTACAAAATATAAAATATTGATATATCATCACTGCGGCGTATTGATCACTAGGAATACGATCTTTTACGGTGTGACGCATCGCGGGGACCTGGTTTCGATTCTTGACTTCATGTCGAGTGTGGCTGAACTGGTGTTCTGGTTGACTGTAAGACATTGCTCTCGTAGCAATAAGTCCGCCATATATATATATATATATATTTATATATGTGTGTGTGTGTATATATATATATATATATATATATATATATATATATATATATATATATATATACATACACACACACATTAATTGTGTACATTAAAGTAGGTAAATAAATAATTAAATACGAATAATAATGCGAAAGTAATTTTAAGCAAATTCATGATATATTACGCCTATGTGACATGTTATACAATATATTTCCGTAGTGAAAAATAGCATTAATATTTGTAAATAGTTTAATAGATATAAGACATGTTTAAATTATGTATACGGAACCCTCGTAATGAAAGACATACTCGTATTTAACAGATTTGTATTTTCTATCAGGCAGGTAAAGAAGTCAGGTGTTAATAAGGATTTTAATAAGAAAAATGTGTTTCTTCTTCCTACTCAAAGTACAGTCTGCAAAATCTATACTGTGCATTCATAGTCGGATTACCTATGCTACTAAGTTGTTGTTTTATAAACATTAATTAATTATTAAGTCTTAATATTCCTTCATTTGTTTTGTTCGTTATTTATTCCAATTATCATTCTTTTTTCTTTGTTTTTTTATTTACAATATACACATTTAAATGTTATATTTCATTTACAATTACTTATTTCATTCATATGCCTATTACACATCCGTTAGTAATATTGTATACAATAGTTAAAAGTGTTTGCTCCGAGGAAGAAGCAAAACTTCTATTATAACTACACCATTAGATTTTTTTAAAATAATATATTTAATACGTATTTTATATTGCACAAGTAGCGACGACTTTAACTTGTTTGTCTTATTATTGCAGAAACCAAATTTTATTAATCACGGGTGTTTACTGAAATATAACTTTTTGATGTGAAACATCTAATTGCGCGTTCGGATGGGAATTAAAACGTTCAGACGTTCAGCTTCGCATCTTGTCGGCACTTTCCGACTTAATTCGGCCAGCTTTGCGTCTTGTGTACTATTGTAAAATTAAAAAATCTATTTTCATTTGTTTTTTCTTGTTTGGAAATATTTCTGTGATAAATTATTTCCTAAAAATATAATTTATCACAGAAATATTTAAATAAACATTTATTATTATATAAATATTTATTTAATAACATTAAATAAATATTTATTATTATTTACTATCTGAATTTATATATTTTTTTTTCGTTTCTAATTCGTTTAATTGTGCATCAAAATCCGGATTTCTATTTAAATATCACTCTTTATTAATTGTGCGTAAAATACGAAAGCTTACTTAAATATCACTCTTTATAAATTGTGCATAAAATACGGATGTTTATTTAAATATTACTCATTGTCAATTGTGTATGAAATACGGACGTTTATTTAAATATAACTCTTTATCAATTGTGCATAAAGTAATGAAGTATACGTAAATATCACGTTTATTTCCATGTTTCGCTTTATTAATTATACATGGGATATGGATATTTATTTAAATATCACTCCTTATTAATTGTGCATAAAATACAGACGTTTATTTAAATGTGACGGTTTATTATTTATACATGCGATATGGATGTTTATTTAAATATCACCCTTTATTAATTCTGCATAAAATACAGGTGTTTATTTAAACGGTACGCTTTATTAATTATACATGCGATATGGATGTTTATTTAAATATCACCTTTATTAATTCTGCATAAAATACAGGTGTTTATTTAAACGGTACGCTTTATTAATTATACATGCGATATGGATGTTTATTTAAATATCACTCTTTATTAATTCTGCATAAAATACAGGTGTTTATTTAAACGGTACGCTTTATTAATTATACATGCGATATGGATGTTTATTTAAATATCACTCTTTATTAATTCTGCATAAAATACAGGTGTTTATTTAAACGGTACGCTTTATTAATTATACATGCGATATGGATGTTTATTTAAATATCACTCTTTATTAATTCTGCATAAAATACAGATATTTATTTAAATTATACTCTTTATAAATTGTGCATAAAATAATGAAGTTTAAGTAACATCTGTTTTCTATGCTTTACATGTTTATTTAAATGTTAGGCTTTATTAATTATATATAGAATATGGATGTTTATTTAAATATGGCTCTTTAATAATTCTGCATAAAATACAGACGTTTATTCAAATATCACGGTTGATTAATTATTGTAATGAGTATTGTTAACACATATAGATTTACCGAATAATGGAGGCAAAATAGTGTTATCGGCAAAATTACTTCAAGCAGAAGCAGGCCCTCTGCCCTCTTTCTACCCCTCACTCCACTTATCTTCGCATTCCTACTCTTACTACATACGCATGACGGCAATGGTAAAATGGAAAGCGTAGAAAACAGAATTACGTCGAATAATTATGAGTAAATATTTATTTAATTTTTAGACTACAATACCCGTCGGGTCCGAACGGGACCCTATCATTTTAGCAATGTCGTTTGTTCATCCGCCCGTCTGTCTGCCTGTAAAAATTTGAAATTAGCATACATTAAGTGGTTCCTTGACCCAAAACCAAAAATGATGTTCAAAATGACTTACAATTATACTTCGAGTGGATACCCAAAGTTGTAGAGGTTTTATTTTCGCATAGGCACGTGGGGTGTCTTTAATTTGAGCACTGAACTATATTTTTAATGAAAAATAACGATTCGATCGTTTGTTCATCCGCCCGTCTGTTTGCCTGTAGAAATTTGAAATTAACATACATTAAGTGGTTTCTTGACCCAAAACCAAAAATGATGTTCAATATGACTTACAATTATACTTCGAGTGGATACCCAAACTAGTAAAGGGTTTTAATTTCTGCATACGCACGTGGGATCTCTTTAATCAGAGTACTGAACTATATTTTTAATGAAAAAAACGATTTGGTGGGCCATCAGATATGCCATTTTACACGTCGGCGAAATGATGAAACTATCTATCTATCTATATTAACGTTCCCTATATAGATTCAAAAGGGTATAGAAGAAGTTTAATTTTAAATTAACAGCGTTCTGTCCATAATTTAAAAAAAATATCAAAAAAAGTTAAATACCGTAAATACTAACTTTACCCCATATTCTGCTACATATATTTGTAATAAATATGTGATTAAAATAATACAGATATCTGTACGCGTATCGTACGCCCTTAAACTTTTGATTCTGCGCAGTTGGAGTTCATTCTCAAAGCTTTTACAAGGAGCTTCCAAAAGCACACCCGTCACAATGGACGACGCAACGGCTTGTCTCATCGATATTCATAAAGCGGCCTTATTGGTGACGTGCTTTACATATCGCTCGCCGCCTTAAACCTTCGAGGGGTAGGTTGGGTGGAAAGTAAAAACGACGTTTGAATTTGGATTTTACTTTGAATATTCTTAATATTATTTATCTATCTTTGTGTTACGCTGTAGGGAACTATACTGAATTAATGAATAATTAAGAAAAGGATACGACACAGATTAAGGCCGATACCTACGTTACTACTGGGATGCTATATATAGTTTTTTTTCATATTTATGTGATGCAGTAATGACCGCTCCATAAAAAGGGAGGATATTTTATATAAATTGACAAAATCTATCTTGGAAAAAAGGTGCTACTGTGCAGGTAGATATTTATCTGTCAAAAGAAGTAATAAAGGAGAAAGAAGTTCATGAAGTATTTGTACTCTGTAATTGGTACTTAAAACTATATTATGGAATATTTACTTTAAATGCTTTTGAAAAAAGTATTCAAGGTATCAGGATAGGCGACGTTACTATTAACATGATGTAGCTTGCAGGTAATCGGGAATGCATGCAGAAATTAATGAATTTCCTTTTTTGAAGAAAATAATGTCACGAATTTAAGACTGAATGTTAAAAAGACGTAAAACTATATTAAGAGGACACAATCATTCAAAATTGGGGCACACAGCTGGCGACGCAGATTAGAACTGACAAGAAATGATTTCTATAAAAAAATAAAGAAAAAATTTTAATAAGGCGATAGAAGTGCTTATTTCTCACTCAATTATTAGGATTTTATATATTCAGATTTGTATTTTCCGGTAATGTGCGTAAAACAGTTAAAATGTTATACAGTTAGTCTGCAAATCATCTATCTTATATTTTATACGTTACCTATTCGTTCTGCAGTTGCCCTAGATTAATTATCTACAGATTTACGATCAGGCATTTCTTAATGTAAAGAGAATAGATTATTTGCTTAAATAAAGCGTTTTACGTTTAGAGTTGGTTGCTAAAATTAATTTTAATTTGTTGCACTCAGTAAAATCAACACAGTAGTTCCGAATCTCGTGCAAGTGCTTGTGAAAAGTTAATTATTTAAACTATTTTTCAAACTTTACTGCAATAAAATTAAATGGTGCGTAGAAATTTGTTATTCTGATAAGCACATCTATCTGTTGAATATTTAGGTTAGCATCACAGTTTATGGAACTTTAGCCAAAACCAAGATATTGTTTTTTTATAAAGAAATTTCTACATCAGGGATATCTTATTTCAAGGAATAATTCTTCTCGTTCCATTAATATTCTTTTCCACTTTAATGGTCTAAAACACGTTAAGGTGTATATTAACAGAGTAAAATTAAAATGCCCACACATTTAAAGGAAATTTCACGTTATAAGGTTTAAAATACGTTAAAGTGCAGATTAACTGAGTAAAATGTGGAAATTTATTAATTGAAAAATTTATTTAGAAATTTCGCACTTTAAGTAAATAGTTTAAAATATGTCAATATGCAGATTAACTGAATAAAGTGGGGGTACTCATTAATTTAAACTAATTTTGGATTTTAAGGTTAAGAATGCGTTAATGTGTAGATTAAGTGAGTAAAGTGAAGATAACCACTAATTTAAAGGAAATTTCGCACCATAACGGTTTAGAATACGTTGATATGCAGATTAACTGAGTAAAGTGAAGATACCTACTAATTTAAAGGAAATTTTGCGGTTCAAGGTTTAAAATATGTTCATGTGCAGATTAACGTAATAAAGTGAAAATACCTACTAATTTAAAGATAATTTCGCACTTTAACGGTTTAGAATATATTAATATGCAATTTAACTGAGTAAACATACTAAATTAAAGGAAGTTTGGCACTTTAACGATTTAAAATACGTTAATGTGCAGATTAACGGAGTAAAGTGAAGATAGCTACTAATTTAAAGAAAAGTTCGCACTTTAACTATTTAGAATACGTTAATATACAGATTAACTGAGTAAAGTAAAGGTACATACGAATTTAAAGGAAATTTCTCACTTTAGCGGTTTAGAATACATTAATGTGCATATTAACTAAGTAAAGTGAAGATACCTACTAATTTGAAGGAAATTTCGCACTTTAACGGTTTAGAATACGTTAATATGCAATTAACTGAGTAAAGTGAAGATATCTACTAATTTAAAGGAATTTTCCCACTCTAAGGTTTAGAATACGTTAATGTGCAGATCAACTAAATAAAATAAAAGTACCTATTAATTTAAAGGAAATTTCGCACTTTAATGGTTTGGAATACGTTAATGTGGATATTAACTGAGTAAATACCTAATGATTTAAAGGAAATTTCGCACTTTAAAGGTCTGTAATACGTTAATGTTAACTGAATAAAGTTAAGATAGATACTAATTTGAAGGAAATTTCACACTTTAACGATTTAGAGTACGTCAATGTGCATAATAACTAGGTAAATTGAAGATAACTACTGATTCAAAGTAAATTTCGCAGTTCGACCGAATTGATCCGGTAATTGACATTAACTCTTTAATGTGAATGTTAATGTCTTTCTAAGATTAACTGTGCCATATATACTGATCTATTTTGCAACATGTGGCACATAAAAACGTGCTTACTTGAGCAGTTAAAGCAACCATTAGTGGCACGGAAGCGTTGCAGTTACAGAATATTTAGTTCGAAATCGTTAGAGGAAAAAATTTAATATTTTGATTACAGTAAACACTACATTCTGAAGTGAATATTTCAACAGACAGTTGATGGAAACTCAATCTGAGATACTCAAAGCATCGATGAAAAATTTATGACAGAAGTATGCTGCTGTGTATAGTGCCAAATAATTTTGCTGATAAGAATAACAAGGCAGAGAAGACATTTTTTTAGCATTATTACTTTTCAAAACTTGAATTGACATCTCAATAATTTCGTTATTATAATAAGTTTAGGTTAAACTTTAAACAATTACAGGTATTTTGATTTAAGTAGTTATACTTTTCGGTTTAGTTTTCTTTGATGTTAATAATAAATATGAGTATTTTCTTTGATGTTAATGATAAATATAAATATTTTCCAGTGAGTAGATATTACGGGTCGGCGCAATAGAAATTTCGTGGAGCATGTAATTGAGATGGACAAGGTTCAATTTTAGTTTTAATTATTTTTCTTTACAATTAAAGAGGAAAATTATATGTGTTTGAGGAGGTCAAATCCACGTATACCAGAATGCGGGTTTTAAGGGATTTTAAACTAAACAAGGGATTTTAATTCATAGTTTAATTGCTTCCTAAAAATATGATTTTAGATAATTGTTACAAAGAGCATTTTAAAATTAATTAGTATCAATCGTCGCTGTTTTATCCGAATTTATAATTTTATTTCTTTGAAAAAAATTTTTTTCTTAATGTTAGATTTTTCGCTTTCATTCCTATTGATGTGTTGTTCAAATTTCTACCATTTGCATTTTTCATTAATCATAAGATTTAAATTATATTTAAATAATTAATTTATGTATGATTTAGTTTTTTAAGTGTAGTACTTTGTTTAAATGTTAGTATAGGTTTAATTATCTATATATATTTATATATTATATATTTAATAAATGTTTTTATCGATACTCGTCAGGATAACAATGCTTGTCAATAAAGAATAAATAAAAATAAAAATGTAAAAAAAAGATTGAATAGAAATAAAAAAAAATTACTGTAAACGCGTAGTTTAAAACATCGATATCGGAGTTGAGTGAGGTGTAACGATATAAATTAGTTTAATACAAAGATATTGCAAGCAATTTTTGTGTATTGATTTCACAGATAAAAGTGACTTAGTTGACGTCACAGTTCTAATATTAACATTAAATACAGAGGAAATAAATTTTATTATTTTTTATTTGTCTAATGTTAGATGGTTGTCATATTTTCCTTATTATAAAAATTATGTAATTATTTATAAACCAAAAGTATTAGATTTGGAACAGGTGAATAGAAATTATTGTTTACTGTTACAGCGATTTAAGTAAAAGTGCAGTTTTCTATACACACTTAGGCCCTTATAAACATTTAAGAATGTACATCGTACGTAAATAGTATTTCTATTAAACTGTATACAAATATTAATATTATTTCTGAACATATAAATATATTGCCTAGTATATCTTTCACAGACCTAATAAATATATATTTTAAAATATAAAGTTATTTTTGCAGTTGATTTACGTCATTTGTACGAAGTTTCTATGAAGTTTTTACAGACTTCATAGAAACTTCATACGAATGACGTTCTACCTGTCATAATTTGGTCGACAAGTACTCGTGAAGTAGTAGAACCTACTAAGCTGAATATAATTATTACTCTTTTCATTCCATTAATATACTACTATTTTAAATACTTTCCAGATATTGCAAAATAGTGGTTTACTTGCTATGTTGCGGGGATACGTAGCTAAAAAAATGAACTTCATTAATGAATTCACTTTAAAGCTTAATATTCCGGAAACGGAACCCTGTATCGGAAAAGTGTTCATGAAATACTCTCAATATTTTTGAAAGGCCTATTTAATGATACTATTTGAAAAAAAATTACCCCACTTTATATGTGGGCGAGGTACACAAAAACATTGTATAGTACCCCATGTTGCATGGAAAAAAAAACAACACGATAAATCTAAAACGGGTATAAATCCATTGGAAACAACGCGAAAATTTATTTCATAATATTGTAGGCTATATAAATATGCATAAACATGCCAATTTAAGTTTTATAGCATTAATAGTCTGCGATAAAATCTGCGGTGTCGTACAGATATGCAGACAGTGGGATATGCTGAAGCTTTAAAGGTTTCTAATTTGGCTACGAATCTCTAAACACCTTGTTTACAAAAAAGCTCTTCATTAGTTAATTTAATAAATTTCCTCATTTTCAAAATGTAAATACTTATCTGCAAACTATTCTCTGTTTAACGCAAACATTAACAACAAATCCACATAAACTCGCAAAGGCATAAAAGTCACTCCCGCCCAGTTTTTTTCAGTGGTATTAATTTCACTGGATTAATTTCACTGGATTGATTTCACTGTATTAATAAAAAATCTACAAGGTCAAAGTCATACTAATGAATATGTGAATAATATAAATTTTGACCTATAAAGGCGGCGGTGATGATTTTTCTTTATAAATAAACTTAAAATAAATCTATTTAATATTAAGTCCTTAATTTGTCTCTATTTTTATATATACAAATTTTCGCCACTTGGAAATTAATTCTACAATTCGCCTGATGAAAATTCATAATTTTAATTTGCAAGGAGGGCATTAACAACAAATCCACCTAAACTCGCAAAGGCATAAAAGTCACTCCCGCCCAGTTTTTTTTTTCAGTGGTATTAATTAAACTAGAATGGCGCTCACGGAGCAGAGCGGCGCTCATGCAATATTCATGACGTCTTTGTCGGCCATCGACCGTGACGTCATCGCCGGATGACCGCCTCCCTACAGCCATTCCCACACGTGTGGATGCTTTGATTTACTAGGATTGTTAGGAATCTGGAAATACACGGTACTCATCTAGTGCAAGTCTAAGTATTCATTGTGTTATAATAATAATAAAATCGGTTAAATCGATCGGTCACAACTGATCGATTTCTTCTCATAAACAGAGGGTAGTGAATATGACTGAATAATATATGAAATTTACATCATATTTTTTTTATTTTTTACTTCGCAACCACTCATGAACTACATTACAAAGATAATTAGAGCTGGTTGTCTTGAAATGTCTTTATCCCAGTTTTATTTTTATAAACAAAAAACTATGTTTGTTACTGAATGACTTAGAAACTATTGCATTTAATGTTACATATTTTTTCATGTTCTGTTATAGGCAATAAGAATTTTTCATAAAAAATAGTATAAAAAGTTCCTTAGGGGATACATAAAAGTTCAACATTTAAGGCTGACATATTTTGATACTACGCGTTTCAATGGATAGATCCTCTATGACAACTTCTACGATAACCCTTCAATAATGATGGATATTAAGACCCGGATACTCAGAGCCATATAAGATGAATGTGAGAACAATGGGTATTTTAAGTGATGCTCAACCACAAACCGGAAGGAAGTAGCTCAATTAGAGGAGTAAAGATGCTTTGTCTCGACGACATATAATCGATCGATTCGTCTCTACGAGCGATCTACGAAAACGGGGTATCTGAAATTGGAGAAGGCTGGTAATATCAAAACATGACTGGAGACGAAAAGTGCTAGATAAGTACTAGAAGCAGCCAGAAAGTGCTAGCGGGTTTAAATGTAGTAATTTTATGTTGCCTAGTATGTTTTCAATGTTCCATATTTGCAAGAGTTTCTTATCTATTTTCTTTAAATATTAATTTAAGAATTTAGAGTACATGTGCATCTCTAAAGGTAAACTAATAAATTAGGCCAAATTTGCCTAATTTTTTATATTAAATGCAATAAGATAATAAAGAAGAAATATAAAACAAACAGGCAGAATGCTGAATTGAACATGAAATTGACGATTCGCATGCTAAATTGAACATGCCAACGATGATTTGCATGCTGAATTGAACATGACATTGACGATTCACACGTTGAATTGAACATGATATTGACAATTCGCATGCTCAATTGAATATGATAGTAACGATTTGCATGCAACATTGAAAATGACATTGGCGACCTGCGCCTTGAATTAAATATAAAATTGACGATTCGCATGCTAAATTGAACATGCCAATGACGATTTGCATGCCGAATTAAACATGACATTGACGATTCACACGCTGAATTGAACATGATATTGACAATTCGTATGCTGAATTGAACATGATATTAACGATTTGCATGCAAAATTGAAAATAACATTGGCGACCTGCGCCTTGAATTGAACATGAAATTGACGATTCGCATGCTGAATTGAAAGTTATGTGTGTTGAAAGTTATGTTTATGACGATCAGAGTAAACTTTATCAAAATCTGCTAATCATTTTCTCTCCATGAGATGAAAAATAAAAAATACTGCAAACGAGTAAAAGAACACATTTTCTGAAAATCATTATTAGATTCGAAAATTTGATAATGATTCAACGTTAGAACACAGTATTCTTACACTTTTGCAGCCATGCGAGTATAAAAATAATATAAAAATTAATACATGTACTACCAATATGAGTTTCCACTAAATTTTCAACTTCAAAATTCTAAGCTAAGTAATTAATTAGCTAAATAATTATGGGATATGAATATGAAATCAGTATGATAAGGTTTTAAACTACACGTTCTTCAAAACCTTCAGTTTTTTCTCCTTCCACCAGATTCGTTTTTTTCTTAATTAATGTCAGGTCAAACATTAGAGTGCGGGTAGTAGGTAAAATATAATAAAATTGTACATGTGTCAAATAGGGGTATTTAGCCCATTGGCGTCCATGACATAAGTAACATAGCACGCGTAACGGCGCTCGCTATGTTACTTATGTCGCCTTGGAAGGAAACTAATTTACAACTCCAAAAATATTTATTTCAATGTAATATTTTTTTTTTGTATGTGGAAAGTTGTTGTAAAATAGTCAAAGGTATTTGTACCACACTTGGGCGTTTATGAGTGTAAAAAAAAAGGCTTGACATTGACAATGGTTTTTATTATTTTGGTCTTTTTATTATTTTTATACTTCTCTTTTTATTACTTTTATATTGTGATAGATATATTAAAATTAATTTGTTAGTTTTAGACATTTTTCTCGTTTCTGATTAGGTTTTTCTTCTAACATAACTAGATTCTTCCGACATATTTCTTGAAAATTTAGTCAATACTGTAAGCTGTAGTTAATAATTTATACAGTAGTTTTCCATTCACATGAATATGCACGATGGATTCTGAAGAAATTATTTACCTAAATAATTACAACTCAAATTCAAATTGGTATAACAATTATTAATTTTTATGTAATTTTTATACTCGCACAAAAAGGAAAAACTCAAATTGGTATAACAATTATTAATTTTTATACAATTTTTATACTCGCATATAAATGTAAGAATACAGTGTTCTAACATAGAATCATTAGATTTTCAAATTATAAAGTGATTTTCAGAACATTTTTTTACTCAAAATTATTAGCAGATTTTGATAAAGTTTACTCTATTTTTATAAAGTTTACTCTCATAGTCAATATAACTTTCAATTCAGCATGCGAATCGTAAAATTCAGGATGCGGGTCGTCAATGTCATTTTCAACTTTGCGTGCAAATCGTTAATATCATGTTCAATTCAGAATGTGAAGCGTAAAGGTCGTGTTCAATTTAACATGCGAATTGTCAATATCATGTTCAATTCAGCATGTGAATCCTTAATGTCATGTTCGATTCAGCATGCAAATCGTCATTGGCATGTTCAACTTAGCATGCCAATTATGTTCAATTCATCATCCGGGTTGTAAATATATTCTTCTATTCAGCATTTTTGCTTGTTTTTTTTATATTTCTTCTTTATTATCTTATCATATTTAAATAAAAGTTTCAATAGTCTTTAGCCTGAATAAATAATCAGACATGTATACAAATCATTAAACAATTCTCAAAGATATTTTATTAAGTGTTCTTCAAGATCGGAAAATTATTTCACTAAATAATTCCAGCTAAAGCTATGTTACTTAATAATACGAAATTCTTAGTGAATATATTAGCCGTTTAACAACTAAGGAAACAATTGGAAATTCGACTAATTTTTTTGATTTCATAAAATATGTCAAGGTACAAGCTGAAAGCAGGAGAGGAACAAGGTACAAGCTGAAAGTAGGAGTGAAAATGGAGTGGAAAAAATGTTGACCAACCTTAAAAACTCACCGTGGTAAGTAAAGTACATAGTTCAAACATAACGTTTAGACAAGGACAGCGGTACTTATTCGTACCACTTTTAATAATGCTCACTGTTTTCCATGCGAGCGACTGAGGAAGGTATATATACCCATTCCATCTTAAATGAGAAGTTCACGATTTGTTTATTTTTATGCTACTAGCTTTTAATTAAACTATATTAATTATGACATTTTGTCAAAAACACCTTATTCAGGAATAGCCAACTATGCTAAGTATGATATTATAAAAGAGTAACTTTAAAATATTGAGTAGTACACATAATAGGTTTATTAGGAATAAAAGTTTGTCCTAACTATAAATAGAATTAATAAACCGTATGGTGAAAAAACGAATACAAATTTTTTTTACTAACCATTTTTAAATCAAAACAACATATATTGCTATATATAAATGTTCGCACTCTTCTGCTATAGACAATGACTGTTTTTTTTTCTGAAATCGATTAAATTAGAAAAAAAAACAAATAGAAAAATCATCAAAATTTAAAAAAAACTCCTTTTAGGATAAAATATATCCCAAAGTTTGAATGTAATTTAAAAAGGTTCATGCTCTGTATAGTTATTTATATAAATGTATGTCTCATCACGAATAAATTACAGAATGGCTTCTGTCCTCTTATTAAATTCCTGCATCTCCTAATAAAGGCTCGCAGGACATGTGAGTGAAGAGAGCACTAACCGTAGGTCGTTTAAAATAGCGGCTAGTAACGGCTAGTTATTGATATGCTTAATTCACCATATTGCACATTCTGCAATGGTGTTTTATTACCGACTTTAGTGCTTGTTTCAAGTATTGACAATAGAAATAATTATAACTTGGGTAATTCTACAGATAATCAACTTTTAATATAGGTCTTTGGAAAGAACAGATCTTGGTCTAAGAAATTATATAATTTTTTAAACTTATGAGGACGCATGTATGAGGACAGGCTATAGATGGAAATTCTTAATCGATTTTAATGATTCTTTTTTTAATGAATTTGTTACCTGTCAGATTAGAAGTATTTTGATTTTTACAATAATTCGTAAAATAGTTTGATTTTTATAAACAATAATTATTTACGAGAGCTTCCTTTTTTCGCTTTCTGAAATATTTTTGTCTTTTCTCTATGTTATGTCTCTATTGTTAACTTTTAATTTTTTTTTATTAGATATATAGCCAAAGGATTTGTTTTTCATTGAGTTTTGTTTAATTATTAGTAATAGTTAACGTATACTAATCGCATTATTTAAATATATATCTATTAAGGAAATATTTATGAAGGAAAAAGATAAGTGTACTTTTAGTTTTACTAAGGCTTCTTATATTCTTGAATCGTTAACTTAAATATTATCAGACGAAATAATAATAACAAGTAGCTTTTCTAAAGCTATTTGTTATTTTATTTAATTTATCATAATTTTTTCCCTGGTGAATTAACCTTTCCGTTGCGAGGTATAGAGCAATAGTGTTACTTCGCCTTCTTGACCAATTATAATCCGGCACAATTTTCAATTATAGTTGTTTATAGCAGCGAAAAAAGCAAAATACTAGACTGACTAAAAAGATCATACCGACTAATCGTGCCGTTGTATTCAAGTAATATTTATATATAATTGGTTCTTACAATATTCACAGCAACAGTTGGCTTATAAATAATAGCTTAGAATATATAATATTTATATATTCTAAGCTATTATTATATATTTTTTTAAATTTAATGTAGCAAGAACTGCTGACAGGAAATGCTTTTTTGAGGACGCATGCCGCTTCACCAAATTATAATAAAAAGACAATAAAATTGTTTTTTTTTCAAAGCTTTATCGTGCGACATTCCTTTTTTGCCTAATTTTTTTTCCATTTCATTCGGGGTCAGATTTCCTCGCCTTTTTTGCCAGAAGCATCTGTTATGCATCGTCGATTCGTCTATTTGAATTTTTTCAGGTCATTGTTGATAACGTGTAGGTAACAGAAAGTAGACACAAAAAGAAAGAGTAGTAACAGAAAGTGTAGGTAACACATTTAAGTTAAAGGTGGTTTTCCTCATTTTTTCGGATCGGTGTTTATGTTTAAAACTGTTCGGGTTTAGTGAATTTAATGAGTTTCAGTCGTATTTCTGAGGGATTATTTAAGCTTGGGCGTATCTTAAAATTGCGAAGCATATTGTTGTTCCCTTATCATGTGAAGCGAAAGGAAACCGCCTGCCAATTGAAGCATTTTCGTAGTCGTTTGGTGCATTTTTATGGTGTGTGCCTTTTTCACGAATCAGAAATCAGCGTCATATATGAATGTAGACCAAACCATAGTTTTATACGCTTTCACGCGTATCGGTATTTTTTGTCGCATAGCATACCCGAAAGCTCTCGCCACTTCATCCGACTTATGTTGTTGCAATGTGTTTTATAAGCATTGATCGTGGTATTGTTAGCGAAAACAACCCCTAAATTCTTGAGGCAGTCGACTTCTCTCAACTGGTGTTTCTCTAACTTAACCACGCTCTATTGGTGGGAACTAAAGTAGCAGCATCTCATGTATCTCATTCTTTGTCTACAGACCTTCATTCCAACGATCTGTAATGTGAATTCCCAAATTTTAATAGATTGTTCCAGGTCTTTGTCATTATCTCTGATAAGGAGAAGTAACTATCAAAGTGGGTCTTATCCCGGCGGTGAGACGTTCTACGACGTGGTTAAGTGTAGTTTATCGTATATGTTTACATGTTAATATTAGAAAGTGTTCTATGAAATGATTAAATTGTAATTTATAGACCTAGTTTTACTCATACCTTCATACTTGTAAGATACATTTTAAAAAAACTCAAAACGAATCACGCACATAATAATGGAATTGGGATATGTCTACTAAACGAGTTCTTCCATATCTCATTTGAGGTTAGCTCTGGCCGTACGTTTTTGCCACAACAGTCTATGTTGTGTTGTCATGTCTACAGATTTGACATCTTTTTCAACTGTGCTCTTCCAGGTGGCAGAGGGTCGGCGTAGGTTTCTCTTCTCTTCATCTATGTTTATCACTGCTCCAGTCATAGGGTCTTCGTTGCGTCTCATTACATATCCATACCAGCGTAAGCGATTTTCTCTTAACTTGTCCTCAATTTTTGCAACTTCATATGTTACTCTAATATACTCGTTTTTAATTCTATTCAATCTTGTAAGTCCTTCGGTCCAACGCACCATTTTTGTTTTTGTGGTACGCTTTTTTCATCAATTTTTCTCATCAGCTAGCATTCCGATCCGCACATCAACGCTGGCCATACAGATTGCTTGTAAACTCGACCTGTGAGTTTGATGGGCCTTCTAGCAAAACTGATGAGTTATCGTTGGTACTATTTCCAGACATTTCACACCGTAAGTGTTCAGTCTTGTCTCCGTTCACCCTAAAATCCGCTTCTCTCGGGAGTGTTGCCATGCACTTCCTAAGACTCCGGTACGTCTGTTTGAATTTCGGCAATGAGAAATATATCATCAGCATACATCAATGTTCAAGGTGCAGATTTTGTAGATATTCCATGATAAAGTTCATAACAAGGTTAAATCATAACGGGCTTATTATGAATCCTCGGTGAACCTCGACCTTAACTTTGAATTTATTAGTCTGACCTACTAATCCTTGTGGTTATTCCTTGGTATAGATCTTTAATCAAGGATACGTAATGTTCCAGGACTAATTGTGACCTCAAAACTTGCCAAATTAACTCCCTAAGTACGCAATCAAAAGCTTTGTCTAAGCCGATCAATATGAGATGTTGATCTTTTTTCAACGATCTATATTTTTTATTTTGTTAAACGAGTTATTTACTTATAATTGATGTTTTTAATTATACAATGCTAGAGTTGAGTCCACGACATCGTTCGCGCATGGACAAGATATGTACAAAAATATTATTAAGTTAACTGAAAGATTAATATAGGGAACATCTTTTATTGTAATAATTATAATAGTAAACTTTTTTAAAGTAAGTACACTTTGTTTTCAAACGTTGAATCACCATGTCTTCTTTTTAGTTGGTCTATTGCGATAAAGCTATGTTCCATCGCAATTGCTAGCCAAGATCCAACAAATCAAAATCCTTTTAGTTGCTCTTACCTGTTGCGCGTACAAATAAACATGCTCCCGGACAAACGACAAAACATTTAAAAAACAATATTTTTGTATTTCATTACTTTTATTACATTCCCCTAAAAATATGGTTTTTTGCTAATATTTTCAATATACATTTTACTAATTCTACAGTTTTATTATATTTATAGACAATAAAGTACGTAACAATCAAATTTATGCAGCCGAATACTAACTTGCCAAAGTAATTAGTATATTAATATTGACAATAGATTGTGTACGGGGAAGATGACTGACAATGTTGTCTATCCTCATGCAACTGTTGGCATTGCGAATGCTTACTTTACCCCTCCCGCATCAGTTCATACTTCGCTACTAGCTATGCTTATTTCACCAATATATGTCTGGGTGGAACACGTCCATGCGTGATTTAAAATATGCGTAGCTTCATCTATTGATGAACACATGCACTATATATATTTCTGTAATATAATTAGTTACACGAAGTAGACCCTGGCTTGAAACTTTAATAATATTTCAATTTCGGTTTTCAACTAATAAATTCGTCATCTTACTTCAAGGGGTGTTAGGTAAGGTTAGGTTAGGTTAGGTAAATGGTAGTTAAACATAATTTCTACACTTCTTACCGAAAGTATGAAATTATTTTTCTGGAAATGTTTCAATAAAGCTTTTTATTTTTTTAGATTTAATTTATGAGATTATCCTGGATAAAAAATGTCGGAAAAATCAACATTTTCTTTTTAGAATCTTTAGAACCAACGCTCTTAAAGGAGTACCTATAGTAGTGCATATTCTGTGCGTTACCTTGCTCGTATTTCGTTATATATGGAATTCATTAAGTAAAAGCACCTCAAGTTCACCCCAAGTTACGAAATTCCTACATTTTGTTTGTTTTATATTCGCTGAAATTCAGTTGTTAGCCGAACACAACGTACTCTTTTCATACCATAACAGGGAGTTTTTACAACTTTCTAAAAATACAGAAAAAATTACGTGTTAATTAGTTGCAAACTTTATATCAAACGATTATAGAATGAAATATTAGAATTACTTTGCTTTTTTAAGTTATGGGAAAATATATACCCCTAACATTCCAATATTAGTTTTGAAACTAATAAATTGGACAAATAAAGATCGTGTCCTCAGAAATCTACCCTCGACCCGATCAACTAATTATTATTCAGCGTCAGGGCTAGGCGCGAGTTTCCTTATTGAAAACGTCATGTCCTGTTAGGGACGCCGTGTGTTGTGGGGTCGGTCGAAAAATGAGAGCTCAGGAGACTCAATTCAACTTAAAAAAAAGGGACCAAATTGTGATCCCACGCGCGAAAGCGATGTGTCTTTCTAATCATTTCTTGGGTTAGTTTTATAATGAAAATTGAGAGCATCCAAAACTTGTCCAGGTCGTATAGCTAAAGCAAAAGTAGATTTTTGTAATTATTTTATATAAAAACTTCTTAAAATAATATGAAGGAATGGGTGATTCTTAGGTAGCCCAGGATTGAGGGCAATCTCGAAGCAATATGCTGCTATTCACAACCTCTCCTCTATGACTTCTCTCTATTCCTTTCAGTCAGAAGTAGCAATTTTTACTTTATGTAAGCTAAGTCGTTGATTTCTCAGGTCTACCTTGATTTCTTTCAATCATGTTTTCTTTCGTATCCCTCACTGGACTTCCTACTCATCACATCGGTTTCTTCGAAGAGGCCGGTAAGGAAATCTAAACTTTCTCGTGCGGTTCACGAGTCCAAATCAACTTAAACTTTATTGAATTTGCCGCTTAACAGTTAGTTGATTCTGACAGCAAGATCGAATGATGTCATTGGTGAAACGACCGCAGCTGGAGACTCTCAAGTTATGTTCTAAGTTTTTCAAAGACATTGCATTTGAATAACTTTGAGTTTGCTGAGATCCGCTTTGAATAGGTTACATATTTATGAATCGTAAAGAAGGTCCAGTAAGATGAGTGTCTGGAAGAGACAAATCTTGTTCGAAGTGATGATGGTATTATTCTTTTACAGAAGACCGGCACTTGTATCAACCGCATACTACCGAGGTGAAAGAAGGCTGGCGATATGTCTGTATATATTGGAATGTTGAAAAAAATAATATCATTATTTACTTGTATTTATATCGTGAATTCTTCAAAAATTGTGAGAATAAACATTATTGCCATAATTTTACGGTAAAAGTCTAGTAATGCTGTTTATTCACAAGTTTGACTTTAACTATTTCGGATAAAAACTGTCCTTTAATAATTGATGCCGTAAATGTGACGTAAGAATATTAAGATGAATATGGCAGCGAACTAAATGTATTTCAATGAAGTTACTCGTAATATTACTATAATTTTATGGAATACTTAAAATAATTTATTTTTACTTTATTAATAAATTATCTACCTGTTGCAGTTATGTTATAAGATTGCATCATACAGTTCATTATTCAATTCGAGGACAGAATAAATAACCAAACTATTGATATTACCATTAATAAATTAACCATAAATAATTAAGTGGTATACGACTAAAATAAAATGTGACTGCATTTTACTCTCTTTTTATAAAATGTGACTGCATTTTACTCCTTTTTTTATAGAGAAAAAGGGAGTAAAATGCAGTCACATTTTATTTTATTCGTTTATCATGTAATAATTATTTATGGTTAATTTACTAAAAGTGGGTCGTACGTGTATAAGAGGGAATACGGTTGTGAATATTATTTACCAAAATATTACGGGTTTCTGAAAATATTTTTTCTTTATTTTATTAATAAACTCATCATAGCTTTGCTCGGGTAAAAATGGTAATAAAATGCAGTCACGTTTTATTTTAGTCGTATATCATATAATAATAATTATTATTTATGGTTGATATATTAAAAATGTCACAAAAGAATATGTGGAGGAACATAGCAGCGATAATGCTTACCAAAATATTACGGACTACTCGAAGTAATATTTTAAACAAGCTTCCATCCTACTTTCATCAACTACCATCATCCCGTGTTACCCGAGAAAAGCTTTTCTGGGGTAACAAAGGGATTAAAATGCAGCCACATTTTATTTTAATCGTTAATCTCATAATAATTATTATTTATGGGTAATATAGTAATGGTGATAACAATAGTTTATTTATTTATTTTGTGTGTAAATAGTGTTTGTTCTCGTAACATAAAAGCGTTAATAATAAAAAATAATTAGCTCTTTGGCTAAAAACTACGCGGTAGTGAAGGATTCATGTCAATCGATTAAGCTATTTTTGTACTATGTCCTAAAAATAAAGAAATAAGTAGAACTTTTCTCATTACAAAATTATTATAATCGTTTTAGATACAAATTGAATGCTTGACTCCATTTAGTGAAGTATTCAATATTGCTGAAATACCAACATTTCTGATTAAAAATAGGTACTTGTAAATGTTCTGAATAAAATACATAACATATAACAGTAAATAAACATAACTACAGAGATCACTATTCAAGTTTCTTTTGCGTATTTATATAACATCCATTTATTTAACAAATTTCGAAGATTTCATACAATTTTGTTTCAATTATTATAAGACCTCCACTTGCATAATTTTGTTATACGCACCGGTGGTTATATATTCAAAGTTTACACTGAAGACCGCAGTATGCTATTATAAGGTTTCAGACCGAAGGAGCCCGTTTTGGTTCAAAATAATGAATTTTAACCGATTATATTTCATAGTTAGTAAAGGGAAGACTGATAGAAGAGCAACCCCGACCCGAAAGTCGGAGATCCGATAGAATGAAAGCCAAACCCAGATGTTGGCTGGTAAACAATGGAGACGAGAAACACTTAGCAGAAACTGGTGAAGGAATTTAGGTGAGGTTTGTATCCAAATATGGACCTCAACGAGTTGATGATATTTTATGGATGCTACACGATTATGGGTCAATATGTATCTTTGGTTTATATATTTATAAATAATCACTTTACATAATAGGAAATTGCCAGATAAATCCTTTGGCTCAAACTTTGTAAACCGTATATCAATCCTTGGCACAGATTAAATTTTCTAAATGATATAAATAAAAAAATAAGTGTTACAAGAACTTAGTTTCGGAATCAATGTTTCTCTCTCTCTTTGTCTTTCTCTCTCTCTGCCTTTTTCTCTCTTAGTGGTCTCTTATTGATGAAGTCCGTGGTCAACGAATGACTCTACCCTCACAGAGATGATCTGCCTTTAGTGGTTTCTATCCATAGCAGCATTGCATGTTCCAGTCACGAAATTCCTAAAGGTGTTTTGTATTATATATGGGTAGTTCTAAAAATTAAGGAATTTTGTGCGGCTCGGCCTAAATATAATATAACATATAGTTATAAACTAATTTATTTGCATTGAATACTATTACTAAGAACTGTTTTAGTTGGTCACTGAAAATTATAAATATTTACAATTTTTTTCTGAACGAAATTACTGTTCAAAGTGCAAAATTCTCGGTATCCTGGAGTGTCCCTCGAACCATTTTTAGTTCAAAGTATGTCGTGATTTACTTACTTTTACACGAAGGTCATAATTGAAACCCAAATTGATATTTTCATAATTTTATCTCGCTCGGGAGAGTAAGATAGTAAAATAATATGACATAACTGATTTACAAAATCTTGTTTACAATTTGTCCCCACCATTTCATATCAGGATCCTGTTCGAGGTGAAATTAGCAAGTATTCGATAATTTATTTGTCGTACGCTGTTGCCGTTCAGCCGACAAAATAGTACCTACAAAAGAGACAAAGTATATCATCTATCTGTTCGCACCTAGCGCATTCTTTAGTCAGTCGGCGTCAGTCGGCATGAGATGTGGTGTCGAAATCAGTGAAGCTTACAGTGTCCTGGTAAGTCATCTTTTTACGAAATAAATAAATATTATGCGTAATTATAGCATTTTTGTGCGTAAGTTGATGACACGAAGCCTTAGTAAGGCTTATTTTTTGTACAATGTTATAGTTCATTTGTTTGTATGTCTGATCCTGGATATGAGAAATATCCAGGATCCTGAGAAGTTCATATTAAAATATTGTTTTAGTGCACGATAATTCACAAAAATAATATAAATACATCAATAAATAATATAAGTATCGTTTGACTAGCTCCTGATAAATCTATTCACAGTTAATCTAAATAATTTGACCTGATAAAATGGCAAAACCGAAGAAAAAACTGACTAAAGAAGAAATAGAAAAAAAAGGATAGCTGAAAAATTAAGGTATGAAAAAATTAAGAACGATCCTCAGAGATTAGCGGCTGAAAAAGAAAAAAGAAAACTAAAGTACAAAAAAATGAGAGAATGTGGCAAAAAGAAACTAGTATCTGAAATGTCGGCTCGTGAAAAAAGGCAAGCTCGCAAAAAGTGGAGAGAATACTCGGACAAATCTTACAAAAAGAAAAAGTTAAAGACTAATCTGATAAACGAATTCATTCGAGAAAATACCCCGTCTAGTTTGAACGATGAACCTGTGAGTACCCGGTTTCATAATCATGAACAAGCTCAGCAAGAAATTCTCAACATAGATGTTTCCCAAGCACCAACGCCAAATCTAAGATTACAATCAGCACGCAAACGATCTCGGCTTCAGCGTATTAATAGAAACCAGGAGTTAAAACGGAAAAATGTATTAATTGTGAGCCTGAAACAAAAGCTAAACAAATATAAAAAGCGATGCCAAAGATTGAAAAAACAAAAGAAACAACTTGAGCTTACACCTAACTCTGCAATGACTAAACTTGCTGCAGATCCAACGACGCGATCTGACGTAGTGAAAAAGGCTTTATTCGGTGATACGCTTGAAAAGCAAATATCATATAATATGACTAATCTGAAGACTCGTCAAGAGAAGGAAGTGACAAATAAATTACTTTTGGGTGAAACTGTAAAAAATAGAAAGGTTTGGAAGTTAAAGAACAAAATAATAACATATAAAAAAGTGTGGAGTCAGGGCAAACAAAAGAAGGCTGATAAGAAGAAAACAAGATGCCTGAAAACTATAGTACAAACTTTCTTAGAAAATGATAAGTACAGTAGACTGTGTGCAAGCAAGAAAGAATTCATGAGAAATAAAATAACCAAAGAAAAATTACAAAGGCGCCATAGGTTAGGTACACTAAAAAATCTCCACAAAGAATATTTAAAGTCAGGAAATGTGATTATGAGCTACAGTATGTTTGCGAAGCTAACACCTCCCTGGATAGTCGCCCCGAAAATCACTGATAGAGATACTTGCTTGTGTACTGTTCACGCAAATTTTCAGTGCAGTGCCTTCATGCCATGAAAGGTATAAATGAAATCCCTTAGCTGTTTTTGCGACGAAGGTATTATGTGTTCACATTACCGTATGGGTCTACTAGAGTATCCTGCAGAATGAAACCAAATTTTCGACGACGTATACGACAAGTAAGTTTCAGAGCAGATTAACTGTACAAGTCCGGATATCATCAACGCAATCACAAAGAACTCAACTGATCAGTCTGATTACATAACTATTGCAAGCGATCTTATATTAAATTTGGAAAATCCAGAGGTTTTAGCTACCATGCCTGATTTGCAAATTGACCCAACTATTCTTCTCCCAGACCTATCAAAAGAGACATTAAAACAAAAAAAAGATGAAAGGAATATAGAAAAACAAGAAAGAAAAGTTAAAGATACTGTTAAAGCACAACCAAAAAAGAAAAAGAAATTGATATCAAGAAAAGGTAAAGTGAAAAAGGCAACTAACTATAAAATAGGAAACTCAAAAGAGAATAGTAATTTAAAAAAAGGAAGTGAATCAAAAAAGTATGAGTGTAGTGATTGCGAGTGCCTTATTTGTGGCGTTCTCTACAGTGAAGATACTACAGGAAATGATTGGGTTCAATGTCTTAAATGTCATAATTGGGAATGTCTTAAATGTCATAACAAGAAGGATGTATTAGAGGCGAATCTGCATTATTTAAATGCTCTCATTGTTTAGCGGACTGTGATTACAAAATATGACTTTCAAAGAATTATTGTAACGATACTGCCAAATTTATTATTACTGTTACTAGATTTAAGCTTAATTTGAAGACTGAAGTGTCGGGTCTCAGACTTCGTACATTTAAGTTGTTGATTTATCGTTAAAAGAGACTTTATATACTGTGATTTAGAAAAACGTTAATAAATATACCTAATGCTCAATGATCATTAAAATTTGAGGATTAAGTTTCTATTCAAGACTGTTTAGGTGTAAGTATCTAAGCCAAGTTTAAAATTGAATATCTTAAAAATTAATATTAAGAAGATACTATGATAAATAAATGTTGATTTCAATACATTTTTGTGGTTTTACTCAGTTTCCTGGTAACATACTCAGTTTCCTGTGCTTTGATTTCCTTTAAACGTCCAAAAATCTAAAACTACCAAATATTTTGACTGTTTCGCTTAGGATATACTAAAGGACGTTGTTCTCTTGTTATTAAACTGAATTCCGCCACTAAAATGTATAAAAAATATCAGGCCAAAAAAAAACTCAGTTTCGTCCTTACTTTGTAGAACTACCCATATATATATATATAAACTTTCTTGTATCGAAGTTTGAGGTTAGGGTGTTATATTGTCGTTACATTGTCATTACCGATGATATAGTTTTTCCAGTTACACGAAATTCCCACAGTCTCATAGGCCACTTTCTTTTTGGATGCTTGTGATCCAAAAACGAGGACTTACGTAACATTTCAGACTTCCAGATCCAGCATATAGCAGGTATTAATACCATTTAAGCTTAGTCCTTAAAACTTCAAGTCCATACAAAAGAGTCTTCGATCCAAATAATGGTACATTTAAAAAAAAATAAAGTAAAAATTTACCACTAAAAAGTGCACGAATTTCGGCGGCTCGTTTATAATGGAGGCGAGTTTTAGTGGCCTCGATCCGTCGTGCCGGCCTACCTTCCTCTTTCACCAGCGCCCCGCCTCCAATGTGGGTCACCGAGCACTGAGAAAAATTTTCGTGATAAACGGTTATATATTTCATGATATTCACATCATTTATCTGCGTTAGAAGAAGTGAAAATGGCGGAGAGTGTGAATAATTTTTAACCGCAACACCTATGTTTAACCGCAACACTTATGTTCTGTTGGATGTGTAAATAGCACATCATCACAGGAAATACTGGCATGTTATTTAATGTTATTAAGACAAGAAATAATTTCTTTGTTTTTTCTGAATTTTATGGGAACCCTTGTATTTGTTTTCAACCAGATTTTGATGAGATTTTACTAATGTAAACGCAAATATTTGTTCAGTAGTGGAGGCAATTGGTATAATTATATTATGCATTGCCATGAAAATGCACTTTTAACTATTCCAGTAACATACTTACCTTACATTTTTAGCCAAGTTTGTGTAACGAGGTAAGTGTGTGGGATTTATCTTTGAAGTGCAGTTATTTTGGCAGTTTTTATGAGTACCACCAATTGTACCTCAAATAAATATTTTATGAATAAAAATGCCTAACAATTCAAATATATTTCAAGACAAAGCGCCCCATACATTACATTCAAATATTATACTCTATAACGAACATGGCTTACACGAAAGTCCTCACAGAGTAGACAGAGAAACAGGTTCGATAATTAGTTTAAGCGTTTTAGTGCTGTATTTATAAAAGTGTCTTTCCTTTTAGTTTTTTAAACTATTAATTTATTTATATTACTGTTTTATTCTCATTTGGTCTATATTAAATAGAGTGATCCTTTTCCATCTTTAGTAATGTGTTTTACCTTATATACGCTAACGATAAGTAAGCCTTTCAGAAAAAAATATCGTAATTTTTTTAGAGTTTCATGCCTCAAAAAAAACCTTTATAAAATCACTCACTTGTCTGTCCATTTATCAGTATGTCACAGCCGTTTTTATTAGATATTTATCATAGAAACTTTGCATTGTGATGAAGCATATTGACCCGCATACATTACAAAAAATTACAATCTTTTTAAATTTCTTGTTTCATTTTGGAAATAAATTGAAAGAGTAAATAGCAAAGACTTTAAAACTAATCTTTTGGAATTTAATGTAAGGTAATTCTAAGGATGTTGCTAAAAATGTCGCCAGATTTTTTTTTGGAAATAGTTTAACATAGAAACTTGTTAGTAATATTGAAATAGGATTTTAACCCACACATATTTCAATAGATGTTAGTAATAATAGGATTTTAACACACACATATTTCAATAGTCGTTAGTAATATTGAAATAGGATTTTAACCCACACATATTTCAATAGTTGTTAGTAATATTGAAATAGGATTTTAACCCACGTATATTTCAATAGATGTTAGTAATATTGAACTTGGATTTTAATCCACATATATTTAAATAGATATTAGTAATAATAGGATTTTAACCCACATATATTTCAATAGATGTTAGTAATAATAGGATTTTAACACACACATATTTCAATAGTCGTTAGTAATATTGAAATAGGATTTTAACCCACACATATTTCAATAGTTGTTAGTAATATTGAAATAGGATTTTAACCCACACATATTTCAATAGTTGTTAGTAATATTGAAATAGGATTTTAACCCACGTATATTTCAATAGATGTTAGTAATATTGAACTTGGATTTTAATCCACATATATTTAAATAGATATTAGTAATAATAGGATTTTAACCCACACATATTTCAGTAGTTGTTAGTAATATTGAAATAGGATTTTAACATATATTTCAATAGATGACACTCAAAAATATTGTATCGGAATTTATGAGGTAGCAAACAATTACTCGAAATATTTTTTTTACAATTCATGTACCGTGGATATAAATTAAAAGAAAAAGTTATAAGAATTCAAAACTGTTTTTTTTAGAATTTTTGTAAGATATTTTCCAAATTAGCTACGAAAAATATGTCCATTTCCTCGCTCGATTATTTTTGCAATTTCTTAGTTCAAAATTATGAATAAAAATTAGAAGCTTACCTAGAAGCTTCGTTAGATTACCTAAATTTTACTGAAAAACTATAGGTTGATTTGAAATTTAATTGTTTTTGAGACCTTCACTTAATTATATATCTGTAAAAAATGTGCTAAGGCATATATTAACGTTGTGAAAAATAATATCAATATTTGTTAATGTGTTTATTTTTTTTAAAATTAAATTTAAAAATGATATTCCTTTTTTTAATCATTCGTGAATTGAAATTATTTTATTAAATAAAATACTCTATAAATATATGCGTAAAGATTTGCCATTCGCCCAAAGATTATAATAGGACCAAATTATAATAAATATACGTAATATGAATAGCAACGATTAGAATTCTGAAACGTTTTATAATTCTCCTCAAAGTCCAACTGATCAACCCAATACAACAAACAAAAAACATTTTTATGCATTTTAGTAAACTGTTCCCCTCCAGGAAAAGCGCCGTATCTTTATTCCGTTGACCCGACTTCGAAAAGTTGTAAAGAATAATAATTTTGGCCGTCCAGAACGTCGAATTCATTCCCCTCCGACCCATTAGCCAGTCGGGCGCTGTGCCGCTAGAGCGACGGCGCCGTAATTTGGCAGCGACGCCACTGGTATGCTAATTTATGGCTCGGGCGCTCGCGAGAGGCGCTCTTGGCTTCCAGCGCCTCGACCGTTCACAGCATCGTCCGTGAGTAGGCGGAATGCGCTTAAATTGATGTAGAAGCGATAAGCGGTCACTGGATTTGGAGTGGCGGGTGCGTTAAGCCTGTTAATTGCTCGGGCGCTGTTAAGTGTTGTTGTTTAAGGCTTGTTTTCGTTTTGTTTATGTAATGCCGATATAATGGCTGGCGTGTTTGAATTTGAAACGAGTTTACGTAAGGGTTTACATGAAATCAATAATTTAAGTCGTAAATGAGGAATAAATGGCAAAGTTAACACAGGCCAATAAATATTTATCAGCTAATTGTGTTACTCTAATGATGCCTTCATTAAACGTTTATGGTATAGTTGCCATAAATTAACAGGCAATTATTAATTACAGTTCTAAGTAAAAGTGTTTTATTAATTTCGTAATAATTTCAAATAAAATTAACAATACCTAACTATGGTTGTACATAGTAAATGGTACAAATTAAAGAGCGCTAAAGAGAACACTTAAATTGTTTACTTTTGCTCATAATTAATATATATCTCATAGTGATAAAAGCCCTTTAATGTTTTCACATGGAAGGGCTTATCACTATGATAAGATATGTTATACAAAATGTAATTTTTTTGATGTAAAACTTCTTTACGCACGCTTGACTTGGGGAGAAAGCTGGTGAATGCGTGACGAGAGCGTTACGAAAAGTGTGATCGGGCGAGGCGAACGGAAGTTGAGAGGGAGATATAAGTTAGTGAAGACAGAAAGAGAGAGAGAGTTACGTTTCGTATATTTCTGTAGGGACAAGAGAGAGAGGTGCTCACATTTTCTTTCTCTCTTTCTCTCATAGCCAGTTATGTTTCGTATATCTAAGACGCAGTGCAAGCCTATTGTCTGTATCACACTGTAGGAGCAAGAGAGCATATAAAAATGTATAATTTTACATAGAATTAGAATTAACCACTTGTGCTCTAAGACCTTCAATTACGCCGACTTTCAAGATCGTAGCTCAATCGAAAGTACCCTCTAGGTTTTGATGATCAGTGTGTAAAGCTATAGCATGAATAAAAAATATGCTTTAAAAGACCATATCGTTTTGTTGCGTGAACGAAAAAAAAACGTTTAAATTTTTACGGTAATCTAAGGTTAGACCTCAATATACGATATAATTTTTATAATTTCAACTTGATACCATAAGTCCTTTCTGATGAAAAGGACTTTGACTCACTCGGACAATCAAATGGTCCTATAAAAGTTCCGTTTTTTTTATTTTGAGGGATGGAATTGTAAAAGGGAAAACAGAAAAAGAAATTATGAAAGAAAAAGCATCTTTGGCCAAGCTTTTTAATATGTGTATTGTTAATAGCTTTCAGATATCAGAGCCTTCAATTTACTAATATATGAGAATGACATTTGGGCCTTGGAACTGTGAAAATAGTTTGAGGAATTAAGGAGAATGCAGAAAATGTATGAATTACGCCAGGTATACTTATACATATTACGAGTTTAACATGTGGAACCGCAAGTAACGAACAAAAATGCCTTAGAAAATATTAATCTTTTGTGTCACTCAAGACAGGTTATTATTCCCATAAGCTGTACTAATGATTTTAAACTTTTTTATGTTCACTACAAAGACTCATCCAAGCTGAGAGGCGTTGCTGCTTGTAATATAGGTTTAAATATGTTCGAAGTTACCATACGTGTAGTTATAACCGTTTTTACTAGATAGAACCCCGGTCTCATTACATAACAGACATACCTTGTATATGTATAATCATATATAATGAGAAATACATTCTTTCCAAAGATATATCTATTAAGACTTAATTGAAATTTTTGACATCTTTCTCGAAATTACCCAGACATTTTACATGAATATTGTATATAATTTATTACACATTAATTATGATAGTGATCATGATAGAATAATGCAAAACCAAAATGTTACTTTACATTATCCTCTTAAGATTTTTCATTTATTCTATCATGATCACTGTCATAATTAATGTGAAATAAATTTACAATATTCATGTAAAATGTCTGGGTAATTTCGAAAAAGATGTCGAAAATTTAAATTAAGTCTTGATAAATATATCTTGGGAAAGAAGGTATTTCTCATTATATATAAATATACAAATACAAGGTATGTCTGTTATATAATGAGACTGGGGTTCTATCTAGTAAAAAGATTATAACTACACATATGGTAACTTTGAACATATTTTAAACCTATATCACGAGCAGCAACGCTTTTCAGCTTGGATATATTTTCTGTAGTGAACATAAAAAAATCTAAATTCAAAATCATTAGTACAGCTTATGGGAATAATGGCCTGTCTTGAGTGACGCAAAAGATACAGTGATGGATATGAGATTGTCAACGATAATGAACGGCCTGAAAGTTCTTGCAGTTAAAGAAACGAAGAAAATGTCGAAAAAATCAACCATATTTTTCAGTCAGATTATTATAATGAAGTTTTGATAAAACTAATAGGAATCTTTAGAAATAAAATAGCTGCAACTATAGAAAAATTGTTTTATTCTCCACTAGGATAATTCGTCTATTGGTACAGCACTCTCTGCAACAAGTTCTTAACCGATAAGCACAATACTATATTTAAAAATCCTCCATATCCACCAGGTTTAAGACCGCACAATTTTTGAATATTCCCAAAAGTTAAGTTAATGTTTAAAAGGAGACGTTTTGGTCAGTTGATGCTGTAAAGGAGAAATCGGCCCTTAATTAATGTAAAACAAGACTGTGGCAATGTATTAGAGTAAATTGGGACTATTTTGAAGAAAACAACTATTCAATTTGTAATAAATATAAATAATTATCAGTTATTTAATTAGTCCCTTTATTTAGAAGACACGTCGTGGGGTATATATTTTTTTCAATTTGAGCGCCTAGTTAAGGAATTCTCTTGGTACAAATCCAAGTCACACTTTTTACAGTAAACATACTTAAAAATATAATACATAAATCAGGGTGGCATAAAATGTATTATCTAAATAGATTCCTTATATATATTTAGAAAGCATAAAATACTGAAACATTATAGGTATACTTTTTTTTATATAAGTTTAATAGCCATTCACATGCAAAAGATATTGAGCCGTATTTAGGCTCTATGAATAAAATTGATACATACTGTTTATAAGAGCGAAACGGTTTATATTTCCCCAAAGCGATAAATAATTCATGACACAAATTGATTCAGAATATTTAAGCGTAAATCGAAAAAAATTCCAGGCAGATTAAGTGCTTACCTGTTTTGTCTACGTTTTTCGTTCTCATTTTTTATGCTGTGTTTCATAATGTACATCGTGTCACTGGATTAAAATATAATATTTTTATGGACTCGGGTTCTGACAGTCTTTTTTTATTTGAAAGGCTTTGTGGACTGTAGGTATATAACAAGAGTGATTATAAATATGTTTTGACTATGGTATTTTATTAATCTATTTAATAATGTTGGGATATGCTGACTACATATTGGGGAATATCGGGGATATATTTAGGTACGTAACAAGAGTGATCATAAATATATTTGGGATATAGTATTTTGTTAATCTATTTAGTAATGTTGGGATACACTGACTACATATTGGGGAATATCGGGGATATATATAGGTACGTAACAAGAGTGATCATATATATAGGCACGCAACAAGAGTATCATGATATATAGGTACGTAACAAGAGTGATCATAAATATATTTTGACTATAGCATTTTGTTAATCTATTTAATAATGTTGGGATACGCTGACATATTGGGGAATATCGGGGAATCTTTATATTACTTATAAGTCTCAAAACTTAGTCGTAAAAGATCATTTATATTTGGTCAATTGTTTTCGAATAAATTTCGAACAAAATCACTATAACAGGGTGAAATACATAACACTATTTGTTACAAATACCACGAGCATATAAAAAACTGTTTTAATTCATATTTGGATATTTCTTTAAATTTTATGTAAAAATAATTATATAATAAACGATAAGTAAAAATAATGTCACCATTACATCTGGTAAATATGCTAATTAACAACCAGCATATGTGTTAATTACCTAGCATATATGCTAATTAACAACCAGCATATGTGTTAATTAATAAACTTGTAACTTATAAGAAATATATCTTATTTTACTAATTCAATTCGTATGTTTTTTATTTAAATATTGCGATCGATTTTTTAACTACTTCTACTTAATTTTTTTTAATCTTTTCTCTCCATACGTATTTGGTCTCCATGGTAATATATCATTATAATAATTTTAACTTTTTATCCGCAGATGCTAATGCTGCAGGGGTACTGCCCGTCTAAATTGTGAAATTTCACAGCCTGCTGGTTTTAAATTAGTGTCATGGGTCTTAAGGAGAGGCTTTGACTTTGGACTTGGGGTTGCAACTTCTAAGTCTTGATGGTGAGGGGACTGTTTGCCTTCACCGTGAGACTTGGGGATTTGCTAGTTTCAAATTAGTACTTTAAAAATATTTTAACTTAACAATAACAAAAATAGTACTTTAGATCTCAAATAGAGACTTCGTCCTTGAACTTCGGATTCCAACTTTTCCAACATTCCATCCTCTAAAGGATATCGAGCCATATTTAGGCTCTATGAATAAAATTGATATAAAAAATACAAATACCAAGAGCATCTAAAATTCTGTTTTAATTCTTATTTGAATATTTCTTTTGATTTTCTATAAAAATAATTATATTAATTACATAATAAACGATAAGTAAAAATCTGGTACATCATATATGCTAATTAACAACCAGCATATATGTTAATTAATAAACTTATAACTTATACGAAATGTATCTTATTTTCCTAATTCAATAGACATATAGCGACAAAATCGTTCTCCATTTTTCTTCATCTGTATTTATATTTGTTTACTTCTTAATGAATCTCCACATTTATTTTTAAATTATTTTATCAGGATAACTGTCTAAATGCAATCGTCGCTTAATTATGAGGTGACCATAATAAAGCAATACATCCTTATAAAGTCTCTATCTACCGTAATTTATAGCTAATATGTTTATAAGGGTTGCAAGCCAGTATAACTTTCTAATAATATCTTCAAACCATTGAAATATTTGGACTTTCCCAAGCATACCTAAAAGCATTTGGCAAGTACATCGTAGCAATACGGTATGAAATTTACAATAACCAGCCGTCGCGCCAATTAAGGGTTCAAACAAATTAAATAACAAACTAAATGTTTAATTCCGTTGATTAACCCAAGTTTGAGGACTAATTTGGTGTTAAGTTTAGTTAGCGTTGATAAGGGTGAAGCTGACCTAAACAATGGAAGTAAATTCAATTTAATTGTTAGGTTTTTCCTCTATGGAAGATGAACTTTTCTATTATGCTGGAACACAAATAGAGATGTTCGTATTTTTATCGACGTTGTGGGAAAATTTCTCCTAAAAATAAGGTAAGACATATTTTTCCTAGCTAAACATATTATTGTTAAATGTTTGATGAAAATATTTTAGTGCATCTCAAGGAATATTAAACTCTGAATCCGTCCTAAATCCTGAATATTTGTTAAGTGTGATTTAATTTGATGGAGATGTAGTCTGCATTTTGAATTTATACGTCGTTTATTTTTTATCACACATTACCACATTTTAAATGTTATTTTTACATATTTTTTCCTCGGTTCCTAATATTATTGTCACATTAGAAAATAAAAGTAAGTTAAAGAAAAATTATCAATTACGTATATTTTCTTGAATAATAATTATATTAAACTTTCAACAAACGTTAGTTTAATTTCGATAAAAATCAATTAATTCATGAGATTATCATTGTTCTAAATAACATTCATGCATTCATTAGTTATAGTATATAATAAATAGATGGCTTAACAAATAAAATAGTTAGTTACTCTTAAGTTTGCTATTTTTAGTGAAACGTAGTTTAAACATATAATTAAAAACTAGTAGTGGAAAAATTATACAAATAGATTAAAAAGTCGTCAAATTATAAGGCTATAAATTTAATTGCGGGAATGGTGTGGATACCTTTCTGTCTTATTCACTCTTGCACAATATAACGAGAAATAATAAACATTACATTACAATTCAGTATCGCCGTCCTTGTATAAACATTAAGTATAATAAATCTTTATGACTCGGTCAATTTTGAAAACTTGTATCTGGAAATTATGAATTAAGTAATAAAAAAATAGACGAATACCCTATTTAACAATATGGTATATCGTAAAATATTATAGGTATTGTTTAAAAAATTCAAACCTCATTAAAAGTGTCTGACAAAAATTAATACAATTAACAGATAATTAAAAAGCTTAAAGTACATGTATAGATGAAACATAAAATCATTAAAGATAAAGCAGAGTATAAAAAGTGGCTACCAATGTCAGTCCTATTCAGTATTGAGGAATTCTATGATGTATCTTCAATTTCCATACTCAGGTTACAACCAATTTTTTATGGGATTTTACCGGGAATGTATCCTTGAAAATAAAGATACCGAAATATGAGGTAACGTGCACTACAAATACGGTCGAATTGAAACCTTATTCTTTTTCAAAGACTATTCAAAATAAGCCGCGTGTTGTTACGAATTATTACATTTTTTGTATCTATTCTGATCCATTGCACTAATTTATCAGACTTCAATATATCTAATTTTTATAATCATGAAGTGAAGTGAAAAACACAAAAAGGATACTCATAATTATATTGGGTTCATTTGAAAAAGTATTATTTAATTATTTTTTCGGTATACTAAAAGTGAGTATTTTTAGTTTGAGGAATTTTTAAAAACATAAGCGAAAAATTTTAAAAGCATTTTCTTGATTGTTTAAATAAATCGGCAAGTGGTAAAATAAATGATTATCCAAAAACATTGAAGTTCAATTTAATATCGAAATAATGCACTAAATATTTATCAAAGCTCGAGTAATTTATTAAACCTAAATAAGTATATCTAAAACGTAAATAATACCATTGCTCACTGCCATCCATATTCCAGAATAATAAAAACATCAAATTTGACTGTGGAAAAATGGTTAGCTATTATATTCATATAATATATATTAAAGAGTCTATAATATTATGCAAATGCTAAATTTTAGGCATCTAATACGTGCAACTGGAATGAATGGAGCTTAATTTAATTTGTGTTCCATCAACGTTTCATAAGCTTTAACTTCACAAAATAAACTCATGTATACACTTGAAAATGGAGTTCCTTATATGGGTTGTTATGAAAACGAGAATAAGTTCGGTTCCATGCCTACCACAAGATTTTGCTGCAAGTTCATAAGGGTTGCCTTTGACCCTAGAAAACTTTACCAATTTTCCTAAGTACCAAAGTTCGTTTATTAGGCAAAGCCGGTCAGCTAAAGTGCCCAGTAGGGAAATGTATGCAACTTGGCGTGACATCGATTTGTTTAAAACGAATGGGTCTTTGTAATATATTCGATCGAAATGTGAAATGAATGTTCATTATCGAGTAAATCTTTTAAATGCACAGCATTTTGTGCTTTTTGCCCCTCTTTCAGAGATGTAGTGGTGTAAATAATTGTTTTCAATTCCAATGGTGGTCGGTGGGTCAAAATGGGGAGGGGGGGGGGAGGAGCACCCATCTGTGACCGAATATGACCACAATAATAATGATGAATGAACTATGTAAGCTTTTTACATGACAAACCTAGGAAGATAAGTTTTACACTCTTTTTTTAAAGATCCTTTATCCTTATTACATATAGGCGTAACAAAAGAATATAATTTTTTTAACCCAAGTTTTCAAATTTCCAGGCATTTAGAAAAAAAATGCAAGATTGAGCAACGTAAAAGTAAAAAAAATGCTAAAACAGTTTTAATACTTTTTTTAAAATTTGTTTCGTTCTTTCGTTCGTGTGCGAAAATGGGCGCTAAACAAATAGGAGTGGTGCTGTTTTTCCGTTATTGGCAGGTGTGCTAATATAACTTATATTTTAGTTAAATTTAGGATCCAAATTTAAAACAAATTATTTGTTTAGCTAAATACATTACTTATAGCGTCAAATAAATAAAATATCATGTATGTTAACAACAAAATTGATCGTTATAAGCGGCTTCGGCGTAATGGGTATTTTGTCAGACGCATAACCGCATGCTCGGCGGTAAACAAGTTTATGATACTGATACAATATTCGATTGCAATTAGAATAGTCTAGACGTCTAAGCTTTATTGATGTGATGTGACATCAGACAAGTGGGTTAACAAAGTCATAAATTTACTTGTAAATGAAATCCATCCTTCTGTCTTTACTATGAGCAAAATATTTCACTACTTGGTTATTGAAATTTGGTATATCACGAATAAGTTGCTTGTTTAGATAACATACCAAGTGAAGCCAGTCTACTTTGCGATATTGTGGTGCGTAAAAAAGATTTTGTTCTATTCAATGAACAGAACATTCTCTTAACAGACAATTTATCATCTAGTTATTAATTCAATTCAATGAAGATAACCGTCTCTTAACAGAAAATTTAACAGAAAATTAATCTGACCATTTGTGCATACGCTAGATTATTCGAAAATATTGACGGACAATGAACTACTGGCTATATTGTTTATTATTAAATAATGGCTCTCGTAGAAATTGTTTTAACAGTATACAAAAAAGTAGACTAATTGTTTTGGAAGTACATAATATTATTGAACGCTTGTTACTGAAATTTCGAATATAATAATGTAAAGTAAAAAATGTCGCCTTTCATTAGCAGCCGATGATAATAATTGTATTTTTGCAATTGAATGCAGGGATGTTATTGTAAGTTATTACTTACAATAACATCGCATTACTCTGGCAGCATCACAAATGAGAATTTGGAACACAGAATTCAATGACAGGGTCTTCGCTTGAGAGCCACAATACTAATTTAAAGAGAGGAGATCCTCGAATATTACAGATTAGGCAGGTAGTAATCCTACTGTGCCAGAACTGACGAGGTGGAACCTGGAGTTTAGTAATTGAGTCTCTGCTTAAGACCTAATACTACTAACTTAAAACAGCAGATTCTTGAGTCTCACGATTTAAATGTACATTTACCTCCACGGCGTCATGACTGAGGAATTAAAACCTGGAGTTCAACATGGAATTTGTGCTTGAGACAATATTAATTTCAAAATAGCCTATCTCCAAGTTTCACAGTTTATGGAGGTAACGGGACTAAATATTTGGAACCCGGAGTTTAATGACAGGTTGCATGTTCGAAGATTACAAGTAAGAGACAGATTTACAAATACCTGTTTTAAGCATTTAATAGTATCTAAACTTCTTTCCTGTGATCAATTTCCTATTTATGTTCAAAATTTTCCTGTGGATGAACTTAAAACCGCTGTTGATACTTTCAATTTAAATAAACCATCTTTGATAACTATATTAAATATTTTGTATTCACGTAATGATTTTCACGTACCTACGTTCACTTTCGATGATTGTCGTGGGTAGTGCAATTAATATATTTAATAATATTGTAATTTTTGGAAATACTTATTCCAATTTATTTTCTATAGTACACTGTAATAATGTCAATAATCCAACAGTATCGTGAATATCATTACGTGAATACAAAATATTTAATCTAGTTTTCAAAGATGGTAAATAAATAGAAAACTGACCACCGAAAGGAGTTTAGATAATGTTAAATGCTTAATATTTGTAATCCAACAGTATCGTGAATATCATTACGTGAATACAAAATATTTAATCCAGTTTTCAAAGATGGTTCATAAATAGAAAACTGACCACCGAAAGGAGTTTAGATAATGTTAAATGCTTAATATTTGTAAATCTGTCTCTAATATTACTTATAATAACACCGCAACATTCGATTGCAAAAATACAATTATTGTCATCGGCTGTTAATGAAAGGCGACGTTTTTTACTTTGCGTTGTAATATTCGAAATTACAGTACAACTTGACACCGTTGAAGTGAGCGTATTTCTTATTTTTGAAATTTCAGTAACAAAGCGTTTAATAATGGTATGTGCTTTCGAAACAATTAGTGTACTTTTTTGTATATTGTTACAAACAATTTCTACGTGAGGCATTATTTTATTTAAAAAAAGATAGCCAGTAGTTAAATTCACTGGCGGTCAATATTTTTGAAAAATCTAAAGTTTGTACTATTACTAAATGGTTTGATTTATTTTCTGTTATACATTTAAAACATATTAGATTTGTGTTCAAGTAAAGTGATCACGATACGACTTTGAAAATTCCATCACATCGGCGCATATTGAGGTAAACATTTGTTATCTAATGTAGCTGTCGCTTTACAGATCGACTGAAAAATGTTAAAATCCTTGCATAAAAAGAAAAGAAATCTTAATCGGTTTTATTTTAGATATAGTCTGTTGCAATATAAGATTGTTTTTGATGAGCATAACCGTGAATATAAAATGCCCGGGGATATTTCTGTTTAATCAAAGTTTGAACACCGCCCTTAGTTCCACTAATTACACTTGCACCATCATAGCAATCACATATTAAATTACTCGGTGTTTCATTTATTTCTAAAATTTCTAACTGTTTTAAAATGACAGCACTAATACCAATAGCAGTTTGTGCTTCAGGTTGAAAAAAACCCCAGAATCACTCAACAGCCACTAGTTTAATAACATACCTAAGAATTATAGAAAGTTGTCTTTTACATGACAAGTCAGTAGTTTCATCAACCTGAATAGATAAATATTTGGGATTCATTATTTCGTTTTTAATAAAATTGTGCTTTAGTTTTAAAATTAAGTCTAAATTATCGTTCTGTATATGGTCCTATGTTTAAAAATTAAATTTGAATTTAAATGTGTCTTCATGGCATCATCTAAAGTCGCAACAAAATCTATTAAACCTCTAAATATTCCGGGATTATTTGAATAAGAACTTTCGTCGTGGCTTTTGAGTGCGGTTTCAAACATGCCACAAAGTTTTGAACAGTCAATAATTCTACGGAAAATATGCCTGTATTTACTTACTAGGCAATTATGTCATAACATAGGGGCCCGAAAACTAATACCTAATTGTAAACGAATATTGTTTTACCGAGTAATACTAAATTAATAACGTTTGACTTCTGTTGACTTGAAGAATCGTGTTATTTTTAAATTTTCTCATTTAGATGTTTAAGATCCCTAACGCCATTTTTCGACCATACACCAGAACTATAAATTAAGCAAGGAAAACAAAAAAAGCGTTACTTTGAAACGGTTGGCTGCTTTACTTACCTTAGATCTTGTGTTAACAATAAGAATGACACTATCTCTGAAATTCAGAATCGCATATCATCGGCCAATAAAGCATTTTTTGGACTAAGATCCATCCTTAAATCTTCTTTTCTTACAAGAATAACAAAATTATTAGTATATAAAACTCTTATTAGGCCAGTTCTAGCATATGGTTCAGAAACCTGGCCTTTGACTAGAAATGGAGAGAATGTAATAGCAGCCTTTGAAAGAAGGGTTCTGAGGAGAAATTTGGGGGTGTCAAGGAAAATGGTATTTGGCGAAGACGTCTTAACTCAGAAATCTATAGATTGTTTGGTGAACCTGATGTCATAAAAACTATCAAAATCGAAAGAATGAACTGGGCTGCCCGCGTATCTAGAATGAAAGATTAAAACCCGGTAAAGAAAGTTTTCATCACAAAACCTCTAACAACTCGTAGAAAAGGTAGACCAAAATTAAGATGGATCGATTCAGTGGAAGAAGATTTTAACATTCTCAGGATAAAGAACTGGAAAACCCAGGCGAAGAGTAGAACCTCCTGGAAGAATCTCCAAAAGAAGGCCTTGCCCCACCCTGTGCTGTCGTGCCAAATATGATGATGATGAGATCTATATTAAAACGAAGCGTTAAACTTTTATTTTAGACGAACAATTTTGCACTAAATTTAACACCGGTCGCGGAAGGCCCAAATTTTTTAAAACTTCTTTTCTATCAACGACAGTAATTCATCGCTTTTAATTCTTTGCACCGAATTATTTATTTAATATTAATTTATAATAAATAGATTGCAATAAAATAAATATATTGTTAAGATACGGTAATAAATAACAATTAGATATTTGTGACAAACTGATAAATTTGCGAACTGCGTCTATTGTTAGTCGTGTTACTGGAGAAAGCGAGACAACCTGTGGAGACTACTACGTAATGAGGTTCTTCATTTGTGCATCCATCTCGCGCATCCAAGGCGTCGCGTCGATAAATCGCGTTCGGAAATTGTCTTAGATAAATTGTCTCTGTTTAAATTGTTGTCAAAAAAATTTAGTTTAAATTATGTTTACTTTAATTAACTTAGACATGTAAGGTTATGTAGCTTTGTGTAAGATAATTTCGAAAGAAAATAGCTGTCTATGTAAACAAATGGTGATATTAAATTAATACTTTTGAGTCGTTGAAAAAAGAAACACTCGAAAAAATATTTTCTTTTACGAACGCCTCCATCATTTCATTTTTTCAAGTACTTTGGGCAGCGCCGCAGCGCCCATACGAATCGCGGATTTAACTGTTCATTAATGACACAATTTTTCAACATATTGTATGGAGACTTGGGGCAAACTATTACGTAGCGCGTAACGATATGACATATATATGTATGTAATATTTAGCGAAATCTAAATATTTATAAAATTTGTATTCATTTTTAGATTTTTCGTTAGTTTTATTTTATCGTTTGTCGTTAAACTTTAAACAACAAAATAATTAAAATTAATTCTTATATTTACGAGAATAAAGTATGGCTGGATAAAAAAAATAAAAATGGTCGTTCATTTTGACGTTCAGGTGGGAGGGCACAGCCCCATTGCCCTTTAGATAGGACCGCCACTGTTCAACTCTTAAGTTCGTAATTTGCTTGCTTTAATTTATTTACGTATTTGTAAGTTGTCTACGTATCCCAAACAAATTATCTTTTATCCTCGGCTTATTTCTAATGATACCATATTTTGGCACTTGGTGCCATATGTGGTACTTGGTATAGTAATTTTTCCTAATTTATACAAATGTGTCTCTATTGTGCCATGACTGGTATTTATTATAGGACTGAAATCAAGACACCAGGACCAATATTTGATACTTGGTAACATAAATGGTGCTTGGAGTTCCTCCACCAGTTGACGAATAGTCAATCGAGGATCTTCTTCAATTAGGATTCCTAATTGTTGCACGTATTCTTCAAGAGAACGTCCCGTTCTGGAGGCTCTACTGAATTATGTGTACAACGCTAAGGGATACAAAATTATTTGTTTTCAAGGTTATTGTCATCGTTTTTGAACTTCATGAAATAAATATTTGCTATTCGTACGGGACTAAAAGCTTGACACTATGACTAATATTTTGTACTTGATACCATAAGAGGTACTCAGAGTTCCTCGGCCAGTTGTCGAGAATCTTCTTCAATTAGCACTCGTAATCGTTGTATATATATTTCAATAGGACCTCCAGAACAGGGTTTGTTTTCAAGATTATTGTCATCGTCTTTGAACTTCCAGAAACAAATATTCACCATTCCGTAGGGCACCATTGACTCATTCTTCGCATGGCATATATTATTCGCATTGTGACGCAGATTTAATATTCAAATAGCGCAGTCCGTATTTGACATCGATTTATATTTTTTATGATCTCATGGACTTGAAGACTCGGAGCTAACTGTTATTAAACGAGAGCACTTGGACCCAAATATTTTGCAATTTTTAACAATCTTTCTGGAAAAATTTCGAACTCTTGTCTGAAAACGTATTAGTAAACCTGACGTTAATACACAATTTACTTTTGCAGAATAGAATACATAGCAGGCTAGTAATTTCTTCTCCGTCTATCGCATATTCATTTTCATTATCATGACCTCTGCTCACAAGGCAACTAACAAAGTTTGGGCTTAATTTGTAGTTTTCAATTTTCATCGTCTGCTTTTAAAATAAAGTTTTAGTTCAAAGTTTATTGATTAATGATTCTCGATTGGATCTTTTATTATTATTGCTTCTTGTAAAATATTATGAAAATAGCTAGCTAATAAATTGGCTGCCATACATACGATCTATAGCTGGTAATTAAATATTGCACTGAAGAAGATTGGAATGAAATTTATGACGTAATCTTTTTCCTTTTTCCTTGTGTTAATCCTAATATACCTACCTAAAATTTAAAAGAGGTATACTTTAAATCTATTTATGCTATGGAGTCGAAGTTCCACCATGAAATTAGCTTTACTGTTTATATTTTCACGAAGAATCTATGTTAAATACGTGAGTTAACGAAGATGACGTTTAATATGAAATAATTTTTGGGTAGATAAAAGTTTCAAACTAAAACCAAATTCGAATTTGGAAAAGCATTCTTAGACACGTGTTTCATATTTACGGAGCCTGTTAGCTTCGTAATTATGAATCAAGTGTTAAGAACCACATATGAACGTCTCTAAGATCCTTTTAAAATTCTTTGCAGTTTTTTATTCTTAACCTTCTTTACTTAATTCAATTTCTTCGTCCATTTTAGGTACATAGCCTCTTGGCAGAAATGGAACCCTTAATCTACGGCCGAAGTCGGTGCAGAGTGGAAAATGCGTGCTCCGATCTGCTATTTTCGTCATATATCCACAGTTAATGGCGTTTCTCGCTGCAAAAGGATCCCGGTAATGTCTCAATTTGATACCGTAGAAATTTTATTTGAGGGTAGTGCATTTTTTACTTATGGTTTAATATTGAGTATATTTGGCGTTAGTTTTGTAGAAATTCATTATATCCCACCTGAAGATGTTGTAATACAACGAAACCAAGGTCGTGGTAAAGAAATTAAAGAAAGTAGAAATAATACTACATCACGTAGTTTCATTTAATTGTGATTAAGGTTTAATGTTAAGTTCTGGTAACGGTCACGCTTTAGACACAGACCGAGAAATCCATAGTAAATTCCATGTTTTATGTGAAACATTAAGATTTTTCCCAGATAAATTTTTAATTACGCACGTATGTCATCGATTACTTTTGATTACATATTAATGCATTCTTGAGAATTACTGGAAATATCAGGTACGAATTTCATACAAAGGCGCATTGGTCCAGAAGAAAAATTATGCCTATCTCTCTAGTAAGATAACATATCTATGTACTTATTTTTCTTTTATTGGTTAAATAATAATTTTTTTTTTACAATTATACTATTGAACATTTAAATACTAATAATAAATATACTGTAGCGAAGTATAATAAAACTGGTTACCTATTTTCATTTTGTTCCATATTTACTGAAGTTTAGGTGTGATTTCTTCCAGGTGCATTATATCCCTATTGATACCAATACGGATCTCTACTGTAATTCTCAATTTTCGTCAACATGATGTTATTAGTTTTGTTTCGTACCTTAAACTTGTGGGCAGGCGAAAATTTCGCCACCTGTCGAAACAAGGTCATCAGACAATGATATCTTCCGAATGAACTAGCTCGCAAAACGTTTATAGGTTTTTTACTTATTCTCGACGTATAAATCTAATTTGGTTTTTTCTAATTGTAAAAATTGGAAGCGAATATCATTAGCCGATTGTCTTTTCCTCGCCGATTGTCTTATCTTATAACTGTGTTGGAGCCATTGATAAAAAACACTGTAGTTTAAAAAGACCAATTAAATCAGGATCTGAATATTTTGAATATCGGAAATGTTTCTCAATATTGTTGCAAGCTTTAGTGGATACAAATAACAACAAACGAAATTGGTGGTGATGGAAGTTGATGGAATGGTGGTACCTCCTATTTTTCAAAATTAGGGAGAAGTGACAATTTTAATATGTCGCCACAGTGTTTACCTAATTCAGATATCATATTAACAATGATTATCATAGGAGATGAAGCATACTCAATAAAAGAATATTTAACACGTCCGTATACTATGAAATAAATCAACAACGATCAAGAAACAAATTACAAACTATTGTCTAGAGCTACTAAGTGCACTTTCGTTATATTAAGTGCCAAGTGAAGAACACTCAACAAAGCACTTGAAACGAATGCTTGATTATTAAAAGCACGTATCTATTACGTAATATACTTATAGATTTGGAATAGAACTCGGATAAGCAAACCGATAACATCAACTAGAATATTCTGCTACAAGGACAGGTAATACAAAATTATTATAAAGCAAATTTACTGAATATTTTTCTGCAAACCATATATAATATTTAAAGTAAAAATACTTACCGTTTTCGTTATCACAAAGTAGCTTTATTTCTTCCCATAGTTTTGCAATCACCCATTTGTTTTCATAATTTGAATTCTGAGACATCCATTTAGTAGGGCCATCAAGAACGGTCAAAATGAGTTTTTCGTTTGTCGGCGTAGTTATGCATATTAATGTAAATTCGTCGCGACAATCCCAAAGTTACTGAAGTGCTTGTTCATACTGCAATCATTAGCTGGTACTGCAGCGGAATCGGTACTCCGCCCCGATATCATACTCATAAATCGTCAATCAAAATATGGTTTGAAAAAAACGCTGCAGATTCGGCTCTCTCGCCCCGCGTCCGCTCCGGTCATATACTACTTTTAGTGGAGAAGCTAAAGCGACTATCACAGTGAGCATCAAAAGTCATACTTTTGTGACTTCCATATACAAAATACAAGTAATTCAAAACAAACAATATTCTTGTGTCATTTTTCTTCTTATTCACACATATACAAAAAAATTTAAGGTAGTAATATGTTTTATCCCTGTAAAATGCGACTGATTCTTTTTTCTTATTCAAATGATATAGCGGATTTGGCACACTTAATAGTGATAAAGATACCGTAGTTTAATTCGCATCAAGCTGTAACTTATTTTTTATAAACAGCTTCTTCAGAAAGAGAGAAACTCACAACAAACAAAAGTGAAGGATTTGCAACTCAAATCGATTATACATAGGCAAGGCGGAAGCACTTGGTTAAATACAGAGATTGTAAAGTCACATCTGAAGAGCCGCTTACGATACAGTATGGAAGTATCCACTGTGTACAAACTTTCAAAGCAAGTAAAATTAATTCGAATGTGAACAACAAAAATGAAATGGAGAAATTAAAAAAAAACAGTAGGTGAATCTCTCATACAGGAACCGAAAGAACACCTAAGTACCGTGAACACCATAGAACTTTTACTTGATGAAATGTGGGACAGTTTTGAAAGAGTATGCGTAAAAAAGACTGTGAAGGCACTGGGAAGTTCAAAGTTTAGTTCACTCCTGGCTAAGAGTCACAAAATAAATGAAAAATAATAAGTCCCCAAGTTCAGATGAAGTATGAAAACAACTAGTTGATCAGGGAGTACATTGGCTAAATGAACTCTCTATAAGTTCACACGATACCAAACTCATGGCGAAACCGTCTCCTGATACCATTTTACAAGGAAAAGGGGAATGTGTAGCTTTGTAGCTGATAAAGGCTAATTACAGAGCCATTAAACTGATATCGCACGACCCCAAAATTTGGGAACTGATTCTAAACAATAGATTGAAGAACATTATAACTCTAACTCATAACTAATGTGGCTTTGTGGCTGAGAGAAGCATTTGAAATGCAATGCATTACATTACATAAAAGGGAGCTCTAGAAAGACAAAAACAAACAATGAAAATTTTTACATGGTTTTTATAAATTTGGAAAAGAGGTTTAAACACGATTAGATCTGGAAATTACTTAAACAGCAATTAGTACCGAAATATTATATTAGTCTTATTCAAAACATGTGCAAGTCCGTCACTAACCAAGTCCTGCAGGCGCAAGCGAAACATTTAAGATTTAAGTTAGAGTGCTCAAAGATTCTACTACTGCCTGGATCATCTGACTAAATACCGATAAAAGTCATGGCCGTGGAATATTCTACATGCGGACGATGTTGTATTGATTTTCAACAATAGAGAAAACATTTAACAAAATTTCGGTTTGTTTATAGGCGTAATGTGTGATTCCACTTAAAGTTAAAGGGAAAATATACAAAACATGATATAAGATTTGCGGATTTGTTGGGTTTGGAATATTGGACGACCAATAAACAACACCTGAATAGACTGCCCATAAAAATGAGCATTTTACGCTAGTTAGCTCGTATTATTCCATTTGATAAAATTAGAAACCATTACATAAAAGGGAGTTTTAAAGTCGCCCCAATAATGGATAAAGTGAAAGAAAAACACTTCCAATGGTATGGACATATCCAAAGATATCCAAAACGATTACATTGTGAAGCTTGCTCTAAACTTGCCAACATGGTCGTCTTTCACTTGTTTACCGATGGTCGAAGAAGATCTGAAAGAAGCCCAACTTGGCGTTCACACAACAAAAAACCGTGTTCAGTGGAGGAGAAGAATAAGGAAGTCCAAACCCAAGTTAATGGGACAAATAGTATAGGTTGGTGATATCAGTTTATTGGCAGTAAGTTTATTGCATACTTATTATATCTAATGAAAGTTGTCGATCCTATGCTAGTAATCATTTGAATTTAACTATGGATGGATATTTCTTAGTGGCTAATGAATTTTCTTCTCCGCTTGTAGCTTCTTAATTTGTATTATTATAATCTCTGATTACAAGGCAAGTAACAAATTTTGAGCTTAATTTGTTTCAATTAAAACTTTATTATTTAATGTTTTTACATGGAAGTTTTTATGGAAATTACGTTCTCGTAATATGTTGCAGATGCACGCTTAATTATATTACTTGTTATTTTTTTGGCTAGTTTTCCATCCCTAGATTTTTTTTTATTTAACCTAAAAAAATATGATTATATTTCCAAATTAAGGTTTTTCCTTAAATGGTTGAACCTCAAACGATTCAAGACCGACATAATCTTTGTATTCTTTTACTTCTCTTTAGCGTTTAGAATATTTTCAGTGGTCCTTCATATTAAAATAAAAAATCACTGCTTTAGCTGCTCCTGGCATCGATTTGAATTTTGAAAGGCTTCTCACTCTCCTAATTCCCAAGCAACCTATTACCTTCTAAGAAAGTTCATTCACAATATATGTTGCCAAATTGGATGACGAGCTACACTCGTTATGGGAAATGCTCCCTCTATATACGTATTTAAAAATCATTTCAAAAAGCTATACCACTTGTAATTTTTCATAATACTAAATTTCCTTTTCCTTTCATATCCTGTTTTCTCCCTCCCATATCATGTGCATGTAAGTCGGTGTGTATGCGTTCTAGCGCGTGCGTGTGTATGTGAGATTGTGTGTGTATCTATGTGTCTATATATATATATATATATATATATATATATATATATATATATATATATATATATATATATATATATATATATATATATATATATATATATATATATATATATATATATATATATATATATATATATATTTATGCCTATGCTAATACTACCTAGGTATGCTTATTATTTTTTTACTTTCAGTTAATTATACAATATACTACAGTCTACCACAATACTGTTTGTCGCTTCAGGTTGATTGTAAGAAATTGTTTTCGTAACAATAATTCCACCACGTAGTATTAGTACACTAAAGTTTGTGAATAAATAATTGAAAGGGAATAATATTTCTAAGAATTAAACAAATGTTTATTCGGTCATTACAAAGTTTTTGATTATCATATTATTTCAAGTCAGAATACCTCTAAAAAAATATAAATATAAAAAAATCCAATAATATTTAGTGAATATCCAAAATATTTGATAATTACGCTCTGGAAAGTGGACTTGAGACCTGTTTTCGAGAAAACTATTTTAATAAAAGTAATAATTAGTCAATAGTTTTATAATATTTCAATTCATTTTACTTTTCATCCAAGGGGGCATCCCCTTAAGAGACGAAATCTTGCTGTACATGGTATGCTTTACGTTTTAAGAAAAGTCACATAACCAGTAGAAAAAAAAATTTCTATAATAACTATATATTTACAATTACCAACTAAACTTGCTGATTTCAATATCCACCAGAGTGGTCGTTTCTCCACCTTTAATATATTAGGGTTTCATAATGAAATAAAGAAACCTTATAACTTTATTATGTTCATCATTCCGTCTGTATATTACAGCTTCATGTTTCTATAGTTTTAGAACCACGTGCATGATATTTTCCGTATAGTACCTGTTCTTTAGACAAGGTTCTCAATCTCTATTTAATAAAACTTAAAATATTTGGGTAACACAATGGTTATTTTTTTGACACACATCGACTAGGATGCCATTGGATGCTATTGGAAATTAAAACTCAATATACAATTTTTCATTTTCTAAACCCTTTGTGAAATATGAAGCTTGAAAATAACATTCTATCACTATAATTTTTAAACCAAAGATTTGGAAAATTAGGAAACATTTTATGTGCTTATATTTGATTAAAAATTTCATTTAAAACAATTTTTATTAATTTCAATCAACAATTTCAAAAGATGTATACGTCTACGTATTCCAATTTTATAGATGCTTCGACACGTATTTAGCCGTATTTAAGGTTTCATAGTCAAATTAAGAACCTTCATAGTTTCGCTATGTTCGCATGTTCGTCACAGCCGTTTTATTCGCAGGCTATTAGCGCTAGAAAGCCTATAAATTAGAAAGCCTAAAAATTATGAAAAGTACAGAGTAATACGACTTTTTTTCTTCCTTTCAATAATTACATTCTTGGCAGTGTGGTTGTGATCATCATGTCAAGTGTCTTGCAGATGAGTTATGCGCCCTAGAATTCTCTATCAGCTGCTCTTTGGGTGCACTTGTGTAGCGAAACATCCATTTCCATCTTGACCTGATCTTTCCATCTTATCGGTGCTCTCCTACGTAGTCTTGGTACCTTCCACTTTCTCGTATATCATCAGGCGTTCAATATAAACCTTGTTACCCCGCGACATGTGTCCGAAGAATTTTATTATGCGAATTTGTACAATATTGTATAAACGCTGTCTGATACCAAGTTCTTCAAGTATAGTCCTCAGTCCATGATACTCAAAGCATTTTTCTCCAACACCACATTTCTAGAGCATCTATATTTTTTCTCTCGCTGTTTGTAACCTGTGGAAATTACATTAGGCAATATATGAAAATGGATAAAAATAATATTAATATTTTTGAAAAATGTTATAGTGTTATAGAAATACCATGTACTCTTAAGTTATGACACATGCCTAAGTGCGTACGTAACCCTCATAGTATGAGTTCTATTTCCACTTAATATTTTGTTTTAATCTAATAATGCTACTAGTATACTGCTTCTTTACTTGATTATTACAAATTATTTGCTAATGTGTTATTCCTAAACAAATCTTCATCATAAATCTAGAAAACATTTTGCAAACTACTGATGGGGTGCGCTGTCACATGTACGTAGGATATTTAATAAAATCGGAATTTGACAAAAGGCGCCAATTATCCGTTTGTCGACGTACGTTGATTGCAAAAGGAAAAAGATATCACGTTTCAATAACGTTTCAATAACAGTCGTCTCATCGTTATTAGATTGGGAGCCAAAGGTAGAAGGCGGAGATTGTGAAACCGTCGATTCACGTCACTGAAGATATATATGTATATAAACATATACATACAAACATACGTATAATAAAATTGTATGTAACTTAAGGTGAAATGTAAACAATAAAAAATATACTAAAACATATATAAATATATTTATCTGAACAGTTTTCATAATGTTTATTCGGTTGTATTTTTTCTTGTGATATGTTGTAAAAATGTATGAAGGTTTTTATGATGTTACCATGAATTTGTTTATTCCTTGAAACTTCAGTTTGGCATGGCCAAACTGATAGACTTAGCCTAATCATTGGAAATGTGAAAGCACTATAAAGCCAAATTATTGTAAAATGTAATACAAACAATATCAAATAAAGCAGAACACACAACAATTTCAATAAACATCATTTGAACTAATGATCAGTCGTGATTCATCAGCAGCTTCATAACCTTTTCCTGAAATGGTCAATGGAAAAAAAGTTAATATCAAGATTGGGCGCATCTAGTATATGGTGTTGAACAATATTGCACGAAACATAGACGAAAGCTGCAGGATATTCGTGCGCCGTCTGCACAAGTTTAATATCTCTCTAAACAGGTGAAGTATCTCTTTAAACTGGTGAAATATCTCTCTAAACAGGTGAAATATCCCTCTACACAGTTGAAATAGATTAAGTGAAATCTTCCTCGTGTTACAATCGGGAGTCTAAAGTGCTAGGACACTAAAGATTTAGGAGTTGCAAACATGATGACAAACTTATTATTTCCTGATTAAAAATAATGACTACTATAGTTTCATTTGTAATAATTAGTTCCGACATAATAATGGCTGCTGCTCAAGCTCACTTTGGAACGACCCATGTAAACTGACTACCTGAGAAACAGGAAGAGCTATTAGATATATAGAATACATACGAACTTAATATAAGAAATTATAAAAAAAACAGTATACACACACGCACACGCACACACACACACATACGTATGTATGTGTGTATAATTTACCTATATTTTATCTGCTAAAGGAGTCACTTGACAAGTGTATGTACTAATTTTATATTGGATTATAGTGCACTATTCTCAATTTGCAATGAAATTAAGAGTTTTACTTCTTCAAAACTATTCTGAAAATATTTTAATCATTAAATGTATTGTTGCTATGCACAACATATAACAGCATTAAAAATTGAAATTTCCCTTACAAACTTGTTTTAAAGGCAAGGTTTTGTGATGATTTTGTGCAATCAGATGCATTTGTGCAATCACCTACAAATGTTGTATGCATTTAACACTTATAATTATACTTATTTTATAGACTTACTTTTTTGCTTTGTAGATTAGAAAAATTAGTTTATTTTAAATAAGATGTGAAATAGAAAACAATAAGGTTAAATTTGATGTATCTAAGTTTCACGTCTAAAGAGCTGAAACTGTCTTTCAGATCAAATGAAACCAATTATTGGTTTCAAATATAATTTAAGCTGAAGTCATCTAATAAGCTAACATGAATTAGTTCAATATATAAGATGAAGACTATTAGATGTCGTACTTACATATGAGTTTTTTCGACCTTCCACAAATTAAGTATGAAGACATAGACAAACAAATACACACCATTATTAAACTAATGAAGATAATTCTCATTTTAAGTCAAACAATATTACATAACCAAACAGAGCAGATCACCTAGCTGGCGATTTTAAAGCCCATACTAGCTGGAATAAAACTGGTTGGGAATAGAAAATGGGTAAATTGGGGTATGGTGAAATCATTGACGACGGATTACGTCTACTTTCGCTTGCCTCGACCAACGACCTGAGCATTGGGTACAATAATTTCCCACACGCACTCAACCACCAGCCAACCTGAAGGAACTCGCTTGGCAAATCGTCGGCGCTAATAGATTACGTCCTCGTGAATTTCTTTTTCGCTCTTTGCTAAAGGATGACGGAGCCGCGAGAGGACCTGACTGTGATACGACATGACTTCTTTACTAGTTTCTTTCAAGAATTCGACCTGATCAATGGAAAGACTAGCCAGGAAATCATTGTTGAAATAAGTCAGAAAACAAAGAATAAATTTATATGTTGTAGTACACGAAAATTGTAGCTTCTGACCGAAGGAAATTAAGAGAAGAAGTGGAAAAAGCTCGCAAACCAGCGGCACATAGTGCAGCATACCTGCTGGTCCAGTCCTGGTCCGCAAGAGGGTACCAGCTAATGACTACTCTTTAATTCATTGAACCAAAATTACACACTTAAGGAAAAAATAATATTAATTTATTTTCAGTGACAATGTATTCAATTATAATGTTCACATCACTAGATGTTGACATCCCTGCAAAGCGTCTGAGAGAAGAAATAATGAAACAAATATATCTATTTGTTATTTTATGAGTTAAAATATTTAATCATCATTTATAGCACTCACATATGACAAATGGAATTTACATGAAACATAAACGAACGATCTATTTCCCTAACTTCACTGTACCATCCAAAACACATACATCTATACTACATAGAAAGTACTGTACTACTATGGGCGTTTCCTTAATAGGTAGGTCTAACAAGTGGACATTTTTCAATAAAATCAGGAATGGGTAACTTTTAATAAAAGCAAAATTATAATCTCTATTTTTAACGTTGTAGATTTTTTCCAGCAACCTAACTTACGTCAATTGAATTCAATAAACGAACACCCACGCAAGACCTTTTTTTCACTTCAATACCCAATAACTTATAAAATAAATTTCACTGACTCCACAAAGTTATCAAAGGAAAAATACATGGAAGACATTTTCAAGTTACTAAATATCGTGCAAAAGTACCGAACAAGAATAATGTAGAACAGGGAAAACCATCTTTTTAGATAAAACTAGTCCTTGTAGATTTCTTCAGTTAACATGGACTCGAATAGATATTCGTAGACTCTGTAAATCTTTGAAAGTTGCCCGTACAAAAGAAGAAATCTCCGTGGCAAAGATACTTTAAAATTGATTCGGTAGAGCTAAAAAGTTTTTAATTAAACAGGGCAGAAGGCGCAGCCATAACGAATGACTAATGAAGGACATGTTTTAAATATATTTAAACGGGATGATCCCCTTTTTTGATCGCAGATAAGGGTGGCATAATGGTGGGTAGGTGGGTAGGGCTGTCAGGTCACGGTTGTTTTTTGTGAAAAATGGATTAAAGAACACTGGAGAGAGAAATAAATTTTATGAGAGCCAAATGAGGACACCGGACATGAAAGCGGAGCGGAAAAAGGGTTGGCCTGATAAAAAATAAAATTTTGCCTAATTAGATTGAACGTAGATTAAGTTTTTCGCGGCAGTGTTAAAATAAAAATTAGGACAGAAAAATTATGGGTTTATTTATGTTATCTATGTCAGCATTAGCTTTAAAAAGATAATACATGTTTCAACTCTTACAAGTATTTACCTACTTTAAATGATGTGTGCATCATTATTTTCCAGATACGTCTTTTATGATATTGATTTCGCATAACATTTAACTATAGATTTAAAATACCAGGTTTATTGTCAAATCGCCGTTCTGATTTTTTCCTGATTTTGTTTACTTATCAAGACAATTATTATTTTCAGTGACTTGTCTCTTTCTTTTAAGGGGTTTACGAGTAAGTTTTCTTTAATTTTAAGAGGGTATGAATTTTAATTTATTTTTTTGGGATAGTCTGTATGTTTTGTTGTTATTTAGAGTATAAGTAGGGTTCAAATTTAATCAGACAACAAAAAATACTTTATGATTTTTAGTAACGGCTTTATAACCTGGTAGTAAAGTGAAAATGGGTAAGAATATTTACAATGTGGCTGTTGTAGCGTAGTAGTTTGTTGAAATAATATAGCCCTAAAAATAAATAATGAAATAGAATATTTTCACGTATGAGTAACTTAAAATAGGATATGTTCACGTATGAGTAACTTAAAATAGGATATTTTCACGTATGAGTAACTTAAAATAGGATATTTTCATGTATGAGTAACTTAAACTACTATGTAATGCAGTAAGTCTTTTTTCCTCAAATTTGGTAAAAAATATAATCGAGCATGTCTCAGAAATTTGGAGAAAATTTAGAATTTAGTGTTTGCCAAAATATACACTATAGTATCTTTGGGAATATTGAGAGGACCTTTTAAGTAACTGATCTAAAGGGCAGTATATCTCCAAAGTTGTTTGTTTATTTTAAATTTCACACTTTAACAGCAATTTTTACATTTAATTTCCCATTTTCACATCATTATACGTAGAAACGCAAACAGTTTGTTGTTCTTTGATTCTTTCATTATGATCATGTGATACGATAAATAATATTACTTGCTTATGTCGATAGTGACCGCAGAAACTTATATTATAATCGCGTAAAAACAAAAAAGGTTATTAATTTCATATAAATACTCTCATGGCATCATATGAATGTCGGTTAAACTGGCCAAATTCCTAGTCTGGTCCCTCGAAAATGAGTATTAAATCGGAACATAAATATATAAGTATAACGTGGGGTTGTATAATTTCTATCTTTTTCATAGATCGCTAGAGGATCATATACATCCCTATATATGTGTAAATAGCACTAATCGTAAGTTTATAAATATTCTGAAAATTTCCGATGAATAAAAAATAATATAACTTTCACAAAGGAAAACGCACGTCAACCCTATTCGTTTCGCATGTGTATTTTAAGAATGGAAAAGCTATTTCCCTTATTCAATTAGTTTCATATGCTAATCACTAAATAAAATTGCGCAAAGAACAAATTTATGTAATGAAATTGCGGTGAACGAACCTTTTTTGTACATGATTTTAAAGGACACGGTGTGGTCATAAAACGAGTGGCCTATACAACGGTGCGTACTTTCAGATACAGAAGATGTGAATTTAGCCATTAATGAATGAAAGTATTTTTTTTATTCGATTTGATGTTATAATTCTACTAGTTTATTAATATATTATATTTGTAATTCTACTAGTATTTTATTTACAATTGTAACTTTTTAGTCTTGATACCAAAAACTTCAACTTTGTTCTATGTCAATTAATTTCACATTTATATAAATTTTAGTTAGTTATTACATCAGTAATGACTGTAAATGAAACTAATTTGTATTTAAAAGACGTGCAACGTGAACATATTTCAATAGATTCACTTTCACAGCTTCGCCATTAAACAAAGAACCCTTATAATTTAGTCATTTCTGTCCATCTGTCTGTCTATCAGAGCATCACATTTTTATAGTTTAAGGCCCATGGGTATGAAACCAAATAGATACTTCATATTTAGATCGCAGTTAGTACTTACATAGCAAAATATTAAACATGTTTTAACGTATCTCTCCATGTAAATAAAATGGGGTTGAATCTTTTTCCAGTACTATGTTGAGTGGAACATGATGGGACAGGCTTTTTGTGAAAATTAGGTTCTAATTACCATTTCTGTGCTTCAAATAGAGTGAAATAAAACAATATTTTTTATATATGATTTACTTGTAATGCTATATAATGCAGTATGGCATTTGGACACAAATTCGGTGAATAAATGAAATGGAGTATGGTTCAGTTCCTCAAAATATACTCTAGTGTTTTTCTGAGGATATCAGGAAGATCTCTTTGACTTCTGATCCCGATGTAGTTATTAGCGTAAAAATAATTGCAATACAAGATGCAGTTTTCTAGTCTTTATAATAAAACTCCCCGTTCTTTCCATCAGTCAAAATCGTTTTTCTTAGAAACTGTTGAATAAAGAAACTTCAAATTTTGCAAAACAAATGTCTCAAAAAACAAATGTCTCAGGAGTGTTAACTCCTGAGACATATGATAGTAAATTATATTCGGGATATTTTCTCAATCTCCTCTATCGCGTAGGAAATTATTTATAAAGATTAAAGAAATTATTTATTTTAGAATTTCATGAAAGACTAGGAACGTGGTTGAAAATATCCGTATAAGATTTCTCCCAAAGCATTTGACGTGAAAATTGAAAAATGACTAGAAATGCCACGTTTGATGAATCAAAAATGTATGATTTAATTGTAGTCTAAACAATGTATGATTTAATTGTGTTCTAAAATTGATATGAGACAATCACGAAAAAATAAGATGCGCTTAGGAATCTTCATAAACATGAAGGGTCTGTTAATAGAAATAGATTACAATTTGATAATTTTTTCGAACAACCTGTATAAAAGTTTTGGATGCCTTTATTTTTAAAATTCTCAACAATTTATAAGTAATATACCAATTCAATTCGTACTTGATATTTATAATACCAAAAGGATTTGCATTTTATTTAGGCTTTTCTTTATGAAAATATATTTTATTGGAGCGAAGTTCTTTTACGCGGCTAACAGTAGAGCGAACTGGCAGAAAATGTCACGTAAGGAAAAAGCCTTATGCCCCTTTCAGGCGATCTTTCCCTCTCTTTTTTTTGTCTTTTTCTATTATATACGATTATATGTGTGTGTGTTCGTGTGAGTAACGACATTCGAGCAGCAAGCATTGTACGCGGTCAGCTGTATAACCTCAATTCTAAACACGTGTAAATATTATTCAAAGTTATTTTTTATTCTACTAGCTTTCTATTGTAAGCCAGTCATCTGCCAAACTATTTTCAATTTGGTAAGTATTTATTTGCATTTTAAATTATAAATTATTGTTATATCATTTACTAAATATTAAAAATTTTCAAATTACAAAACAATTTCGGCAAATTCAATTATTTTCATTAATTAATTAAACTTTACTTAGATCGTTTCAGTCAATTTAACAATTCATTATATTCATTTAAATTTTTTATTAAAAAAGTAATTTAAATTTAGGTAATGTATTAAAAATTGGAATAACTAATCCCAATATATATATATATATATATATATATATATATATATATATATATATATATATATATATATATATATATATATATATATATATACAGAAATTTTAATTTTTAAAATAATTAAATTTAAACTTAAAGTTCACTTTAAATTTGATTGATTTAATAAAAAAAATTAAAATTATAAAATAAGATAAACATTAATTGGTATGATTTTAAATTGAATTGAATTTTGAAATAATTAAAATAAAAACATTTTAATTTTAAAATGCTTCAATTTTAATTTTTAATTGAATTAAATTTAAAATTAATTTTAACACGAAATGTTATCACTCTAAAAAATTATCTTTTTGGTATATAATTTATAATTTACTATTTCATTTAATGTTTTTAATAAATTACTATTTTTCCTAAAATATTAAATGAAATTTATTGATTTAAATCCTTAGTTACATTTTTACATTTTTGCTTTGAACAAATATAAAATATAATAATTAGAGACAGCGCGAGAGAGGGAGAGAGTTGAACAAAAGAGGGCTGCGCTTTTGGCGTAACAAAAATACACTAATATAATCCATTTAAATCTACATATTAAATCACGTTTAGAGTTGAAAAAATAATGTAAGGAACTTCGTTCCTGACTGGGTTTGTCTCTAACAACTTTTGATTTTTTTAAATAAATAAGCTGTTCGAGATGAAAATGGTTTTTACATTAATTCACTACCTTCAATTTAATTCTTTAAAATATCTTTGAATGTTAATCCTTTTCGAATGGACACCAAATTGAACTTTAGCTATTTTTGTTTCTATCTCATCTTTGTCAAAGTTAAACAAAGAATTAATATTTTGTTAAAGTATTAATAATACACGTAATATTTCATTTTAATTCTTGAATCTTAAAACTAACTCTGCTAAGTTTTTTAGCCGACTATAATTTGATTTTTATAATTATCCCACGGTTGTACTAATTATTCCAACTCAACAGAATTTTGATAAAATTAGAATACATATGGATAGTTTAATAAATCTATCGTATTTTGCAAGGAGTGGTTATAAATTTGTTCTGTCGTAATTTCGTGATAATAAAAGACGGAAAGAAAAAGATAGTTTAACATGTAAACCATAATAAAAAGTCATGAGTTAACCGAAATCGTCATGATGAGACATTTTATTATCATAATATACTTTTATTGTATATAACAATAATTATAATAATAATAGTTTTATCAGTTTTGGAGATTTAACGTTTTTTTTGAAGAAATTTTTGAGAATTCTCTAAAATTATCATACATAAAATTCTGGAAACTTAATATAGCCGCTTTTTCATATAAATATAAATTATTCTTTTATATGAAAACGTCCATATAAACTACTGACAGTTAACTATTGAGATGATCGCACGGTAATGTAACCATCAAAAATATTCATATCCGAATCGGACAAGAATTCTTTGCGTTTGCCTCATTAAAATGGTGTCTGTGGAGAAAAATATCATCCATCTGAATAAGATTCGTCCCTTTCGGATACTCATCTTACTAGTTCTTATCTATGGCTCAAAAATCTGCATAGTCCTCATAACAAATCTCAACAAATTTGAAATCTTCCAAATGCCATTATTCCGGAAATCCTGAAAGATTCAATTCGCAATTATATCATAAATGACAACATTCAATCTCGTTGTGAGAATAAATCGACCATCGAATATCAAATTCAACAGCGTCGTCTAAAATGATTTGGACGTGTGCCGCTTGAGCGAAATCCTGCTTCCTTACCAGTTTCTTTGAAAAATTTGTCCTGATGAATGAAAAGTCTAGCGAGTTGCACCAAGGAAAACACGGTTGTAATAAGTCGAGATGAATCTAAGAAAACAAAGAATCAACATACATGAAAGAAAAGTCGTAAGTTCTGACCGAAGAAGTTGGAGGAAAATGTTGGGAAAAACTCGTGAAAAAGCGGCACTTCGAGGATGCCCTCAACTGGGTGCCACCTGAGGAAAGTAGATTCATTTATTCAACCAATATTACAAACTTACTGACAAAGTAATAATTTCTTATTGTCATTGACTAGGTTCTATTCAATAACAATATTGACATCACTAGATGTTGAAATATTTACAAAGCATATATGCTAGGTAGAAACGAGGAAAACCTATGTTGCCAATTCCTTAATATATAAATATAACAAGTAGACATTTTTCAATAATATCAACTTTTATTCAAAGCAAAATGAGAAGCTATATGTTCAACCTTATAGAATTTTTTTCCAACACCATCACTTACATCAATTGAATTCAATAAACGAACACCCACGCATGAGTTTTTTCACATCAATACGCAATAACTTATAAAATAAATTACACTGACTCCACAAAAGTTATCAAAGAAAAAATACATGGAAGACACCTACAAGTTACTTAATTAATATCGTGCAAACGTACTTAATGAGAATAACGTAGGACAGGGAAAACCACCTCAGTAGACAAAACTAACCCTCGTAGACTTCTTTAGTTAACATAGAGTCGCGTAGACATTCATAGATTCTGTAAGCCCTTGAAAGTTGCCTGTACAAACGAAGACATTTCCACGGCTAAGAGACTTCGCCAAAATTGATTCGATGAAGCCAAAAAGTTTTTAATTAAACAGGGTGGAGGGCGCAGCTATAATGAATGACTAATGAAGGGCGTGTTTTAAATATATTCAGTCGGGATGAGCCCCTTTTTTAATCGCGGATAAGGGTGGCATAATGGTAGGTAGGTGGGTAGGGCTGTCAAGTCATGGTTGTTTTTTTTGTGTAAAATAGATTAAAGAAAACTGGAGAGAGAAATAAATTTTATGAGAGCCAAATGAGACAGACATAAAGGCTGAGCGGAAAAAGGGTTGGCTTGGTAAAAAAAACCGCCTAATTAGATTGAACGTAGATTAAGTTTTTTATGGCAGTGTCAAAATAAAAACTACTACAGAAAAAGTATGGGTTTATGTAACTATCGCTAAAAAGACAATATGAATTTCAACTCTTACGACTATTTGCTTACTTTAAATGATGTTTGCCACATTCAACACATAACTTCGAATACTATATCATTATTTTCTAGAAATGCATTTTATTTTATGAATTTATCAATGATGCACTAAATTTAATAATTTATGCAATTCAATATGTAAAGTTTTAAATACAAAAATATTGTGATAAGTTTTATTGTCAGATCGTCTGATTTTTGGTGATATAGTTTACTTATAGCGAGAATTATTATTTTCAGCGACTGGTCTTTTTTTTTAAGGAATTAATTTTTCTTTTTAATTAAGAAAATACGTATTTTAATGAACGTTTTTGGCATAGTAAGGTTTAATTACAAAAACATCGTGTTAAGGTATATTGTCAAATTTCCTTCTGACTTTTCCTGATATTGTCTACTTATCTCGAGAATTATTATTTTCAGCGACTCGTCTCTTTCTTTTACGGAATTAAGGAAGTTTTTCTTTCATTTTAAGAAAATACGAATTTTCATACCGTTTTTGAAAGAGTATGGCTTAATTACAAAAACGTTATAGTAAGGTATGTTGCCAAATTTCCTATGATTTTTTCTTGACATTGTTTATTTACGCATTTAAGTAAGTTTTTCTATCATTCTAAAAGAGGATAAATTTTAATTCACGTTTTCTGGAAGTGTTTGTGTGTTTTGTATTTATTTGAAGATAAAAGTAGAAAATTTTGTTAAAGTACAAGAAACTACTATATAATATTTTAGAAACGGGCTTAAAACCTGATACGAAATTAAAAACGTGTAATTAAAAATACTTGTTGCAGCGTAGAAGTTTGTTGAAGTAATGTTGTGTTAAAAATCAATAATAAAATATTTTCTGATATGAGTACCTTAAAATACTGTGTATTGCGGTCAGGCTTTTTTCCTCAAATTGAGTTAGTATAATCCAGTATTTCTGTTAATATATTTCTATTAATATAATCCAGTATTTCTTAGAAATTTAGTAATAAGTTATAATTGATTATATTTACTAAAATATATACTATGGTACCTTTAGAAATGTCGAACAAATCTTTTAAAATAGCTAACCTAAAGGGCTGTATATCTCTAATATTTTTTTGTTTATTTTGTATACATTTCAACAGTAATCTTTACATAAGTTTCATGATAGATAGAAATGTAAAGTTTTTGTTCTTTGATTCACCCATTGTAAATTACTGTGGTCAATAAAGTTACGTACTTATCTTGATAGCAACTGTATAAACTGAAATTATAACCGCGCAAAGACAGATAAGATCGCTGGTATCACTTAAATTATATAGCGCTCAGGAATAACAGGGAAAACTGATCATGACTAAGCAACTGAGGGCCCAAACTAGGCAAGTTTGGGCCCTCGGGAATGAGTTAGGTGTTAAATCAGAACTTATGTAAGTATAATGTGAGATTGCATAATTGGAATCTTTCTCAAAAATTTATGCGAAGTCACATATTTGAAATGTATAAATATTCTGAAAAGATAGGATGAATAAAAAGTAAAATAATTTTCACAAAGAAAACGCACGTCAACCCTATTTGTTTCGCATGTGTATTATATGAATGGAAAAGCTATTTCCCTTATTCAATTAGTTTCATATGCTAATCAGTAAATAAAATTGCGCAAGGAACAAATTTATGCAATGAAATTGCGAGAAGGAATCTTTTTTGGGCATGATTTTAAAGGATACGGACATAAAATTGAGTGGCATATACAAGGGCGCGGACATAAAATTGACTGGCATATACAGTGGTGCATACTTTTAGATATAGAAGATTTAGATTTAGCCATTAAGAGCCTGATATACCCAAATTTAACATTTTCAATTTGAAATTATACGTACATATTATTAATTTTTTTTCTGAAAAAAAATAACGTGTAAAGTACACTACATGTCAAATGGGGTCGAATGACAAGAGATATAGGAGATAAAACTCTCCTCTATAGAATTTCTTGTTGAAATAACTCTGTTTTCAAAATATATTTAGTCGTTTTGACGCCATTTTCATACCTATGTTATTGGAATCTTCACTAAAATAAAGGCTTTAATAATATCTAATGAAGATTTTTGGGTTAGTTACCGTAGTATTGAGAAAAACGTATTTTACTGTCGGAGACGGTTTCAGACACTCGCTCACGATCTTTCGAATGGGGTTGTGTTGCAGCGCATGGCACAAAAAATCTTAACAACTCGCTAAATATATTTATTGGCGAAATATTAAACAATTAAGTCGTTTGGACACAGTCAACTCAAAAATAATAGATAGTATCTCAGATGTAAATGACATTTAGGTTTTTGTTCTGAAATTTAGCCTTTACTTTTATTCTGTCATCGCATATATATATACATATATATATATATATATATATATATATATATATATATTTTTTTTTTATATATATATATATATATATATATATATATATATACGGTGTTCAGGAATAAATGTCGGATAAAGAAAGATATTATTCGATGACTGAAAAATAGTTGATTGTCGCTAAACTAAAATTTAAAAAGTGACTTTTTCTCAGAAAATTCAAAATAATATTCATAATTATTTGTCGTCTTCTTCGTACACACGATACTTGCGCACATCATTAAACGCCGCTCAGGGGAATGACCCGCGAACCTGACGGGTGAGACATTGTAGATTATAATAAATATATACTATTAAATACTTAGTAAATAATATTATTAATATACTCACTCATATTGTGGTTCTGCGGAAACCACTCAATCCAAGACTTTTTCACGTTTGTCAAGCATTACATAAAAAAGTCATTTTAATAAAAAAAATTATTAATTTATTGTCCATATAAAATTATTTCACTTCTTTGTTTAAGAAGTCTTAAAGGAGATGGTCAAAATGGTATCCGTTTTATTCGACATGCAATCGCGCTTTCCTATTATTATTTACATTACATAGAATTAGTAACATTATCCGTCATTTGAGCATTTCTCTTGATTTTACTAAAACTGTCGCTAACCCTTTCTCGTAAAATTTGTTCGTCCGGGCATTCAGTTAAGTATACGTCGGATTTGACGCTACTCCAAAGAAAAAAAATTGAGGGTTGTTAAATCTGTAAATCTCGGAGGCCAGGGTACAGGTCTACTGTGCCCTATCCAGTGACGACAATTTTGCTCGTCTCTACCGGAATACCGAAGTGCTGCCGCCAAATGTCTCTGACTATGGTCAAAGGCAAATTTGAAATAAAGTCTTCCGCTTCATTACGCAAAAAATACAAACAATTGTCCGATATCATTCTGGTAGGTAGGAAAAACGAACCTACGAGCTGATTACCCAAAATTCCCGCCCATACATTTAAATGCCACCTGTGCTGAACACTTCCCGTTCGTTTAAAATGTGGATTTGTATGGCTCCAGTAGTGTTTATTATGCATATTAAATATTCCATGCCGCGTAAATGTGCTTTCATCTGACCATAAAATACGTCCAACAAATATTGGGGAATCGTCATTCATGCTAACAAGCCATTGACAAAAATTACGACGGCGAGCGAAATCTTCTTCGGTCAATTGTTGTACAGTCCGATAGTGAAACGGTTGTTGTCCATCTTCTCTGAGTGTATCTCCGACAAGCGTTTTCGGTAAACTGAGAGACATGGCTGTCGAACGTATGCTACGAGTAGGATCTTCGACAAATGCATCGAGGATAGCATCTTAAGCCACGTGACGTCTTCTATCAATTGAGCATCTTCTATCAAGCAAGGGCATTGCCGGACCAGTATTACGAACCCGGTTAACTAATCTTGCGATAGGGCGTTCATTTGGCTTTCTGGCGCAATTTGAACAAATAGCCGAATATCTTATACTCGCCTGTCGAGCATTGCAATCGCGTGCATGTAAACACATCAGCATGTCATAATATTCCGAATTAGAATAACGTATAGTAGACATCATAATAGTTATCAAAACAGTAATTAACAAAAAAAAACACTAATACTCCAGAAAATCGAAATGCGTCCAATGTAAATTTGAAAACTACACGATACATTCAAAGCGTGGCGTTTGACGGATTGTTGTTCAGAAACGCAGGTAATAAACTAATATAATCTGCACAAAACACCATCCTTTCTCAACCTGGGGTTCGCGTTTATTATTAAAGGGGGTTGCAATCTGTCCAAAAAATAAGGCGTTCGTACAAAACATTTGTTTATTAAAATTTTTGCGAATGAAGTGTTGCAAATTGAATATTAACAGGTAATAACAACATGAAAAAATAAACTTATAACTTAATAATTAAGCCCTAATTTCTAGTAATTGTCATTTCAATAATCAATGAATTTCAAATATTCATTGATTATTGAAATGCTTATTATAAAACTTAGATATTTATTTGATATATAAAAATAGTAAAGATTGGTTATTTTAGATAAATAATAAAAAAAAATTAAAATAAACATACATATATACTTGATGTTACAGATCAAATATTATACAATTATTTTTGGCATCACTGTGGTTGGAAAAAATATTAACTAATACGATATATTTATTGACATTGATTTACAATTAAATTAGAACATCTTCAGGTGGGCTATTAGCAAAGATATTTGCTTTTTTTAAAAATATTTTTGTAATACAACGAAACCTAGGTCGTGGTAAAGAACTTTATAATTCTGCATCACGTAGTTTCATTTAATTATCAATAATGAATTTCTACAAAATTAACTCCAAATATAACAGTAAATTTATTTTCAGAGTTTTGTATTGAAATAAAGAATCCCCATAATTTCGTCTTTCCTGTCCATCTTTCCGTCTATTAGAGCATCACAGTTTTCATAATTTAAGGTCTATTGGTATGAAATAAAAAAATACTTCATATTTGGATTACAATTAGTACTATACCCGCACCACATCGAGTGGAATATCAAAGGAGAGGTTTTTTTTATGAAATGTAGATTCTAGGGTCCTTTAGGGTTCTGTGTTTCAAAAGAAATAAAATAAAACAATATTTTGTTATATAGGGTTAACTTACAATGCTACGTAATATTGTATGGTCTTTGGATACAAATTCGGCGAATAAATGCGATGGAATACGGTCTAGTTTACCAAAAGATACTCTATTTGAGGACGTCAGGAAGCCATCTTTAGCTATTTAGTTAAAATTTAGTATAAAGACTAGTAGTTTTACAATCTTTATAAGAAAACTTTTTTCTTTCCATCAGTCAAAACCGTTTTACTTAAAAAACAATTCGATAAAGAAACTTGAAACTTGGCGTGGTGGATAAGCATATTTATTATATAATATATCTCAGTATATAATATATCTCAGTAGTTAACACTCAAAAATGTTAAATAATGTTTTGCATTTGAATGAACATTTGAAAGAGCGATTTATAGGGATTACAAAATAAAATAAATACTCTAGAATTTCTAATTTATTAATATTTTTGGAAAAGTTCAATTAAATTTAACCCCAAAGAACTTGGCGTAAAACTTGAAAGAGGGCATCGAAAACTTTTGATTTAATCGTGGTCTAAACAATAACTTGATATGAGAAAATAATCACAAAAAGCTAAGAGAGCTTAGGAACTTTTTCAGAAATATGAATGAACTTTGAATGGAAATGGACTCAAGCGTTGCAACTTGGTAAATTACAACATATGTGAAAGTTTTAGGTGCTTATATTTTTGAAATTCTCAGTAATTAAAAGTAATTTATAATTTTCAATTCGTGGTTTATATTTATAATTACAAATGGATACACATCTCATTTAAGCTGTCCTTTAGATAAGGCTATAACATTGTGATATCATATTAAATGCGTAAATTTGAATTCTATGGATTGGTGAGAATATATAAAATTAAATTGTTGGTACAATTATTGGTACAATAATCCTTTGGCACAGTGGTAAAGCATATTAACCTACAAACATCTCAATATCCAAAAATATTTATGTGGACGTTTTTATATGAAAAAGTAACTTATATTTATATGAAAGGGTAGCTTACAGTTTTCAGCATTTTATGTAAGGTAGTTTTAGAGACATTCTTAAAAATTCCTTCAAAAAAGAAATTAAAACTGTAAAACTGATGTAAAACAATATTATCAGAAGTTTACCATAAGTTTACCGTAAAACTATAAGGATGATTTCAAATTACATAATTTTTGAGCAATTCGTGATATTGTACACAATTATAGTGATTATTCTAAATTTCACAACTTTGAGCTATCCACGATATTGTATACAAATATAGCAATGATTCTAAATTTTATAAGTTTTGAGCTATCTACGATATTGTACACAAATGTAGTAATGTTTCCATATTTTATAATTTTTGAGCTATTCCCGATATCGTACACATCTATAGCGATAATTTTAAATTTCATATTTTTTGAGCTGATTCTAAATTTCATAATGTTTGAGGTATTCACGATATTGTACACAACTAGAGCGAAGATTCCAAATATCATAATTTTTTAACTATTCACGGTGTTGTACACAAATATAACTATGATTATAAATTTCATATTTTTTGATCTGTTCACGAAAATGTCCACAGCTGTAGCGGTGATTCTATATTTCATAATTTTTGAGCTATTCACGATATTGTACACAACTAGAGCGATGATTCTAAATTTCATAATTTTTGAGGTATTCACGATATTGTACATAACTAGAGCGAAGATTCCAAATATCATAGTTTTTGAACTATTCACGATATTGTAAATAACTATAGCGATGATTCTAAATTTCATAATTTTGAGCTGTTCTCGAAAATGTCCACTACTGTAGCGATGATTCTAAATTTCATAATTTTTGAACTATTCAAGGTATTGTATACAACTGTAACGATGATTCTAAATTCCATATTTTTTGAGCTGTTTACGATTCATAATTTTTGAGGTATTCACGGTATTTATTGTACACAATTAGAGCAAAGATCCCAAATTTCATAATTTTTGAACTATTCACGGTATTGTACACAATTAGAGCAAAAATTCCAAAGCTCATAATTTTTGAGGTATTCACGATATTGTACACAACTAGAGCGAAGATTCCAAATATCATAATTTTTGAACTATTCACGGTGTTGTACACAACTATAACGATGATTCTAAATTCCATATTTTTTGATCTGTTCACGAAAATGTCCACAGCTGTAGCGGTGATTTTATATTTCATAATTTTTGAGCTATTCACGATATTGTACACAACTAGAGCGATGATTCTAAATTTCATAATTTTTGAGGTATTCACGATATTGTACACAACTAGAGCAAAGATTCCAAATATCATAATTTTTGAGCTATTTACGATATTGTACACAACTATAGCGATGATTCTAAATTTCATAATTGGTGAGCTATTCACTGTTCATAATTTTTCATAAACCTATGATCTAACTCGACGCAATCCCTTCGAGTACATAACAAATTATTCAAGGGGGAACCAACCCCCATAACGCGTTCCACATACCACTACATACCACCACGGCAGCGACTCTCGCACGAGATAAAACCAACGCGCCCGCCTACTTTAACGTCAGATATGAGATAAAACACGTTATTAACCAGCAAGCGCCTTGAAACTTCATTATAGCTATAACTTTGTAAATAAATAGACGCTCGGCTTATATATTAAAGTACACGAGAGGAGCAAATTTAAGAAGGAAACTCACGCATCACTTTTGTGTGTAATCCACGAATGTTGCGAACGAGGCGAAAATATAATCGCTCTTATGTGGCGACGGTACAGGCGGTGCCCGAATGTAGATCAACTCTCAACTCATTGTAACAGACTCAACCGTGATTGAATACTATTACAATGAGTACATGTTCAATTAGAGTCCATTATTAAATTTAAAATTAATCATATTAAAAGAAACAAAAAGAATTAAAACGCGTCCTGAACAATCTGAACCTTTCCAACATATAGCATTTCGTAGGGGAAGAAATTATAGGTTTATTCGAAATTAGGATAATTTTTGTAAAACAAAGTGTTAACATAATTCACACATAAATAGTCAAAGAAAATATCACTATAGCAACGACAACAATATTACTACACACCTGCAGATTTATACACATTTGTTGCGCCATGAAATCAATAAAGATCGTTCGGCATAATTGTCATTGAGTGGAATCTTCGATAAAAATCTAGAAAATGTTTAAACTGTCTTTGACCATTAAAGGTGTTCTCAAAGCCTTAGATATTATTTTTATAAATATGTGTATTTGGGCACAAAGTAATAAGAAATATGTTAATAAATATTAAATTCTCGCAACAGTATAAAAATATATACACATATACGAAATCTAATGAAAAATTTTGTAACAAAATATTATAATCATCACGTACAAATATCCGCTCGAATGTACGTCCTCTTATATAAAAGTGCTTCCATACTTGTTTCCGTACAGAATATATAAAATAGGGTGGAGGAAGGGAAACAGGATGTGATACAAAGAAGGGTAAGTACAATAAAGAATTATAGGGGGTACAGCTTTTTGAAACAACCCTTGAACATGTGCACGGAAATTGACGGACTTTTAGTTCCGAGAGATGTACCATAGCATATACTTGCAAAAACTTTCTTTTAGTAGCTACGCTATGATTTGATGATTTATTTATTTATGTACTTTAATATATACAGTTAATACATATGGTGGAGCAATCTGATACAACCAACCAGAACACCAGCCCAACCCCTCCCGATAAGCGGCCGCGAATCGAACCCGGATCCCCGTGGTGCGCCGTGCCGTCAAAGACCGTATGTCTTGTGGTCTATCCAACAGACTACGGTGATGACATATTGACTAAATATCTTACTAAAATGAAAATGTATTAAGTTGATTTCCATAATACCACATAGAATCGCGTGTGATTAGTAATAATTTCAGATTTTTCCATATTTTTAATATTATGTCGCCACTTTTGTTTCTGAAACAACTGTAATTTCAGAAATAGAAGTGGTGACAGAACAGAACTCTTTTTGGGCTTTTTCCATAATTTTTGGAAACCAAAAATAATATTGAAAAACTTATCACTTTAACTGAATATACATGTGCATGTTAGTTTCATAACCTTGTCAAATTTCACCCATATTAGTTTCACAAGCTTGCCATATTTCACTCTTATAGTTTTATTAAACTCAGAAATAAGTATCAACGTGGACAGACAAGTAGACAAACTATTGTTACTATTATATAATGATTCTATTTTTAGAGATGCAAAATCTTAAACTTCCAGGTGCCAGTCGAATTTGTGTGTTGAGTGTAATATACATTAAATTGACTATATTGATGGGTTTAATTTTGATAAATGCCGTAGATAATCCTCACTACCACTGTATACTTATTCTTATTTACTATTTCCTAATCGAAATATAGTCTATTAGCAGTAGCCAATTATTACTATCCTATCCGGTGATGACGACTTTCTTCACATTTAATTTTCAAAATATTAAATACGTAAATATATTTTAAATTTAATATAGGCGCTACATCAACAAGGAAGGCTACTACAATTTTACACTGTAAATGCTCTTTAAGAATCAATCAAAATAATTACTTCTTGGATGATATGGATATTAATATATTTCCAAGAAATTCTCATATTTTTAATCAGGAATTCGAGCACTCGCTGTATCATGTTCATATTAAGATTTTTATTTATTTAAGATTTTTTTTTGTTTTAGTGCTTTATAACTAATTTATTGCTGACTCTCAGAACCTTAAAATAGGATAAATTATATAGACGTTTTGAACTGTCAATTCTAGGGCGTACATAATGGGGTGCTAATAACTGTCAATAATAGGGTGTAATTTTATTGGTAGTTTCTATAAACGGGTAGTATTTTTATTCCATTTGGTTAATTGAAAAGGAATTTATTAATCTGATAATTACGATAAAATTAAAAGATCCATTTTTGTTATTATTATAAATACTAATATACATAGGGTTAGTAGTAGGTAGGCTAGTTTCTATACGCCTTGCATATATTCCTTTTTAGGGTTCGGCACCTCAAAATAAACAATTTGGAAACTTTATAATAATACTCACATATCCGTCTGTCCATCGCAGCCTTTTTATCTTGTAAAACTTCATGTATACTAACTGTATAAGTATACTAATTGGCATATATCTCAATATTTAACACTCCAAAATATTCATATCAAAATTTTAGAGAGGTCAAATAAATTATTTATTTTTTTTATAAATGTGCAGCCAATGTTTTTACTGATTGGTTTTTTATCAATTAAGCTGCAGAAAGAGATTATTAGAGTAGAAATAAATTTATTAAATATATTTGTGCATTGAAAGTTTAATAAATAAATATAAATTATAATAAAAGAAAATGCATCGCTTTTAATTTTATTATGTAAAATTTAAAACAAAAAATTAGATATTAAAAAGATAAACATTTTAGACTAAAGAAATGGTATAGTTGTAAAAATTCAAGTATACTAACTGTATAAACATACTAATTGGCATATATCTCAATATTTAACACTCCAAAATAAATAAATTATTTGTTTTTTTTTATAAATGTGGAGTTGTTATTTAAATATATTTGTGCATTGAAAGTTTAATAAATAAACATAAATTATAATAGAAGGAAATACACCGTTACAACAAACCGTGTAAAGAAATGGTATAATTCGAGAAAAAACTTTATATAACATCAGTTTTTACCTGGTATATTTTATATTTTATTTTCTTTTTTCTGTAACTGTACTTTGAGTGCGAAGTATTGTACTACAGAATCTCATCACGACGGGAACATCCTCACTGTGTCTTGCAGGAAAGGGTTACGTTAATAAGTGATAAAAGTTACGAATAAACGGTGTACTCTTAAATGCAAAAGTAATTTATAGCTATTTAGTTAAACCATAAAAATTTATACCATTTCAAATATGTATTTCTTTTTCATTTTTAGTTGGAGCAACATCATCACCAACAGTCTGTTTTGGTCCACGGTTGGAAATAGGCCTCTCCTAATAAGTGTATTATTGAAAATAATGCCCATTCCCTGGGCTGGCGAGTTGAAGATTACAATGTGTAGCTTCTCGGGCCAGTGGCTCTGCTGACCATTACTGGCTTATAACATTTACCTATGCTATTATAAATTTAACTCCATTCCCACCCAAGGAGCAGGCGGTAATCTAATCCTGCAGTTGCACCGCAAGATCAACCCAACACACCATGTCGAAGACGGCACGTGAACACCTAAAAAACCAGACTGTTGTAACAATCTTCATTGTATGTTGCAAGTTACTCTGAATATGTAAACACTCTTGAAATGACTTGAAAATGAAGAAAAAAAATTATTCTTTTCCTGTAATAGACCATGTATTTTAAGGATAACTTCATTTTAAAGAATTTTGTTTATAAATATCATTTCAGAAACCTTCAAAGAGCAGCCTTTAATTAGATTATAAAAATATTTTGTATTTCAAAAATATGTATAAAATGATTTAAAGGTTCATTGAGCTATTTTGTATCCTTGAATTAATAACACTCTTTCATATTAATATATTTTGTATCCAAAGTAACGAAAAATAAGTAATTTCTTTCGGGAATTCCAACAATCGCTGTCGCGCAAGCAATGAGACTTCGCCATTGCCGAATGTCTCACATTAGAGCGAAAATTCGGGTAACTTAATCACGTAAGCCCGTGAGAATGAGTTGACTGAGACATGTACCAGAGATGAATGGAGATCGCGCCATGTAAAGAGATTTCCAGCATCCCGATCTGTTTACGAGCGACTTTCGGCGATTCAATCTTACACTGTCCTCATTTCAAGATCGCGAACGAGCGCTTCAAGAAGACCTTTTAATCTTATCCAATTTATAAGTCCTTTTTATGGTGGGAAGTAATGTAGGTAAATTGTATTGTGCTAATGTTCTTTTGTTGTTTTGATATATTCATATAAAATTGTTAGATTGTTTATTAATTTTTATTTTTTATGATTCCTTTACTTCTTTCATTTGCGCTCAAATAATTAATTTACAGCAAACGGTTATTATTTCGAGTCAATTCTTAATTCGACTCCAGTTGATCCACGCGTTGAGGCTAATGACGGGTACTTTCCATGCGTTTGAGGCTAATGACGGGTCAAATAATGGGTGCATTTGGCTGTCAAAATGAAAGTTATTTTTATGAAAACGAGGAAGAAGAACATAAATTCAAGAATTATATTGAAAGTTGTTACATATAATGATGCATTAATGATAACAATTCTGCACGGATGAGGATCGGAGGTGATGAATGTCGAAGAATGGATAGTTAGGATGAACAAAGTGAGTGTGGTTGAAACAAGGCTCTTTCGGAGTATCTCTGTACAAAAATTTCTCGATAGAAGAATAATGGTGTTTATATTTGACGAAAATGCGACATAGAAGAAAGTGAAGTTAAATAACAATACATTCAAATGAATGTATTATTCAATATATTATCAAATAAATGTATTATTATTTGTATGTAAATAATAATACATACAAATAATAATACATTCAAGTGAATGTATTATTCAATATATTATCAAATAAATGTATTATTATTTGTATGTAAATAATAATACATACAAATAATAATACATTCAAGTGAATGTATTATTCAATATATTATCAAATAAATGTATTATTATTTGTATGTAAATAATAATACATACAAATAATAATGCATTCAAGTGAATGTATTATTCAATATATTATCAAATAAATGCATTATTATTTGTATGTAAATAATAATACATACAAATAATAATACATTCAAGTGAATGTATTATTCAATATATTATCAAATAAATGTATTATTATTTGTATGTAAATAATAATACATACAAATAATAATACATTCAAGTGAATGTATTATTCAATATATTATCAAATAAATGTATTATTATTTGTATGTAAATAATAATACATACTAATAATAATACATTCAAGTGAATGTATTATTCAATATATTATCAAATAAATGTATTATTATTTGTATGTAAATAATAATACATACTAATAATAATACATTCAAGTGAATGTATTATTCAATATATTATCAAATAAATGTATTATTATTTGTATGTAAATAATAATACATACAAATAATAATACATTCAAGTGAATGTATTATTCAATATATTATCAAATAAATGTATTATTATTTGTATATAAATAATAATACATACAAATAATAATACATTCAAGTGAATGTATTATTCAATATATTGTCAAATAAATGTATTATTATTTGTATGTAAATAATAATACATACTACTAATAATACATTCAAGTGAATGTATTATTCAATATATTATCAAATAAATGTATTATTATTTGTATGTAAATAATAATACATACAAATAATAATACATTCAAGTGAATGTATTATTCAATATATTATCAAATAAATGTATTATTATTTGTATGTGAATAATAATACATACAAATAATACATTCAAGTGAATGTATTATTCAATATATTATCAAATAAATGTATTATTATTTGTATGTAAATAATAATACATACTAATAATAATACATTCAAGTGAATGTATTATTCAATATATTATCAAATAAATGTATTATTATTTGTATGTAAATAATAATACATACAAATAATAATACATTAATTTAGTTGCAACAAATATTTTATACAAATGTCTTTTGTTATTTATTTCATATTAGCTCAAACTTTATATAATTTTTTGCAATAATGTGATGTCTCAACACTAAATGAAACTACTTGATGTAGTGTTATTTCTACTTTCTTTAAGTTCTTTACCACCTAGGTTTTATTGTATTACAATATTATGTCGTGGTAAAGAACTTAAAGAAAGTAGAAATAATAGTACATCACGTAGTTTCGTTTAATTGTGAATAATAAATTTCTACAAAATTAACGCCACATATATTTAAAATATGATATCTTATTATAATTAAATCTGTATTTATATAACTGTAAATAATTAAAAAGTAATAGTCATCCAGCTGTATAGATTACTCTTTTATAAAGTTCTTTGGTGATGCATTAAGTATATATAATATGTCATGATGATATATATGATATGTCATGATGATATATATAATATGTCATGAGTATATATAATATGTCTTCATGAGATATTTAATAATACTTACACGACATTTACCCTTACTCACAAAGTTAATGATCAAACTCAGTTAAACACATTCTATATCATACGAGTGCGATCATAATATAGAAATATATAATTGCGACGAAAGATTGCTTACGCAAAATGGCGAGATCATTTTCAAATACTATGTTCTGCTGTAGAGATCAAGGTTTATACGTAGCAAAGAAAGAATATAATAAACATAAAACAAAGGGAATGGTTCAAAAATCAATCTCCACCATTATTAACAGTGGAGATTGATTTTTGAACCATTATAAAATTGTCGACCAAAACACACATGTGTCAAAAAACATCAATGGAAGAATATTAATACAGCTTCTAAAAATGATGTTAGATATGAATCTGTCTTATTTACGTAATTTTCACATCGTTTATAAAACAGAAATACGAAATATTCCAGTGTGCAAAAATTAGTTTAAATGTAACTTCAATATATTTATATTTTCAATTATGTATATATATATATATATATATATATATATATATATATATATATATATATATATTCCATTATAGCCAAATCTACAGTGAGTTAGTTACGTATAGATCAAAACAGATGCTGCGCCAGTTAATAAGTTTATTTAAGGCAGTCAGTCACAAATAAACTGTTTACAAAATGCATACATCTTTTGTCAATCGTTTCAAAATTACTCCATCCGTTTTCCCTCCCGAGAAATAATTTCTCACATGCGTCAACTGGAAGTCCCCCGGCAGATGAAATTGGGACGAGTTCGCCTCCGTGATTGATTACGAGGGCTGGCGAGAACTTATCTCCGCGCAACATTTGTCCGCGAAGTCGGTGCGTGACGTCAACCGTTTATTGTTCGCATATAGCTTTATCGAGCTTTGTTAACTTGTAACACTTGAAGTTTGTATGCTGCCGTCTTCATACTTAATAATAAAATTGATTGAGGACTGAATAGGGTTTAGCATTTAGTTGTGTCTATTTCAGCTTACCAATGTTTTCGTTTATAAATGTTGATGATTACTGATAGGTCTCAATTCTAACTTTACTTTCTATTACCTGACCGAAATTCTAATGCTATTTATTGTTTCGCCAGTACTAACTTGAACGGAACGTCAGCTTAACGTCAGCTTTTTAATCTTTTATTGGCTTAACGTGACGTAAATATTAGCTTTTTAGTCTTTTATTGGCTTTGAGCTATTTACAACGTTACATGAACGTCAGCTTTTTAACCTTTTATTGGTTTTGAGCTATTTATAGTTTAACATCGACTAGTACAAAATAAAATCTAGTTCTGTATAGATAACTCTGGTAGTAATTGGCTGAAGGAAGAAACGAAAGCTTTGGATTGGAGGAAGGAGAGTATTATTTTTCCATGGATATCAGTCAAATTATATAATGAACACTCTTTTTAACACACCTTCACTTGTATGTAATTATATATAAAACAAATCTAGTAAGACGATTTTCAATCACTCCTTCTCGTAAAAGTTTGCAGATTTATGCAATTTTGATCATAGTACAATAATATGGTACCATCGAGCTGATGAAATAATGGAGGAGGAAGGTAGCAACTATTCAATGGCTAATGGCTAACTCGCCGGATTTAGGCTCGTTTGACTGATCTCATTGAGTTCTTTGGTTATATATTATAATCGAGAGGATCTGAAAGTGGAGGAACGAGATGGTTATGGGAACTTTTCAATAGCTAATAATAAACAGATCAACTTTGGACTCTTTTAACTTATTTTAAAGATCTTATTAATTGCATATTGTAGCCAAGAGGATGTAATGATAGAGCACGATCATGGGAACTTCTCAATGGTTAATAGTACACTCATCTAATTTGGGTTCCTTAATGGGACAGTCGGTTAAAAAAGCGTATTTTTTAGTTTTCCTGAAATACTGAATTTCACTTATTAATTTTCTGTACCTCGAAGGGTAAAAAGGAAATATATCGGAAGAAATTTTGTCATTAGGCTATTTCTCATCTATCAGGATATATATATATATATATATATATATATATATATATATATATATATATATATTTATATATGTGTGTATATATATATATATATATATATATATATATATATATATATATAAATATATATATTTTTTTGCTCTTCTATTCTACGGATATATTGAGATATAAAAATACGTAAAAAAATATCGCTATGAAAATTTAAATTGAAAATATATAATTTTTCTCCTAGTTACATTTTTTTCCGTTCTAATAAAATAAAACTTTCATTGTCAGAATATTTTTATAAATGTTAATTGAGATCTGTGTATACATAAGTTTTAGGTTGTATTTTATGTTGGAATTGGTATAAATCGTGAGATTGTGACAGAAGGACGAACGTACCTTAATCACAATTTTTTTCCATGCGGTGCTCTAAAACGTATTTCATTTCGAAATATATCATGTAGCACTATGCCTGAAATATAATAAACGTCAATAATTTTTTAGACTGTAGTTCTTTCAAGCTGTCCGTGATTTATTTAAGTACTTTTTAATAGAGAATAAAACTCAAGTATCCAGGGGTTCTGAGTGGTGGAAGTAACTATGAAAAAAGGACAAGGTTATGTGACTGTCTTTCATTCTTCATATCTTTTCATCATGTTAAATTCTGCATAATTTTTACAAGTTCTTTTTCCGTCACTCAGAATTTCCAATTCTAATACACTTGAATGAACTATTTAGTGCAAATGTCATATATCCTTGTACCGGATCAAAGGCAAATTGTTCCTTGTACCGTAAATTCTTACTTGTATCAATTGCATCAACAGTTCCTTGTATCAATGGCAAATTGTTCCTTGTACCGTAAATTCTTACTTGTATCAATTGCATCAACAGTTCCTTGTATCAATGGCAAATTGTTCCATGTACCGTAAATTCTTACTTGTATCAATTGCATCAACAGTTCCTTGTATCAATTGCAAATTGTTCCTTGTATCCTTGTACCGATTCATGCAAAAATGCTGATTTCAAATATAATATAAGTATTATTAACACGTATTTTATTAAATTAAACTTGCTGCCTAAATGATTAAGGGTAAACAGTTTAATAACTAAGGTTAAATATCCCACAGACACTAAGAACTATAGTTGCAAGGAAAGCTTATTATAATTCTAGGAAGCGCCTCACAATAAATCTGAAAGGCTTTTCTTTTAAACTTATTTTGGCTTCTTTATCTGTGAATGAAACCCAGAACTGACAAGTACGACACTATCATTAACAGACCTGGATCATAGGCAGATGGTACATTATTATATGCAAAATTTACTCCACAATCAAGAATCATGAACTTTTTTTTTGCAGACAGCGTTTTTATAATTCACCAAGTAGTTTCCGAAATATTGGAGATTTTCCTATCAGAATATTATACAGACTGTAACAGCAAAAGTGGAAAAAAATACATACCATATAGTATTATGTAGGGTACATCATTCGAAAGAATGTGTAATAGTAATATAATAATGAAAACGGAAGGTTTACGGCGGCTAGTTCGCTCGATACGCGCCGGCGCCGCGGGTTTCCGTTCTGCTGCAATGCAGCGACTGTCGGAACAATGGAATAATGGGTTTTTTAATTCCGGATCGGTTACAACTCTTATCAACACTTTGCTTTGAAATTCATCGAGCTTTTCCAATGCAATATGAAAACACTATTTAAAATATATAAATTGATTTTTCGGCACGAATGTAATGTGATTTTCTTGTTTATAAATTTTGATTGGTTTTTCAGATTCTACATTTGATAAGACAGAACGGAAGTATATTTTGTGAAACGTTTTCCCTTTATTTATTTATAGTATCTGTAGATTTTAGGGTTCAGGGGCAAAAAGGTTTTATTAGGGTCAATGACAAAATTAAATAAAAAAACGGGTAGGGTGTATCAGGATTGCAGCCGCAGTGGTGTACGTGAAACGTCTTGAGTCTAATAGAGTGTGTAATATAGTAAGTGTAACACGTCCCTTGTGGAGACGAACACGTTCCACCGAGATCAAAGAGAGTCGTCAAGGGCCAGAATCTCTCTCTTGCTACCCGAGCTCTTGCACGCCAGTTTTGTACACTACATACCGCAGGCGTTGGCGCCATAATAGAACAGTCGTCAAAATTCTGTAAAAAACAACACTTTTTTTAAATTCTACAACTTCTAATAGTCACAAGTTTTATGCATCACACCTACTATAGCGTCGTGAGCTTTGTCAAACGCGACCACTCCCGCTCGAATTAATTAATGTACTGCTAAGTAATAACTAATTAAACACAGCGCGCGATGGTAAATTTAGTTCCGAATGAGTCGTGCTGCATGCGACTGCAGCGCCATTTACGCCAACCACATATACGACCGAGTAATGGCTTATATCCTCTAAATTATGGTACTAAAATAATGCTGGTAGGTGCTATATTTCCAAAGTTATAAGCGATCTTCCCATAACATATTGCATTACATATGGTTTTTGCAAGTTAAAACTTGAAGTTTTTAAACTCAGAACGAACGATGATTGAAAAGAAATTTCATTAAGATAAAATATAGAGATCAAAGAATAAAATTTTATTCTGAAATTTTGATCATTTGAATAAGAAAACTTTGTATTTACGAATTTCGCACATATTTAATAATCATATTTTTTAATAAAGATTGTTTCTTAACTGGGTATGGCCATGTGACTGAGCCAATTTTAATTTTGTTTTGGCAAGATCACAACTTTATTTTCCAGTCTTTGTTTTACACGATCTTGAATTATTTTTCAATCTCTGCTCACGCTCTGTTTTGCGAAATAAGGCACCACTTTCCATGTTAATTTATTCTGCAAGCTTGAAAGAATAGACTTTAACTCTTAAAACATATCATTACTTAACGCAGACAAAAATCGTTAGAGATAATAAGAGAAGATACGTGTCAGAGGATACAGACAGAAGTTAAACTTATTACATTTTGTGTACGTTGCACAAAACAAATATACTTTGAAAGGTATCATCGCAAGACAATAAATAAAATTAGCAGAATATTGAGAAATAAAATAATGAAGTCGGATCATGAAACAGTAATTCAAAAAAATTAAAACGGTCAAGTTTCACGAGTGGCATTTATTTTATGCTTCACGTGGCGTTGGAAATGGTTGATAAAGTGTAAATAAAAAAACCCAAGTGCGATTTCGTAGCAACAAACAATATGAAAACTTATAAATTTGTATTTTTTAAAAATATTATGAAAAACAAAGTTATGGGTCAGTAACAAAAATATCCCACAATTCAAAAGCTATATAATATTTCTTATTCAAACCAGTTTTCGTTGAAAGTTTAATTCAAGTTATCCTACCTTAATATCTTTTAGAATTTTACAAACGTTAGTTAAAAAGTTAGAGAAGGGGGAGTTTTTAAGAATTTAGAAGCGCATATCTCACCAATTATTGACTTAAATAAAAAAATATGAGTGGGAGTAACTTTACGCACGGTTGAAGTAAAACTTCTTTGACGGTTGTGGCAGATACAACTTGGCCGATGGTGTAGTTATTTTGCAAAGTAACAACTTCCATTAGCAAGTATCTTGAATCATGGGTAATACCTATTGAATCATGGTAAACTACCATCCCTTACGGAGCACCATTGTTCATTTCCGAAACTCATCATTAGACCCTGATTTGGTAGATGGTGTATTTATTTTGCAAAGTAACAACTACCGTTAAGGAATTACATTGTTCATGTAACACTTAAACAAGTTTTACTTCAAAAAGTTATTTTGCAATAACTATATCATTTTTAATACATATCTAACTATATCCCACATCCCTATGTACGCTGGATTTTTTTCATCTCTCAGTTACATGTGTGGAATGCCACACCTTATATCATCTTTTTCATCTCTGAGTAAAATGGCTGTCATGCGGACAGACAGACGGTCGGACAAACAGACAGGATAAAATTATAAGGGTTCTGTTTTTGCCATTTGTCTATGGAACCATAAAGAGAAGAAAAGAAGCAAATACGTACGGAGATGCCCGAACACTAACTGCATTTCGTGGAAATTTATTGCGGCTGCCGTTAGTTTTCAAAAGAAGGAAATATTTTATATTTTACGAGTACTTATTCATGTCACTAGTTTTTTTTTAAGCAAAATTTCCAAAAAAATACGTTATATTTTATTGTATACATAAGCACGTAGCCACATAGTGGCTACTTTAAATTTTAAGTAAAGTTTGTGAACTTGAATAGGTTTTCGGCCCTATTGTACCCCAATATTTTTTTTCAGAATATACCATACTAATTATAAAAACAGTAAATTTTTTTTTGTTCGTTTTTCTTTTGCTGGTTGGTGTCTTTGTTTGTTTTGGTTTTGCAAAAACCGGTTTTTGTGACTGGCATGAATTTTTCACCATTGTATAGTTTGTAATGACCAGAGGGCTAAAGTTATATAAAATCTTTTTAGAAGGTGCTAACGATTTTAGCCAAGGAGTACGTCAGGTGTATTTTTGAGTTAAATTTTAAACCATAATAACTATATTTTAAAATAATGTATGAAGACACCATAAAAATTTACAAAAGTGCTTAATAGTATATGTTACTAATTATCAAAAATTACTAAAATCTTGGAGATTGGTGTAACTAAATAAACATAACATTTTATATGTAAATGCGACCCATGTGTTTTGGAAATAATTTCGTTTTCACATAAATCCTTTTACTTCAGTTAATTATATCGTATTAAAGTAATCGAAACAGTTCCGTCCTAAAACTCGGTCCACAAAGGGTTTAATAAGTAAATTTGCATTTCGCATCCGGGCGAATTACCATTTTAATGCAAGAATATTCGCTACATATTTTAGGTTATCCATCCCCGGAATTATATTAAAGATTGTATTAGTTGCAAGGAAAATTTGGATGTGATAATTTCAAGCATGAAAATCCAACTTGAATAACACTTAATTTGGTGAGATAATGTTTCAAATCAGTACTGGAGTTAAATAAATATTGCGTATTACGTCAGTTTTGTTTTCTGAAACGTAACCATCCATCCTACTACCATTGCAAGCGTGAAATGTTGTGGGGACGTATGGATGGATCTTTGTTGCTTTTTCACGCCAAAACTACTGAACGAATTTTGATGAAACCTTACAGTAATATAGCTTGTACATCGGAATAATACATACACTGCAATTTATAACGATATTGTGTGATTTTACTATTTTATAACGACAATAATCAAATAAGTCGAAAAAATACCTGCCCTCTAAGAGTTATCTTAGCGTGTGCTGCCTAAACCGTTGAAGATATACGAAGATAATGTACAGTGGGATTGTTTCTCTTAAATAGTTCAAACTATAAGTACGGCCATTTATGTGGAAGCCATTATAACCACCTTTTATGTGGAAGCCATTATAACCACAATATTCAGGCATATATTCAGGCATATTGTATATTCACATTTTATAGTATTAAATTAATTCTTATCAAAATAAATACGTTTATCGCTTTTGGTATTTAAAGTAGATAAAGTTTGTCTTTTACACTAAATAATATGGACAAATAGTTTAATAGTTATTACGATATTATTGACTTGAGTGGAGCGCTATTAAAAGCCGGTGATACGCTGCCATGAGTCCGCGGCGCGGGTGGCGCGTGGAGCGGGGATAGAAGAGCGAGCAAGGCAACTTTATGCGCCATCGTCGAGTGAACGCCTCGAACTTGAGCAAACACGTGAGGCAGACGCCCTAGAGCTGAAAATAGGACGCATTTATCCCGGAAAGTTATGACAATTAGGCCGACATGTAGACATAACCTGGATCAGTACAAAGAATACTTATATTTTATCCCCAGGGTATATTCCCGTGGAATAATTATAGGAAACGATGTCGTTTTCGACGTCTACGCAGACGAAACAACAGGCAAAAGCTAGTTAATTAATATGATTTTTAAATCACTGTATTTTTTCAAGGTTTTAACAATACTGGTTTATGGTCGTTAGAGAATCTCATTACAATAATAAGAAACTTTTTATACGATATACAAAACATTACGGGAGAAGATTTAACCCATTCATTAAAGAGAAAAACAACCAAACGCGAGTACGGCACGCGCGTCTAGAGTTTCGCACCTCGTTCGGAGTTAAATTACTTTATGATAAGTCATCATTGATTCATTTTTTATTTAGTTATGAAAAAATCGATGCGATGATTGCAGGAAAACTATAACAATGACTCTAAATGTCACATTTCCTGAGGTATTCACATTAATATAAATTTCCCCCCTGCTAAAAGCTGTTACGAAATATTTATCATATTAAAAATTAGTTACGTTAAATCAATTAATTTCATTTCAAAATAGGTTAGAAAGAAGCTAGACTCTGTCTTGATTTTTTAACCATGGATTTGTAACATCAGAAAAAATTCTAATTACAAGCGCATGAATAGAACTATTAGTTAAATTATTCTGATTAACTTGAATAAAAAATTTCAAAATGTACAGAAAACTAAGAAATCCTACTCGATATATTCGTTTCGACACATACTTGACTCGCTTTATTTAGTATTTTGAATTGATGTTTTCAATATCTATTTTCAGATATTCAAAAAATCAATTCAAAACTTATTTATAATTAAAAAACTTATGTATTATTTTATTCGTAGTTTTGTGTAGCCGCTTTAGTCTAGTGATATATGTGGTATAAGGACCTGACCTGTGACCAAGAGAACTTAAGTTCAAATCTCACTCAGGTTGGTGAAATATTTCATTTGTTTAGTCAGAGAAAATGGTCACTTCTGGATAGTCTCATCAATACTCACAATCAGAACTGATATTTAACTCCATGTCATTACTGAGTCATTATAATAGAAGTGGTATAAGCAGTTATGACGATTGTGCTAACAAAGTACTCTATCAATTTGTATATAGCTTGTGGCTAGCTTTTCCGCTCTTATTGAGGCACATATAAATCATATAAAATTTGAACCATATTCTAAGTCATTCTTCGGGAGCTTACCATATTCTTTATAACCATATTCTTCAGAAGATATTATATCACGGTAGTAATTTCAGAATTTTGTAGAAGTAGCGTTTAAGAATTGATGCCCATGAATTGAATTGAAATTTAAACCGACTTACATAGTAAAATATTGTCGACGCAGCATAAATAGAGGAAAACTTAGTATCTCAATGGTAATAAATTACGATTAGTATATGAATTAAAAGCTACTATTATTTGAGAACACTTTTAAGGTAACAATAAAAATGATATTGGCCAGCAGCATATAGACTTCCTATAAGCTCTAACGCGCCCAGTTTCGACCTGATTTCTTTGAATTCATAAAAATCTGCAATTAATATCGTCGATAAAAATATCTCATGAATGTTATAGAGTTATAAAGCATAAAAGTAAAAGGTAATTATTTTAAGGTACTCTTTCATATTTGCCTTTTTGTCTTATAAAACCCAAGGTAAATACTTCGGTTTAATCTACCCCATTTTCAAACACATATGCATAACAAAAACTGAACAGTGAATATTTTTGGAAAAAATGAGTTTTGGAGACTATAAACTACGAAAAAGAAAACATGTATTTTTAATTATTTTGTTTATGACATGTCACGAAAATATATAAAACATATTTAAACAAGAAATAATATTCATTATTTATCTTCTTTTACGCAGAACGATGAGGCGCATCTTTCTGGAGTTTTAGGGTTTACCAATTTCCATGAGTATTGAAAGAGATGAGAGAAATAAAGTTGTGTTATATATTATCCTTAAAGGCATTTTTCTGAAAGTACTCTACCGAATAGGTGTCCATAAAAGTATTAGAAGAAATAATTTCCCTATAAATAATTGAACCGAACAAATAAACAAACTACGCGAATTTCAACTGATCGTCGTCTATCTTTTCAGCTAAGTGCCAGTTGCTTCACGATTCCCTTGAGCGATAGTCTTAGTCGTTTCGATAGAATATATTTAAGATGAAGTCAGTTTCAAGAAAATTATTTTATTTGGACTTTTCGACAAGAAAATCGGGTAAATAACAGAAATAAACAAGTAAAATGTTGCTACGCCGCCCACCCATCCTCAATTTGAGTGAAATCTGCCCAACAATACACTTTCCTCTCGAGTCTACTTGAGCTTTTAATCGTTCTATAAATCTTAGCTACCCAAATACGTTTGAGAAGATGAACACTTACAGTTCAGCGTCGGTCTTAACGTTCATTTGCAAGAATGAAATCGAGATGCGGTGGAGTGTAATGGGTACTGCAAAGAGCTTACTTTTCGTTATATCATTTTGTTTGAATTTTTTATTAAATAATAGTTCAAAAGAAGATATAAAACAGCGTAGAATTGAGAAAAATAGTCGAGGTTTGATGCAGTATAAGTTAGTGTAGTTAACAACAAAAAGATATCCAAATACATGTTACATAATTGTGTATTAGCATAGGTTTGTAACCATTTTTAGAGATGGCCATCTCTAACAATGGTTACAAACCTATGATTATCTTGATTTAAAAAAAATCTTTAACTGTATGGGAACTGTCATTAAATACATTAAAACATTTGAAGCAGAACTGTTTTTTCAAATTGCTATTTTTCTTAACTTCTGATTAGAAAAGTACATTGTCTTTTACAAAAGTTTTACATTAGAATCGTCACGTTACTACCTAGAAGCATCGGTATTATTTAAGAACTCTCTGTAATTAAATTGTTTGTTAATAGTTTCTATGTTTGTTTCCATGAATGCTATATGCAGTACTGTGAGCTGTGAATATTTTCACCATGAAGATATAGTTTATTGCGAGCCACTTGAATACACCAAAAAAGCCTCGAAAAAAATTTCCAAAAAAAGAAAGACGAGTTGAAATTGTCGAAGAAAGTAAACTTAAAATTGTCAAAGAAAGTAAACTAAAATAATTTAATTGAAAGTTCTATTTCAATGGTAGCATCTAAAATATTTTTAGATTTGTCCATCTCTTAATTGAGAAATTAGAGAGGGGAAGGTTTCTCCACATGTATGGAATATAATTGTAAATAAAAAAAGGTAAAAGTGAAGTGTTGTGGAACATTAACAAAAGCAAAGCTTTTTATGCATTGCATATAAATTTAAATTTTGAATTATTAATTACTATAATATATTATCGATACAGCAATAAATAATAGGCATTTTTATTAATAATCAAATTAAATACATCACATAATAAAAAAAACTTCACGAAAAACGAAAATACACAAACAGATATAGTATAACAAATAACTGTCTACGTGACAAATTGATTTCATTTTCTACATGCGCATTCACATACTACTCGTTGGGACAACTTTAAAACCGCACTTACGCCCGCTCGTACGCACGCACGCCCGCACACCCGCACGCACGCGTATATACATGTATATATATATATATATATATATACATATATATATATATATATATATATATTTATAAAGAGGACGAAGGTGGGTGAGAGGCATTGCCTGTTGCATTTTGTATCTCTTTATTCCATCTCGCATGAGAAGCCAATGAGAAGCGTTTCATCATCGTGTTCGTGACGTTTCACTTTTCCTCAATTAGCTCCTCGTCTCAGGCTTGAGTCCATTAAGCAACTTCTCTTCAAAAATAATATTGCTGGCCATATATTTTAAGATCTCCGCATGAGGTAATTATTGGCAAAATGTTATACAATTAAATTTAAAAAGTATAGGAACTGTGAGTGTGTAGTGGACAGAAAGGTGGATATGTGGAAATGATTAAATTATAAGGGGTTCTTCTTCCACTATGGAACCCTAAAACTGAAGTCTACGGGAGCATTCACTATAGGATGGGAGAAAAATTTTCAATCATTGCATTCCACTATCACTATAAATTGAAATACAACTAATTGAAGCCAATTTAACTAAAACTGTCCTACGTCGATTATTCCATTATCCGTGACCTTGTCTGGTTATTATATTTATTTAATTATACTTAACGTATTTCCAACGAACAATTAAAACGAATGTTCTGTGAGTTAATTAACCTAAAGATAAATGCCTCGCCCGAGTGTTTTATTAATGGCGTAGCGTTATGTGATTAAATTTTACTATATTTAGCTTTTTGTTGCTACAATTTTATTAATATTTTATTTTACTTTTACTATACTACTGAACTAATCATTTAGCTGGAAGCTAAGAACGATGCGTTCAGCAAGATAACAGGAATATTTTGTAAATGATACTGCAAACAATAACCTTATACGAGAAATCGTATAAGTACACGCATTTTGACGTCATAAACCTCCCTTCCAAAATTATTGGTAAATACATACGTCCATAAAAAAATAACTAAATACATACGTCCATAAAAAAATAACGAAATACGTACGTCCATAAAAAAATAATTAAATACATACATCCATAAAAAAATAACTAAATACATACGTCCATAAAAAGATAACGAAATACATACGTCTATAAAAAATAACTAAATACATACTTCCATAAAAAATAATTAAATACATACGTCCATAAAAAAATAACTAAATACATACGTCCATAAAAAGATAACGAAATACATACGTCCATAAAAAAATAACTAGATACATACGTCCATAAAAAATAATTAAATACATACGTCAATAAAAAATAACCACTTATTTGGTTGAATTTTAATAACTATTTATTAATATCTTTGCGATATTTTTCCACTCCGGTAAACTATTGTAATGCTATTCACTCTAACAATTTTATTCGCTTCAACAATTTCGGAAGTCTAAGGATAAACTAATGAATTTAATTGTAGCAGATTGCTGCGATACACAAGTACATCATGTTATATGTTGTAACCGGATAATATAGTAAAGTTAATTTATATAAATTAAATCTAATATTTTATTTATGAAATTACCGAAGTAATTTTATAAATAAAATCTAATATTTTATTTATAAAATGACCTCCGAAATTTACAAGTTATTGAAAACATGTCTTTGAAAATGGATTATCTTTTAATTATTCCAACATTTTGTTGGTTTTAGCGTCATTTAATAATTTAGTGGCATACATTTCTTGAATGTATTGAACAATGTCAATATTCATATTTTATCTATGTATATATTTTTTATCATTGTTTTAGTATCTGTATTTTCTTTTGAGGTATACTTTTGGGAAAAATATATTTTCCTTATTTTACTTTAGTGTGATTTTTCAACGCCATCTTCTTTTTCTGAATTACTTACCCTCATAATGTTTCTGCATATATTGTTATCAAATATTCATAAGGATATTTTTAATTTAATACAGATTCTCATCAATGACAGAAGTACTAGTATGCAGTGACAGACTAATATGAATTGACCCCTTCCCGTCAAATCGAAACGTAAGCGACATGTATAAGCATCATAAGCGACACGAAATACATTGTACAGGAAAAAGTTTTTTTACTTTAAATTCGTCCTTTCTTCTTATCAGCCTGAGGTTTAGCCAATAAGTGTTATTTAGTAGAAATTAAAAAATATAACCGTTAGGTAGCCTCTCCGCGCAACATTTCTGCGCATCTTTAGAGTGAGATATCAATATGTTTATATGGCATTTTCTTAAGGCGTAATCGCAATGGCAGAGTGTGAAACACATATTGGCATTTTCTTATGGCGTAATCGCAATGACGGAGTGTGACAAACATAGTTTACTATAGTTCGCTTATATCAAGATGTAATCATTGAATGTCATTTTATGTGAATATTTGGTGTCTTCTATACTACAAAATTAAAGTCTCTTTTAATTTTAACTTCTTAGTCTGACGTTACTAAATGTTTTTAAATTCGTTGTATAAATTTCATCTTGTTGATTTGTGTTTTACTTGAAAATATTTATATTGTCAGCATTTTTTTATTAAATAATATTCCATTTACATTTAATGATATTGATATTTATATTTATATACAGTATTTATATACAGTATTTATATTTATATACCTATTTTATACATTCCAATACAAACGTACTTAAGGAGCGAACTCCAGTAGCGCGTCGGAGCTGACACACGTAATTTTTTTATTTTATAGATTTTAAGGTATAACTTTGTCTGCGAAAGGTAAAAGTATAGCTTCAAAATATTTAGTATGTCACTAAGTTAAAATTAATTATAGCCTACGGTAATTCGGATGAAAGGGTTCGATATAATAGAAGCTCCTAACTTCGGCAGCTATGAAACAGAACTCATAACTTCGGCAGCTATGAAACAGAACTCATAACTTCGGCAGCTATGAAACAGAACTCATAACTTCGGCAGCTATGAAACAGAACTCATAACTTAGGAAGCTATGAAACAGAACTCATAACTTCGGCAGCTATGAAACAGAACTCATAACTTCGGCAGCTATGAAACAGAACTCATAACTTCGGCAGCTATGAAACAGATTTGATTAAGAAAATTTATCAAAATTTTATTGCATTGAGTTATCGAATAAGTACTCATTTATCTATGCATGTAATTGAACCTGAATACTGAATATTTTAGGTAAAATCTAAGTCTGTACATTGAATATTTTTAAGTAAAACTAAGTGCTACCTGTTAAAGACACGCTACTAAGCCAAAAACAGCAGTTTTTAGGATTTTTGTAGGTTTGTCTGTTTGTACGTGGGTATCTTCGTTGTGCATGCTAATCTCAGCAAAGGCTTGACCGATTTGGATGCAGTTTTTAGTTATGTATTTAGATTAGCTTGGGCTAATATTTTTGTTTCATTTCGGAAGGTTCATACGTCAATTTTTAATTTACGTAAAATATGAATCTGTACATTGAATATTTTTAATTAAAACTAAGTGCTACCTGCTAAAGACACGCTACTAAGCCTAAAAGACCGCAGTTTTTAGAATTTTTGTCAGTTTGTTTGTACGTGGGTATCTTCGTTGTGCACACTAATCTCAGCAATGGCTCAACTGATTTGGATGCAGTTTCTAGTTATGTATTTAGATTAGCTTGGGTTAACATTGTGGTTTAATTTCGATCGGTTCATAAATAAAGTAGATACGTTAATTTTTTGTTCGTTTTGCGTTCTAATATCAGAAACGGCGGAATTGATTTGATTGCCAACGCCATCTATTAGCATTTTTAGTATATTTTATACTCGTAGATTTCTGAAAGAACAAAGAAAAAACATAAATTTACTTACTCCGAATTCGACGCGAACAAAGTCGCGGGCATAGCTAGTTAAGATATAAAAAAGCAAGCAGTGTGTTCTACATATTTGTAGTTCGTAAAAAAGAGGGAAGGAAATTTAAGAGAAATTTTAATTTTATTCTTGTTTCTTTCGCTTTTGCTTCTGGGAATGTTACCAATTTCTGCATTCAATTTTTTTTACATTTTCCTTTTGCAGCAGTTTATTATTTGATCAGCTAAAAGGGCTTGTTAATTCATATACATAAACTCATCTACTTGCGGAAAAACTAGCCATTTTTCATTCTGTATGCCGTTGAAGTAGGACTTTCACGAAATGGCAATTAGCTTTAAACATAATTATTAACTTAGTGCTTTTTTTGCTAATCAAAAGCACCAAAATTCATTCATTACAAATTTTAAAAGCGTCAAACATCAAAAAGTAAAATTCAACTGGCAACTGCTTAAAGCAAGTAAAAAAATAACATCTGCATAGCTTCCTTTAGCCAAATGAACAAATTGATAGACCTAATAAAGTAGCCGAGTTTGGGCGGGTGGACAGCCATTTCCCGTCGTATATTGTTTAAGTCGAAGGCGGATATTTAATATCTCTTCTTCATCAGCGGGCGGGGGGTGGATCTCAAACCGCCCTCCTTTTAGATTCTACGACCCAAGTTACTTCGTACAGGACCGAGGTCAGTGGAGGACGAATTTTATCTCTTAAGTTTATGAAAATTAAATGATTATGGTCCGTTTTGTTTATGCCGGTGCTTAAATGCATTATTTCCCGTGAAATTTTAATTATGATAATTAACATTTTGCTACTTAAAATTAACAGAGACAAAATTATGTTAGTTTTGGCGATTGTGACAAATAATGTGAGGAAAATTTAAGTTTCGTATTAGTATTAAACAAGATCTATAGGTTGTATCTATTAGATAAGTTGAATTTAAAATAATATTATTAAGTTTTGCAAGTCAGTTTGGAGATATTAACAGTTATGAAATTAATTTGTTTTCCCTTAATATTCTGTACATTCTCTCATTTAAGAGCTTATTGTAACGCAGGCTTTATTAATAGAGGAAAAACAATAAAAAAACAACACAATTTCTATCATAAATGGTTCACAATGAAAAGGCTACGATTGAATGTAGACGTAGTTACGATCGTAGCAAATCGTAAAACATCGTAAAACGAATACTTCGAGAACAGAATTGTTCTCCTTCACACGGAAGAATAATTTAATGAGACGTATCTCGTCTGTCCGTAGGCGGTAGTAAAGTCTTAATTAAAACCGTAGCGCGAGTAAATATTGGCACAGTGCGATGGATTGCAAACACGGGATCGACGGCGGCGCGGGGAGATTGGAAACGGTCCAGATGCTGGGCTCCTAACAACGAGGCAAATTACAAATTAAATATCGACTGATTTAATATTATTATCTGGCACATTAATTAACAATGTATACCCATATATATAAATATTGACTTTTTTTAATTTCTAGCCAATGAATGCGATGCATATTAAAATATGTTTTGACATATGATAACATCATAAAAGACCAAGAGATTTAAAATCGATTCGGTCCCTGTTGTAATGAAATTGTTTTAATCAGTTATGGTTCTCTAACCGAATGTAAAAAATGGAACCATCGTTATTTCGTCACCTTCTGTCCGTAGGTCACGCCATCATTATTATGTCAGTGTAAGACTGATTGTGGTAACATTTTAAAAGTACATGAATTAATTATATTAACATAAAAGGGTAACAAAGAACGTTTTTATTATTCGTACTCGTGATTATATGCATCAAACTGTGTAGAAAATGTTAAGGGACTACATGACAATTGTCAAGGACCATAGGCTTAAGTATTTGATGTTAATTTCAACTTTATACCTCCATGCGTTTCTGAAAAAAAACACTGTCGAACAGAAAGACTCATAACATATATTTAGTTTAATGCATTGAATCATCTGTATGGTTAATGGACATGTTATTTATTACAAAGTGTCACAAAAGCGTGTTTATTATTCATACAAATTCTACGCAACAAATGAAGTAGAAAATGTTGAGGAACTACTTGACAGTTTCAAGCGTTCTTGGAAAAAAACACTGTCGAACAGAAAGACTCATAGCATATACTCAGTTTAATGCATCAAATCATCTGTATGGATAATAGATACGTTATTTGTTACAATACGTATTTATTATTCATACAAATTCTACGCAACAAATGAAGTATAAAATGTTAATGAACTACGTGACAGTTTCTAGCGTTCCTGGAAAAAACACTGTCGAACAGAAAAACTCACTGCATATACTGAGTTTAATGCACTGAATCATCTGTATAATAATAGACATGTTATTTGTTACAATGTGTCACAAAAACGTATTTATTATTCATACAAGCGTTCCTGAAAAATAGCTGTGAAATTTACGATTTTTTTACAGACTTTCAAATAAACTCAGTTAAATGCACAAAATTATCTGTGTATAATAGACACGTTCCTTGTTATAGAATGTAAAAAACGTGTTTATTTATACATATCATTCAGTGCGTAAAACTAAGCAAAAAATTTTAAGGTCCTATGAAAAGTTTTAAGCGTTTTTGATCACGTCAAGCTTGCGATTTAAATGAAAAATCGCCAATAAAAAATTATTTTGTGAAAAAGCAATCAATAACAAATACGAGTTTAGAAACATTATCAGGAAACGAAAAAAACAATTCGAAAAAATAATACAGATACCTATGGCAATTTCCTCACAATCTTATTTAAAAGAAAAACCTACCAAGTAAGAGTGGTGTATCAAAATATATATCTATACTTTCCTTTTTAAATTTTATATCATCTTAAATATTTCTAACAGTTACGGTGACATTATACGTACAATTTATGCTAGTTAATGTATTGTTTTTCATAGATCTGTAATTAAATGAATATTTTTTTAACCCGGTAGGGACGTTATTACTTCCCAATGGGAAATGTGTCCATCATATACAGACCCTAATCCTGATAATTTCACGATAGCTAACACAATACATAAAATAAGTTCCGCCTGATTAAATAACGACTTTGATTCATAGTCGGTTAATCCCCTCCAATTTTCAAAATAAGAATCGGTATACGCACAAAAAGTATGTAGAACAAAAACAAAAAAATATTTTGTGAAAAAATAATCAATAAAAAATACGAGTTTAGAAACATTATCAGGAAACAAAAAAGACTATTCGAAAAAATAAATACAGATACCTATGGCAATTTCATCACAATCTTATTTAAAAGAAAAACCTGCCAAGCAAGAGAGGAACTCGCACCACGAGGGTTCCGTCCACATTTGGGCATTTATAAATATTTAATTGTACATAATATTCCTATTAAACTATTTACAAAATTTCAATTGTTTAGAAAGAAAATATATTGCCTACTAAATCTTTGACAGGCGCATATTTAATTTTTTTAAATTTATTATATATTTGTTTATGTGTTATAACTACAAATCAACGATTTTGTCCTTTGCTTGTGCTATGAGACCTTGTTTCTTGCCAAATGTTATGATTCTAGGTCAATGGGAAATAGGTTTTGATATATTCACAAGTGTCAAAATATGTGGCATAAATGACCGTATTTTTAAGGTTCTTCTTGACTACATTGACTTGAAAGCTTGATTGTTTTATAGCTCCAAGGAACCGTATACCGTAGTAGTATTTGATATTAATTTCAACTTGATCATCTGTATTCCTGAGAAAAAAGATCTTGACAAACCGACAGACAGACAATGAAGTGATCTTATGACGTTTCCTTTTTCCTTTTAAAGGAAAAAGGAATCGTCATAAGTTACAAAACCCTAAAAATAACATTTTATTTTCTTTCATTTCACATTATCTTAAGGCATGATTGAAAAATTAAACTTATTGTTGATTATATAGATCTCATACGATTAGTAAGTTCTTCCTATTAGTTAATTATGTATTTAAATATAGGTATATAAGATAATATACAAACCCTTACCCTTATATAAATGTCACTGTTTCACGAAATTTTAACATTCAGTCACTGTTGAATTAATAATTGTTGAAATATACTGAAAAATAATGTTAATAGTAATGAGTAATAGTAAGAATAACTAAAAGACGAGAAAGAACAGATGGGACCGTGCTTAACTGAATCAAATAGATGAACGCATTTTGTTTTTAAAAGCCTGCCAAATGCGAGACAGACTCGTGGGCGAAGGGTTCCGTAGTGCCAAACAATATTAAACTTATGAGTTTCTATTTCTCAAAAACGCTGTTGCGATCGATATCGAAAATACGTCATGTCTCAAAAACTATATAACATATCTTATTCAAATAAATTTTAGTGGAAAATTTATTTTAAGTTTTATTATCTTAATTTGTCAGAATTTTACACACGTTAGTTGAAAAGTTAGAAGGGGGGCACGCTTTTTAAGACTTCGGAAGCGCATATCTCACTGACTATCGACTTAAATAAAAAAGTTATATTGGAGCCTCCATACAATTTTTAATAACGATCCTCTCGCGCCTATGTGCATTGGATTTTTTTCATCCCTCAGTTAGATTTATGGAGTGTCACCCCTAATATTACTTTTTTCATAATTCCACTATTTCATTGGGCAGCGGTTAATAGATGACATTAAAATTTCATCTATATAGTACCAATAGTCATCGAGTGAAATGACTGTGACATACGGATAGACAGATGGACATGACAAAATTATAAGGCTTCCGTTTTTGCCATTTGGCTATGGAACTCTAATAAAAATGGGGTATTACTGGTATTTTTGTGTTAATAAAAGTTATATATATTGATCAATTATTTACGAGTTACAAATAAGCTTCAAGACACAAAGTTAATAATAAATACTGAACAATAAATGCTTTAAAAGCTCAAACTATCGTCATGGTAATAAGGGCTGTGAAATCTGTGATATCGGAAAATATTGAAATGAAAAAAGTTAAATTTCATGCACAATGCATTTATTTTATAAATTTTGGGAGATTCCACTTTTAATCCAATTTTGTCTACGATCATTCGGTTAACATTTGCTGCTCTTGTGTTTCCCGTAAAATTTTCTTTTTTCTTCTTATATATTTTCATCAACTTCAGGATTTAATTTAAAGTAATAAAGCTGTAGCAGGGATGGATGGTAGTAACGAGAACAAATCTTTTGTTAAAGTAATGAAATTGTTTTTGTCAACAAATTTTCTAAATCTTGTGAGACGAAGAAAGTTAGATTTCTTTGCTTTCAAAATTGAAAAAAAAACAAAACTTTTATTTAATTGTGATGTAAGTTACCCTTTGTCGTCGTAAAAAATATTTTTGATTTTAAATGACTTTTCTGGGGGGAGATGTGGATTCAGTAAGATTTATTTATTTTTTTTTATTTACGCACTTTAATATATCAAATTAATTCATATGGCGGACTTATTGCTATGAGAGTGATTGCTCACAGTCAACCAGAACACCAGCCCAGCCCCGCTCAACGAGCGGTCGAGAATCGGGCCCGAATCCCCGCGGTGCGCCCCCTATTCAAATGCCGTATACCTTGCGATCAATCCAACATACCACGGTGAGACGATGGAAACAGACGAGACTCAAAATAAGAATTAAGTTAAAAAGTTTGTGCTGCAAAATATACTTTATGACAGTCATAAAGTAAGCAATAGGGTTACTTATTTCTCCACCCTCGCGGAGATTGGATATTTTTCCGTTCCGCGTAGAGTTACGGCTCTGAGTTGGGAGGCAACGCTGGTTCATATCAAGTCGCTTCGTGCATTTGATATTACATTTCCAGTAGAAAGTCCTTTGTGCTCGAACGTAAATCTGCCTAGGAAAGTTTATGAGTCTACTTTTTTGACATCTTTGTTAAAGTTTCTGAAACTTATATCGAGTTGGATTTTTGTGACGCTATTGTACTTTTTAGAGTTTCGTAGCCAAATGCAAAAAGAGTATTTCGTATAAAAACCAAAAATATATTCTATTTTAATCATTTAATGAATGATTTCATAACCGTTCCAATCAAGTCATATTAAACATTTTTCATTAATAAACAAACACTCCGTTACTTACAAACAATTTAGACTAAACTCAGAAAGACCACTGTAAAAATTTAAAATAAAATCTAATATATTTCAGTAGCTAAATATAGTAGTTTATATAATGTTGATGTTCTTTGTATTTATTTACATTTCATTATTTATCCGGACAGGCGAATAAATGAGAGGAAATAAATAATACTTTCCAAGGCTTTCGTTTCCGTATCCCGTCCTTTTTTTCTACCCTTGTCAATACGTTATTTGTGTTTATTGATATGCAGACCTTAGTTTTACCTAGTGGAAATGTTGTGTTTTTATTTTCTCTTGCACTGTATATTTTCCTTTTGTGGTGCCTTTAAAACTGTCGGTGTGTCAAATATTACATAATATCGCAAAAATGCTAAATTAAAAGGCATCCTAAATTAAAAATGTTATGTTATTTATTTAATATGAAATTGTTTTGTTAAATTATTAAATTTTAATTATATTGGTTTGTTATATATAAAACAAGTAATTACATAGTTAAGGGATGAGGAGCTTGCTTTGAAGTTGGGAGCCTATATTTTTAACTTTAAAAGCAGACTGAAGTTAGATGAATCAAAATTAAAAAAATCAGTTAAATTTTAAGAGGCCTTGTAAATAATTTGCGGTGGATACTATCGTGAGCTACTGGGATGATTTCGAGATCACTTGAAACGTGTTTTATGTTTCTGAATATGGAAATTGGCTGTTATTAAAGACTTTTGAGATCAAGAGATTTTCTAACGTGGGCATGTAGAGGACCGGCGGTTGGGCTTCTTCAAAATGAATAACATTTTATTAAATTTGGTGCAGACGTGCATATTTATTTATTTATATCTGTTACTTAGCAGAAATGTAGATACATATACGGATAACATACTGTCACGGTAATGATTCGGTTTTTCTCTTGAGAAGTATGGAATCTTTAAGAAAGTACTTCAAAATAGATACTGAAATTCCGAGATAAGTTTTTTAAATTTATTTGTATTGAAGTATCGAATCTATTTGTGTTGTTAACTAATTTTAAACGTTTAATAAAAGATAGCGCTAATATTAATCAAAGTCACGATTACAAAAACAAAACTTTGAGCAAAATGTCCAGTTAAAATACATAGAACCTTAAAATATACTCTCAATCATAATTGAAGAAATAGGGTTGTATACTGAGTAACATTATAGCACTAAGTTAAACCTGGCAACGCTGGGATTCACAAAGATTATATAATATTGTGATATATTTATCTGATATTAGCAGCATCCAGAGGTTTAACCCACGACAAAACATTTAGTTATGCTGCCTACACCCCTTCCCATCATTAAGCGCGTCTGCTTGGTTGAGGGTATATCGACGGGAATACGCGGGATGGTCAGCTAATAAATAAGCCGGTTTTCTTTACCCCGCACAATTTACGCAATATTTACCGACTTCTGTTACATTTTTATTATAGCTTTATTTTTATAAATTGTAGCATAATAATATATAGCTTATATTCTTTCTTAAAATTTTAGCTTTCAAATACAGGGACATTTTTTAAATTAAATGTAGAATTTTTGATACAAGAGCGAACAAATAAAAAATCAGACTTAACCATCTTATCACTACTCTGCTCTTGTGAATTGCAGCGTGATTATGAATATCCTAAAACTTTCCTCAGACTATAAGATTTCTAAAAAATAATAATTTTTTGTGTGTTTCCAGGGCGCGATCAAAAAATAAACAAACAAACGTTTCAACTTTATATATTAATGTATGTTTCGCTTACGGCAGAACTTTCATTACGTTTGAAAGTAAATTCGGTTGTATTTAAAAGATCCATTTTATTTAATATAATATGAGTTTGGACAGAGTCGTGTTTACTTATTGAAGTAGAATTACGTTTTATTTGATATTAGACGAGGGTTTCTTTTACATTAGAATGAAACAAATTCTGTTCGAATTTGAGCGCTCATATCTCTGAAGCTAACAATCTTAGAATAGTAAATCATATCGTTACGAGTACTTATAGCTTCGAAACGAAAAATTGTATAATAATAATGTATATAATTACGAGCGCTTATATCTCCGTACCTAATAATTGAAGAGTAATAAAGCACATCATTACGAGCGCTTATATCTCTAAAGCAAACTAATAAAGGATATCATTACGAGCGTTTATATCTCTGAAGTCAATCACAGGATAATAAATAATATCATTACGAGCGCAAATATCTGCGCATTTAATAATTGCAGAGTACTGAAACATATTATTACGAGCATTTATATTTCTGAAGTTAACAATAGTAGAGTAATAAAGCAAATAATTAGATAGGCTGTATAGTCTTATTGATAATAAGACTTTGTTTCTTCAATTTTAAGGTTCCATCTTTCACATGTCCATTTATGCGTCCATTAGAGAAAGGGTTTGATGCCAAATCTAGAAATTAGGCGTAGCAATAAAACATATTAACTCTCACAATCTCAATAGTTGACACATAAAATATTTTTTTAAACATTTTACGATTGGGCGGATTATCAAAATTATCAATAACTAAATTTTGATTGATACTCCAACCATTCTTCTATGAAGTCTAAATGAAAAAATATCAAATCTATAGGTAACTATTTTCAGAATATGTTTTTTTTCTAAAAAAAGGGAAGTGTTACAACTTACTCCGTGCTTGGGGTTTGTTGTAATATCTATTGGGGCGTGTAGTAACAACAATAAAAAACGAGAATTTTACACTGAAGAATCTGAACTTAAAATCCTGTTCTTAACTCGTTCTATTTCATCTTTATTTTTTGCTGATATTTTATCTTTGCCTTACCTTTTCCCTTTCGTTTTTCCTTTTCTTTTTTTTATCATATTGTTTCTGCTTTTTCTTCATCTTTTTTTCATATTCCATTCTCAAAGCTTCTTTCTCTAGTGTGTCTGACAAAACAGTGGACTTCATCTTGCGACTGCTATTTATATTTGTTTTCCGTGGTGGTGCCTTCGGTAATGGTCTAATCTTCGATGGGGAAAATTGGTTTTGACCAGAACAACTCGGAGTTGGTTTGTTTGCAGTTTCGGTGTGACGTATAATTTCAGACGTGCTGATATCTAATTCAGGAATTGAATCTAATAGTTCTGGATATTCGAGATACAACGATAAATTTTTACTCACATTTAGAGCATTTTCTGATTGTTCAGTAGGATCTGGACGATCAGTGGTAAAAGAGGGCGCAAACACAGGCTTGGAAAATATCAACATTCAAAGGCCGAACACCGGAAACTTTAAATCTACTCATAATATTTGCAGGGTTCAAGGCAAGTGGTAATGACTCCTTTACTACACCTGGGATGTCATATATTGTCATCGTTTTCGCCGGATTATTATGCATCCACGCTGTATGTGCCCTATTTACGTAGTTTTTAAAAGGGCCATAGACTCCTAAGACGATAGGATGCAAATTGTGGGAGCAATGATAACATTGTTTTCTTTGGCTTTTTCGACAATTGCAATATTCACATATGAACAATGATTATCGAGCAGTAACAGAGCTGGCTCTTCCTTAGTGGGTTTCGCGTGTTTGATAAAACGATCCATAAAAACTAAAAATTCTTTCTCTGTCATCCACCCTGAAGAATTGCCAGCCCCGATGCAATCTGGAGGTCCGCCTCGTATGAACATTTCAGAGTATTTAAGCCTGGGAAAAATGGACATCGGCGGAATAAAATTACCTGCAGCGTTAGCGGCACAGGCAAGTGTTACAAGTGTTCCCCTCTCAGCTGATGTGATGGCGCCAACTTGCTTTTGACCTCGAGCAGCGACAATTTTCTTTAGTTCTTGAACGGTTGTGACCCCGGTTACATCTATGTTCCATATTCGAAAAGTGCTAAATTTGTATTTTTGGAAAAGACGTTGATATGTTTCAAAGAAGGAATTAACGCTAGTCTTATGATGTTGCTCGGCTCATGTCCGCTCATGTCGCTTCTGAAGTCCTTAAAGACAGATGAGGATTTCTGCGCATGAAATTTTGGAACCAGTCCGGACCAGCACTGTTATTTTGATGCCAAGAAGGGGGAATATTTTTAGTTCTAAGTTGCACAGCACACTGGTAAGCTAGTTTCCTTATTTACATAGGAAGTAATCCAAAATATATTTCAGCGCACTAGAGGATATATGAAGACATTTTACATTCTTCTTCTTCTTCTGTGAATACTTGTCTAGGCTTGGCATAACCAACTATTAGACTTTCATTATTCTTCTTTTTCTTAATGTATCTGTAAAGAGATACGTGACATAGACCGAAATTCTTACTCGCCTTTCAAATACTACAGTTGTTTTCTAAAACTTCAGCTGCAGCTCATATACCTCCTGGCTTTGTATTGCCCGCTCTGTCTTTCTCTTATACACTCTCATTCTAAAAAACAAATAAGGTATATAACATTAAAAATAACATACAGCAATATGGGGGCAAGTTGTAACATGTTACAACATAACCCAAGATTTTGTTACAATTAACCCCAGGGCATAGTTCTTAATATTTAATATGTTAACTATTAAATCGACTTAGTAATCTCGAAAACCGTTACACTACATCATACATAGATAAATTTTAACACCAAATAAAATACAGAAAGCTCCAATTAGTCTATAATAATAAAGTCAACCAAAAATTAAGAAAGTAAAATTATACGTTACCTGCCGATAACGGAATGCTTGCTGGAAAACTCACTGAGTCACCTGGTGGGAACGATAAGATTGAGTCAAAGAAATACGTTAATAAAGTTTAAATTCCTAGTGAAAAAGCACTGTTACTACTTACCTCTGTTATAGAAAGCTCCTCGCTCCCCTACTCCTATATCGGCTGAAAGGGCTAATTATAAGGTTTTCAAAAACATTTTTTCATAATTTTATGTAATATGTTTTCCAAGATATAGTGAAAAGATAGACAACAATACAAGAGTTTTGAGAAACTAGCACCATCTATACGATATTGTTCGAACTATATTTTATTAGATGAAATGAAAATATTTGTAGGAAATTAACACCACCTTTTGCTAATCTGATAAACTTTAATAAAATGGATAGAGTAGCGGTGCTGTTCTTGGTTCAAAGTTGCGATACAGTTGTGGCACTGTTCATTTGAATTTTTTTGCTTTATTTGTTTGTTGTTCCGGAAGTTAAAATCACTTAATTTTTTTCCCAGAATTACTAAAATTACACACACACACACACACATATATATATATATATATATATATATATATATATATATATATAACACAACTGGCATAGAAAATAATTTCATGATTATATTTTTTTTAAATATATCATTAACAATCTTCGTAACTATCCAAAAGAATATTTATCATACATTTTATTTTAATTATATTAAGAAAAAGAATAAATATGTTTCTTTTGGTAAAGTAAACTTGTCCAAAATGATATTTTAAAATTACCCGAAGAAACGTCTTGGAAAAAATTAAAATATATTTCCCACAGATAAAATAATGGAAAATAGTTCGTCGTCAAGGTTTATTATACCTGCTTGCTGTCTTACTGGACAAAACGGGTCATGAAAATTAGAATTATCACGATATAAAAGATCAGCAAATTCATTACACTTTTAAAAATAAAAGAATTAGAGCTGGTGTACTTCATTGTAATTATTTTTGATGTTGTTGTTTTGAGGTTATTTTGATGAAAATTTGATGACAAAGAAAATGAGTGAGTTGTCATAATTTTGATATAAAAAAAATTAATTATTCTAACGGAGTATGGTGTTAAATATTAATATAACTGATTTTAGTGTAAACTGTATTTCCGATTTTGGGTCACATATCAAATTAAATCAGGTTAAGGGCAAAACATCGCATTTTGGAGACAAGAACAGTGAAGATGTATTACTCGTGAATGTAACTCAAAAAATAAACTCTTATAAATACACGCACACGCACACGCACACGCACACGCACACGCACACACACACACATATATACACACATACAGGTGTAACATTTCATGAACTTGACTTGTCTAACCATCCCTTTCTTTGAAAATTATATAAAAGAAATTTACATATAAGAAAAAATGGAGGTTTTAATAAATTTGCGTGATACAATATGGTATTACGACAGCATAATTTTACAGCAAAGGAAAATATATGGAGACGTTTTGAATTTTCCATCCTCAGTAATCGCATGCTATGGAAGTAACTCTACTAAAATATTAACCAGTAAATGTTATAAAGAATTTTTTTAAACAGCGACTGAAATAATGACTAGGTACTAAATTATAGTTTGGTGGAATGACAGAATACTAAACAGTTGCTAGCCAAGCGGTTACATTGCCACGGTTAATCTATATAAGCAGTTTTATCATAATTGAATCTAGAGGATAAAATTAATCTAGTATCTAACTTTTAACGAAGATAAACCGTCAATTATCTTACGAAATTATGACTAAACCGTCGTTTAAGCTCCCTCTGTAATCCAGTGGTGATTGAGCTTACGGGTTTAAGAACGAAAGCTATGTTTTTATTTTCCCAACAGATAAATAACAATTTGTCATAATGACATTTGACAAGACGTTCAGTAAATCTATACCCATACAAGTGTTGCTCGAAATTTTGTAAGTCAGAAAATTAACTCAAAGCATCGTAGACCATGGCCAGGATAAAGATTTTTTTCCGAATAGAATCTAGAAAATGAAAGAAATACAGCTTAATTTTAGAAAATGAAGAAAATACAGCTTGAAAAAATACTTTAATATTTAATTTATGTATATATATATATAAAATATATATATATATATATATATATATATATATATATATGTACATATATATATATATATATATATATATATATATATATATATATATATATATACAATAGCATTCTATTATTATACCATAAACGATTGTCACGCTCTTGCCAATATAATTGCTATAATAATTACAATATATAAAAATCCTTGATTATGTTATCTCAAAATTCATGATTGTTCTGTAGATCCCTCTAGAAAATTCTTATTGGCATCGCTAAATAATATAGCGATAATTCAGATTGAATAAAACACGTACACACACGAAACTGAAATTTATTAAACCGACATTTTGTGTTATCTCTGTGGTCATTACTATAAAAATACAGTCGAATTAAGGTTCAGTCTTCATTCAGAAAACTGAAATAAAAATGTTATTAAAGAAAAGTGGATTGAGGGAAAACAATTGTTTTTCCTTAAGATATCTTTTCTGTTTCACCGTATTTCCAAGATTAGATGAAGCTTATTCAGAATTACATGCCTTCTGCATATAACTACGCAAATACTTAAGATGAGTGATTGAGCGACGAAACTTAAAATTATTTTTGCAACTTTGTTAAATTCATACAGACATATTGTTTAAGTACTTATTTTCGTGTTCTCTTAAAATATAATAAAACCAAGAAATCCACGATTAAATATTAAAAAAGTATTTAAAAAAGCGTAGAAAATTAATTTAAAATTAATTAGGTTCAAGCATAAATTCCGAGTCACGTCAAGTTATCAAGAATGATGATGCAGTAAACATTAAAACGACATTATTATGAAGAATAGACGTCGCCATGATGTGCTGGGTTGATCACAAGGCATAGAATCTGTAACGACACGGCACACAGGGGAGATATTCATGTTCGATTCCCGGCCGCTCGTCGACAGGAGCTGGATCGGTGTTCTGGTCTATAAGACATTGCTCTCGTAGCAATAAGTCCGCCATATATATCAATTAGATACATTAAAGTACATAAATAAATCAATCAAAATAACCATTTAATAAAGAAAAATAATAATTTATATTGAAATGCTATTGAAACTTTCGACATGAAAATTTCAATAATATTTCAATATAGAGTATCATTTAATATTTAAGATCACAACATTTATAATATCTTAGTTTACATAAAGAAAACGTCAAGTACGTGTAGAACTCCCACAACAAGAATTCTGTGCATATTTAGTTACTTATATACATTTAGGGGTACATAATATTTATATTAAATTATTTGTAAGTATAAACTTTTTATAACGTAAATATGGTGCGCGCTCTCTCTATCTTTCACAGATGTAAAAACATGATGCTTATTTAAAGTACTATAAGATCTAGGATAATCGCTATAGTTTTCCTGATAGGGAAAATTTCCTTTTTCCAGACAGGTTTTACCAACCTTGTTTTTTCATGATTTTTGGCTCAGTAGTTTCGGAAATAAGGGAAGTGGGGAAATGGTCTATTTTCACATATTTTTTGCAATTTCAAATTATGAAAAACATTATTACATTCTTCATAACAACCTTTCAAATGACACTTCACATGAAGTTAAAATAAAAAACTTATTTTAAGTCCTTTATTTTCAATTATATATGAATATTTTAACGAAGAAAGCTAGTGCAATATATCGCGGGTTAACAGGATGTTTTACAACGTCAAATTTCAAGCTTCTACGTGGCATGATTTTTGAGAAAAACAATTGTGAATATGGAAAAACATCGATATATTAACTAGTAAATCAGACTCTTGATACTAAACCTTAATACCTCTCATTATACCGATTTTCATTATAGCTAGATCGGAAGTACCATACAGATTTTGATGGTGATATCAATAATAGAAAAATACACTTTAAAGGACCATATCTTTTTCTTGCGTAAACCGACAATTGTTTACAGCAACGTAAGAAGATGGACTTCAGTATACGATATTAATTTCAAATCGATACCTCAGCGATAAGCAGTTTCTAAAAAAAGGGCTTTGAAAACAAAAGGATGAACGGATAGACTGCAAAGTGATGCTATAAGGGTTGTTTTTTGAGGGTGGAACTCTAAAAATTACGATTAAGAAAAATACAGAAGGTTATTAAGGTGTTATTAAATATTCCTGTTTAGTTTGAGAAAATTATATTATCATATTCTTTAGATTCAGATTGAGATTACATTATGAAGGTAAATATGAAAAAGTAATCAGTCAAGCACGAGTAAAACTCGAACTACGAGAGTTCCATACACATTTAAGTGGTTATAAGCATTTACGTGTACATAATATATCCATTAAACTATATAAAAATATTAACTTTTCACAACGTATATAAATTTTCTACTAAATATTTCACAGGCGTAAAATAGGTACATACTTAAAAAATTATAAAATCTAGGATAACCTAGAAAATTATAAATCTAGAGTAGCTAGTTTTTTTTAATCTTCTAGTCAGATTTTACCAATCCTGTTTTTTCATGATTTTTGGGTGAGTAGTTTCGGAAGTACAGGGGCAATGATCTATTTTTACTTTTTTTGTCAAATATGTTTGTAAATGTGTAATTTAAATTTATGGAAAAAATATTTTTGTTTTCTACTTAATTTTTTTGAGATTTAAAAGAAAATTGAGACCTTTATTTACCCTCCTCTTTTATCCCTTTGAAAATATTTAAAAATTTAACTAGTGTAAAATATGTTGGTTAATAAGATGTATTAACTTTATATTAAACTACTATTAACAAGAATAGTATGCCAAATTTTAATTTTCTATGTCGCATTGTTTCTGAAAAGTTGGCTGTGAATTCAGAAAAAGGTAGAAACATAATTATTTTGCAGGCGTAAGTAAGAACATGGTGCATATTTAAAAAAATATGACATCTAGATTGATTTTTCTTACAACTTTTGATGGGCTACTAAAAACCCATATTTCTTTCACAATTTTAGGTTTAGCAATTTAATTTACAAGGCTTTAGTAAAAATCGTTGAAACTATCTTGAAAGATTTTAGGAAGAAGGAAAAAAATTAACAAAAAAGATAAACGTAACAGGAATATACCATGGCTTGCCGCTCTGTGGACAATCATCATCATCATCATCATCATATATATTAATACGCTAAGGTTAAGATGTTCCTCTCCCTTTTTAGAAAAAACCTCACAACTAATCCACATAAATTATATATCATTTTATAGATGATTGCTTGCTCTACCGGCATCCACAACTAAAAAATTTATTATTGCTATTATTTTTGCAAATTAATTAATTATTAAAATTATATACACAAAACAGCAATGCTGCCATCTAACGGCTCAACGACAATATGATTGACGGTTGGTAAAATTTTTGTTTAATTTCAAATCCACTCACGTATAAATAAAGTGGCGCTATAGCTCAATGCTTTTGATACTTGCGCCTCTATATGTCAATTTTAGTAAAATATTTGTTTGATCTGTCATTTGAGCTTCATAATGGAATAAATAATGCGAAGACTTCGTACGGGTCACGCTAGTCATTAATATTTTGACATTTGAGCATGAATATTTCCGTCAAGTAAATTTAAACCGAAAATTGTAAAATCTTTCAAATACAAAATATTACACATTAACTAAATAAATTAACACATTCAATAAGTTATGAAAATGTTAGAAGTTTTATATTTTAAGGTATGCAACTAAAGTATATGAGAAATAAAAAACAAGTAAATTTAAACCATAATGATGACGATATTAGTGCCTCTGCTCAAAAACTCGCGGGAACTGATCATTAAAAAGATATTGAAGTTGACAACTTTGGTTATAATGGACAGAAGTACAAGAAGACTATGGAAAATTGATGGAAAATTCTTTTGTACATTGTGGCACAAAATTTGGAAGATTTGTCAAATGAAATCAGTTTTACAACAGTGAAGCTTAATAAAACAATATTCGGAATAATACAAAATTTAGTACGTTACGTCAGATAAGGAAAAACATGAAAAATTGAAGAATCATATTGTGCAGTCTATTTTTTATTCTTGGTCACCATAAAATAAGTCAATACGTTTAAATCGAATCTCTCTTTTTTCAAAATGGAGAATAGGTACCCTTAAAAAACGTATTAAATATTAAGAAATTTTTATATATATATATATATATATATATATATATATATATATATATATATATATATATATATATATAACTATATATCAAAGTTGGTGACAAAATAGACAGTAGATCAAATGAAAATGTTGGACATGTAAAAATATAACTGGGTTAACTAAAATTAGATTAGATGGAGATTTTTCAAAACATATTTGAAAAAATTTCAATATTAAGGATGAAAAAAATATATGAGCGGAAGAAAATTATGATTTAAAAAAAATAAATAAAAAACTCGTTCAGATCATTCTGTTGCATACAAATAAATAACATTAAAACATTGATAGGAAATATAAAGAGATTGTTGAGAACCGTGAAGTGTGAAACATTCTACGTTTACGTGTTATGATGATGTGAATATGGAATCAGTGAGAAAGAAAAGTCAAGTGACTTCTTAATAAACAAGTGATACTGGATAATGGAACACCATAGGAGATGTGATATTAACTAACGACTACTTTAAATTATAGAGAAGGGAAAAAACAGAATGGGACTTAGGCTCGGATTTTAGAAACATAATTTAAAGGGTTTCTTCTGTAAAGTTACTATAAATTTCATGGACGAAGTGAATAGGAGTCAAAAACAAGGACAATGATTTCAGCACAACACTAATAGCGTTGTGATGAAACTATTTCAAATGATTGTTTTTTTTTTCTTGCACTTATTATTAGTTAATAAAAATACACATGCAACTTATTACTTCACTCATTATTGCATATTTTAAAACTCTGTTATTAATTGAATATTTGAGTTCAATAAGAATATTCATTAATAACTAACGTTTTTAAAAAAAGACCTTAGTTTTTTTTAACAAAGTTGTGTAACTATTATAGTCGAAAATTTATAATTATTAAAAATTTATATCAACCGCCAATATCGTTCACTAAAATGTGCTTGAAATTCTTTTAAGTAATTTAAAAAATATATTTCAAAATATGTGTTTTCATTTTTAATATCATTGTTTCTAAAGGTGACAATTTTTGGAGTTTCGTAGTTTTACGAGGAACCTTAATAATTTAGTCATGTCCGTCCATCTGTCTGCCACAGTTCTACAATTTCCAAAGTTTTACTTAAGTCTAGGCTTGAGTTAATTTTAAGTGTAGATTTAAGTCCATAACATTTTACACACGAATGCTTGAAATACAAATTTCATTGCATCAGTCACTGCAAGAAAGGTATCACTTTAGTTCATACTGAAAAAAATTATAGCAATCATTACCTAATACTATTTCCGTTTGGGAAGTAATTTTAACTCGACTACGGCAAAGGAAGGCTTATGAATTTTACAAGCTATGCACGTATGTATGTATGTGAATAAGTTTGTTCCCTCGTAACGACTAAATTATTAAAGTGATTTCAACAAATGAGGCGTCCTTAGATTTGTCTTGATCCATAGAGTGTTCTAGGGGTATAACATTATGCATTGCAAAGGCTATGTACGAATGCATGTGACTAAGTTTCTTCTGTGGTACAAACTCAATTAGTAAAGTGATTTCAACAAGTGAGGTGTCCTTAGATTCGTCAAAATTCAGAGAGTACCCTTAGGGTATATAACGTTATGCATTTCATAGGCTACGTATGTGAGTAAGTTTGTTCCATCATACAGACTAAACTACTAAAGTGATATCAAAAATGAGGTATCCTTAGATGCGTCTTGATCCAGAGAGTGTTCTAAAATTTATAATGTTATCCTTAGATTTGTCTTGATCCAGAGAGTATATAATGTTATGAGTTATATAAGCTATGTATGTATGTTAGGTTTTAGTTTTTCCCCTTATTAAATATGTGAGAAGCAGAAGTTCATCTCATGTTGTTAAAGCCCCTTTTAATGTGCTCAAATCTCTATAAATCTGGTCAAGTCTACTCAAAAAATCAACTTAATTCCACAGAGAAAAAGTATAAGCCATAACCATAAACTACAGACCATAACCCTCTTATCATAGAACGTAACGGAAAACAACAAATGTAGACTTCAGAATGTGAGCATTTTAATGTGACCTTTTCATTACGGAATACTAAACTGAATTGAATTTGACTAAATAATAATTTAAAACGAAAGTAGATACCGCCATTTTAGGGGTTAGGTGTAGACCGCTGTAATTAGTATGTAGGAAAATATTAAAAATAAATTCCATGAAAGTAAAATAAGGGTGAAATTATTTTAGTGAACTTCACCATGAAGATTATTTTTAATTGTCCAAAATGAAGTTCAAGTTTCGTTTACCATTTTTTTAAGTTGAAACCGGATTATGAAATATTAAGCTTAAAAATGACTTCCAATAAACACCCCGCCCCAACCCTCATTCATTTTCAACTGAATCTGATGGTGAGAAAATTTACAGCGATTAACGTCAATCAACAATTTTTCGCGACATAGGCAATTACCGGTCATCAAATATATTCCACACCAAAACGAAATTCTTGCTAGGTCAACAATAAACCCGTCTTTAGTTTATGTAAGCGCAGACAAATATTATTTTAGCAACAGCAACAATTTGATCGTTAAATATTATTACAGAGATATAAATGAAAGTTTTAATGAACCGACGAGACAGCTGAAAGTGAGAAAATATTGTAAGTTAACTAACCGTTTAATTAAACAGAAAACAACTTAGATTCAATCAAGTTTACGGCTGCAAAAATAAATGGTGCTCACAATACTTCGCAAGTATTTAGCTGAAAACTTTGAACCGCAAAATACAATTTAAGACGGTCGTAACTTAGAAATAGGGCTATTTCTCTAGCCCCGCGAAGCTTGGTCGTTCTTTCGTTGGACGTGGAATTACGGCGCTTACAGACTCAGTGCCGGCGGCCGCGTAGGTTGTATAACTTCGTAATATCTTTATTTGATATTACGTTCGCGGCGAAACCCCCATTGTGTTTGAACGTAAATCCGGTTTTGAAAGCTTTCGGCCAAATTCAGTTTGAGCTTTTTGTTGAATTTCGCCAAACACGCGCCGTTTTGCACGCTTTGTTATTTGTAAGGTTATTCAAATAATTACTTTTGGAACAATTTATAAAGGTTTTCTTTATTTCATAATTTTTCGAACATAAAACTATGAAATTTTATTTAATATTTGTCAAGTATGATACAGAAATCAAATAAACTATATGTGTACTATGCAAATCAATCTCTTCTTACGAGTACTATTGGGTAAGTAGCCAGCTTCAACTAAATTCATTCTATACATGCAGCCAACTTCATTCTTAATCGTAATGGTATTGTATATTTTTACGGCTCATATATGAAGCAAAATTTTGTTTATATTTTTATATTAAGATAAGAATACTGTTGGACAAGAAAAAAATACATGAAGTGGATATCTTAAAAGAACGTTTGTGTCAGAATTAGTTTATAAAATGTCTTTTCACAATTATAAACACTTCCTAATATTTTCTGAGACCAGTTTTATGAAAATTAAATGAAATTACGTGATGTAGTATTATTTCTACTTTCTTTAATTTCTTTACCACGATCTAGGTTTCGTTGTATTACAACATCTTCCGGTGGGATATTAGCAAAGAATCTTCAGGTGGGATCTTCAGGTGGGATACGATATCTTCAGGTGGGATATTAGCAAAGAATCTTTGCATACAATCTTTGAATACAACGAAACCTAGGTCGCGGTAAAGAAATTAAAGAAAGTAGAAATAATACTACATCACGAAGTTTCATTTAATTGTGTTCAAATTTGATATAAAATTCGATTATAGCCTTGATTAGTATTTTTATCCTGAAATCTAAAATAGTCCCCGATGAATTGTAGCCATCTTTCATGATGTTCATTAGTCATATTTGATCAGGTAGGAAAATTCTGTAAGTTTGATTTTTGCGTCCTTTATTTCACGTATACATCCCTAATTTTCAAATCTGGGCGTTTTTCCTGTGTTTCATGACTTTTAGGGATTTGTACTAAAAATGCTGTTTCTTTCATAATTTTAGATTCAGTAGTTTTGATAAAATGTTGGGGTAAATTAAGTAGTTTATACATTTTTTTGCTTATTTTTCAGTATATTTCTGAAGATACACAATCTAACTTTCGCGTACTTAATATGTACCCCAGCCCATCCAGCCCAGGCCCCTAAAATTACAGATGAATATTTTTGAGCATTAGCTAATGAGATATATGTGGGTTAATATGTTTTATGTCAAAATTCAAGTTTATACATACGTCAAACCGTTTCTCAGTAAAGCGGTTAGGACCGACGGATAGATAGAGGTACTGTTCCTCTTGAGGTACGATTAGTATACACTTGCACGTGCCGTTATGTGCCCGGTACTCATATTTTAAATAATGGAAAGAGATACACAAAAATGCAAAGGGACACAAAGTTTTTATCATGTTAATTTAATTAATTTTTATTAAAAAAATGTTTTCTTCATATTGTGAGTTCAGAGGTCGTGTTGTTTTTTCCTTCCAATTTACATACATATGATTTATTGATCCTTAATAAATAATAATATTAAATATATTTTAACAATTACTGATATTCATTGTCAAAAAACATCTTATTCATATTGATTATTGTACTTTCGTATTACGGTATTTCAACTCAGTTCACACACCCATAAACTTTACTCTTCATTACAATAGTGAATGACGATAACTTAATAAACTTATAACCCATCGAGTTCAGTCCTCTACAGAGTAATTTGGAACGTAGAATGAAAACGGAGGGCGGTTGAAACCCGCTGCCCGCCCGCGGAATTCGACCCGATGCAGAAGAGATATTAAATATCCGCTTTCGACTTAAACAATTTACGGCGGCAAACGCCCGCCCGTTCTAGCTTTGCCCTCTTTATTACGGCTATCAATTTGTTCATTTTGGCGAACGGAAGCTGGGTCGGAACGGAACAAAGGAGACTTAAAGTCGGTTTGGGCGCCGCCGAGTCCGTAGCTAAGTTTCCTCTTCCTTTGTCTATGTTGAAAGCAAAGTCAAGTTAAATATTCTTGTTTAGAAAGATAGAAACTGTAGTTTAGTATTTACTTAAATAAAATTATAATTTAGTGCCGTTCGAATTTTATAAAAAAATTAATAATATTTTTAGCTGTGTAACTTTACATTATCTAAAAAATATATTATTCGTATAAAAATAAAATATATCATTATATTACCCATATTATTGTAGTAAAAATAAAACGTGTTTAATATTTGTAATATGCTAGTTTTTACCCGCGGCTCTGATCGCATGGTAATTGTAATGTTATCGTTTTAATTTCAGAGAATTGTAGTGATTAATTTATTTTTTGATTTTTGATATATGAGTACTTAAAATTACAGTTTAAATTGTTGGTAATATTTTTTCTGTAAAACGTAAAATATTTTTCTTATGTACATCTATAGCTTCGTTAGTCATAATTCAGAAAAAAATCGGAAATTTATCCTTAAATTTTCTTATATCTATTTAATTAAAATATATACTCACTGGGCTTTATTTAGTAAAAATGTTAATAGACGGTATATAAGAGTTAAACTTTGTTACATATTATCATATTAGGCTGCTATATGAAGTTTTTTCTTCCCTCACAAATATCACACTAGCATTACAACGTACATTGATGCTATATATACTATACTGTCCAAAATAAATAATAAAAATCTATTCAGCAGAAGTTGAGGTAATAGTTTATATACAAGAAGATGTATTGATGTTTATTTTAAATATAATAGATGTTTCGATCGTAGTAGGGAAGTATAGTAGGTGTTTTTATCTTAAAGGATAAATTAAAAAAAATCTCAAAATATGGTAAAATGGATTGACACTGTTCTGTCATACTCCACCTTAGTGGTTTTGTATATATGAAGATTCATATGGAAACCTCCATTAATATGTGGCCAAGTATTAAAACAATTAATATACCTTCCCATACATATGATGTGGCAGAAAAAGTTTTTTCACCCTTCCCATCTAGTAAGATGGAATTTAGTATATTGAATATATTTGGCGTTAATTTTGTAGAAATTCATTATTCACAATTAAATGAAACTACGTGATGTAGTATTATTTCTACTTTCTTTAAGTTCTTTGCCACGACCTAGGCTTCGTTGTATTACATCTTCAGGTGGGCTATTAGCAAAGTTATCTTTGTAATGATGTGGCAGGGTCAAGATGGCAAAAAGTGGTAGAGGGTAACACTTATTAAGCATTGGTTGATTGCTTTTCATATCTTGTAGGCTTAAAGTCATTAATTGTTATAAAAGATAAATATAAAATGTTATAAAAGATAAATGTTACGAGTTATTTAATGTTATGCCAGGTTAACATAAAAAGATTTAAATATGATTTTGAGAATTTATTCGGAAACGGTATTCGGAAAGAATTTATTCGGTTATATATAATTTAATTTGTTATTTATAAGGACTTTATTTTAAGGTATTTTTACTCTAAATTATCTAATGCTTCTCAATAAAATAACTATGAATGATGTATTTATCAAAAGTGGAATATTCTGAAACCGAAATACGATATTGATTTATATAATTTAAATACATTGTGAGCAATAACAATAACCAAATAAACGAATAAAAAAGATAATACTTCATTATAAAAATTCCTCCGTACACATATCGTTGCTTCAATAATTTAAAAAAACCAATATGGTGCAGCCATTTTTCCATAAATTTTCATAAATCTTATCTCTCACAATAGCAGATGTTTTAATAATCCTCCAATATAAAAAAAATCGTTATGGCCATTGACGAGATGACGTAAATTGGCATTATCACTACGAGAAACGTGCAAGAAACAATTTTAAAATAGATATTTCAACAGCGTTTCAAAATTAAAATTTCGATTAAAATGAAATATGGCCAGGTATATTTAGAATTTTCAAGAAAAAAGAATACAGTAAAAATATTTAAATCTGCTTTGATATATGAATTTGAACTTGATCTTGCTATATTTCCATTATCCGTTTCGTAGTCCCATTGTGTGAACAGACTTGATAAATCCTTGAAACATACTTTAGTCTTAACATGCGCAATCCCTCTTTAACCTAAATCCACGCAACAACGTAGATTCACGTTTCGGCGTAGACCGTGGTGGGTCCCCGTCCATTACAGGGGACTCGGAAGTGACGTAGCGTACGTGTCGTGTAGATCGCAGCGCTCGTAATACCGCAATGCGGGCGAGGGACATCGTCCGGTCGAGGGGACGCCCAGACGACGCGTCGGAAAGCATAAAATATTGTGTCGCACTTTTTTACTTTTACGAGTTGGTTTCGAGTGTAAAATTTGTAATGAAATTTGACTTAATTTACCTTTGGAATAACATAAGCTTCTAAATTTTATTTCAAATAAATTAATTAATCGTGTATTAATTATATTTTCCTAATAACATTTTTAGTAAGTAATTAACACTTTAGTTGGCCAGATGCGACACCACGTATATAAAACATGTCTATACATAAAAAACCAGCTGACACGCATAAAGTAGGGTTCCATAGTGGTCTATATTTCTTAAAATTATTTATGGAAGTTATATAAAAACCTACCATTTTTCAAAATTTTGAACCCTCGCTTGTAAAGTTAGAAACTTAAAGTTAGAAGCTAAGGAAAATGAATTTAATTAAAAAAAAACTTTTTCATTACAAGTTTTTATTTCTCATCGCCATTTCGAATTTCTGAATTGACTGAATTCTCAAAATTCATGATTTGTGAACTTCTATACGCCCAGATGTCAATTTTTAGCCGAATCGCATTGCAATTTCAGAAATTTTTTTTTTCGAGTTGCGGATTTCTTAATTTTGACACAGTTGCGATTCCCAGATCTTAATTATTAGTCAAATCGGATCACAATAAATAATATTAAAACTGCCATTTTAAATTTCTAAATTCTGACTCCAACTTCTTTATTTGTGACCTTTAAAATCTTTCTATACTGAATTTCAGTGGAATCGGACTACAAATGATACTTATTCGTCATGTTAGCGCCGCCATCTGGATTTTTCTTACAAAAAAATTGTCATATTGTTTTCCCTGGCAATTACATTCGTATGTAAAATTTCAGTTCGATCGTTTGATATGAAATAGGTTAAAATTTGAGGAAAAATTTGTGACCGGACTGATATGTGAAACATGTTAAATAAAAGGTAGTAAAAATTAAAAAAATATAAATAGGCCCCTATTTCATTTAAAAAACACTAAATTCCATAATTAAATGAAACTACGTGATGTAGTATTATTTCTACTTTCTTTAAGTTTTTTGCCACGACCTATATAAAACAGCCCACCTGAAGACGTTGTAATACAACGAAACCTAGGTCGTGGCAAAGAACTTAAAGAAAGTAGAAATAATACTACATCACGTAGTTTCATTTAATTGTGAATAATGCATTTCTACAAAAAAAATTTTTTCTTTTGTATTCTGCTTAGCACAGCAATCTGTTTTTCACATTTAGCTAATAATGCATTTCTACAAAATTAACGCAAAATATATTCAATATAATTATAAATTCCATCTTACTAGATGGGAAGGGTGAAAAAACTTTTTCTGCCACATCATATGTATGGGAAGGTATATTAATTGTTTTAATACTTGGCCACATATTAATGGAGGTTTCCATATGAATCTTCATATATACAAAATTTCAATTATATAACGATGGACTAACGGACGAAATTATAAGAATTCCTTCTTTAACTATGGAACACCGGAAAAAGGATAACTGCAGTACTACAGAAAATAATTTTAATTTAATAACAATAAAAATAGAAATGCTATTTATTCAAGATTAGTGTCCTAATTTTTCAATATTCCGATGCTAATCAGTTTCCAGGATATGATATAAAAGGGTCTTAATTTAATTTGGAAGTCATTAGGATCTGTTTTAAAATATTTGGCTGTCCATTCCGTTTATGTTAAATCAATTCGTTTACTTATATTTCTGCCCATCCCTTTTCTAAACATTTGTTGATGTTAATTTAACTTAAAATCACTAAATACATTTCTGTTTAAAGAGATGGAATCATTTAAGAATATAGTAATTTTGGGAAGAGCAATCCATTTAGGAAATTTTGTAAACGAATGGGGAAAAGTTAAACCTTTTGAATTGGCATAATAAGTCTGCGATCTTTTAAACTCTGAAATATTACTTGTTAGATCTGTTACAGAAGCGTCAGACTATTTATTTTCAAAAACAAAGAAGTTTGTGACGGTATCATTACTTTCATAACTCAAGTTTGAAATAATAATACGGATTTGAATGCTCTTTGTAATAGATGTTTATTAAAAATGAAAACGTAGCCAAAAGCATGCTATACGATTGTAATAATGGCAGAATTGCGTAAAAATGTGTACAGACTGGTGTCTAGGGACGAATATCCTTGCTTACATATGTTTTTAATTTGCTTTAATGGCTTTTATGTTGGGCTGCGTTTACTTAGGTATTAGGCTCAAAAAGATATAAATTAATAAAATATATATATCAAACAAAATAATTAATAGGAGTTAGTTGAATTAAATGGTAGTTATTTAGAAAGTTTCTCCGCAAAAAGTTACGTGTGAATAAAAAGATGCAACGTATATAAATAAAATGAGAACGTTCTCCTACATATGGCAACGCGAAGTAGCAGATACTCTATTCCATAGTATCTGTACTCAGTTGTCAATATTAAACGATCAATAAAGTCAATGCAGTCAAAATATTCCTGTCGATTGCGATTTTTTTGAAGTCTTTAGTTTCCAATGTAATTTATTGCATCACCCCATTCTAAGGTGAAATTTGAATTGTAAATATTATGTTGAGGACGAAGGGACCAATCTGACTTTGAAATTTTCTTCTATCTCAGATTTTTTTCATAAATCTGAGATACTCGAGTTCATATCACTTAAACTATTGAAATTAATATCAAAACATTACTGTTGAAATGAATATCAAAATAATATATTTATGTGGTCTGTGGTTTCCATTTTCTACCCTTGTTGTTGTTATTAAATGGTCTTCCTACTTTGTCAGTCATTATTACATATGTTTTATATACGGTTATGATCCAGTCCCGTTAATTTTTCTATTAAAGGTGTAGCTTTGCCACAGTTTTGAAAATATATCTGATATTATTTTGTTTAAAGACAAAATAAGATAGTTTTCGTGACATAATTTTGGCTGTTAAGATGGTATCCAACTATATAATCAATGTCTTTAAATTAAAAAGACGTAAGAAATACAGGGAATGGTCCGTCACCGTAGAACATAGTTTGAAAGCATACTGCGTTACATCAAGCTTGATTCTAAAATAGCAATAGACACCGCAGATGACGCGATAACCAGGGCTAAACTGACAACATACTAGGTCAATGATAGTCGCCGTTGTATGGGGATGTAAAGACTTCATATGAACTATGGACCAAGTTATCGAATTTAATTGAAGATTCCGGATTTCCTAGAAGAATAAGTTTGCTGTGACGAATTTTGAATCGGATTTCTTAGCGGTGATGAGTGGTTTGCGTGTTTAAGCTTGGATGGGTTAACAGCAAAATTTTCAACGCTTATAATAACCATCGGCCATTTTGAAATTTTACTCACAACGGATGTCGTCAGAACAAAGTTTATAGAAATCGATACGGGTGTATGCGAGTATTAAGATAATTTTCAGCAGGCGTGTACATAAAAGGTCTATGGCGGGTGGAATTCAAATTGGAGGAGACGGAAGTTTATGAAAATCAAATGCCAATGTCAAGATACTAATCAAATGCTAAACATCTAAACAATACTGTCATAATCAGCGCCCGAGTAATTATAACGGTTCCTTAAACGAAAAGAAAACTATACGGGAAAAGAAAAAATGTATTCAGCGCGATGTTTTTAAGCGGAAACTTCAGTAAAAACAGATAGTATATTGATTCGGATAAATGAGTACATTTTACATCTAAACAAAGTTATTATTGCAACAAACAGCAATAAAGCACTGGTTTTGTATACAGGCGATGTAAAAATTACGACAGAAACGAGTGAATATGAATTTGAGTTACCAGTTAAAATATTATTTTACTAAGAATGACTGCAATGTTCATTATCAATTGGTGGCTATGACTTCATTAATGAAGTGTGTTTATAAGAATACCTGAAAATATATTGGATATTTCAATGGTATCTGTATATAGATGGCATCGCAAATTTTGTCACGAAAGTAGTAACTGTTTGAATAAATTAATTAATGCTGTTGAAGGCGTGAATCTGGATAAAAAGTTGGTAGAAGCAAATAATCGTGCATTGTTTGTTATGAAAACAAACAGTATAGATTGCCTTTTAATCACGATTTAACTAGAAATACTGAGGTAGCTAATATAGTCCATGCAGATTCTTCCATTGGTGGTTCCAAAAATTTAATAGTGTTTATCGTTTATTATTTTCGAATGACTTTTAGGTATTTTGTAAAATATAAAGTACTTATTATAAATTACACACTTCAATACTACCTTTACTTGCTTTAAAGAATTAATAAAACCAAAGTAACCATGCAAAACAATAAGAAAATTAAAATATTCAGGAATTACTGATGCCGTTATATTTGTAAGAAAAATTTGGTTTATACTACATGTTCTTAAAATGCGGGCCAATTTTGCGGGTGTGCCTTGATAATTCAGAAATTGTATCATTTATCTAAATATGGAAGAAGTGACGACCTGGTACAGAAGTTCTGTCAACCTTAGGTTAAAATGGTAACTGATACCTTGGATAAGATGTATGTGAACTTTTTGGAACAATTTCTAACATGAATGGCCTATATCATTATTATTCCTAAGTCAGACATAGGTTCTTCAATGTTCTCATAAATTCAATCTGAAGTAGAGCTCTCTAAAGTAGAAAAAAAGATAAGTCGATTTCATCTCACTGATTTAATTCAAGTCAAAGCTCCAGAAACAATATCAGAATACAAGGTACAATATATAATATTTATGTACTGTTGTTAAAAGCTATAAAAGAATGAAAGTAAACCTACGGCAAAATAATCGCCTGATGAAGGGGTTTAAAACATTTTAGGTGTAAAATTATTGACACTTATCAATATTTACAGTGATACTAACGCATTTTATTAAATATAACTTATGATCAAGACAGCAGCAATTATTCCTTAACCAATGACACAATTACTATACCTGTCCATAAAAATACACATTGCTCCATCTATAGATTGTATTTATTACTCACTAACATTTTACTCATTGATTGATTGTATTACTCACTAACAATACCCAATTTCAGCCTACAGAAATAATGCTATATCTGGAAAGGAAAAGTAGCTTATGTGTAAATAATCATGAACCATGTTTGTACTTAGTTTCATGTAAATCTGTCCAGCCATTTAGACGTGATTAAGTAAGAAATGTCTAAGCTTCCAAACTTTCGCATATATTGTATAATATTAATAATGGGATAATGGTATATATGACATTTTCAAACAAAATTCAAATCGGTCTCAGCACTTCCACTATGTTAACGATTATAATAAGTTGACTTACTATTGGCCATGGATTAGCAATTATAGTACTTTTTGGTTCAGTAATGCATTATTGTTCGATTAATTTCGGTTGACACCGAGATGAAAGCTCGTGTCTCAGTTTATACACTAGACACGAGCTTTCATCTCAGTCAAAAGGAATTTGAACATTTTTTTTCCGCATGGAAAAATTCTTGAAAGAAAATGGTTAAAAACGAACTAATAACCGAAAGGAGGACTCGGTCGCGAACCAAATTTTTCTTACGCGCATAGGGGCGGTATTACCATCAGAAACTAAACAGGCACTAACAAGCACAGAAACTAAACTGAGCATACGGCTCTAGAGCAAAATTCATTATGTAAATATTTTAATAGCACAAACATAAACAAATCAAGGTATCTATTGCTAGATGCAGTTTCAAACATAGAATTTTGCGCCGAAGCGACACACAGAGCAACTTAGCGATGAAATCGGATTGTGGCTTATGGGCTGGATGGAAAAACACCTTAAGAAATGTGGGCGGAAACTAAATCGAACATAAGCCATTTGAGAACATTTGGACGTACAATTATAGTCCATCTAGTAAAAGAGAGATCTAAGAAATGTGACAAAAAATTTGAGAAATATAATGTTTACTATGTCATAGTATTCAGATATTTAATCATCGTTGCAATCGTACCATATATGTACGTCATACATACATATACATTTCATATATATATATATATACATATTATCGTTTCATTTCATACATACATATACATATCATTGTCATACATACATATAAATATTATCGTTTATAAAACGTATATCTACATAAGTATACAACAATATCCATACAGCGAAAATAAATATTTTGCAAGCGAAATTTAATTTTTTTTATGTTACTCAATGAAACCTTACGTTTGATCTGCAAGTCTCGGGCTTGCAGTTCACATTTAAAATTTGACTTCGTCATTGAGATTTCCGCTAATTCCAAAGTATTTGTGAAACAATATTAAATTTTTCAATTAATAATTTATTTGAACAGTTATTTGTCAGAAAAGTCTCATTACACTTTTCATTTCAGTTCTCAGTAAACAAATTGTAGAAAAGAAAAACACCCAACAATTAATTACAATTTATGTAGTTCCGACATTTTAACATAAACATAAATGCAATTATCATAACCTAACCTAACCTAACCTAATCTAATCTAACCTAACCTAACACTATAATAAATAGACAAGCGAGAAAAACTTTTCTTGGCTCAGACGTGCGCCGTGTAAAGAAGCCTACGCACGTTTTAGTGTTAAAATAGCACCAGTAGACTTTTTCATTGTACTGACTTGGCGTAAAGAACTTGTCCTTTACGATTTCCAATATCTAAATCCTAAAGTAACTTCATCGTTTATTTAACAAAAAAACGTATACGAAGTGAGATAGCATGCAGAGGTGTAGACAATACAAGACAAAGAATATGTTATAGAAGCGTATATCACTTACATATATCCATTAAAAATTCAGGCCGTCCTGAAACATCTCAATAAACATACAACAATCCCACGCGCCATTGACACAATAAATAATAAATAAAGCGAATAGCGTCTCACAATCCGGGCGTCGCTCGCCGGGCGAAACGCAACAGTTGCGAGGGGCTATCGATCGCGGCGGGCGCGGCCCGGCCACCCGTTCCTACGCCGCGCTACGGATCGCGTAGCACGCTACGAGCTACGGCAGTTACGATCTACGTTGCCACGAGCCGCATAAAATGCTACTGTATAAGCGGAATGGGGTCTATCCATAATTTTACACCGTTTCTTACCTACACTGCATTAAACTGATAATAAAACGTCGTTCGTTTTATTCTAACTTACTTTTCGCCTCATTTATATTCATGCATCTGCTCACTGGCGTTTTTCAAATTTCTTACAATTGTATATAATCATATAAGATGTATCTTTTGAAGTACTACAGTCATTAGAGACGAAGTAACTTTTAAACAATTGAATGCTATTAAATAATTAAATTGTAAAAAAACCGAAATAACAATTTAGAATTTGTTTTTAAATTTCGTCAACTTTTAATAAATGAAACAATTCATATTTTCAAAATGCTCCAATAAATAATAGTTCACTCATAGGCTTTATTTAATTTTTTTCACACCATTCCTTGATAGTGATCCAAAATTATATAATATTTGTTGAATATCTACCAGGGGCATTATTTCTGTTAACTTTTACTTAGTTTTCGAAAAACACATAAAACTAAGGCTGTTACTTAAATTATACATTTAATTGATATACCCACATAATATTTTATAAAAATATCACATTTTCATATCCATATGTTTCTTTGTGCCTGTCCATTTTAATGAAAAATGTACCTTAAGCAATATAATCATAATTTTATTTTTTATAATGTTTTATATGTATATGCAAGAAGTTTCATATATTAGCATATTACATATATATATATATATATATATATATATATATATATAACTGAATCCAGTTCCATTTTAATAATGAAGTTTGCAATTAGTCGAGTAATATATAGGAAAATATTATTATTCTATAGTCGACATAAATATTTATATCGATGTTCATATTCTAATGTATTTGGAAAAGTTACAAATGTCCGGTATTCACAATTTTGATACATTCTATAAATTTTATTGCGAAGTTTCGAGAAAATTGCTCATACAAGTTTACTTGTTTAGAATAAAATATTGACTGTGTAATAGTAATTTCTGATTAACAGAGAAATTGTATTATTTGTTATGGTGTAATGCATCTTTTTGCATACAACACTGCACTGTATCCTGCCAATATGAAGTACATATGTACAGCAGCGCACTATATCTTAATACATTTTTCTTATTTATTCATTTATTTATGATCTTTTATGCTTAATACACATGGTAGGCTTATTGCTACATAAGCAATCTCTCCGGTCAACCATCCTCACTTTTGAATACTTTTTTGGTTTACCCAATTGAAATATTAAACATGAAATATTAACTATTTTTTGTCCTAAATTAAATATTAGAATCAATTACGACTTGGGAGAATTTTGGACTTATTTGATTAAAAATTCATTAATTTCTATAAATTGCGAGTCGATTTCATTAACATAATCACAATAAATTTAAGAATTAAATTCTTAAATGTGGACTTTCTATTGATTATGATTATATCTATGAAATCAACTCACAAATGACTTTGTTATCTCCAAAAATACTCCGTCTAATTGTATATTTGATTATTACATCAGGGGATTTTGAATGTAAAAAATGTACTACTCATTTATAGCTATACAAATATTAATCTATATTAACACGTGTTCCCTCGTAATACGTTTTAATATAGATTTACACGTGTTACGAAGGAATAACCTGCATTTTTCCTAAATATAAATAGCATAAAATTTATATAAAATCAAGTCGCGGACAAATTGTACATTCACTTACGAAAAATACGACATGCAAAAATGTTGTTATACAGGAGAGCCATCTGAAGGTCGAATCCGTACAAGTATCACGTAGTATCACAAGACTGACACACGACGCTACGGCTCGATTTCTCGAACACAGCATTATGCAAATTGCCACTTGTAGCCCACTCGTAGACGGTGTACGCTGCTACGATAGAGGAACTCAGCTCAACCCCGGCTGCCGCAACCTGCCTATGAATATCTTAGTTTTTATGTTCGGAATGTGTTATGTGTTACAATGAAAAGCTGATGGCAAATTGGAGCATATGGACCGTGATATATTGGATCATTTATTTCATTTCAAAAGCGGCAACTACAATTGGTCAATTTTTGAGTGAGAACTGTTTGTAATCTACAAGTTTTGAATACATTATCACATATGTAAGAAAATATATAATATGCGATATACGGTAATCAATGCTGATCGAATATGTGATGTATAGTGATGGATCCTTTGCAATTGTAGGTGATATGAAGTTGGAGCCTATGGGTATAAAAGTAGCATTCGACATCCTGGATTCGACAATGAGAATGGTGCACATCGGATGTCGCTGCATGCCTTTGAATATATTATTTTTTACGTTCTTACATAATATTTGTTATACTTATTTATGTAAAGCTTGTGTGATCTTTAAGTTGAGGAAAAATTTACCAAGGTGCCAAATGTGTAAGATAAAGATAAATTCTGGGTAATTTTCTATATTTATAAATTAAGGTGTCTTTCGCTTAGATGGAATAGGCAATAGTGATGTCTTACTATATGATCACAGTTCGATCTATGATTTTCATGAACCCAATATTCTTCCGCCAGTGGAATATATCTTCCATTTTAAATCCTCACTTTTGAATACTTGTTGGTTTACCAAATTGAAATATTAAAAAACTTTTGTTTCTTTGTCTTAAATGAATTATTAAAATTAATTACGACTAGGGAGAATTTTGGAGTTTTTTGATTTAAAATTCATTAATTGTTATGAACAAATGAACATCAAACACATTGGATGACGCATCAATTTCATACGGATTGCTCGTGACATCAAGCTGAATTTATTATTACGCGTTACATGTTATATGGAAATATTACTTAGAACATGTATATCAAGTACATAATTATACGCGGCACATTTATTTTACTAGGGTTTGCTGGTCCGGTGAATCACGGCACCCTAGCATTTTCTTTTGTCCACGTAATCGTAATATCGCTTTCAAACTGTTCTTGCGCTGTTTTCTATCGAATTTATTTACGATTTTTCGTTACAAAAAAATTTTGCAATTTTCCAGGAATTTTCCAAATTTGCACATTTTAAATAGCGACGTACGATTATCCAACAACGGTTTTTCCACCAAGTTCGAAAATAGTTCATCAAAATTTATCATGTTTTCCGTCGGCGGAAATTTTGTTAATAAATACACACACATATAACTTTCAAACAACCAATTTTTCCGAGATCTGGCATGCATATAGTTTTCGGCGGAGATAAAGTGAAATTTTCAAAAATGTTCTGCATTAGAGTTGTTTTAATGGCATCATTTAAATGTGATTTGTAAAAAAGAATTGATTTCAGATGTAGAAATTTTCATTGAAATTAAATTAATTCAAGACTTCAAATTCACAAATTTGATCAAACTTTTACTTTAAACATGTTTTTTTGTAATTGACAAACAAAATTTAACATAAACAAATAAAATTCACCGTAAATTATCATACACATATTTTATGTGCTAAAGGTAAGTTACAAAACTCTCTTCGGAAAAAACATTTGCCTTGGTGAAGGTAGTCACCAACACTTCCAATTGTGCCTTATTTTTTAATTAGCTGTAGGGCATTAGTAAGTCGGGGTCACGTAATTTCATAATTTGATCCTATTTTCTGATGTCATATTCTATTATCTTTCCATACATTTTGCTTACGGCCATCGATTTTTTTAGACTAACTTTGCTTCAATAATAAAATATATAAATACTCAAATATCTAAAACGTTTAATTTTTTAAACATTTCTGTTCCCTGCTTTCATATGTACATGTTGTCTTTTTCTTGCAGATTCTCTCGTGTAGATATTTTATAAATTAAGGATAGTTTTGGTTCAATAATGATATTATCATCTCAAACGTATTCATATGTTCCCCGCTTTCATATATACATATTATTTTTTCCTTGCAGATTATCTCGTGTAGATATTTTATAAATTAAGGAGAGTTTTTTTCAATAATATTATTAGCATCCCAAACGTATTCATATGTTCCCCGTTTTCATATGTACATATTGTCTTTTCCTTGCAGATTCTCTCGTGTAGATATTTTATAAATTAAGGAGAGTTTTGGTTCAATAATGATATTAGCATCTCAAACGTATTCATATGCTCCCCGTTTTCATATGTACATATTGTCTTTTTCCTGCAGATTCTCTCGTGTTTATATTTTATAAATTAAGGAGAATTTTGGTCCAATAATGATATTAGCATCTCAAACGTATTCATATGTTCCCCGCTTTCATATATACATATTATCTTTTCCTTGCAAATTATCTCGTGTATATACTTTATAAATTAAGGAGAGTTTTTGTTCAATAATGATATTAGCATCTCAAAGGTATTCATATGTTCCCCGTTTTCATATGTGCATATTGTCTTTTTCTTGCATATTCTCTCGTGTAGATATTTTATAAATTAAGGATAGTTTTGGTTCAATAATGATATTATCATCTCAAACGTATTCATATGCTCCCCGTTTTCATATGTACATATTGTCTTTTTCTTGCATATTCTCTCGTGTAGATATTTTATAAATTAAGGACAGTTTTGGTTCAGTAATGATATTAGCCTCCCAAACGTATTCACATGCTCCCGTTTTCATATGTACACATTGTCTTTTCCTTGCAGATTTTCTAGTGCATATATTTTATAAATTAAGGAGAGTTTTTGTTCAATAATGTTATTAGCATCCCAAACGTATTCATATGTTCCCCGTTTTCATATGTGCATATTGTCTTTTCCTTGCAGATTCTCTATTGCATATATTTTATAAATCAAGGAGAGTTTTTCTTCTATGATGATATTATCATCTTAACCGTATCCTAAATCGATATAAAAGTTACTAATTTGTCAGTTAAAATTATAAGTTAAAAAGTTCCACTATGTCTGTTTATAACTGATAAGCCCGCCCACTTTGTTTTTACAAAAAAAAATTCTCTCAATGAAAGTTATATTCAAATCAATATTAGTTAGATAACAAATAGACAAACAAATAAACATCGTAATTTTTTGCTTTGATTCCTCCTTGATCCCAAAAGCACGTCCTTAATACAAAATATTTCACGTAGAAACGAAGCTTACCTCTACTCAGGAATTATTGAATAAAATTATATTGATCGTATAGATAGTTATTATGTTTCATAGCTCACAAGGATGAACTTCATCACACTAGCACACTGTATTATGTTTACTAATTCTTTCTATAAGCATTCGTTTACTGTTCCTGCTACCAAGTTATGGAATAAACTCGATCCCGATACAATTTTTCATATTCCAATGAAATATTCAAAAGTCGTCTCAAAAAATCATATTTCCCCTAACTTTGCTTTCCACATTCTCCAATCTTTTAATCCTCCTTTTTTTCCTACCCCTAAATACTCATCTAAAGCCCCTCCCGACATATCAAAATGAGATTATTTTATTCATCTTTTGTTTTTTTTTCACTTTTTATTATCACTTTTATTTGACATATAAAGATTGCTCACGTAGCATTAAGTTCACCACATATGTATATTATACATGAAAAAAATAGATAAAAGAAATAATTAAAAATTAGGTTTAATAAAACATAATGCTCTTCGTTTTGATATATTTCGTCCGCCAGGTCCACCGTCTAAGATAAGAATGGATTCTGTCAATACAAACTCTCTCTTGTTTCTCGATTTTATCTATGCATGACTTTCATGTTTTTTTCTTTTAAGATCTTTCCTTCTAGCGTTTATTCTTTTCATATTTACGCTGTATTGTGCTAACACGAGAAATGTAGCAGCGACAATGAACTTAGATGGCGACATGGCATCCACTTATTTTAGACTGATTTCAGCGGGACTCGGTACGGAGGGTGAATCGACCCTTAATAGACGCTGAGGCACGTACGTAATTGTATTAAGTAGGATTAATATACTCTGATGAATGGTAAATCAATCTTTGCAATGACTATTTTACTACAAAAATTAGGTCTCAGCGCTACGCTAAGAAAATCTCTCGTCTTTTCGAGATTTGAGCCAGGATTTTTGTGGTTATCTGTAGCGTGTTAACTTGGTAGATTACATTTGGTATTTTGTTTTACATACTATTTTTCTTAATCATATTACAGCATACGAAAACCAAATAAACCTTATCAATAACGATTACTTCATTACTGTGTGTATATATTTAAATGTTATTATTTTCAGTTCTAGCACGTTAACACTATGACGTATTTTTGCATGTAACTACTATCAATATTTTGCTTTTTATTTGTTCGTCATTATTTTCACAACATGAATTTTAATCATTTAACTATTAACTGAAATTATTTTTAAACTTTCTAGACAATCAAACTTATCCACTTGTTCTAAAACAACTTTCATAATCTTTACTTTGCACGGCATTTGGTATCATTGTCACTTCATTTGTTTGACTTTTCCATTCCTTTACTATAATTAACACTTCGTCCAAACAAACTTCATTCATATCATAAATCACACGAAAATGAGTAATTTCATCTCAACTTTAACTGGTTTGAATCACACTAAACCAGTTTACAATCTCAAACTCCATAGTCATTGCAATTTCTCTGAACATCTGACGTAACTTTTAGCTGAACTCGCCCGATTCAGACCGTCGTAAAACCTGAAATAATCGCAGACAAGTCTTCGCTTAATTCTCATCCGCTCGCAATTCTCATTTGTCTACCTCATAATCCGACTTGTCATAAGCAGCCCTTGTGGGCGGCAGGGGGTTTGTACCCGTCTTATAATATCTCCACAGCAGTGTCTTAACGAATTATCTTCTTCAATGGGCAACCTTGGGCCAGGGTTACCGTAAAATTTTAACATTTAATTAATAATATATATATATATATATATATATATATATATATATATATATATATATTAACTTAGAATATTTCTATTACAAGGAGTTACTTTTTAATTATTTTTTTCTCTTGGATAAAAATATGTAAATAGTCTAGTGTACCATTTAATTATATGGATATAGAATTTATTAGTTATTTATATAAAATTTTATACAATATGTCAGTATATTTTTCTCATACTTTCCTGGGGTAAAACTAAACATATCGTGCTCCCATTGAATAATGTTTATTTAACAGCGATAAAATATTATTATTGAATTGGATGTGTAAAATTTTTAATATGTATCAAGACGACATTCAGGAGAGTTACATGTACTTTGTTAAATAGTTTTTAAATAATAACCACATATAGAATGTGATAATTATATATTCCAATTAGCCTTTTTAATAAAAATTCTTCATATTTCGAAGTTATCCTGAATTAAAGACGTCATATTTACCACGGGATAATGAAGATAAAAGATATTTTGGAACTCACCCTTTTTGTACATCATACACCATTATCAATATGTCATTTACCATTTAGTTAGTAATCGAAATAGGACAAAAACTCAGAATAAATTGAGGACAAAGATAATTTTGTATGAATTTTTAATATAATAACCAATGTAACACATCACGCATTACCTTTGTCATTGAAATTAAAACATTAATATGCGAAAAAATTGACGTAAGTATTACTGAACTTTATCAAACTTTTAAATATTCACTATAAACATCTATGTATACAGGAATATTTTGAATTTTTAAGTTGTGTTCTATACCTTACCTCCATTCCAAATTATAAGTCGCTATATACCCAATATTAGAAGTAACCTAATTTAAATATTAGAAGTTAAATAATATAATACGCATAAGCATAATATTAGAAGTGAGAGTTGTTATCAGATTATAACGAGGTGAGTGTGTATTGCTGTACCTGTCACATAAATGTTCGTTCTATACCTTACCTGCATTCCAAACTATAATTCGTATTATACATAACGTTAGAAGTAACCTAAGTTAAATATTAGAAGTTAAATAATATAACACGCATAAGCATACTATTAGAAGTTAGAGTTGTTATCAGTTTATAATGAGGTGAGTGTCTTTTACTGTACCTGTCATATTAATGTTCGTTCAGATTTGTCAAAAACAATTTTATTGTCTACGAGATAAAGTGAACATGGTAACCCCAGGGCTGACAGGATGACCTCCCGGGGCGCAGGGCGAGTGTGACGTCACAGCGAACACCCGCTGCGCCGCTCGCACCCCTGCAGCGCTCGGCGTTAAGGGATGTCTACACAATTCGGTTACAATTTGGATTGTTTTTAAATTTAACTCGTTGGGTATTTTTTTGTTAATTCCTATTTGTAAAACGTAACTGCTAATTTCAATAGGAGCAATTCCATACAATTAAGCGAAAGTGTAAAAAAGATCAAATGCTTTTCGAAATAAGCATAAGTAAGATTCCCCAATAAAAGAATTTATGAATGTTGAATTTTTTTACGTCGATTCACAAATTATGAGGGTGGGGGTAAATTTCTATCACCGATTAATAGGAAATCTCAATTTTATTCGCAAGGGTGCAGAAAAAAATTTCTCGTCTGTGCTTTATATATATATATATATATATATAAGACAATTTCTTTGAAATTATTAGGAATTGCAAAATTCGATTAAACAACTGCATTGGTTTGAAAATAAAGTTTTTTTATTTCAGTACTTACATCCACACGATAACAATTACACGGTTTAAAATAGTTTCCATGTAGTAATACTACAATATTATTTTAAGCGGATTGCGGAAGCGGATTGATCTGAAATTGTAGAAATTTTTAAACTGTGACAAATGAATAGACATGATGAAATCACAAAGGATAATAGTTTGCTTATGGAACCTGAAATCCACTGTATTTACAGTGGTTTTCAAGATTAATAAAACGATAATAATACATATAATAAAATTGTAACAAAGCAAATTCTGTACATTGACAATATTTTAAAAAACTTATTTATTTAGCGTATAGAATGGTGATAGGAGCTAGAAAATTTTTTTTTATAATTCTCGTCTGTTAATTTGAGCTGATATCACGCAAAATCTACTACAAATCACTAGGGATACATATTCGTGAGATTATATATTGATATAAGAGAAAAAACACAATTTTTTTTTCACGATTTGACACAATTACACGCGTACTAAATCGTAGGCACATCTATCATTAAAATAAGTATGGGAAAGCTCTTTATTTGTTTATTAAAAATATACGCCTTAATTTAAAAAAAAATAATAGCCCCATTTTCATAAAATATTAAAATGTTTATATTGGTTATATTTTTCGGTATAATATAAGTAATATATAAAAGTAGAATTGTGTATGTTAATTGTACATGAGGACCCATTAGTTTATTTTATAAAGCAATCAATTAAATATTCACTCAGGGTAGGGGGAACATGGTAGGACTGGGTATAAGAGACATGGATAAAATAGTGGTAGGGAATTTAAAAAAGAATAAGTATGATGTCGTCTTTTGAATGTCAGAATCAAGTTTACTCCATCATTTCATAATACTTAAAGGATTATTTATAGAAAAATGTATAATATTTGGAAATATGGATTGTTACAATGGATTCAGAATATAATAAAGAAAGCCATGTACTGCCAAAATCTGTGAATGCGAAATTAAGATAACACGGACTGTGGGGATTATTCAAAGCATTAGAAAAGTATTTCCAACTGAATGAGGTGCAACCAAAATTTAGAAGTGTGGTCATACCTCAAATGACCATTGAATTGGATGACCTCAGATGAAATTTCGAGGAAGATTGTCGATTAAATCAGTGTGAGGATGTTCTAATTTGTTTAATCTATCTTTACTCACCACCAAATATACTAAGCAAACTAGATTTTAGTATTATTTGGAACAAAATAGTTGAAGACGCGATAATTGATCCAATACATCACGGCCTTGTCGCCGTGGTGTAACACCATGATTACAACCTTTGACTGCGTGGCCCACCGGGAAAACCCGATTTCGATTCCCGGCCGCTCGCCGAGCGGGGCTGGATTGTGCTTTGGTTTGCTGTAAGAAATTGCTCTCGTGAAATACGTCCGCCATATGTATCAATTAGATACGTACAGTACATAAATAAATATATAAATAAATAAATAATGATGTTATTTATCGATCAATACTTTTGCAAGTTGAAATGAAAAAGATTGTAGTACTATTTTTCTTTAACCTATTTACTCGAATACGCCTGTTAGGTAAATTTTAGAAAGTAACCTCAGATATCTAATCATAATAGTTTGAAATTTACTTGGGTTAAAATTGAATCAAAATTTGTACTTGTTTTTCCCAAAATTATCGAAACTAGCAATAACTAGATTATTGAGAGTGAAAATTGGAAAAACATATTTTCTACTCCTGATGATAAATGATAAACATACTTCGAGGATAAGATAACAGTATAACAGAAAAAATATTTCAAATTTCATGAGGATTAGAACCACAGTACCCTTTGTCACACTTTTAGTACTTCTAGTAATATATCGCTTCAATATTTAATTACTTCAGTCTTCAATGTTTTTAATTATAATTTAATTGGTAAATTTATTTTAAGTTGAAGTGATCATATAGTAAAATAGAAAAATTATGTTAATTAATATCATAAGTAAGGTGGAAGTTTAGACATGTAATCAAATCTATAAAGGAAGTGACGAAAAATTATGAAACAATATTTACTCGTTTCCGTCGGTAAGCAAAGACAAAATAATAATGTGTTTAAAAATTTAACTTTCAGTGGTAAAATTGGGTAAAGAGAATGGCTTTAAACGCAATAATTGATAAGAGTAAAATTAATTAGGGCCTCTGTAAAATTGTCTAACTCGATAAATCGAAAAATTTTCCGCCACTTCCGTCGAATTTAGTACCAAATAAAACGGATGTCGTTAAATTGAGTCCAGAGTGGTTTCCGTTGTAAATTCAATATCGCACAACGACTTTAAGTAGCTGCCGCATTTAAGGTTTTCTAACCGGTGTTTTTCCTTTAGTTGGTTTAACTTAACCGCTTATTGCTTTCATAATGGCCTTAGCTGCGTGAATTATGAAAATGTAATTTATACCTTTCGGATGTATAACAAGCTGTTGAAAAATGAGTCGATGATATGCACTGTGGAAATAACCAGCTGTCAAACAAAAACGAATAGCGTATTGTCGGATAATTATCATTTGATTCTAGGTTTAAAGCTTTTACGAATCTTTATTTGTTTTAAAAATTGGGCAGAATACATTATGTATATACACACATATATATATATATATATATATATATATATATATATATATATATGTGTGTGTGTGTGTGTGTGTGTGTGTATGTGTGTGTATATATATATATATATATATATATATATGTTTTTATAGAACAATTGTTATTTTTAATTGCTGCATTGTATTTTTAAGATTTAATATTAAAAGAAGGAACTCTTATTATCTTGCCATATCCGTCCGTCCGTTTCTTACATACTCACAATTTTACAGTTTTCTTATAAATATATGAAGTAATCTATAGCAAAATGTTAAAAAAAACTGTTTAATGTACCTTCCCAATCCCTAAAGTGGAATCGCGAATTATTTTTGTGCATCTTATTAAGTGTAATATTATTAGATAGATATTTCAATATGGCATTAATGTTTCATTTACCCATTTTTTTGTTTTTTAAACCAATTTCAAAAACATTAAGCATCAAAATAACGTGCACACACCACTAGTAACTATATATTCAAAACCATCCATTTCCACTTATGTTTCAACATGGATATAAAGAAATTAAACAACTAAGTTTATTACGTTTATAATGGCCTTAGCTGTGTGCATTATGAAAATGTAATTGTATTTTCTAAATTACATTTTGATAATTTAAATGTAATACAATGTACTGTAGTAATAACCAGCTGTCAAATATGAACGTGTTGTTATAAATGTTATCGGATAATTATCGTTTGATCCCAAATTTAAAACCTTTGCGAATCATTGTTTTTTTTCTTCAAATATTGGAGAGAATATATAATTTAGTTTTATAGAACATTTTTATCCTTACATAGTATAAAACAAAGTCGCTTCCCGCGTCTGCCTATTCCTCTGTACGCTTAGATCTTTTAAACTACGCAACGGGTTTTGATGCGCTTTTCACTTTCATTCAGATAATTTCTTCCAGATGGTTTATAGGTAAAATAATACATGCATGTTATATTTACAGGAAATATAAAAAAGTCAATATTTCGTAAAAAAGTAGAATTTTGGGCACCTACATTTCTAACGCTAACTATGGAATTGTGTATTTTAAAAATATCTATAATAAAGTCCGGGATGGCATATATTTATATTCTACGGATAACCCACAGTCACTATTTTTATTAATTTTTTGTGTGTTATAATTTCCAAGTTATTTTGATCAATATTACATTAATCTTTATTTAATTAAATAATAAAGATTAATGTTTCATTGGAAATTGAATGTAGATAAAATTTGCTCGATATAGCAAATCATTATCATGAATATTTTAGAAGATATCACAGATTTAAAACCAAACCAAAAATCAGTATTCGAGATGCCGGTACCGTGCACGGACGGCGGTGGCGGCGGGCGGCGGCGACGCGTGAATGACAGTAATATTAATAATCGCTCCACAATTACACCACATTAGGACCTATATTGCACCCGTGAGAAGCCGGGGCGGGTCGCTGCTAGTCGTATACGCCGTATATTTTACATGTCATCTTATATTAGTATGACTTTTCTTCTTAATCGTGAAAAATAAAGCGAATGTTATAGACATTTACCCTTTTGTACGTATACGACAAGCATACCACACTTACATACGCACTATACCGGTGAATATCTCGTTAGTATGATGAAAGATCTACGAGTTTGTTACGACAAGTTTAATTGAATTCGACTGGCAACCAGTAAACCCTTTGAGAAATATAAAATTCAATAACTTCTAATTATATGCAATCCACACACTAATTAATATTCAGCCAAATGAAATTGTAAAAAAAATTTAACCTAAACTGGACACGAATGGAAACGTTCTAAAGTAGCTTTACTATTTAAAGATCTTTGAGAAAGATTGCAGATCTTTGAGAAAGACTGTGGACTTTTTTCCAGCAATATTACAGAAATGACTTGAACAACTCTGAAAGAGTATATAAAGAGTGGGGTGTTCATTCATATGTTTAGTTAACAAATTACTTTCGGCGAGTGAAGAGCAAACAAAATTTCAATAAATTTCAATGAGAGAACTTAGATTTATCTTGCTTCATGAATTCTCGTTAAGGTGAAAAATGTGCAAATTTACACACAATATATGGCCAACGATGGTTGAATATACTCATCAAGTATTGGTCACGGTCACATTTTGATTCCAAATACTCAAAGAAGGTGATTTTGATCTATCCGAATATACACACCAGATCCACCTCCTTCAATTTAAAAAATTTAAGGAGATCGATCTGGATGACGATTACCGGAGAGACTGGCATTCAATTTACAAAAATTTTAATTCTTATTCAAACAGATTCCGCTGTAAGTTCACACATTATCTGAGTTAGGAGCAAGTTCTCATATTGTTATAGAAAAACAACTTTCCGACGCTCTGGGAAAAAGTGGGAATATTCCGTTTGGCTACCACCTGATTGAGATGGTTACTTTTCAACATTTTACTTGTGATTTTTCTCAAATTAAATTTCCGGGATCATAAAAGAAACTGAGTGAAATATATGATTATTAAACTTAGAAACTACTACAAGTAAACTCAGAAAATGGGAAAAACACTTGCCGCAATATTAATTGGAAAACACGGGGTCATAAATTTAATGTGTGAAACAATACGTTTCAAATAAGGAAAATTCTTCAGCTAAAAAGGGCAAATTTGTTTATTGGCTGAAGCCTTATTTGTATGGCATGTATCTTATTTGTGTAGTGACTGTTAATTAGAAATTGATTAGTTGCTTGAATAAACAAGTTCAAACACTGTTATTTTTACTGCTTTTATGCGATATAAAATCAGTGAAAATTACAATGCTATAGAGTTCTACAGGCCAACAAAGAATTCTTATAACTTCCTCATGTCTGTCCGTCTGTCTATCTGTTATTGTCTTACAGTCTCTATAGTTTTTGACATACATGTATTAAAACTTACTAGTAGATATTTTAGATAAAAATCTTATTTAAAATATAGTAAAGCGGCCGTAAAAAACTATTTGAGCATCCCTAAAGTGGAATATTTGAGATAAATCGACCGTACCATGCCTAAAGTAACTTAAATTTTGAGATTAGAAAAAGAAAAAAAATTGCTGGAGATATTTATATGAACCTGAAAAAGACAAGATTACATTCAAATCGGTCTAATTATTTAGAAGCTAGACTATGAAACATACACACAAATACACATTTTTTTTACTTTAAGGTTTTTATTCTCTATTAGTGCTTTAAAATTGGGTATTTGACTAATTTTTGTTATAAAAGTTTAAATTTAATCTTTAGACAAGGATAGGAATACTGTGTTGTGAGGTCATTTTTAATATTGCACATTATATTCGACAAGAGGAAAAGAGACAGGGATATACCCAACCCTATCCGTATCTTCAAATTTAGAACTCTATAACTGGCTTCTTTTTCAATAAATTTTTGAATTTTGTTCAATATTGGGTTTTAATTAACATATATTTCACAATATTGTACGAAAAATATCAAAATTTAGAATGAGTCAACTACCGTATTATTCCAATCTAAATAACAATTTCGACCTTTTATACGAATAAAATACTTTCTTATTTCGTATATTCCGCGAAAGCCAAAAAAAATATTGATTAACCTTTACCAAGTTTCCAAATACATGATATTGATAATTAGTTGAACACATACAAGCTGTTGTTTTTTCATCAATCAATTCACGTAGACTGAATGATAAAGCCGACGAGCAATCGAACACTGTTCATTTGTACTCTGTCAACATGGCGCTAAATATAACGCTGTCTATATCCACTTGAGTGCGTGAAATATAAGGTCATCTCGTTTTCTCGTTTCACAGTTATTTTTTTTACATGTAGTTAATAGAAACAATTTTCAATTATACCAGCACCATTGTTATCTATCTCTCGTTGTCAGCGAGGTAAAATTCCTTGTATGTAAGGTTTTTTGCGTTTTTTACTAAAAAAACAAGAGTAGATTCGAATTATGAGAGTTCCGTGTAATATTTAAACATTTACGAATACCTAGGAGTACGTAGTATAATAAACTATTGCCTATTATATTTTTCGTAGGCGTAAAAGGAGGAGAATATCCACAATTAAATGAAACTACGTGATATAGTATTATTTCTACTTTCTTTAAGTTCATTACCACGACCTAGGTTTCGTTGTATTACAACATCTTCAGGTGGGCTATTAGCAAAGATATTTGTGAATAATTGTTAATAATGAATTTCTACAAAATTAACGCCAAATATATTCAATAGGAGGTGAATATTTAAAAAAATATAAGATTTAGAATAAGCACTGTAGTTTTTCTGTAATCTTCTAGTCCAATTTTATTAACACTGTTCTTTTCTTGATTTTTGGAAAGGTCTACTTTTGCATATTTTGACCTTGATATATTGAATACCTTTTTAAACATGAAATTTAAAATCATGAAAATAGATTTGTATTCATCATAACAAACACTTTCAAATGATACTACACATGATTCATAAAACTAAAAAAAATCATATTTTTGAATACTTTATTTACCCTGTTTAACTCTATAAATAATTTAAAAAGTTAGCCATTGTAAATATATAGATTAATAAGATGTCTTACTATGCCGAATTTCAAGTTACTGCGTCACGTGGTTTCCGAGAAAATGATAAACCGATCTGATTATTTAGTATGTTGTAACTTCAGGCATATGTGGACCTCAAGCGTAAATCAAACGGAATATTCCACTTTTCCATGGCATGAAGTTGTTTTTTTATTGCAGTACGAGAGAATGATAGTAGCTCTGACATATACAGTGAAAGTAACATGGGGTTTGTTTCAGTGAGGTGTTTTAATGTGGGATTTGTTTCAGTGGATGTGTCTATGTTATTTCGCAAGCTTTTCGCCCCAAGTAGTAATAGCACTCTAAGTTTTCATTTTGACATTTCCATATTTCCTCCCCGCCTTTATTTACTCATAGAAATGGAGTTGCTAACTTAACAAAAGATCGAAAGCTTTTTATATACCTTACCAAAGACATTTCGAGAAACATCTATATTATTTCAGAAATCATTGGAAAACGTGACGTGGTTGCTAGTTGCCAACATATTATTTATAAACACACTGAATCGCGAAATTATTAAAATATTCGCGTGCAAGGGAACTTGCCTTTAGTTCGTTTGAATAGTAAATCTACCATATAACGTTTCCATTCGTGTCTAGTTTACGTTAAATTTTGTTTGCAATTCCATTTGGCTGAATATTAACGTGTGGATGTTCAGATGTATTGATATTTCATGTTTGATACATGTGAATAACACTGTGGTGGCAGCGTCTAGCAGAAAATGGTTAACAATATATCTGTAACGAGATGAATATATGGAGTTAAAGAATAAATATAATATAAATAAAATTAATATATTTAACAGAATTAAATGTTCGTTTTTAATATTAGTTAAGTTTGCTATTTTTTTACAGGAGCAAATTTTAAACACTTTTTATTGTAAAAACCTATCAAGTACGCGTTAGAACTCGTACTACGAGTATTCCGTACACATTTAGGCATTTACAAACATTGAGGTGTGCATAATATTCTTATTAAACTATTTACTATAATAACAAGTATATATATATATATATATATATATATATATATATATATATATATATATATATATATATATATATATATATGTATATATTGCCTACTACATCTTTCGCAGGCGCATATTCAAAAAAATGTATAATTCCACATATAATTGGAAATTAATGATTTTTGTATTTTTCTTCTTTACTTGTGCTATAAGGCCTCCCATTATGCTGACTTTCAAGGTTGTAGGGCGCCCGGAAAGACCCTATAGATTTTGATAACGGTATAAATAATGAAAAATAAGCTTTCAAGGGGCAATATCTGTGTGTCGCGTGAACTAAAAAACTTGGTATTTTTAGAGCATTTAAAGCCATGGGTCTCAGTACGCGGTATGAATTGATAAACTCAAGCCATTTATGATAAAAAAAGGCTTTGACCGACTTACGGATGGACGGACAGACAGCAAAGTGATCCTATAAGGGTTCCGTTTCTTCATTTTGAGGAACGGAATCCCGAAAAGTAGAATAGTTTATTACAAATTTCGTGGATATCAAATGAATAATATATGTTTTTGGACATTTATTTTTATTTTTATCGACATAATTATTTTTGATTAAAAAAAATTATTTAAAACTTTGTCTATTAGACGTTAGTACGTTATTTAGTTTGAGTACTATCATGAAAATGGCTGACGTAAATAAAAAGAATAGGATGGGGGTAATAAGGATGCACTACTTTAGTGCAATGCTGGTTTATACTTTTTAATGAAGCCATTTTATCGAATATTAAGAAAATTGTTTTTCCACGTCCCAAAAATTGCTTTGTTGTATTTATTTTTAGACTTTAATATACGATGCAGAATAAGACCGAATTAGTTTTCATGAAGAGATTACGGGATTATTTATATCGCCCAGATTAACTTTGGACCAAGGTCGTGAAATAAGTGCTGCTATAAGAAATCTAATTTTTCACCACAGCTTTTCTCTCAGGGCAGTGCTTATTTCAAGCCCAAAGGTGAACTAGGCGATATAAATAGTCCCTATTTCTCTTTTACTAGTAAATAGGAGCTTCTGGTAATAAGCTTTCGTCACTTAATGCGACCTTCGCCATTTGTTTCTTAGTGGCCGCCGACGAACTTATAAAAGCATTAAGCTCTTACTTTGAGGAGAGCTTAAAGCAAAGCATGATTTTTCCTGTACGTTTCGTTATATTCATTACCAACCTCAGCAAACTTTACCTTGGAAAATTAGTGGAATAATTCGAATTTAATGGGAAAATGTAACAAATTTAATGTTTATCACAATAACACCATCTTCTTATAATATATAATAATATAGTTTGTGTATATATTCAGTCAAGTTGTGCAGATAAATGCTTCGTCTAGTGCAAGAAAAGGACAAGTAAATTTAAGCATGTAGTTTTAGCGAACATTTCTGCCATGTTGAGTTGATGCAGAATGTATTCCTTCACCTTACTACCTGAAAATATTTAATCGACTACAGGTTTCGTATTTTTTATTAAATATTAAAATCAAAGCATGTATTAAAACTATTTGGCATGTGACTAAAACAAACAAAAGGATCACCAACAATGGACATAAAATTGTTAATATATTTGTATAAATTAAACAGGTGTTTATATTCGTAAATCTAAAAATTGGCAATATAATTATCGTGCCGCAAATATTAATACGGCAGTACACATAGTAAACAAATATCATTACCAGAAACCGAAACAAATTAAACAAAAAAAAACAATGTCAAACAAACTTATCCCCAATTAACCTCGCGTGACTGCCAACCCATGTTTAAAATCAACATTACAGAGATTTATGAACCTGCAGAGGGTTATTTGAAAGAAAAGAAAACTCGACTCAAACATGGTATCAATCAGGCGAGCGAAACTCGTTAAACTCAACGTAACCTTGGACGGGGAAAACGACATTAAAATCTTTATCGTGACTTTTCCGTGCCATCGCAGCCCTTCATGTCTCACGTTATGAATTTATAAATTGTACTGACATACCGTCTTAAGCCTTAAATGCTTTATTTTATGTTCTTTGTTTATATTATTAAACAAAAATTTCGCAGTATTATTTACATTAGTGTACAGCCTTTCTCTTGACAACGCTGCGATCGAGAGTAATATTAGTTTACGACATGTGCTGATGGAGAATGAAAGGCCTGAATGGGATTATTAAACAAGTTACTTTATGTCTTTGGTATAATCAAAATTCTGTAAATGGAAAATGTGTAATGTAACACGTGTAGTGAAAAATTAGCAAACAATAACAAAACTTAATTTTTTTTGCATTAAAGAGACGTAGCCTTTAATAATTGAAATTCTTTAGCTCAATTTTCCACGTTCACGCAGTTACCATTTGTTTAAAATATCACTATCTGAAGTTACCTTCAGACCCTTCAATTTCAGATAGCGATATTTCAATTGCATTTTCAGCAACACTACTTTTCCGGCATGATAACTCTTTTATCACATTATTATATATATTAACTCTTTTATCACATTATTCATTGCTTTTTCTTTCCGTTGATTTCTCTGTCATTTTTTATTTACTCTGCTATTAGTCATATTATATTTAAGTTGTTATTACTCTTCATTTCTCATAATGAGTTGCAGGCCCAGTGGAACTCTTTTTCAACATTTGGTACATAATCAAGGTAAGTTGAAAATAATGAATAAATTAAACAGCACTAAAGTTGGAGTTTCTCGTAAAAACGAAATCTTTTATACTGAAACCAAACTCGTTGTACCTTGTCACTCACCATTCGTAGATTATTAAATTCAATCATTAATTTTCTGGTCATTATATGCTTCTTAGTACTTACTTATATCTTCCAAACACTATTTTCATGTGTCTTTTATTAAACGGAAATTAGAAAAATCAATATCTGTTCCAAATTTTCTCACTTTATTGTTACAGACCAGATACTTTTGGACAAAGGTGATAATACATAGTCTATAGCCATCAAAGAAGATAAAGGTACACAGCAATGAAAGTAATTCCACTACTATAACTGTAGTTTTAAAGTTTAATATTAAAATATATTGAATATATTTGGCATTAATTTTGTAGAAATTCATTATTCGCAATTAAATGAAACTAATTAAATGAAATTCATTATTCACAATTAATGAAATGCTGATAGCCCACCTGAAGATGTTGTCATACAACGAAACCTAGGTCGTAGTAAAGAACTTAAAAAAAGTATAAATAATACTACATCACGTAGTTTTATTTAATTATATATCATAATCATATCAAAGATCTTTGCTAATAGCCCACCTGAAGATGTAATACAACGAAACCTAGGTCGTGGTAAAGAACTTAAAGAAAGGAGAAATAACACTATATCACGTGGTTTTATTTAATTGTATATCATAATCATAGCAAAGATCTTTGCTAATAGCCCACCTGAAGATTTTGTAATACAACGAAACCTAGGTCGTGGTAAAGAAATTAAAGAAAGTAGAAATAACACTATATCGCGTAGCAGGAAAACCTGATCGTTAAGAATGTGTCTAATGTGAATACTTAGTTATTCTCTAACTAACATTAACAGTAGTGATGGTGTAATTACGGGACCGTAATTGAAAATAGACACAAGTTATATAAAGGCAAAAAGTGAATAAATATAGAAATAAGTGTTGGTAAAAATGTAGAAAGAAGTGTTTAAATATTTCTTAATGAAAGTAGAGGCCCTTTATACCTTCATCATATCCAATTACCCTCATGTTATAATTTCGCATTTTCTATAGTTTTATGAAGTTCTATGATATTTTGCGAGTGGAAGTTTCAAAAGGAGATTTTAGCTAATATTTAGCAAGATATGGACAACAATTAAGGTACTCTCCTTGCACGTAAAGTGGGAGCTAATATTTTTTTCGTGCATCGCGTCGAGCGGGGTGTAGTTGGACAGATCTTTGAATGTAAGTTTGAGGATTCATTTACCACTTTAAACTTTTTAAACTCTATTTGTGAAATATAAATCTTTCGAACGATGGGCAATAAGCATATACTTATCATCTATTTTTTTACTACAGATATGAAAAATTTTAAAAATTCTAAATATGTAGAATTTGCTTCAATGAATCATTTCAAAGTATGGAAATCTATAGAATCCTAATTTATGTGTGTTTTAACATAAACTTGATCGCTGTTCAAAATATATTTTTGAAATTTTGATGAAAAGAAAAGACTTACACACGTTATTTTCGTTGTTTACTTTCACTACATTGACAACACGTGAACCATAAAATAAACATGTAAACTTTTCCTATTTGATATTAATATTCAAATATGATTGTCACAATAGATTGAAGATAAGGTAACCATTACAGTCACGCCATAGACTATTCATCAGAGCAGTGGTTCTTAACATTTTCGATATATGTTTAATTATTACCTTTACCATACATCTCGAGAAGGTGGAAAATAAAATCGTCATGGATTAAGTTTAAAATTAGATATTATATAGATACAAATAAACTCTAATAATAAGCGCCGCTAATGCCACAATAATTTCAACATATCATACTTTTGTGAATAGGATATGATAACATTTGTTTTCAATGACAACGGTTCCTGAATCGTTTTAAGAAAAGATGAAAAACAAGGAGGTTAAGGTGGTAAACAAGAAGTTCCATACAGTCCCAATAGCTATTGCTGTAACATGAAAAATTCTTAGTATGATTCTATTCTTCAAGGCTATGGGATGAGTGATTCGCTGATAAGTCAATTGTCGGTTGTTGTCCAGATGGTTCTATGGGATGGCAGTAATTGTACAGTTCGCGAAAGTTTTTGCAATGCAGATGCTTTTCAGAAAACTTCACTAATGTTCTATTTAAATGCTCGATGATATTGTTATTTATGTTGTTTTTTTTGTTGATTAATACAGCGTAGTTGACCATCGCTCCTTCGACCACCGCTCCTTCGAGTTCAGCCGCCACTTTGTCCAAGTATGCCCCTCGTTGTTCATTCAGTTTTAGTTCACTCTCTATGTTAACTTGGCAATATATACTCTCATATAGTCTAATATCCTCATTGTTTTCCTTGAGGTCGCCTAGTCAAAATTGAAGACAATTGAAAACTATATGACGTGGATAAAGAAGTACAACATATTTCCAAAGCTATTCTAAAATTCAGAAGTAAAACGAAGTTTAGAATAATTTTTGTTGGAAATATGCTGCATTTCTTTATCAACATCATATGCCGTCGTAAATAAAAACGATTAAATAGACTGATTTGGAATCCAAGATTCATTAATTCAATCCAAGATTCATTAATTTCCGCCAATCAAATTTGCTCGGTTAATTAGAAATCCATTTGTCACCCTGAAGCTTGAGTTGAATGAGGTATGGATGAAATCTTCAATCGCGTCTTTAGTGTTGACGGAATTTACTTTAAGCTAATCAAGGTTGAACAGAGCATCTTTGAAGTTTTTTTTGAGAAATTTCTTCACGTTAGCCAGTCTTTAAACGGCTGTTGGCACTGGCCATTACCGATTGTCACATTATTAGCAGAGGCGAATTTGAATTCCAGATCAGTATCATTATTTATTCAAGTCAAAATTTACCCACCAAGTTCTATTTCTCTGTTGATAGCTATGTTGATATGGATCAACATGAGCGTTTAAATCCCCCACCAAAATTATAAGTTCTGTTTGGTTGAATGAATTCCGTGCATCTTCAGTCAGTTTGTTGAGGATGTCTTCCATTAGATCACGGTTAATTTCGATTACGGCTAAAGACTTCACTAGTTCTAGGCTTCTTGGAATTCGTTTGTGGCACTGGTGTCCATCATAAAACTAACTGCTCAGGTTATTTCTCCACCGGAGTAATAATGTCATCTTCTCATTTGTTTCACAGGTTCGATAATCATATGCCTGGAGCTAGCGACTCGTAACTAGGATAAAACTATAACCGAAATTTGACATTTGCAAAGTTTGTGTCCAATAAATTTCTTTTGGACGACATTATGACCCGTTGAGATGTTTTAAGTCACAATTTTGATATTTTATATTAAGTAATTAAGTTGTATAGCCGCTCCGTATATGGCAGCAAATATAAATTGGATACTGCCTTTTTTCAACGAAATCGATATGGTATTTTAGTAAATATTTCCAGTTTCCTGGCTCTAATCAAAGCGTCACGATGACCAACTTCATTTTTTTAGCCGACGTCAGAACTATCCTTGAAGAAGTTTAAATTTAAATTAATGTACATTAAGGACTCAAAATAAATTATTGAGTTATGTCTCATTAAATATTAATTCACTCTCTAGACTATATATCATAATTTATTTTAAAATATTCATACTGTTACATACAATATAAATATTTTAGCTATATTATAATTTGTAATTATTTTTAATAGAATTATTTATTCAGTAAGAAGTAGCTTTAATATATAATTAATTACGCAACGTTCTCGTAATTCCAATTTTAATGTAGTATTTAAATGAGAAATAATTTGCATAAAACATAAAACTTCGTGAAATTCTTCACTCAGAGTATTGAAACGATTTGAAATGTACTCTTTTCAATTTTGTTAAAATTTAAGAAACATTGGTATCCCATTCAATATATATGATACATCCATATGAATTTCTAGGTCTTGACGCTCACCACTGCTATTTGTTACTTCCATTTATCATATTCATAAGTACATATATATATATATATATATATATATATATATATATATATACCTACACAGAGCTTAAGAAAGAATATTTCCATTATTCATATTCATACAGGTGACTCTGGGCTTCAAACTGGATAGAACAATTTAAGGGTGCATAATTTTAAACCTTTTAAAAAAAAATTTTTAAAATCAGTTGGCTTCCAGTAAAAAAAATAAATTTTTTAGAGAAATTTATTTCGTATATGCTCAATTTCTATGAATTAGTGATAAATTTTAAATATTCGTGGTGAAAAAGAGAGAAGAGTTAATTTAAAAAAAAATTATTTATCTCCTATATATTACTACACGCTAGCGGAAAGTAATTACTCTATTTAACGTAATGAAAATGTAACTAAGATCGATGTAATATTTTACACTTTGTGCCAAAACAGCAAGGCAGCTGAAAAGATTGCATCCAAAGTTTGACAACAACTGAATTCCGCTACAGCGAACCGGTGCACGTGATCTGTAGCGTGCGGGGACTTCGGCAGCGGACGACTGATCGTGGGAATCGTTGAAAAATGGGTCTGCGGCTCCGTATCGATTCAACAGTGGGCAAGGTACGGGTCTGGGAGTTACCTGCTGTGTGTGACATCCGACCGTACTTACCCACCCGCGTACATCCATAAATATTTCAGGTCGCCGAATAATGTCAGTGCGCAGTTGCGAAGTTCGTTTGAAAAGGACGATACATAAACGCAGAAAGTTTTGTAGGCCAAGGTCGATTAAGGATTGCAGTTTAGTGGGGATAAATTTGATCGAGATAATGTTATCGGATCGTATGAATAAATTAAAATCCGTCGATAATTTGAGCTGTTAACTACTTATTTTCTAAGCTCTTGCTATTAACTAAAATGAGCTGTAATATTTTAATACATTTCAACACTTTGTTAATGTATTTAACATTAGTTTAAGAAAAAATGGAAGTACATCTTAAGAATTTTCTAAAATTCTAACATTTTTGCCCAAACAAAACTAGTTTTAGTAGGGTCGTACTTACCTCGCTAAAACGAAACATTTATTTCTCAGTGCCTGCCATACCTTTCTGGTTCATAACTGCCTGATCGCAGCGTGTGCTAATTCCAAATTAAATTAACATTTTTGTTTCTAAAATAAATTTTGATGGTTTAATCCGTCACCAAGAAACAAATTGTTGCTCTGTTAAGTGATAATTTTTCTAAGTAAGGCTACATAAATGTGAACTGGTTTTACTTACGATTTCAATTAGACTTGAACGTTTTTATACTAACGGTTTTTATTGACTATTAATTTTTTTACACAAGTTTTTCGGATTCTTATGCTTGGCAGAAATTTTAATTTTAAAACCTCCTATTTCCCTTCAAGTACCTGCAAAATACAATTTCAAAATCGTAAAGTATAAAAATATACCTTTTTATCATCATTATATCGTTTAAAACTGATGTAATACAAATACCCAGTATTATATGTTGTTGTAGGCCTTACTACCTCACTTTACGACCTACATATATTAGACTTTTTAACTCTAATATTGGTATAATATTATTATAGTCCGTAATTGCTGTTGTAAATTAAATATTTATTTATCGGACCACTATATAAACTTCAAAGTACGATAATTGAAAAGGAAGTTAAAATTTTAATTAAACGAAACTCTATTCTAACATTTTCTTCTCATTTTGAGTAATTGCTGTTATAAATTAAATATTTATTTATCGGATCACTACATAGGTTTAAAAGTACGACAATTAAAAAGGAAGTTAAAATTTTAATTAAGCGAAACTATATTCTAACATTTTCTTCTCATTTTGAGTAACTGCTGTTATAAATGAAATATTTATTTATCGGGTCAATACATAGGTTTCAAAAGTACGATAATTGAAAAGGAAGTTAAAATTTTTATTAAGTAAACTCTATTCTAACATTTTCTTCTCATTTTGAATAATTGCTGTTATAAATTAAATATTTATTTATCGGATCACTACATAGGTTTCAAAAGTACGATAATTGAAAAGGAAGTTAAAATTTTTATTAAGTAAACTCTATGTTAAATCTTTCTCAAAAACAGTGTTTCCCGATTTGATGCTAACATTCAAATAAATTCTATTTATTGAATATATTTGGCGTTAATTTTGTAGAAATTCATTATTAACATCTTCAGGTGGGATATTAGCAAAGATGATCTTTGCTAATATCCCACCTGAAGATGTTGTAATACAACGAAACCTAGGTCGTGGTAAAGAAATTAAAGATAGTAGAAATAATACTACATCAGGTAGTTTCACTTAATTGTGAAATTCTATTTAACTCAAATGCTACTTTTCGAGCTGAAATGAACCTCAATTAATGTAACGGTTTCAGTAACATTTTTACACCCTTAATCAGTGTATTTTTATACAAACACCTCTCACCCCTTTGTTTAAAACGAATCAATATGATAGTCAACCTATTAAAATAATAATGTTCTTTGAGTCGACCATATATGTAAATCCAATATCTGTGTGTATGTACGTGAATGTGTGCGTATGTGTACGTGCATGTGTGCGTTTGTGTGTGTGTGTGTGTGTGAGCGTGAGTTTGTGCGTGGGCGTATGAGTGTGCGTGTATGTGTGTATGTTGTGTGTTAGCGTGATTGCATTTTTAGAACATGATTGCTTGATTTAAATGAAATTTAATTTGGTTTGAACGAAGTTCATGCTCTATTTCAATGTAAATGTATAAATGGTTTCAAATATTTATTAAGAACAATCTAATTCAACAATTAACGGTGACATCTATTTCTTTTATAAACAACCATTATAATTTCGGTATATTACAGTTAAATTTTCTAATTTACCACTAGATGGCAGAGCACATTTTTTTAATACCTGCTAATTTTTAATATAACAATATATTTAAATTGAAATATTGGGACCTGGATTATCATCAATATCTATGAATCTCTATAGTGCCATTTTAAATACCACTTAGAAGAACATTTAGTTGGAGTTAAAGGTTATTTTGAAAGATCTGTCCAGCGATACTTTACTTCATCCATTTTACGTTAGTCAGAGATATATTAAAAACATGTTTTTTTCATACTTTACTATATTAATAGCAATTTGAACTATTTATTTGCAAAATATTATACATTTTCTTACAGAAACAGTTGACTAATAGAAAAAGATGGCGCAGTTCTTAGAAATCCTTGTTTGGTTATGAAACTCTGAAAAAGGAATTCCACAAATAAATGTTACCATAATTTTAAATATATTCTTCTATATATATATTGATTCTTCTTTAGATGAATTTTCCATTATGTATCAATATTCACTTTAATGATAAAATTTGCGATATCTTTCATACATTTTTCAATAAATATTCCATTTCTTAAAAATTTTCATTAATCTGTTGTACAATATTGGCTGATAATACTAACATTATTACCTAGAATATTTGGATAAAAAGTAATGCAATGCATTTGTGAACTTTTTAAATTTTATGAATTTTCCATTATATATCAATATTCACATTAATGACAAAATTTGCGATTTCTTTCATACATTTTTCAATAAATATTCCATTTCTTAAAAATTTTCATTAATCTGTTATACAATATTGGCTGATAATACTAACATTATTACCTAGAATATTTGGATAAAAAGTAATGCAATGAATTTGTGAACTTTTTAAATTTTATGAATTTTCCATTATGTATCAATATTCATATTAGTGACAAAATTTACGATATCTTTCATACATTTTTCAATAAGTATTCCACTTCCTAAATTTTTTTATTAATTTGTTATACAATATGGACTTATAATACTAACATTATTACCTAGGATATTTGGCTAAAATAATACAATGCGATTTGTGAACTTTTTTAAATTTGATGAATTTTCCATTATGTATCAATATTCACATTAGTGACAAAAATTTACGATATCTTTCATACATTTTTCAATAAGTATTCCACTCCTAAACATTTTTATTAATTTATATTGTCTTTAATACTAACTTAATAAAGTTAGTATTAAATCTAATATTATGGGATGCTAAAAAGAATGGCTAAAAAGTAATACAATACAATTTGTGAACTTTTTAAAATAATAATATGAGTATAAGCACTAAAATTTACTTTTAAATTGTTATTAAATACTTGTTGTATTTAATAACAATTCAAAAATATTTGCCCTTATTAATATATCTAGTTTTTCATTTATTTGGAAAAAATATAATAATTATATAAATCCCAATCGAAAGCACTAAATAAATGACAAATATCTTAATAAAATAGGAGACAACACTGATCAACTGCTTAATATATAGCTGTGGAAGGCGCTTAATGAATTAAGTATGGCATCTTCAGTATTGAAGGTTACAAATTTAATAAAAAAGAGCAGGAAAAGTTTCCATAATATATAATAGTATACCTGAAGATAGTAGATAAAAGGAATATGCTTTAATTATGCTTAAAGTAAAAGCTGCTTAAAAAACAGAAAAAGAAATGTTGGTCGCATTAAATAATTCGCCTATATTTCTAATATCATATTTCATAATTATTAATATACTGTAATCATTAAATATTAAGACGCAGTAATAGTTATATACGTATTTTCATAAGCTGGTAAAGGATTGTAATTGATCCGTAGTACTATTAATTTTTACATGATAATATTATATTATTTTCCGTGACACAACTTTGATGCAGATAATCAAGCGATGGCGGTTAAAAGAAATATATTTTGACATTTTTCTCGAGTTCACATGTTCAATTTAGAGTTTACAAATCTGAAAAGTATACTCCTTTTAATGTTCTGCGAGCATCCAACCAGCCTTCTTCATCAACCCAACGTGACATACCTGATTGTAAAAGTGAATTAAATTTCTAATGAATTATATTTTTCTTTTTATTACAAAAAAATAACACCTACAAGCATGTACGCACGATCGCATGCACAAAGATCCTTCGTACCCTTTCGATCAAGCATACACCATATGCTTCCGTATGCGTGCACATAAAATACTTCCGTATTACATACTCTTTTCATCATGTTCCAATTTTGGGCCAAACATGAGATGAGCAACAAGCCCCGTATTATACAGCCCCCATTCACCTCACGGGCGAGTAGAACCTAGCTCATTGCATCGGTGCAGCCCGGGCACCGCCCTGGCCGTGACCCAGCAGTACAAGTAGGACGAGACGTGCGCCATCCGCCTACGTCACTGCCGCCCACCCAGCGCGCTCTGCCGCAAGTCCTGCGAGCAGCCGACCGAAAAGGACATGAAATAGACTGAGTTTAAAATAAAATTTTAGTTTCACAAAGAAAAAGAATATGTCATAATTTCGATGAAATTATAACTTTTAAAAAACTTTTGCCATACACTATCTGTTTACTAACTTTTATTTCTAAAGTACTTGAAATAATTAAATTTGTATTGTTGTACATCATAATATTTTAATTTTTTTGACTGATTAGCGCTGAAAATTTAATTAGTTTCTTTGTCGAGAATTATTGGTTTAATCGTTTGTAGTTTTAATAAAAATACATACGTGTTCTGAACACGTGACATGGGTAGAAACTGATCAATAACTAGTGGAAATGCTGAAATAATGTGGAATCATTAGTGTATTCCAAGAAAAAAAGTAGTAATAAAATTACTAACGAGTATGTATATTCAGATTAATAATAAATGGAACAAATATAAGGTGTGTTTCTTCCTTTCTAAATAGTGTCCATTTTTGTATAAGTATGAGCGTAAACGCGGAACCGACCCGATCGTTCATTGTGTGAGTATCGTTAAGAGATAGAATCAAGACGTTTTATTTCGTTTTCTTCAAGTTGTTTTAAACCTCTGTGGCAAAATAAAAACTGTTATACGTTTGAACGCTATGGGTATCTGTTTATTTATTTATTTATAATCTTTTATGTATAGTACGTATGGAATATATAATCTTTTATGTATAGCGGACTTATTGATGAGAAATTTCTTAGCTATGTGTGATTAACCGATTCTAAGGTTGTCGAGATGCATCGTTATTTCCGATGAGGACTAAATAAGGATAATATTCAGATAGCCCGTCGAAAATTTGAATTTAAACTTTCAAGTTTATGGTGTGCTCCGTCTTACGGAATCTTGGTGATAATTAATAAGATAGATTTCAACAATATAACGAACTTGCAGTTTGGACTTCCTTACTTATATCCTGATCGTTGAAGCTGATAAAGCCGCTTCTACACTAAGCTGCACGAGGAATACCATTACAATGCTTTTATTACCACATTGTAATAAGATATGTTTCACTTATGAAGCGGGAGCTACCCTTTTTATTGTTTTTTTTTATATTTTTTTCATTATGGTCTAATTTCAAAGATACTCGAATCAGCAGAAATGATGTATACGATCGATAAGATCACCGAAAAATGGTATGCATTATTTTAATAGAAACTAATTATCTATCAAAATGTTTTTGGCATCATTATCAATAGTTACCATTTTTCAATCACTAAAATGTTTTATGCCACATCATAATTCTTTATATTCCTTTGAAATAAAAATTTAGTTTTTAAAAACATTTGGTAGTTTTTCTGTATTTTACAATATATCTTTTAACTTCATTTGGCTTTTAATACAAGTGCTATTTCTTTCGATATCATGTTCAAATTCAAAATTAAGTTGGTAAAGGAAACTGGAAAGTATATGTCACGTAGTTATTGGTATTTCCGGTTTTTGTCTATTTTTTTAAGTTCTAAGCGCGATATAATTCATAAACGTTTATAGTAAGCAAGAGAAAACCATACAAATGTTTTCTTTCGAACGATCTTCCGCTCTGCACTTGTACTACTTACCGACTCATAAACTTAAGTCTTGTAATACGTATCCGTATATATTTTACTAAGCTTCCTCCATTAAACGCCTCGGATGCTTAAACTGCCGTTCGTAGCCCGTTTTTATTAACATTTTATTACGTAGAGAATTTTGTAATTGTATCGATATAAATATGCCGTGATAAGAATACGATGGAAATTGATGTTATTAAATGTTTAATGGCGTTGTTTAAATTTTTCACGTGGTTTGGGTAACAGGTTGCGTGCTCCGGTAGAATTATTGCAAAGCGAGGCTTTTTCGTAATGAAAAAAGCTCGTCAGAAAGCTCGCCAGTTATAATATTGTAATGTCGTGCTTTGTAAACTTATTAAGTACATTTTTATTAATTTGCCAATAGTCGCTGAAGTTAGGTTATATTAGTTACTGTATGTCTACATTATCACGTTAGCGGGGTTTCTCTCAGTAATGATGGTTTTTGAAGATTAAGCAACACGGGTAAGCAGCAATGATGATTTTGGATGGTCGATCAACAATGAGAAATAGCAATGATGAATTTGGAAGACACTTTAAACTCATTTTCGACTTTATTAATGAATCCATTTCCTTTCCAATTGTTTTTGTAACAAATCTATTAATATTTTAATTCAAATTTCTAAAGCAAAATAGGTTATTAAGATATAAATTTTTGAATTTCGGAAATAATAAGTAGTATAAAAAATCGTTACAAAAATAATTTTAAATATTCAGTGCCTAAAACGGAAAAACGGAAATGGATTGAATTAGAAACTTTAAATTTGGTGTAGCTATGTAATGTATCAAAACAATTAACACTCAAAAACGTATTTTAATAACTAACATTTAAAAATAACGATATGGAAATTTTAGAGGGGTATTAGGTTTTTTTTTAAATTGTATGTATCTCTTGAATTGGAAAAAAACAACTTATCAAGATTATAAACTTATATATTTCAGAATTTTATATATTTTTCTGGACATATTGCTGAAAATGTCGATATTTTTTTTTCAGAAACTGACTGAAACTGGTAGCCTTGAAATTTGGTGTATTAGTAAAGTATAGTAACCTGCATATAGCTAGGAAATTAACATTTAAGAATATTTATAGGAAAATTTTAGGCTGTAATGGTTAGTATATCTAATACTATCCACTTTTTTAATTTCATGTGTATTGTAGAATATCTATAGAAGGAATAAGTTGTAGGAATTATTAAAGTTGCTAATTTTCATAGAAACACTATATACCCTTAAATGTTATTACAAATACATGCATAAACATATACAGAATTCTCGTAGAGTAAGTTCTATTCGTATTTAACTGGTTTTTATTGTTTTCAGAGTTTTATCCACAAGATACAATTCCATGACTTATCAGAAACATTTTTGAAGATTGACGGAACTTTTAAAAAGATGGAAGAAATAGGAACCAGGATGAAAGAGGAACTTTAATTTTTTTTACAAATTTCAGTTTTGTTCTTGTTTAAAAAAAAATTTGGACAAAAGACTTAAAGCAAGAGATATCAAGTCACAAATTCTTTTTTTTAATTTTCATTTTACCGTTTTCAACATAAATTTAGCATTTTGTGTACTGTGTATTTTTCATGAATTTCTTTTTTGCCCGGAAAACTTTTTGGCGGAAGCGTACTGTGTAGATAGTTTAATATAGTTTTGAAATTATTTTAATCATAAATAAGAATAAACAATTAAGGCGACAAAGTCTAAACGTATGCGAACGTATACTCGAAAAAGCAATAATGCCGATTGATCGTTTTACTTAGTGGTAATAAAACGTAATAACACACATTGATAATATAGTTGGATGTTGCAATAGATTTTATTATCAATATCATACTTTTGATAATAAAATCTAAACGTATTATAATAGAAACAGGCGAACGTATACTCGAAAAAGCAATAATGCCGATTGATCTTTTTACTTAGTGATAATAAAACGTAGTAATACACATTGTTAATATAGTTGGATGTTGCAATAGATTTCATTATCAATATCATACTTTTGATAATAAAATCTAAACGTATTATAATAGAAACAGGCGAACGTATACTCGAAAAAGCAATAATGCCGATTGATCTTTTTACTTAGTGGTAATAAAACGTAATAACACACATTGATAATATAGTTGGATGTTGCAATAGATTTTATTATCAATATCATACTTTTGATAATAAAATCTAAACGTATTATAATGGAAACAAGCGAACGTATACTCGAAAAAGCAATAATGCCGATCGATCTTTTTACTTAGTGGTAATAAAACGTAGTAATACACATTGATAATCTATTTGAATTTTGAAATAGATTTCATTATCAATATTATACTTTTGATAATAAAATCCAAACATATTGTAATAGAAACAGGCGAACGTATCCTGGAAAAAGAGAAAGATGTCTACTAATATTATTGCTGTTGCCTTAGTGTTGTTTGTGAAGAAGCACATAATCATACTAGTTGACTGTTAAAATAATTTTCATTATAAATATACAGTATCATACTTTTGATAATATAATCTAAACGTGTTATAATAGAAAGAGGCGAATACATATCCGAAAAAGCGAAAGATGTCTACTTACATTATTGCTGTTGCCTTAGTGTTAATTGTTTGTGATGATGCACATAATCATACTAGTTGACTTTTAAAATACTTTTCATATTATAAATATGCAGTATCATACTTTTGATAATATAATCTAAACGTGTTATAATAGAAAGAGGCGAATACATATCCGAAAAAGCGAAAGATGTCTACTTACATTATTGCTGTTGCCTTAGTGTTAATTGTTTGTGATGATGCACATAATCATACTAGTTGACTTTTAAAATACTTTTCATTATAAATATGCAGTATCATACTTTTGATAATATAATCTAAACGTGTTAGAAACAGGTAAATACACATCCAAAAAAGCAAAAAATGTCGACTTATATTATTGCTGTTGCCTTAGTGTTAATCGTCCGTGATAAAACACATAATCATACTAGTTAGTTTTTAAAATACCTTCCATTATAAGTATATATCATAGTTTTGAACAATAAAACCTGTACGTGTTATAACAGAAACTGGTGAGAAAAAGAAAATAATGGCCACTGCTATTATTACTTTTGTGTCCATAACGATACACATAGATATATTAATTTTATTCTGGAATGTTTTTCGTTACGCATATAGAATCTTACAATTTTGTCCATTAATTCAAAACGTATCATAATAAAAAAGGTTAACATATACCTGGAAAAGCAATGATATCAACTGATATTATAACTGTTTCCTTAGTCGTTATTATCCATAATAATACACATATATGTATATATGCTAGTTGTATTTTAAGATACTTTTCGTTACAAATATACAATCTTATAATTTTATCAATAAAATTAAAATTTGTTATAACAGAAACGAGCGAACATTTAGTCGAAAAAGCAAATGATGTCGACTGATATTAAAAGTGTTGCCTTAGTGGTAGTTGTCCGCAGTGATGCACACAGATGTGTTGGTTGAAATTTAAAACGGTTTTGCTATAAATATACAATCTTATAATTTTGGCCATAAAATCAAAATGTATTAGAATAAAAACAGGTAACATATACCTGATAAACCAATGATGTCTTATGATGTTATTACTGTTGCCTATGAGCAACTAACACAGTTGTTCATAATGATACACATAGTCATACTAGCCGAATGATAAAATGCTTTACGTTACAAATATACAATCTTATAATTTTGGTCATAAAATCAAAATCTATTAGAATAAAAACAGATAACATATACCTGATAAACCAATCACTTCGAATGACATTATTACTTCTACTAGCAACCACAGTTGTTCATAATGATATACATAGACATTCTAACCGAATGTTAAAATGCTTTTCGTTATAAATATACAATCTTATAATTTTACCAATAAATGTATTACAGTAGAAACAGGAGAACATACACTTGTAATATTAAATAATTTAAATAATTACTTTCCCTTCAATATCAGAATTTAGACGAAACATAGTTTAATTGAGTTTTTAAATATTTTTCATAATAAATATACAACGGCATAATTACGGTAACAAATATTAAACGTACATACAAGACTGGTCTTCGTAAAATCAGTAATTAAAAAAACCTGTTAAATACGAGCAGATTCGTACTGCTAGGTTTCATTACACGTTTAGGTACTTATAAACGTTTAAGGTTACATAGTATTTCTATTACGCTATTAGTAATAATAATTTTTCATAACGGAAATGTATCCGATAATGACCTACTATATCTATCACAGGCCTGAAATCATATGTATCGCATTGTTTTGTAGCGATATTTAAAAAAAATACCAGATCCAGGATAATCGTTAGGGTCTTTCTGTAATCTTTTTATCAGATGTTTCAGAAATAAAGTTCGGTTAGATATGCTTTATTTATGCATAATTTTTGAAATGTCTTATTTAATCTGTAATTTCAAATTAATGAAAAAAACTTTTTGTATTTATCATAACAAGCCCTTCAACTTGATACTCATCAAGATACATAAAATCAAAGAATCAAAATTCGTAATACTTTTATTAATTTATCCTTAATTCTTACATAAATATTATAAAAAAATTTGCTAGTACAAAGTATGTGATTTAATAAAATGAATTTTTATTCCAAATTTTAAATTTCTGCTTTGCATAATTTCTGGGAACAACGGCTCGAACTAAAATCATCCCTATAGTTTTCCTATAACTTTGGCGAGGGCTTTTAAAAATATATATATTTTTATGATTTTAGTTTCATAATTTAGGTAGGGAGAGGACATATATTTTTGCATATTTTTCGGTAGACGACGTAGACTGAAGAAATAAAAGCTAAAATTATTAAAAAAATGTTTTTATAACCCATACAACTAATTCATTCAAACGTATCCATACGATATCTGTAATTGGAGTATTTAATTTGCCCCAAAACTTTCCAAACGAATACTTTTGAATTTTAAATTGGTTTTTTATTGGATTGTGATGTGTGATTTAATATGTTTTATTACCATGAATTCCAGGTTATTGATTTTATATCAAAATAAGTTAATATACCAGTAGCAACATCTGTAAACAACTAGTTTAACTGTGTACACTATTTCTGTGACGTTTATATTAACTATGGTTTTAATAAATATCAGTCTGTTGAGAAAACTATAAGTGTGCATTTCAATTAATTCTATCAATACAAGTTTATCCGTCAAGCGGTTTAAAAAAAAACGGCTGTGATGGATGGACGAACAAACACGTGAGTGATCCCATAACGGTTCCGTTTTTCCTTTTGAGGTACGGAAACCTAACAATAAAGCTTGTTTATTTGCATCACAGTAACATTATCACGAACAAAATAAAGAATTTAATAAGCTAAAACTTTCACAATCGCAACTTTGCAAAACGACAAACAAGAATTTAATACGAGTTACGGTGAGTACTTAAAGAAATATTTGTAAAGACTTCAAATTGGTTTCTTAAATTCGGTCTTGTTTTTCTTTCCATTTTTTGTGGGCAATTATTTCCTAACAATATTTCCTCAAACTTTTCTGTTGCGAAAATTTTATAGGGATATTTAAAGAAAGGAAACTTCAGTGATTTTATAAATTTGGCTGATTTTTTGTCACTTTTTCTTAATATCGCTTTTATTTGATACTTAGTGTTGTTTGCAAATTTCCTTGCTTCCAAGAATAGCACGCTTATATTCGGTCTAGTATTTTTTTGTACTTTGGTTTATATTTTACTTCGAAACGAGTTGTAATGATTGGTTAAGTACTTGTTAATTTGTAAAGTATATTTGTATGTTACAAAATATACAAATATACTTTCGTGCTTATAGATATATTAATATTATCTCATTTGCATATTATTTTCGTTTTACGTCATATATTTTTATCGATTAGTATTAAAGAAAATTTTAATTTTCCGCGTGTTTTGCCTGAAGTTCAAATAAATTCTAATTATCCAAATTTTGGAAATAAATGGAGGATACCATAACTCATTACATAAAGGGAATTTTTAAAAAAAATTAATATTTTTATCGTAGTAGTACTGACCAATATAACCAAGCCAAGTCCGTCACTTGTAACGTGGTCTTTAATAGTTCTTTTAAAATGAACTCTCATTTTATAATTAAATGAGACTACGTGATGTAGTATCATTTCTACATTCTTTACCACGACCTAGGTTTCGTTGTATTACAACGTCTTCGGGTGGGCTATCAGCAAAGATTTGGTTCTCATTTGGTTCGTAAGTAAGAAATAGTACTAGCAAGTAGTACTAGCTCTTTTATTGCTGCGACATTACTGTCTACTTTTTTTCCTGTGTCCCACTAATATAAAGGTGATTACTATATAGTAGTCAAATATGGTACATTTAAGTGATGTACCGAGAATGTAACAATATAACCACAATAACTTTGTTACTTTTTATGGTATCCAAAAAAACTCCGTTACTTTTTAGTGATCTAGCGAGAATGTTTGTTTATGTAATTGAATGTATCTAATTGATACATTGGCCGACTTATTGCTACAAGAGCAATATCTTACAGCCAACTAGAACACCGGTGTAGTCCCGCTCGAAGAGCGACCGAGAATCGAACCCGGGTCCCCGCAGTGCACCTCGCAGTCAAAGGCCGTATGCCTTGTGATCAACACAGCACAATACGGTGACGACGTAATAGCATACCCGTGAGAATGTAATAGCACACTCACAGTAACTTTGTTATTTTTTATTGATATGGCAAGAATGTAATAGTATATCCATAATAACTCTGTTACTTTTTAATGATGTGGCGAGTATGTAATAATATACACGTAAATTTATATTACTTTTTAATGATATGGCAAGAATGTAATAGTATATCCATAATAACGCTGTTACTGTTTAATGATGTGGCGAGAATGTAATGGTGTACCCACAACAACTCTGTCATTTTTATTGATGTGGCAAGTATATAATAGTGAATCCAAAAAAACTTTGTTGCTTTTTAATGATATGGCGAGAATGTAATGGTATACCCACGACACTGTCATTTTTTATTGACATGGCAAGATTGTATCAGAGAATCCAAAATAGCCGTGTTATCTTTTAGTGATGTGGCAAGAATGTAATAGTGTATTAAAAAACTCTATTACTTTTTAATGACGACCGTTCAAATATTTGTGTGACCCAGTTTAACAGTTTCGGTTGAAGCAAATACAAATATAACATACGAAAATTGTAATTAGATCTTAAGGGAGGAGGCAACGGCGTTTGCGATAATTTTTTTTTGAAGCCAAACAAGTGGATTTTTTTGGATTTTCAGTGAGTATTTGCCCCAATAAACATTTAAAATGTAATTAAATAATATTAACTTATTCTACTAATTTTATTCTAAGTAAAATACTGTCATTTAAAATGACATTTATTTTATTCACTTCAACGCTATAATAAAAATGACAAACAGTTGTCGAAAATATTTCTAAATTTTAAAATAAAAAATTAGTTATTGAGTATTTTGGCATACCAGATAAAATAACATTTATCAGGTATCACTAGCAACTAATTTACCTTTTTTATTTTGATTACACCAAAAAGTTGTTCTTAAAAGGTAATCAACTTAAACACGACCCAGACCGTGGGATGATGATTAAGGATCTGGAAATGATGTCGTCTATTTCTCTTCCAATCACAAGACATTTCCTAAAGGCTTATCTATATATCGATAAATCTTTTCACAAAAGCTTTATTTATTCATTTTAACGTCGTGTAAATGAAACTTACATAGGGCGAATATATTGCTATAATAGCTATCTCTTTCAGTTAACCAAAGAAAGATAATGTTTAGCAATTATTGGGGCGGTGGACGGCAGGAGATTGTAGGTATAACACTAAAATTTAAAAAAGCGAAAATTCATAAAAAAAAGTAATAAGAATGAAAATTACAATAAAAAATTTAAATCGATATTGAGTGCGAACAAGGAACGGTCTAAGAGGAAATAAAAAATATAAGGTAGGATGGGTAAACAGGAATACTATAAATTATTATTAAAAATCTATTCTAATCACTATTTTTTATGACGACATTCGAAAGCATGAATTGCAGGTAAATTTCTGATATAGGAATCACGATCATACCATAATTTTATGGTGAATACTATAAATGATTATTTATAAAAAAACAGGCATTGTACTTGGAAATAAGGAGGATGTACAGTGGAAGATAGAGGGTTCTGGGGAATAAGAGAATAGAGGTCAGAAGAATCTGAAGAAGGAGAGAATATAGGTGTGGATCTGGAAGCAAAATTGGGGGGCTATTACAGCTAACAAATCATTCCCTACCTATCTACAGCCGACGGTCAATTTGATTTTAAATATTGCAAATTTAATCCGTTATTTTATGTGACGGCTCACATAAAACAAAAGACCAAATTCGCATATGGACTCGCGTATGGATTCATAATTTTTGGGTTTCTATACCTCACCGTCACCGTGGTGTGTAGGTTGATCACAAGGCGTACGGCCTTCGACTGCAAGGCACGCTGCGGGGTCCCGGGTTCGACTCCCGGCCGCTCGTCGAGCGGGGCTAGACTGGTGTTCTGGTTAGCTGTAAGATATTGCTCTTCTAGCAATAAGTCCGCCATATGTATCAACTAGATACATTAAAGTACAGAAATAAATAAATAAAAGAAAAAATGGAACTTGTACAAGATAACTAACGTGTCTGTCTGTCACAGCTGTTTTTTTTAGAAACAGCTTGAGGTGGAAAGTTGAAATTCGGCATAGTGATGTATTATGTTAACCTACACATATCACAATAGCCAGCACTCAAAAATATTTATATGGAAACTTTAGGGGTGGGGTGGGAGCAAATTAAGTATTCTCAAAAATTTTTTCTGGTTTTATTATTTGAGAAGACCCAAAAATATTTTTCATAATTTTAAGTAGTATACCTTTAGAGATATACTAAAAAATAACAAAAAAATAAAATATACAAAAAAATATATGTTTCTCTCCCTTATGTTTGACACTACTCAATTTAAAAATATGAAAAAATAAGGGTATTTAAATGCCCACGCAAAGGTTGTGGGAAAATTTCAACGACTACCCTAAATCTTATAATTATTGAAACATGTTGGATCAGTATCCAACGCATGAGAACGATATAGTATAGTAGCCAATATGTTTATGTTATGAAAAATTAACATTTTTTAATAGTTTGGTAAAATGTCATGTTCTTAAGTGTTTATAAGTGCCTAAATGTGTACTGAACACTTTTAATGCGATTTTTACTCATGTTTGACAGGTTTTTTTGTAAAAAGAGTTTAATATCATAGTTTGACTATCATAAATTCATCAACAGAACTGATTATCCGCTAAAGATCGTCCATCAGATGTGCATAGATCCTACGAAATGTTGCAGTTTCTATGTATTGAAAAAATATTTGTCGCTTTTAATGTGTCTACGAAAGAGTTATATATAAACAAATCATCGTCAATATTAAATATATCGTACACGCAACAAAAGACTACAAGACTTATGAAAACGAATAGTAAGTACACTGTCATGACTAGGCAATTCGCGCTGCGGTTTTTGCAAGGCCATTACTAAACCCCATAGCCAGATTACATTAAACGACACACATATCTGGTAACCTATGTGTCTACGAAAGGACCACATATAAAAATGCCGTCATCAATATTAAACGTATCGCACACGCAACAAAATACTAGTGGATGTGATAACACGAATAGTAAGTACACTGTCATGACTCGGCAATTCGTATTGCGGTTTTTACAAAGCTATTAGTAAACCACGCAGTCAGATTAGGTCAAACGACACACCTATCTAGTAGCTTTTTTTAAATGGAAACTTCCTTTGGTTCAACTAGTTCAATTTCTTTTAATGGAGAAAAAATGTCAAGTTCGCGTCACGTCACGAGAGTGACGCGGTTCGGGTATACTCGGCGGTAGGCCGAACGAGAAGAACATCAAGTGGCCGAGTATAGTTGCGGTCGGGAAAAGAATATATATGTATATATATATATATATATATATATATATATATATATATATATATATATATATATATATATATATATATTACAGGCTCCTTCACTCCCACCCTTCGCAATATACAAAGTCCACGTTTATAATAAAAATGTATATTTTCTATTCAGATAAATCCATTTATTTATTATTTGATGTGTTTGTATGTAATTGCATAATTATCATAAAATAACTGAGTATATTTATATACATTAATATATCATATTTACTTACATAGTTTTGATGGAAAGTTTTTAAAATATCGTAACAATGCAGTGGACATTCAACTGATCATCAGTTGCATCGTTCTCATTTCTAACGTGTGGTTTTAAATAAACCCAATTGTTCTTGGCAAAATTTATACAAAAATTCGATAACTTTATAAAGAAATTCGATGAGGGACAGACGACTATAAGTAGGCCATCGTCAATGTTAAATAAATCGTGAGCAAATCGAAGGGGTCGACCTGGAACATGTAAATCGACCCCAAGCTGGCGAAGCGAGTGGCGGGATGAGGTCGTAAATAATACTCGAATAGACGAATGGAAGAAATAAATATATTTTATTCATAGACGGTTAGCTGGTTGCGTGACTCATACCTGCGCAAGGCGGGCCACTGAATTTGATTGAGTTATTGCGCGTGACGCCGATGATAAACGTTTTCGTGCACAGATGAAATTGGAGTTGGATATTTTTTGAAAATTAGCTCGTTTTCCAATTTTACCGCTCAAGGACGGTTACTTTAAAGTTGTTATTCAGATTTTTCCTATGGTCTCATAATATAAATGTAAACATATCGTATATCGCTAATTTACATTCATTGAAACCTATATAATATTTCCCCTGTAATAAAAGAATCATCTCTTGTTCTTACATTAGCTTTCCGTCTTTTTCTAAATATTGTTTCAAATATTAAGTTTTTGGGTTACAGCAAAATCTATCTTTGACGGATGTTTCAAATATGTACCGTTTATGGAAGGATTCAAAACTTAAGCTGGCTCCCAGCATATATATTTGTTTGTCTAATACAATTCGTGGTAAAGAATTCTAAAATCAAATGATATACTTTACCTTGATAGCATAGCTTTTAATTACTTATATTTCCTCGAAAACAAAAATACCTACCTAATAAATCCTTTTTTGCTTCTATAGTTTATGATTAAATAATAATGTGTGCGTATATATATACATATATATATATATATATATATATATATATATATATATATATATGTATATATATGTATATATACGACCTAGGTTTCGTTGTATTACAACATCTTCAGGTGTTAAACCTAGGTCGTGGTAAAGAACTTAAAGAAAGTAGAAATAATACTACATCACGTAGTTTCATTTAATTGTGAATAATGAATTTATTCAATATTCAAATATACTCAATATTCAAAGTTTACATTATACGAAATCAAATTATGGTCTATTTAAAAAGGTTATTATTAGAATAATCTAATTATTTGATTTTTCTAATTATTTGATTTTGTCAGTATATTATAGACTTCGAAAGTACAAATGCGGAATTTAAAGAATTATAGATGGCGCTGAAATATCAATATATTAATTTCTTGAATAGTTTTAGAGAAAAAAATCGTTCTTTGGCTCTTCTTAGTTCGGCTTAATATCACCATTTAGACTAAGAATTTTCTTATTTAATTTTAGTCAAAAAAAATAATCTTTCCGAGATTCGAACCCAGCAGGGGCGAGTGGGGGACACTGAGGCACTTGATAATTCCGTACACCATGGTATATATTCTAGTCTAACGATCTACACGTTACGCTAACGTTTTGTTACAGTTGCCTCCGTCATCTTTATTTCATGGATAGTTGTTAAAACAGGTTAACGAACACACGTTCAACAGTAAGTTTCATCAAAATTGTTGTGTTATTTCTTAAAATTTTTAATTATTTTTAGTTTTCTATTTACGTAATCTTACAGTAGAGAAATCTTACTTTGGTTATGTTATATATATTAGTTGTGGTATATATTAATAAAAGCGATAAATTATTCGATTTAATCTCATATTTTCTGCTAAGTTGGGTATTTAAATATATATATATATATATATATATATATATATATATATATATATATATATATATATGTATATATAAGTTATAAAGTGTTATCTTAATTTTGAGACAAGGATAGCAGCACTTAATGGTGATATTATTTTTATTTAACGCTCACTATATGCGTGCGACTGGAACGAGCAGATATTCCCATTTTATCCTTACCATTAAATTTAGCAGCCCATAACTCACATGTTTTTAATAAGTTTTAGTAATTTTTTCACAACTAGTTTCTAATTAACCCATATTTTTAAAACCTTTTTGCTAAAAACTACAAATTTAGCAGTTCTAATTACCCCGTCGTTAAAGTTAGATTGATTTATTTAAGCTTAACCTAAATCCAGGTCAGAAAATAAAATGTGTAAGATTTAATCGTATTTCAAATGGCTCAAATACATAAAAGAACGAAGAAACAAGAAAAATATATAACTGATTCAAAACGTTGTAGGATATCTGTCTATTAAAAAATGTGAAGAAGAGCTGGCTTAGTTCTTTAAAGTTAAGCGTTAGCGTAAGTGCTCATAAGTTCTTTAAAGTTAACCATAAGTGCTCATAATTTTTGTCCAAATCTTCATTCATATCTTAATCATGAAACTACATACTTCCTACCGCATGCAACCTCTGGATTTAACTCGTGACCTCTTAAAGACCTTTTGTAGCAAAAAATGTGAGACACGTTCGATTAATAATCTTAGAGTCAAGCAAAGTATATTCGATGTTACGCGGCTATATATGAAGGTCAAGTTTACAACTAACATAGAATAAAATTATAGTAAAAAAAAACTAATGAAAAACGCTTTTCTAGCAAAATGAACTAAAAAATTAAAAATAATCTTTAACCGAAAAAATATCTCACAATTCGGTAACCGTATTTTTAGTAAGCTTAAAATAAAAATAGAGTGATTAAAAACATTAACTGAAGTGTAAAAAAACGTGGGGTCGATATAAGTAGTCATGATTTTTTTTATTGCTCGCTAGTTCTAAAGTTGAAGAAGAGAGCACCTCAGACATGATTCTCATCACATGTTTATGTTTGTGATTTTTACAGAAAAATAAATTACTCGTAATTATCCCAAAGTATCCGCAATTATCTAAGTCGGTGATCGCATTTATCCGGGGAAAATTGGGTTATTACAGACAGGACGAGTTTTAATTTCTTTAAAATAGTCCATACGCAACGAAAAATAATTAATTATGTTTATTTTGTAAAATAATAAGAGAGACTGATCCGTGCTTATATTTTGGCTTTCATTGAAGGGTTAAATATCTGCAATTCACCTATCCTCCCCTACTGCCAACTTCAGACTCCAACACTTTATTGCTGCACCAAGTACTCCCTTAGAGAAGCAATGAGTTAACGGTATATGTAATACGTACATTTTGACTTTAGAACATGTCAAAATTACGTATTTATTTTTTCGTAGCAATTAAGTTACTAATTGGTATTTTTCCTGATATCTAAAACACACGTTCTATCCAAATGCCAAATTTTTAGTTCTAAGCTCAACTGCTCAAATAACATGGTTACATAATCGCACCAAACGTCACTGTTAACGATTCCAACGTTAATATAATCTAGAACTGTCATCAAGTACGGATTAGGAGCTTCGTTTTAACAACTTGCAAAAAATACTATTAGGAGATTCACTTGCAAACAAGCAATGAGTAACGGTATACGTAATACGTACATTTTGACTTTAGAACAAGTCAAAAAGTACGTATTAATTTTTTCGTTGTAATTAAGTTATTAATTGGTATTTTTTTCGGTATATAAAACTCATGTTCTGTCCAAATTTCAAGTTCTTAGCTCAACTGCTCAAATAACATGACTACATAATCGTACCAAATGTTAACGATGACACAGTCACGCCCTGTTCACGATTCCAGCGTTAATATAATCTGGAACTGTCGTTAAGTTCGGATTAGGAGCTTCATTTTAACAATTTGCAAAAAATACTATTAGGAGATTCACTTGCAAACACGACAATTATTTAAACGATGCGATAAGGCGAACGGAGAGCATATTTCATAAACGACTTTCGGCCAGGCGCTCGCAACTGCGATACAATTATAATAAATTCTGACGAGGAAAAGTAACGAGCGTAATTTCTATGCTAATTACTCCGAAGCTTTTTTGTCATTTTCGTTTGAAACTTTTGTTCTCGTTCAATTTCCGTAACAATCTACATTGATAATGAAGCTTAAGATCTTTAAATTCGAGTCCCTTGAAAGCGGTACTTAACGTGCTGTGCGTAGATTCTTAGATAATTTACATACATAATAACTAAAAGGTCAACCTGAGATTTTGACATTGGATTCCATGCCAATGTTAGAATAAGTTAATTAAGATTGCTATCAAAACTCCGCGACTGATTGACGAAAAATATATTAAAAACAGACTTGTTTCATATCGATAAATGAAACATAATGATACGTGAAATCTAAATACATAAAATACAATGTCCCGATTGACGCACAACCCAAACCGCAAATGATAGAAATTTCAAATTTGGAGAGGGTGTTGACTGACTGACTTTATACTGGAGGTATCATTTAAGTAGGAAATTCTCAAAATTCATCTCATAAGAGAGTTAAATGGGGTGGTAAAATTAGTATAAGAAAAATATTTCTGTCGTAAATGTTTACGTAACACTTGGTGGTAATGCTCATCAATACAAATAATGAATCATATATTTCAGCATTTCTCGAGATTTAATCCCTAAGGGGTGAAAAGGGGTGACTGGGAAATGGTTGTATGGGAAAAAATATATGTATGATAATTTGTAATATTTCGAGTGAAATCACATTTGTTTCATATGTTTTTTTAACTCCAAACTGTCACCAATTAATAATTTTAACAATAACCAAAACGACTAAAAGTTATAAATTTGACTGCAGTTTAAAAAAAGAATCGTCTACGCGAGCGAAACCGCGGGCAAATAGCTATAATATTTGATTAAATTTCATATATTTTTTTTTCCAGTAGAAAAATTTATATCCAAAAACTTTTTAACTGTTGACTACTTAGATACATGCGGGTTAATATTTTTTATCATTATAATAATTCTCAAATTTCTTCATCAAACCATTTTTGAAAACATTGTGGACATTTTTAGCAATATCTTTGGAACTATCTATAAATATAAAAGAAAGCAACTGACTGACTAACGTACCAACTCACACCCAAACCGCTATCCCTGGAACTGGAAGATTTTGCACAAAAGTTACTTATATAACATAAGGAAAGGTTTTTCAAAACTGAACCCTTAAGTGGTGAAAGTGAGATTCAAAATTTAAATGAAAAGTTAAATAGTCCAATTGACACGATACTTCATAAAAGGACTCTAAAAAATAAATAATTAAATATATATGTTACCAGCTTTAGGAAAACGATCCTTTAGGGGTGAAATGGGCCAATAACAACATGTATGGAGAACAAAAAATATTAGATAGTTCAATTAACTCGAGACTTTGTGAACGTGCTCTAAAAAAGGGAAAAAAATTAACGGATATTTTATAATCCTTTGGAAATCAACCACTAAAAGTTTGAAATGGACAGTTCACAATTTGCATGGAGAAAAAACAAATATTCGTATTAATTCGAAACTACTCGTACATTAAAATATTCTAAAAATAAATCATTCGACAGATGTTTTATATTTTGTTGGAAATCAATGCTAAGAGGGTAAAATATCGGTTCGAAGTTTGTATGGTTTAAATGATTCTATATTTTACCAATTATATATATTTTAACCAAAAAAACTTGGTTAAAATATCTTCAAAAATAAATAATTGAATACATGTTTTACGGTTTTTAAGAAGTCAACTCCTAAGGTTGTGAAGTGGGGTTGAAGATTTTTAATGGAGTATAATAGTTAAATGGCTCGATTTATTTTGAGGGAATATTCTTTATGTAATGTAAGGGGTAAAAATTAGGGAGAAATAATGTAATTCAGATTTTAGCATTTCCTATTCGTAAGCACTTTCACCTTATTTCACCTCGCGGTTAATTTAAAAAAAGATCGAAAATTATATTTTAATCAGGAGTTATATCAATAAACTGATCAGTCCACCGAAACCTACACTTCAGTCCTCTATATCTCGACATATCGGCACACCAGGTTTGGAAAAATTATAGACTGGAAAAGAAGAAAAGAGAAGTCAATGCATTTCCGTAGATAGCCAGGTGTGACAAACATAGACTCAGCAAAATACACACGGAACGCCTACATAAAACGTTGTGCTATTATCTTCGATGTTGAAAGATACCGCAATTTGTCGATGACCATTTATGATGGAAGACATCATATAGAATAACCATATATATAATTTAGGACGGCGGGAATCAGATTTTGAATGGTTGCCTATTACTTTTATAGTTTTAAATTAAACAGTGGAATCGAAAGTTAATTTACAATCAGAAATAAAGAAATATATTTCCTTGCTTGATCTCCTATACCATGAGCTCATACTGTATGTGTATACACCTACAATATTGCCCAGGAATTGGAAGCCACCAAAAGTCTATAATGCACCAAATTGCAAGTCAAATATCTACATCACAATGCAATCGAGGCCACATTCCGGGAGAAACGAGTTTGTGCTGCATATTCTATTGGCTTTCCTTTTGGATGTAAGAGATAGCGGTTTCCTATGTATGTGTGTTTCACGATGGCAAAGTTGACTTGAGGCACAATTATTTCTCCCGCTATTAGATTTACGTGGCGTATTTGTATTTAAGTTCACTCCGTAACTTACTTTAATAACACCCCCTAGAATGGTTAAAAATCTTCTTTACAAAGAAAAATTGTGAAAAGCTAAAGTGTCATATTAATCAACCGAAAGCGATATTTTCCCATACGTACTTACCAATTTTCCACCGTATTTACTACCAACATACATGACAACTTATGGTTGTACTTATATAAAACAACTTACCATTTCGTGGTCGTTGCATTGGCTCTGGTAGAATTTACCGTATAAGGGTCAGATAAACAGATATGTTCTAATTATTAGATTGATAGGTTTGTAGTGGTAAGACAATTCCGATTACATCAATCTTACATAATACGAGTAGAGGGGCTAAGTTCAACTTCTTGAATTTTCATAAAAATCGCCGTCTCTGTGGTGTGTTGGGTCGAACACAAGGCATACGAACTTTGACGATGCGGCGCACCGCCGAGCCCGAGTTCGATTCCCGGCCGTTTGTTGAACGGGGCTGGACTGGTGTTATGGTTTGCTGTAATAGATTTCTCTCGTAGAAATAAACCCGCCATACGTGTAGCAATAAGCCAGTCATATATATCAATTAGATACATTTAAGTAGATAAATTAATAAAATAAATAAATAAAAGTTGCCAATATAAATATTTGTTTCTATATATAAATGTTTTTTTTTATTTCGATGCTTTGTAACTTATCCCAACTAATGTAATACGAAAATGAGTTCGTTTGTTAGTTCCACTTTCCTGGCTCAAGTATTCAGCTAATCTTCATAAGAAATTGCTTAAAAATTACCTGTTTCCTGGGGTTAAACGTAAAATATCTTTTATTTCAATAAATACAAATTCCACGAGAGCGAAACCTTGGGCTACAGCTTGTCTTACATCAAAATTCTAAATTGAATGCTTTTGAAATAATCCCATTTCAATTAATATACTTATGCAAGGTACTGTTTACGAGAAAAGGCCATTAGAAAAGACTATCAGATATGTGAAATTAACGCAAATATTGTGCTCACCAAGACCATAACAAAACTTAGAACTGGGCACTTACAAAGCATGAAAATCCATCCTGATGGTACTAGAACTTATCATCCCTATAATAACTGTGACGTCCCCCTCAACCAAGACCACATCTTTAGCTCTCTTGCAATTTTGAGATCTCTGTTTGATCTTGGAGAATTTCCATTTAGTGGACAGAAATGTGTCATTGAGTACGTATCTGCTACTCCAAAATTTCCACATAAATACTTCTGATAATAGACTGTAGTGAAATATATGAGTTAATATGCTTTATCTCTTCTCCAAATATCAAATTTCTATATAAAACGATTGCTGAGAACAACAACTGGAACGGGAGAACCTATGAGCACACATGTGGCTGGTCTTATAATGGTTTCGTTTCTTTCTTTTTGAAGCAGAGACTTCTAAAAATAATCTCTTAATATAACCCAAGCAATTTCCTAACCATTTTAACCGATTACGCAATAAAAAATGTATAAAAAGGAACTGTAACTCTACGTAATTTAATTAATATAACTCTTTATATTATTAACAAGATACATTTAACATAAATAGTAATAAGACTCACTACGTAATTTATTTTTATGGTTTACATTTATGATGTATAAAAGCAATGCAGCTAAAACCTTAAATTAATCATCGAAAAGGTAGTCATTCACCTATTTCGTATGAGAGCGTAATATGGTTGGTTTTTTGAGCATCCATTTTTATGTTTGGTAAGGAAAGTTTTATGAAAAAGAATAATAATTCAAGCAATTAGCGTAATAAAAAAAATTGTTTTCATTATATTTTATCAATGTACAGTCTCTTTTATATAGTATATGAAAGTCAAAACAAATGGAGTATCGGAAATAAAGGGTTCAAAAGATGGACAAACAGTCGAAGGCAGAGTTAATTTTTTAGTATTAACGTAAAATAAAAACACCTTCTTCGTAAATGTGCAGTTTTTTAGTTGGTATCAGTTTTTTGTCTGTAATTCTGCCTGTTTGGAATTCGATAATTGGTAGAATTAGTTTAGAAATAATACAAATTTTTAACATAAAAATTTAATCGAATTCGAATAACGATTGATTAAGAAAGGGAATGAAAAGTATAAAATAATAAAAACATAAGTATTAATTGGAATATTTGCGGTAAAATATCGTTTCCAAAACATGTATGAATTTGCAAAGTATTTCTACTGTTAGACATTTCTAGGGTCGGTGACAAGACGCATGTTGCGCTTAAGTGTCTTTGTTTTCAAATATACGTGAGAGTAAGCTAAAGAGACAACAAGACATATAATCCTCACATGTCGATATTAGTACCTAAGCTAGTATATAATACTAGTATCTCAGTATCTAATCATCATTTATATAGATCCTTGATTTTATTGACTATTTTAATCTATTTGATTTTGTAACCTCGTTCTTATTTATCGTTAGATTAGTTCAAATCATCTCTGGCGGTGTTAAAACAAAATAAATAAACTGCACTTCATTACTGAAATCGAAAAATTGTAGTAAGAAATAAGAAGACAACGGTGATAAAAAAGATGGGGATATCTTTGGTACAATCATCAATGGTCCAGTAGACAATTTATCAGGGGTAGTTTTAGAATATTTTCATCTGGATAAGCAGAACGTTATGACTGGTAAACTTGTCACCAAAGGCAAGTTTGTTAAAAGGCCATATTCCTGTATTTTCAAAATCGCTCATTATGTTTTTGGTGAATGAAAGTTTAAAAATAGGCAGCTTTAACTAATTTTTAATACAGTAAATATTAAAAGTTTTTCCTGGGATAAACACCAATGCCAATCTTCGAAGGCCACCTTTAGTTTTTGTTTAAAAGATCCGAACACTCCAACGTCTAATGGTTGGAGAAGAAATTTAATGTGTAGTAGAAATGAAAAGTAGATAATGCCATTCTCGCAAGCTAAATCGATTGCTTCTAAAGTGATGCGATTTTCATGGTTTTTGCATAAGAGTAAAATGGAATTATCTTTAGAGCAAACTCCTGTATATATTTCAAGATATCCAAAAATGTTTTTGAATTTATCCAATCACTTCTTGTTAGCAACCCCGAACTGTCTTTTAGAGAACCACCTAAAAATTATCCTTATAATGTACTCTATAAAACACCAATAGTGACGGTATTATATTTCCATTAACTGAAATGATGCCTCCAAAAGTGACCGACCCTTTTCTTTCTCCGGAAACAAACTGATCAATTTGTTTATATTTTATAAGCTAATACTTCCGCCGTACCATTGTAGTTATACCAGACACATCAACATTAAAAATGGGATATCCCATAAATGTATACCTATCAAAAATATTTTCAAGATTCTATTGGAAATCGTTAATGGCTATCTTGTTAAAATCACATATTCTATTTCCACTAGTGTTCTCCCGTTTCCGTAAACTTAAGTTTGTGTTACATTTGCCATAGCTTTTCAACCGGTCTTTCCTCACATTTTGTTGACATCCCAAATAGATTGAAACATAATACTATTTGCTTGAACAAATTCCTAGACAAATTTCTTTATTTGTAAACCATATAATATTTACAGAGCAAATAGTAATGTACTTATTTAAATATTTTTTCTCTTAAAATATCTATATTGAAAAGTACGCTGAGTTATTTCTCAAAGGATACTTTTTTACGAGTTCTCATAATGCCACTCTCAAGAGTTGGTAACTTTAATCCGTATTTATGGGCGGATTTTCTTACCGATAATATTTTATTCATGACTTCTTTTGTTTTATTTTACACGTGATAGAGTATCTTCATCTACCTATCTGATCCAGGTGACTCTTTTTTACGTTTTTTGTAATAAAAATAACATATGAATCTACGTTAACGATAATGAGATTCTTGGAAATTCGTACAGTGCAAATTAGCCCCTTCCTACATATCTATGTGGCCCAAAGATCATGACCAAATATAATAATACATAATTGATAACACAAACGGAAAACAAACACTTTTTATGAACTATATTAAATCACTTGCTTATTTAGGCAATAATTGCACATCGATAAACGAATTTTAGTTTGCTTTAAACAGTTACTCACGTAGCATAAAAACACGTATCAACTTGTCTCAACTAAAACGTGGCCCACGTTGCACTCTGTGAGCTAATGGTGGCACGTGAGCAAAATTCAGATACACACTGATAGGTGTGCTTATGTCTTTGATGGTTTAGATGTGGATACTGTAGGAATGTGCCCCATGTACGAGGTCACTCCACCTTCACCAACAATAGAAACGGAACTTACATATTGTGCGCGTTGTGTACGACAAATATTCTCTGAAGTATAGTATCATAAGATAAGAAATAAAATAAGAAAATCATGAGATTGATTTCTCATTGTAATAAAGTCGATATCTCATTATAAATAAGTCAATGCAATAAATTCGTGCACTTTTCGTAACATTGAGAATGGATGATGTTGCAAACGTAACAAGAAAGAGATGGAAACGATCACGGAAATAACAAGATACACGGAAATTCGTGGCAACTAAGAATTATCACGTCAAAAAATTTTCCGATTTATATAAGTGTACTTAATTAATGACCTTTAAAAAAAGCGTTTATAAAGGTTGCCCTTCAATTTATTCAGATTTGTACTTAAGTTTGTTGTGTAATTAAGCAAGAAGTAGAAGAAGAAGAACATAGTAACATTTTATTAACCGCGAACTAAATAACATATTGGGAGGAAACATTGATATATACTGGCCCAAAATATTGAGCGACCTGTAATATTTCATTAACCAGAGCAGTACTTAAAATAGCCTTATTAATAGTTATTACTCAGTTTGTGTTATTACTTAACGGATGATTTCAAAAGCTAGCTTGAAGAATAGGAAATGTAATGACTAAAGTCTTAAGATATCTGGTCAGAGTAAGTAGCAAATTTAATATATTTAAACATACATTGACTTCGATAATGCTTGTCGTATTATGAACAAAGGAAAGCGGCAAAAATGGACCAAGTCGTTACAGAGACAAAACATATTTTTTTAAAATAGCTGTATTTTTGAAAATACAAAAAATCAAATAATTCAGTACTGGTATTTTTTGGAATATAAAAAAACAAACAATTCAGTATTTGGCAACCAGGAAAGAGGAAGAAATATAATTACAATTTGTAACCATAATATAAAACAAAATAAGCTATCTGCGTAAATGGGCATATATTATATTTTTAAAGTATAAACAATTATTAATTGGAAATAAAAATTTAAAAAAAATTTAATAGGTACGTAATAACTTTTTAGAAAGGATTGCAAAAAATAACAATGGCTCGTTTTAACGTGTAGCCATTGCCTAAATTAATTAAAAATAAATTGTAAACAGTGGTTCTATTGACAGTGGTTCTATTGTTGTCAAAATTAAAGGCTTTTTCCCTCTTAGGGTAAAAGAGGTTTACATAACTTTTTTCGACAACCCTGTCCAGCCTGTGAGCATCATGAGTTAATATGGTACATCTGTGGATGGAAGATATAACAAGACACAATCTACGCTCAGCTTAATCTCGAAAATCTCGAAAAAGAATTCCGTAGAAATTACATTTACAATCTATTATGAAAAATAACATAACTTTTCATAATAAAATACAAGATTTCTCTTTTGTCTGATTGACGATTTTGATAAAATTTAATAAGGAGCCTTTTTAATTTTCTCTATATAACAGTATCATTTTTATTCTTGTAACACCTGGACTCAACACTATATGGACCTTCGCCGGTCTCCTTTCCTGCGTTGTTTAAAAAAAGTTAACTCTGCGATAGTAAATTTTCGGAAAAATAATCATTATTTATCATCATTATATCATATTATCATTATCATTATATCATATCAATTTTATGCAAACAAGTAAAGGCTTAAGCGGGAATTCCAAACTTTGAAATATTCATGACAATACGAAGTATAATAAGACGTTTTGTGGAGATGACTTTCAATAGAATAGTAGAGAACATCTGTTCGGACAATCCGGCAGTTAAGTCCAAAAAGCCTATTATAGAGGAAAAGCCCTCGAACGATGAAAAGACAACCTGTAAAAACCGATGAAAAGACAACCTGTAAGGCCCGAAGGATTGCAAAGTGAGAAAGAAACTGTGTCCGACTGAATCCAATGAGTGTATATAATCAAAAAAATTAAATTCTTACACTTGCTGACCAGATGTTTCATGATAATGATTATTCATTGTTGTTCAAACTAACTTTTTCCATCACCGACTAAGTAATAACTAACAATAGGCGGTATTTTTCGGTGTATTCTTCTCGTTAATGTTATGTTAGAGGACGACCAGCACTTTTTCCCAAGGCTGATTCCAAACTACATATATACTACTCTATGTAATAAGTTAATTATACGCAATATCTGTTGCGTAGTTGAGAGGTGATCGAATCACATGTAAATATACAGGCTATTATATCACAGTTTAAAATTCGTGTTTAGTTTCACAAAATTTTGGTTTATATTTTTATAGTAATTTTTTTATTTATCAATTATTTTATAATATAATTTTTCCAATTTACCTACAGTATAGAGCATACGACTGCAAGAATCAAAATATCTTCGTAGCATATTTCTTCAATATATCGCGATAATATATATATATATATATATAATTATATAATGAGAGGAAAATTACATATTTCAGTTTAAAAAAGAAGTCACTTTTTATTTGTTTCATATCACACTATTGCATAAATAGACACATATCTATTGTAAGTATGCAATCAAATCCACAAGTCCATAAATATATTGAAAAGTAAAATTATTTTTGTGCTTTCATTTTTACCTTTCAAATCAAATATCTTTACGTTGGAATGCTTATCCATTCAGAAGGCTTAGAAGCAAACGCGGCACCCCCTCTCTTGATATTTTGTGCAAGGCTGCCACTCACACGGGCACACTTGCATGAACGGGCACGACATGCGGACCTGTCAGGTGTTGTGAGATGTGAATAAAAATTCATTCATTCACATGTTGGATGAAAACGTTTATTTTATATATTTAAAACGCCTATTTATCTATTTAATAACCATAGTCCCATTATTTATAACCATACTATGTCACTTGAAACACTTAATATACATTATTTAATCATTCTATGTTTCCATAGTTATTGCAGATATCAACGAACAATTACGAAATCTACTTTTCCTTATGGCAATGAATATTAAAAACCTTGATGCAAAGGTTTTTAATATTCATTCCATTTTCCATCAGTGTAAATTTTAATATCGTCTTGATAAAATGGAAACAAAACAGTCACATAGTGAGTTAATGCTCAAAATTATTTCCCGCAATGTTCATCTTAAAAGATTTATTTGACAACGGGGACTTTTTATTTCCTCATACGTCTTTCTCTCGTAATTGAAATCAAAATCTCCAGCTTAGAACTGACGCTTCCAGCAACTTGGCCATGAATAAAATATATTTGTTTCTCTATCTTATCCTTTCGTATATTATTTACGAGGCAAAGGGATACGCTGCGTCCTTTTTAGCTCGATTTACATTTTGTGGATTAAGTTTTAAGATGTGTTGACGAATTAATCAATATTAACAATTCAGCCGTCTTTTCGCGTCGGAAAATTAGTGTTTTGTTTGATATTTCGATCTTTAAACTTTCTCCCTGTAGATTAAGGAAGACCTGTAGATTAAGAAGAAAACGCTCTAACGTCTGATATAAATGGTAATAATACTACACTTGTTAGTATGTAAATGACATCTATAAAAACACGGATCGAGTTTAATTAGGCTGTTGATCTACGAATTTCATTCACGTTTATTTTATAAAACCCACGCGATAAAATAAGTGTAAAGGCCTGATATGTTATTGATGGTATTACATTTGTTAACATATGTATTAAATTTAACAAATAAAAACGTTTCACAGGCGTTAAATTACTCATCTGTGATATTATTTTATTCTGCTTTGCCATCTTAAGGTAAAAATTTAATGATTTCTCTTTTAAATGTCGATAAAGCCTATAAAGCATATAATCCAGCAAAGCCTATAAGTAACCAAGTTTTACTTAAGACCTTTTAGTGGTTTTTGAGTTATACATGCACAGATACAGTATCGTGTACAAATTAATATTAGTTTACTTATGTAAGGTATATATAAGGACATACACTTAAGACCTTCTAGTATTTTTTGCGTGATGCGTGCACAGAAACGTCGTCGTGTAAAAATTAACATTAGTTTACTCATATCGGTGATATACAGGGTGGCCAGCGGCAGATTTCAATGTTTGAAAAATTGTAAAAAAAAACTACACCTCTAATACAAAGTAGGTTTATTTTAACTTTATAACAACAAATGCGGATTTCATTTTTTAAAAACCACGTTTTCCAAATGGCGGCCATCGAGTCTGACACACTCTTCGAGTCTAGCACGCATGTTTTCAAAAACGCGTTTGCAGAGCGACTGGCGTATCCTACTGACTTCGGCTCGAATATTTTCTTTAAGTTGTGTCACAGTGCTCGGATTTGTTTTGTAAACAACGGATTTTAAGTATCCCCATAAGAAAAAGTCACATGGACTTAAATCGGGTGACCTAGGTGGCCACGGTACGGTACCGTTTAGGGATATGTTTTTTTCTGGAAATAACTGCCGCACTGCATTCATGGACACATTAGCAGTGTGAGCTGTGGCCCCGTCCTGCTGGAACCGTGTGTTTTGGTTGAAGGATGGACTATTCTGTAGTTCTACTCTGAAAAAGTCATTTAATATCTAGGCATATCTCTCCGAATTCACAGTTACAGTTTGGCCACGTTGATTTTTAAAGAAATAAGGCCCTATAATTGCAGATGCAGACATGGCACACCAGACTGTTACTTTAGGCTTATGTAAAGGCTCTTGATGCATTTGTCTTGGGTTGTGGACATCCCAGTGACAAAAGTTCTGCTTATTCACATATCCTCCAATGTGAAAGTGAGCTTCGTCACTAAAGAATATGTTGCCCATCCGGGTAGCAGTACGAAATCTCAACAACATCACCTCGGCCTAAGTTTTTCTTAATTCAAAGTCAGAATCGTGTAAATCTTGAACAATTTGAATTTTATATGGATGGAACTTGAGCTTTTTTCGCATTATTACCTATAAAGTTGATTTCGGAATTCCCAATATCGATGAAAAGTGTACGCAGTGATAAACGGGGATCTTCAACGACAGAAACCATAACACGCTCGACATTTTCAGCCGTGGCTACCAATGGTGTAGGTCTTGGCCTGGGCCCATTTAATGTTGATCTTGTAGCTCTGAACCTTGCTACCCATGACTGAATGAGGTTGATCGATGGTCCATCACGTAATCGACGAATACTGTAACGATTATTAAATCGACGGCGTGCTACAGACAGCGAAAAACCACTCGAAATGTACGCCTCGACAGCAAAAGCGCGGTGCTCTCCACTCCACTGTTCCATGGCTACTAAAACATCCGCACCGCTTGCGCTTCTAACGACGCCCCCCGCGCCCCTCTTATATGTTGCGTTCAGAAACTATGTTTGTTCAAACTTTGAAATCTGCCACTGGACAACCTGTATAAGGATATACACCTAAGACCTTCTAGTGGTTTTTGCGTAATGTGTGCACAGAAACGGCATCGCGTACAAATTAACATTAGTTTACTCATATCGGTGATATATAAGGATATACACTTAAGACCTTCTAGTGGTTTTTGCATAATGTGTGCACAGAAACGGCATCGCGTACAAATTAACATTAGTTTACTCATATCGGTGATATATAAGGATATACACTTATGACCTTCTAGTGGTTTTTGCGTAATGTGTGCACAGAAACGGAATCGCGTACAAATTAACATTACTTTACTTATATCGGTGATATATAAGGATATACACCTAAGACCTTCTAGTGGTTTTTGCGTAATGTATGCACAGAAATGGTATCGCGTACAAATTAACATTACTTTACTTATATCGGTGATATATAAGGATGTACACCTAAGACCTTCTAGTGGTTTTTGCGTGATATGTGCAAAGAAATGGCATCGCGTACAAATTAACATCAGTCTACTTATAAGGATATACACTAAAGACCTTCTAATGGTTTTTGCGTGATGCGTGACAGAAATGGCATCGTGTACAGATTAACATTAGTTTACTTATGTAGGTGATATATAATTATATACTCTTTGGGTGAGTATATACGGCGCTGTTGACAAAAACTTTTTAAAAAGAAATCTCGTATCAAAATATAAAGATACCAAAAGATTTTATCACTTATTGTAATCAACCACGCAGTGACGGGCGTTGTAACCCCAACAATCAGTAGTTTTACTTTCGGAGAAATTTATAAGTGCAGTTTTCAAATTGTCCCAAATAACTCAGCTTTCATCGAATAACAATAATCACTTTTCAAAGTCGGTCGATGTATGCGTCGAAGGTGACTGCTTCCCTTTCATTTCAAAGTTCGTAACGTATAATGTTGTATGCATTCCTCTAGCAGCAAAAAAATAATTGTTTGACAATTGGTCTTCACTTTAAGATGAGCTGGTGGCTTTTTTATCGCGTTAATGAATAACCGATTCGTCATGATACGGTTCAGCAACTCTTCGCATCTGAATCGGAATAGCAGTGACTGGCTGATGAATGTCTGGATAACCTGTTTGACATAACTCAATTAGTTATGTATCTATCGTGTCAACATTCACCGATGATCGATCAAGTCAAGTTGATTCTTTATTGGTTCATAAGTACCTTGAAAGATCATGCATGTTGGTATCAGGCTGTAGTTTCTTCTCACCAGCCGGGAGAAGAAAGGGGAATATTTATAACTGAATCATTATTTATTAGTCATCCTTAATACATAAAATGGTAACAGATAGAAACATTTTGGATTACCATTCCAAGAACCTATGGTTAGACGGCGATCTCATTTGCGATATAATTTTGAGTTACCGTCTCGTACAAAGTAAAATTTTGCTAAATAGTAACAAATTCACTATCTACAATATTATAATAAATGAGAGATGTGTGGGATTATTAGGTTCCTGTCTAATACTGGTGGCATTGGGAAACTGACTCTAATGGAATAAAAATTGATGATCAGACGGGGTGTTAATCAAAAATATCTTCCAATCTACTGAATGAGTCTTATTTATAAAATTTTATAGGTTACACATTATCAATTAAATTTAAAATGTTATCCACGCAGTTCTAAAAGACCTGAAACCATGTGGCTGGGACAGACGGACAGAACAGTGGATATAATGTTATAAGGATAAAAGAAATTGAATTTATGGACTTTCGAAAATTTTCATTCAATACGAATCTCTCAATGTTGCGTGTTTTTTTGATGTCGCTCTGATGTCGCTCTTAAATAATTCAGTATTAAACAATTAATTAACTGAGCAGCGTCATGATTCCCATCCAATGGTTTTATTCGATTCGCGCACAAAAACCTCATCTTTAATATTTTATTATTTTTCTACATTAATTCGAAGCGAGATGAAGTCATCTGAAATTTTACATTGACTAGTTGCAAAGATATAAATATCATATTCTTAATTTACATTTGCGCAAAAATTATGTTACAACCGTGTTACATCGCATATATTTTTGTGTTAAATAAATATTGTATTAATATAAAGAAATAAAGATGCGCCTCCGTATCTACGATTCGAACTCGTCTACCGTGTCAATGTATTCTGATATGGATCTAACAAACAGCCTCCTCACGAAAATACTGGAGTAAAACCTATTTCTAGTGAATTTATTGAAATCTTGTTGTATTTAATTCCCGCCTTCCTAATGAATCTACTGTATCATATATGTTTTTCGTTAAAATATTACTCGCGTCTTTATTATTACGATGTCAATATACTGTGATATGGATCTAACAAACAGTCTCTGCACGAAAATACTCGACCACGTCAATGTACTGTGATATGGATTTAACAAACAGCCTCCTCACGAAAATACTGGAGTAAAATCTATTTCTAGTAAATTTATTAAAATCTTGTTGTATTTTATTCTCGCCTTTCTATTGAATCTATTGTGTCATATATGTTTTTCGTTAAAATATTACTCGCGCCTTTATTGTTACGATTTTGTAAGCCGTATAAAACCAATTTTTACCAAGGCAACAGTAAAATATGTATGAAAAAGAAAGATAAGCACATTTGATAAGAATAATGTTAAGATTTCTGAAAATAAGATTAGATATTAAATAATATTTCAGACGTTTTTTGAACACGTGAACTTTCAAAGAGCTTTTCATTTCATTTCATTCCATATTTAAATTTCATGTATTCCACATCCTCGGGGGTCTATGTTTTATTAAAGACTAGTGGGACAGCCTCCAGTTTTCACGATTGAAGTATTTATAAGCTGGGTAGTTTTACGAGTAATTAATTTGAATAAAAGTTTTTGAAATGAGAAGATAATTATTGTAAACTAAATTTTTCGTTTGAAAATTTCCGGTCGTTGGTTTGTACGGTTGTATAAACAAGAGGATAAGATTCTAGACCGATTTTGATGATTATTTCTTTTATCTATTGATTAAATATCAGAATTAAAGCTCGCTGATTTTTCCAATGATTTTCCAAATTGTTTAATTTTTATAAACGATTTCTACAAAAACTCGTTTACGTCGTGCTCGATTTCCGTTTTATGCAGCCCTTATTTCGACTTCTCTCTGCTCCTTGAAGTTTTCAACCTTTTTTATTTTTAAGTTTTTCTTATAATTTTCTATTTGGTAAATAATAAAAAGTGGGATGTGTATTTTTGATTTTCCGGAAAATTGTATAATACTTACAAACGAATTATTTAAAAACGGTGCGCCATTGTTATGTTGGATATTAAAGAGGCCGAAAAGGGGGCCCTTGCAACTTCTCTCTGCTCCCTGAAGTTTTCAACCTTTTTTATTTTTAAGTTTTTCTTATAATTTTCTATTTAATAAATAATAAAACGTAGGATGTGTATTTTTGATTTTCCGAAACGATTTCATAATATTTACAAACGGATTCTTTGAAAACGGCGCTCCGTTTTCACGTTGGAAATTAAGGAGGCTGAGAAGAGTTTAAAGGAAAATCGTATATAATTACAGGACGTAAATCTGAACTTAGATAAGCTGGACAAAGACGATTGTTTAGAATATTTGAAGAAAGACTTAAATGGCCTTTAAAGTATTAAAGTTTTAAACCTTGAGGACAGAAACCAATTGTGGGTGATTACGTAAATGAATGTAGATATATTCACAGCTGCACTCCCTTTGAAGTTGGTTTTAACTATGTACATATTTATTTTTTTATCGTTTAGATGAATAAACGGTATAAACACGCAATATATACTTTCTCGTAAAGTACAAATCTTTACAAGCATTATTTTTTTATAATTTAATTATAACACAAACATATTTAATTTAAGGTCTCTTAAATTCTACACATTTTTGGATTAGTAAAATACTAGCCTTAAAAATATTTCGAACAACTATACTAAATTATGGAAGAAACAAATTTTCGTGGCCCGTGATTTCTTTTTAATATTATCTTATTTGAAAAATATAGAAAATATTAGTTCATTAATTTTATGAAATAATAATTAACAATTATTATTAATTCAAATAAAAACACGAACTATTACTAATTTCAAATAAGAAAAGTGACTATCTCATTAAAGGATAAACAACACTGTGCATACATTCATTATTGTATAATAATGAATGCACAGTGTTGCATTAAAAACTTTTATTCAAATTAATTACTCGTAAAACTACCCAGCTTATAAATACTTCAATCGTGAAAACTGGAGGCTGTCCCACTAGTCTTTAATAAAACATAGACCCCCGAGGATGTGGAATACATGAAATTTAAATATGGAATAAATTGGTAAATATTTCTCTTATTTTGACGTTAGATAGTGGTAATCTCCGTATATAAATATAGATACATATGTACAGTATTTACATACACTACTCGAGGTACTAAAATATCGATAATCGCGTCGAAAGTTATATGGTGTAACCCCAACGCTGAATTGTCGTTGAATATATGTGTTAGTTTAATTTTTTGCTTCACACATTTGGTGAAAATTACCTCCTCTAGGAAGGTTTTATGCCCGACTTTGTCGCATTTATACGATACAGTGACACAGTAAGGCATATTTTTAAGCAAAAAAAATGGATCAATTTCTTGCATCACTACAAACAGCAAACTAATGTTAGAAAAAAGCGCAAACATTAAAGTAAGCAAGGCTCTGCTTACTTAAGGCACATTCATCCACATCCACACACTGGCCATTTCTAGTTTACTCTTTGTTCTCTGTAAGAATGTGTGTACGTACACAAGCACGCTCTCGCTCATGCACACTTTACTCACACAGCATGCACATGAAAGCGCGTGTATGTTTATACATATACACAAACACACTCGCGCTAGCGCACACGCACACTCACGCAGTTACTCAATAGTCATTTCCTCTTAGGATATGATTGTTAAGGCACCTTTCATGCATATATAATGGATCTAATCGTTCGACATTAAATGAATCTTCTTATGCCATCTGGTGTTTCTCAACAGTACACCAAAAATTAATTAGCAAAATTCAGTAGTTTAGTCGCAGAAACAGTGTTAATTAGTTTGTAATTTCTAACACGCCGCGCTGCTTTGCTACCGGTGCCGACAAAAACAACAGCCGCACGCCGTTACCATTCTGCCAAAGTCAGTAACATAAACATTGCAAATCGTGTTTACGTTTTGGTTATATTAAAATAGTATTTAATTTGTTTCAACAAATTTTGTTATTCTTCGCGTAATTATTTATTTCGTCAAAGTATTTATGACAACTAGTACTGACTATGTTTTATTTAACGTCGAACGGTCAAGTTCACATGTTATAAATGAATGTATGCATATATATATATATATATATATATATATATATATATATGTATGTATGTATATATGTATGTATATATATATATATATATATGTGTGTGTCTGTGTGTGTGTGTGTGTATGATAAGTATACATAGCGGGTCTGGAGTGATGTTTATAATCGCATAGTTAAAATACCACAGACCTGTAAGGGGGAAAAGCACCACCAGTGCGAGAAGTTGCCCCAAGTCTTCTGTCCAGCGTAGCGATTATGAACATTACCTCCAATGAAAACAGTATCAGAAGAGGCCTATGCTGTTGATTTCAAGTAGTAAAACATATTCCCTAATAATTCGTAAGTATAGTACTTGCTCACATTTCCTTTTTGAGTTATTGTGTGAAGATATTAATAAAGAAAAATTCGGAAAATTGCAGGTGGTGGAGGGGTTTGGTAAATCCTCCATTTCAAAAAACGTTCAATCTGCTCAACTTTAATTAGCTGTTTTTCATGAAAATAGTTTGGTATACAATTAAAAACAAATGAAAACCTTTTTCATGGGAATTAAATTCCCCGCGTATTTTCTTTTATATAATTTTTCATACATACTTCTCTGAATCATATTCGGAAAATAGTTTTCTCAATATAATTCACAAAGAAATGATCGGAGGGCTAAAGTAGTTATTAACTTAATTTCTATTGATTCAAGACTTTATAAATTTGTCTAATTATTTTTTTGTAAAATCAATAGATACATTCAATTGGAATTTAGTGCCTTTTATATGTAAACATTTCTTTTTTCTTAACTGCATATTCGGTTTCTACACAGTAGTTAAAAATACAGCAAATTATATCATTTAAGGTGTTTACACACGGAATAGTAATGCCCGAATTTTGGCATGCACAGGAATATTCGTTTTATGTGAATATTTTTCTTAATATTTATATATATTGGAAGACAGATGGCGTTACTATAGCATTAGATATCGGCAAATACTATCCTCCTTAAGGTTTCGTCTATCAATACAACAAAATTCCCTTTAATTTGCGATAAAAGCACATTTCACCAATAATTGTAACACGTTATTTTTATACTATAAGCACTAGTCAGGTACCAGGTTTAGAAGTTCAGAACACTCACGCCGATAAAACCTTCCAAAGTTTGCATCCATTTTAGTTTAATGTTGTTTGAAAGCCGATAAAGGATAAGAGAACATAGGCGTGGAGTTATTGTGAACAGCGGATAACGGCACAAGTAATGCTATTAAATTTGCCTGTTCGTGTCTCATTGTGTTAGCCGCCCACGTAGGCGCTTAAAGTTGAATCTACGGTTTGGTGATTCGTTGTTTTGTGCCGCATCGCAGCTGGTCTCTTTCTGTAATGAATTTATATAACGAGCGTCTATTTCACATTCTCTTTCCCTACAACAACCAGTTGGTGCTATTCCCATCTTCCACACGGGTTGTCTCAGGGCCCTTCCAGAAACCCATAACGTAATCCCACCCTCATAAGAACAAAGGGGCCTTCGAAAACTCTCTAACAATGTCCTCTATATGCCATCAAGTACTTTCACCTATTATTCAAGGCCTCTTTTTTCAAGAACATATTTTGCGAACACTCTGAATGATTCAAAGATCAGTCAACTCTCGACCAAATGACCATGACTAAATAAATCACGTTCTCAAGTTTCGCGCGATTCTACTGTAATTTTAAGATGCATCCTCTCCAATAAAACTCTAAGCTCATTGATATGTGCTTACTACAGTGGAACTACACGTAATCCGTGTCCAGCATGTCGAAACCACAATAACATACTTTGTTATCTCTTAGCACAATTCTATGCAAATTAACGCAGAATCCACCACACTCCGTCAAGAATAGTGAAGTGTAATAATCGTTAACGAGCCATCTCTTTTTCAACCGCTCAAATGCATCGGGGAAAAACAATCTCGTGGTATCCTCCTTTGGAATCAGTCTCTAAAGTAAGTTACCTTCTGTCAACAAGAAATTCTTCTGCAAAAACTCAAAGTGCAACCGATCCGCATCGAAACTTCCGCCCCGTGCCAATACGAAATTTACCGGGCATTCTGAGATCGAGAGATTGGTAGGTAGAAGACCCGCCGAAACAGGTAACGCATCCATAGAATAAGTTCCGTAGCCTTGGTCAGCCATAAGTGGGGCGCGCTGCGACCTAAGCAGAACCCGTCTAACTTGGTGGATCCCAAAACACCATGAAGCCGACACCAACGGCGCATATGCCAATATATTGCGGTATACATCCATTTAAGGGTTGAAATATTCAGCTCTCTAGCAGCCCCAGCAAGCCGGGCGATGGTATGGAAGGCAACCCTGGATCTCTGGACTGAATAGCCAATGTACCATGCCGATGACATAAAGACTCGACGAGAGTCGATAACCATGGCCAGGTATGTAACCTGATCCCGAACGAGCCAGCATCCAGCCATCATCATAGTCTGATCCCTCGCCAGCCTACCCCTGAAAAGGACAGCCTCGGACTTTTTGGGGGGCAAATCTGAATTTATTCTGCATACCTCAGTCATTCTTAACGCCCCATGCGATGAAGTCCGCTGCTCGATGCCTCTATTCCTTTACCACACATTTCTCTGACTATCAGCAAAATTTCGTTTCTTATATGCAATGGTACCAGATCCCTCAAGGAGTATAGCAAGTATGCCATTGAACATGATATTCCACAAGATGGGACCGAGGACCAAGCCTTGCGGGAACTTGTTTGAAAAGTAGAGGGGAAATAACCTCGCAGTCGAGATCCTAGACGCTGATTTGACTTTCTATCACTAACGCCCTGCGACAAGCCGAAGACAGGCAAACATGTAAGCATTTGGTCTACTCCTCTAGAAGAGCACTTCAAGACGTAAACGACCTTTAGTAATGAAGATACAATGGCAAAGAACAAGAATTTTATATTTGGTTATTTTAATCTGATGTACAAAATTATTTCAGTCTAATACAATAAATTGTTTCAAATAATTTTGAAACTTATTAGCAAAACTGAATTAGCAAAGTTGCCTGGAACCGAAATATAAATAAGGTATGTGATTATTCTAAATACATTTTTCGTAAAATATCAATTAATTAAAAACATGTATTGAAAAATTCTAAAAACTGATTAAAAAGCAAGCGACTTATAAGCCTCTAAATATAATGATAGGGATGGATTAGGGATATATCGATATCGTATAGTATACAATGAGCGTTATTAAAATAACATTACTATTCAGTAACATTTTGGTTAAACATTTATTTTACTCAAAATATATTTTACTCAAAATTTAACTCTTCGTCCGCTTTTACCTTGAAAATATAATTTATGGAATAAAAAAATAGTCATATATCTAATTAAATACTTGTCATTTGCAAATTTATTTTAATGTCTAAACCTCGAAAAAAGTTTATGGTAAAATCAACTCTTCTCTTGAGATTGCTAAATTATGTTATTAAAGTAACTTTATAACTCTAATCGACTTACAAAACAATCGAGAAAAAATGAGCACACTGTTCTCTGCTTTACATTCTTTTTCGGTAATACCGACTGGAAATGCTCCGCTTTTGAAGACCTCGGTTCGTATAGTTATTTATCAACCGATTTTGAAGACCTCGGTTTCTTATAGTTATTTATCAACCGATTTTGAAGACCTCGGTTCGTATAGTTATTTATCAACCGATTTTGAAGACCTCGGTTCGTATAGTTATTTATCCCATTTCTCTCATTCATATTGCCCGATGCTAACAATCATAAAATTAACTAGTTCCGAGGTGTCATCAAAATGACTAATAATACTTTAGAAACAGTACACATGAATAAATAAAAATAAAACTTAGAATTATTATATATAATCTAATTGCGCGAAAAATAACTAATGTTAATAGCATGTCGTGAAAAATAATCGAGTCAGTTCTATAATTTTAATTAAATTTGTTCTTTTTATTTAACTTATTTTATGCTTGTTAGCAATCGAAACATTTTCAAACTGCTGTTCATCCTCTACCGGTTTAAACATCAGTATCCTCTTTTACTTGGCGTGAAAATGGCGACTATGAATTATATACCAAGCGGTATTTTAAAGTTTAAATGTTAATCAATAGTTAATAAGTTTTTATTCTGTCTAGTGTTGCAAAGAGCGTCGATCACTATTTTTGTTCCTAAAGTTTATTTTGAACCATAAAGCTTATTTTATGATTATATTACCCATAAAACTTATTTTTTGATTATATTACCATAAAGCTTATTTTATGATTATATTACCATAAAGCTTATTTTACGATTATATTACCCACAAAGCTTATTTTATGATTACATTACCCATAAAGCTTATTTTATGATTATATTAACATAAAGCTTACTTTATGATAATATTACCCATAAAGAATATTTCATGATATTATTCTCTTTCGACTTTCACATAACCCACTGTCTTTTGATCCTTTTGTCAAACTGTTTATAAACTTTTGCAAAATGGGTTTTTATGTACTTTACAATTATAGCCAGGTTATTTATTCCAATTAAATAATTGTGTATAAAATCAACGAAAACGTAAATTTTCATCTTTCATTTATATCTTTCACAGGAGTATTTTTCACAAAAATGTATAATTTCGTATAGAATCATAAATCATAGATTTTCTTTTTATTAAAGTACAGAAATAAATAAAAAAACTTGGAATTTTCATTTTGAAAAAGGGAACCCTAAAAATAGGCCAGCATTATGCGACAGGACAAAAGTGGACAGTGAGGTTAAAAAATACATGTTAAAATAAAACGTTAAATGCCATTTAAACTATTTATACACCAATATTAATATAAACATATATTAAACATCACACTACTTGTACAATAATATTCGCGAACACCATATCTACCGATTAGAGGCTCAGGTTAAATATAGTCGTGATATTGCTAAAATGCATATTAAACTAGATTATCTATCGCTAAAATATATATTAAATTAGATTATCGCATTACTAAAATGTATATAAAATTAAATTATCGTATTGCTAAAATGTATATAAAATTAGATTATCGTATTGCTAAAATGTATATTAAATTAAAATGTTTGCATATTAGATTTCATTAATTCACATATTCAGAGGTCATTTGAAGAAGTTTCCACTATCATAACCAATTTTTCCGCTTTCACGGTTCCCAAGGAAAAGAAGGAACTTTTATAATTTCGCCATGTCCATAGTGTATCTGTCTGTCACATCCTCATAGTTTCGACAGTTTTAGACCTATATGAATGAAATTTTGCACACCGATGCTTCTTATGGATATCACAATTAATATGTAGGAAAATATTTTAAAAAATTGCACGTGAAGTGAAAGATACAATTTTTTCGCGCATACCATGGAGTGGAGTGTCTTTAGATAAGTTTTCTGAAATAAAATTGAGATTGTTTTATTATTTTTTGAGACCTCAAGAGGAAAAAAGGATCCCTTAAAATTACACACGTGTCTGTCTATCCGGCCGTCATAGCCATTTTTTTTTTAAACTGCATGACGTGAAAACTCGATTGGATCAAAGGTTGATCAAAGGTTGTGAGAAAACTATAGGGATGACTCTAGATGTCGTAGTTTGTTTCAATACATACTGTGTTTTTTTGCCAATAAAGAATTTGGTAAGCAATATATTTTCGTTTTTCCGTGTTTACAGCCGATTTTCTCGGAGAACGGGAGACGTAAAAATTGAAATTTTTTGCATAATAATAATTCATATTAACCCACATATTTTGAACCCATATTTTTTTTAAATATTCGTATAAACATTAAAATAAAGTTCTTAATTTTTTTTTCGTTTTTGTATTTCATGTGGAGTACTGTTTCAGAAAAATGGAGATACGAGTATGGAGAAAACAGAACTACATTTTACATAATTTTTAATTGCATAGTTCTGAAATATTCCGCAAATGTGTAGGAAAATACAGTATCCTCCATATCCCCACCCTTACTTCTGAAACTACCGAGTCAAAAATTACATAAAAAGAAAATTGGTATAATTCGACTAGAAAATTGCAAGAAAGTATAGCAATTATGCTAGATCTTATTATTTTTTAAAAGTGCACCATGTTTTATTCCTGTAAAAGGTATAAGTAGGCAATACATTTACGTTGTGAAAAATTAATGTTTTTAAATAATTTATTAGAAATACTACGTACCCTTAAAGGTCTATAAGGGTCTAAATGTATAAAAAACCTCACGTAGTGGGAGTTCTACTCTTATGTAACAGGTTTTTTATATTTATACGTAAGCTCCGATCGCGACATATTAAGCTCAAAGCGATCCGCGCTTTGATGTTTCAATCGTAGGACGAAAATACTGAACTCTGCTCAGAGCGAGTTCTAACACACACTTGGCCTTATTTTTTCGTTTTACTGATGTACATATATATATATATATATATATATATATATATATATATATATATGTGTGTATATATGTGTGTGTGTGTGTGTGTGTGTGTGTGTGTGTAGTTATTTCAAAGTAATTTTTTTGTTAAGTATTACCACAAAATTACAATTTTCTATATTGAAAGACATGCTTGAGTTAACTGGAAGTTATTGTTATAGTAGCAATCATTTCATTTGTAAATGTAATTATATATTAAAGTTAGTAATTAATTAGTTAATTACTTCAACGTGTGACCGAAATAACGATGCGGAAACAGATGAATAACTAGCGTGTAATTTTGTCAAGGGTCGTCTCTGGTGGCGTATAAACGTGCTAATTTGTGCCATTTACACCGAACTTTCATTACACTTTATGCGTACACTTTATTTAATTGCGAATTAAGTTTAAAAAAGATAAATTGCACTAATATCTAGCCCACGGCGTACGGAGGAATATCGTAAAAGATTTACCAAGTTGTTAAAGTGAATTTGTCATAAATTAATTTGGCATTAAACCTTTGCATCAAACATACCAGTTTTAACGTACAGTTTATGTGATTCAGAAACCAAAAAGTCTGAGCATAACACTATAGTTGTGTCAACGTTATTTGCCCGCCCGTCTGTAAAACATTTTCCACCTTATATGTAATTCTTTGATCCAAAAAATGTGTTTAAAATAATGAAGAATTTTACTTTAAGAGGATATCCAAACATGCTCGAACAAGAATTTTTTTGAAGTTATACTTCTTTAGGCGCGTTATGAAAAAATGATGAGAGTGAAATTTTAAGATTCGTCACAAAAAAGTTACAGTATGAAGTTGCAGCGATTGCAGTCTCGAAACAAAAGCTATTGGCACCATCGTCACCTCTGTTCACTGTTTTCATATTCATAGTACTTATCCACATGTTTCTAGTATCTACATTCACACAAGTGTTTTAGTTTCATATAAGTGCGATTGATATATGTGCTGTTAAATTATATTCAGTAGTAATTTAAATTCAATATTTCGATTAATATATTTACTATTCGTAAATATTAGTGAAAAATATTAGTGAAAAAATTGTGTTTATAGACTTTTCCAAGTGCTCCAATATAATTGAGGTTATCTATCCGTATGTATTATTTAATGATGCCAAAGAAGTATAACTTCTCACGCGCGTACATAAGTACACACACCCTTTTTTTTATTAGGACATGTCGACTATCGTTGAAAAAATATCCTTGAAAATATATATATCGAAATTTTTTTTATTTGAAAAATATTATGTATGTCCAATGATCACGTGGCCCGTCAAAATCTTCGTTTTAAGACCAGTTTTAGGTCTGAAGGCAACCTTGATAATTTTGATCTTGGGTACGTAGTACTTAAAATCGCAGATATAATATATTTTGTAACTCAAAAGAAAATGGAATCCTTATAAAATCACTCACGTTTCATCTGTCCGTCTGTGACAATCGCTTTTGCGCGTGTTAGAATTGTCAAAATATGTATTGTGAAAAGGCTAGTTATAAGCGTCTCAAAATATTTTTTTCATAATTTTAGGTAGCATATCTTCGGAGATATTCTGAGAATTATGCAAAAAAATTATTCCCCCTCCTTACCCAATTCCGAAACTTACTAAACTAAAAATCCTACTCAATGGTTGTAGCAAAACAATAACTATGATTCTAAATACCATAGTTTTGAGATATCCACGATAATATGTATGTCCACTTTACTTTGTTAAGTGTTATTAAATATTTAGTTTGTTAAGTGTTATTAAATTCAGTTTGTTAAGTGTTATTAAATATTTAGTTTGTTAAGTGTTATTAAATTCAGTTTGTTAAGTGTTATTAAATTCAGTTTGTTAAGTGTTATTAAATATTTAGTTTCTTAAGTGTTATTAAATTCAGTTTGTTAAGTGTTATTAAATATTTAGTTTGTTAAGAGTTATTAAATTCAGTGTGTTAGTGTTATTAAATATTTATTAAATTAGAAAGTCTATATTAGAAATAATAATAAAGTTCTTTGATTTCAAAGAGGTATAGGACCCGTCGACGCGCGAGTCCGACTTGTACTTGGCCGCTTTTATATTAAACAACTGAGATTACGTTCAATTATAATGGTTTTTAAGTTATTAATATTACGAACAAATATTATAATTATCGCGATCCTCAACGGTGTCACTTTAAACGATTGAATAAATGTTTTACTTACATCGTACTGTCTGAATTATAAAAACGTATCTATCTTTATATAATACCCTATAGGGTACTTCCCTATAGGGTACTTCCTTATAGGGTTTGATATAAAGATAGATACAATAGAGAATAGGTAAAGCGTGTTCTATAAGACCTCCCATTATGCCGACTTTCAAGATGGTAGATCAAACGGAAGTACCCTATAGGTTTTGATAATACGTTTTTATATATTGTATCGAAGTAAATATAATTTTAAATAACGTATATACGAACGTGGTGCGACTAGGTTTACGTTTGACCACTTTATTATTTTAGCTAGCTGTTGCCAGCAACTTCGTCCGCGTTGTGGCACTAAATTTTTACAAAGTTTTAAAAATAAATATTAATCTATTAAAAATCAGTTGAAAAAATAAAAATTAAAAATGTTCTTATAGACATAGATAAATCAGCATGCTTGGATTTAAAAAAAAATTTCATGTCCAGATTTGGCTTTGTTATATTTAATTATATTTATGAAAGTGGTTAGTGAATGAGTTAGTGAGTCGGTTCTATGTCGTTACAGAGATTTCTGCATCACCTTTATTCAATAACTTATAACTATACTTATAATTTTCTCAATAATAATAACCTTTGATCAATAATAAAGCAGTATTTAAAATTAGCCAAAACCACTAATCCCTTTTTTCAATTAATTTAAAAAGAATTTCAGCTAATACAAATTCAGGCCGTCTTATAGACTCAAAAAAACGATTAAATTCAATTAATAAAATTAATGTACAATTGATAAAATTAAAAAATATATCTTAAAGAAATCACCGGCATATTTTGATTGATCGATTAAGTATGTTCTTTTTGAAGTGAACGACAGCGCGCTTAAAAGAATCTTCAGTTCAATTTTATAAATTAAATCTATTGTAATTAATAAAACTACACAGTAGCGAGCTTAAAAATGGCAGCAACGCAATTCAATAATGAAATTAAAGTACCAGTGATTAAACTAACCCGCAGTGCGCTTAAAAGAATCAGCAGCGCAATTTTATAAATGAAATCTATTGTAATTGATAAAACTACACAGTAGCGAGCTTAAAAATGGCAGCAACGCAATTCAATAAATGAAATTAATATACCAGTGATTAAACTAAGCCGCAGTACGCTTAAAAGAATCAGCAGCGCAATTTTATAAATTAAATCTATTGTAATTGATAAAACTATGCAGTAGCGAGCTTAAAAATGTCACCAACGCAATTTAATAAATGAAATTAATATACCAGTGATTAAATTAACCCGCAGCGCGCTTAAAAGAATCAGCAGCGTAATTTTATAAATTAAATCTATTGTAATTGATAAAACTACACAATTTTTTCATACTCCAACGAAAATTGTTTTTAAATGATTTGTCACTGTAGAAACTATGGTTTTTGTGTAATGCTTGCTCAAGCCAGTTTTTTTTGTGAAAATGAAAGATCTTTACGCTGTAAAAAGTATTTTTGATAATGACCCTGATGATAAGTTATAACCATACCAAATTTCATCGGAATCGGTCCATTAGTTTTTGCGTGATTGACTAACATACAATCAGACAATCACATAATCAGACAAAAAGACAAAAATTCCAAAAACTATTGTTTTGTTGTAACTATTTTTTTAAAATTAAGTTTCATGTTTCGTGTTCAGATTTTTTTCTCGTTACTGTTTTATTAAATGTATAGATTACAAGCGCGAGTCACACATTAGAAGTTCGATATGACTTTTCTATTTAATAGTAGTTCAACTTTTCAGTAAATAAAAGCTTAGATCTTATTAACTTGACAATTTTTAAGTGAACATGTAGAGTAAATTTTTAAGTGAACATGAACATGTAAGTGAGTATGTACGTATATAAAAGCTTAGTACGAATTTTCACATCTGTTGTAAAATTTATTGAAATAGTAGATAGAATAAAACAAAAAAAACTTTACTTTCTATTCTTAACGACTTTAAAGTTTTTTATTATTATTCTGATTGACTATTTATTTTCTGTTCTTTATGACAAATTACAATATTTTTGTAATCGCTGATATGCATTCAAGCAATTATTAAGATATTAAAAATATTGTGTTGAGTTATTTTCTTCACTTTTTAGTATTATTTTTGACAGTATTCCACTACTATATTTCAACTGGGAGACGTTAATATTTTATGAATATTATGTAATTAATTAGACATTAATACCAATACGGACTTTTACGTTTATTAGTTACTTATTAAACCTGATTATACATAGACGGAACTAAAAAAAAACTTGTCAAGCACTAGTCGAACTCGCACTACGAGGGTTCCGCACACATTCGGGCATTTTCAAAGATTTAATTACATAATATTTCTATTAAACTATTTACAAAATTTCAATTTTTATAATATATATATTGGCTATTACATTCTTCACAGGCGCATATTATGATTTATAAAAAATGGATAATTCCACATAGAATTAGAAATCATTGCCTTTTCGGTTTTTCCTTTTATTTGTGCTATAAAACCTCCCGTTATGCCGACTTTCAAAATGGTAGGTCTACCGGAAGTACCCTCTATATAGGTTTTCATAATCATTGAGTAAGGCTATGGTATTAGTAAAAATACGCTTTAAAAGGCCTATCCTCTTGTTGTATTAACCAAAAAATTGGAAATTTTTGTAAGACTTCCAAAAATTTCCAATTTTTCCAAGTCGGTCCTGAAAAAAGGGAATTCGACACATTAACGGACGGGCGGACGACCAAGTGATCCTATAAGGGTTCCGTTTTTTTTCATTTTGGGGATGGAACACTGAAAAATACAAAAACGTTATTTTGATCGTAAAACCTTTATTTTCTTTTTCACTTTAAAGTATACTTATTTTGTTTGTAAACGATTTATTTTCTAACTACTTTAGCATTCCTTTTGACATTATTATGCGATTATATTTCAACGGAAGTGCATTAATGTTATCATTAATCTTATATGATTAATAGAAGAACAAAACAGCAGAAACACCAGTCACTTCGCAACTTTATACCAAGTTAGACATTGTACAATTGATTAATTCGTAATAATACAGAAATATAGGCACTTAATAAACAAAGGCGAAGTCACTATTGACTTTGAGAGTTCAAACGAATATCGTTAAAGATACAAGCGAGTCAATATTGTGAACGTTCCAAGTTTATGGCCCTCGAATTCAAGACTGTAGTCTATTGATGACCGCTTTTATTGGCGACGATTCAGCTTAAGTGCTCCTTAACTACTTTCTTTTATTCGGCGTCATTGAGAAACTTTTATAGCTGAAATTGATATTTCCGTAGCACGTGAAGGGGAATTTATTTATTTCTTTTTATTTACGGTCATTTGAAATAACGCATTTGAATGAAATGACGTAAGTAAACGTAATATTGTTGTCACCAGATGTTTTATCCATCATTATTTTTTTTATTTCTCTTTATTTACGGTCATTTGAAATAACGCATTTGAATGAAATGACGTAAGTAAATTTAATATTGTTGTCACCAGATGTTTTATGCATCATTATTTTTTTTTATTTCTCTTTATTTACAGTCATTTGAAATAACGCATTTGAATGAAATGACGTAAGTAAACTTAATATTGTTGTCACCAGATGTTTTATGCATCATTATTTATTTTTTCGTTAATTAGATATCGTTTCCATAACGTTTAGGGTTCGTACTCCGAGAGAAAAAAGTAGAACCCTTGCAGGGGGACCTTTGTTCATCTATCGAAGTGGCTTTTTCAGAGAAACCGTTCGACTTAAAACGTCTAACTTAACATAAACTCTAAATGTCAAATCTCTACATTCTAATTTTGGCGTTATCAGCTTGAAACAAAACTTAAAAAATACTATTAAAGTATAAAGTGAACACAATGACATCACAACAGAGCTATCAATTCAATATATAATTGAAGATTCAATATATAAAGGAATTCAATATATAAATAAAGTAATTAATGTATTTATTATGTACACGATAAATTTTTAAAATTATTTTACATGTGAAGCAAAACAAGCACATGTCCGCAAAAATTGTGATCGTCACAATTACAATGCTAGAAATCAATAAATACTTTATATTCCCAACTTTAGAATTACAAATATAGTTCGTTTGTGGATAAAAATATACGCTTATGTGTGTATATATATATATATATATATATATATATATATATATATATATATATATATATATATATATATATATATATATATAATATATGGACTGACACGTACACGGAATGGAATGTATCAGTCTTGATTTTGGTCTCAAAATAAAAAATAAATCGCAGCAAGACCAAAATGATGATTTTCGACCGTGAAAACGACAATTCGCCAGAGGTTACAGAAATTCCAGACTGTGAGGTAGTACAATCATATATATATATATATATATATATATATATATATATATATATATATATATATATATATATACATATATACACACACACACACACATATATATATATATATATATATATATATATATATCCACCCGTATATGTAATTATAATCAATTTACGTCATTAACTTTACGCATATTACTTAAATCTATATATATTCTAAATATATATGGAAATTAACTGTTTTAAAAAAAATGATGACAGATGGACTAGCAAAAGACGAGATACAGAAGTTACCTTTTATTATTTTTGGTACGCGAGCTTAATAAGAGAAATCATTGAAGTAATAACATTACGTTTTTATAAAAAAACATCTGCTTTCCTCTAAACATGTTTCCAATGCAATTGCAGACTTCTCTTCTATTGACTGAAACCAGGTTTTCAGGTATGGCATAAGTATTCATGTAATTGTATGTAATATTCATGTAATTGTATGTAATATTCATGTAATTGTATGTAATATTCATGTAATTGTATGTAATATTCATGTAATTGTATGTAATATTCATGTAATTGTATGTAATGTTGTGTAATGTGTTCATGTAAAAATTAGGTTTCATCGCGGATCTTTCTTAAATTGTGTTCCAATATAAAAATTATAAAAGTTTTAGTATCAAAACTTTAAAATCACTTCAGCAGCTTATATCCTCTTCTTCTTTAATGAACTGCAGTCTCTATTCTCAATTGTGGGAAAGACGAAAAAACAGACCTTTATTACAGGTTCCTATTATCCTGATAAAAAAGCAAAGTATGTCACAGTATTCTCTTGTTCTGTCGCGGACAATATAACAGCACGTGATTTTATATCTGATTGTTGCCTATCCATTGGTATGGGAAACATTTTTATTTTAGCAATAACTTCAGAAATACAATTAAGTAAGAAATACTTTGTTTGCTAAATACAAACAAACTAAGACAAGCGAAAATATTTAGAAATCTTTAAACTCAAATTACTGACTTAGGGTTTCCCTAAATACAGAGTTTCACCGTTCTCTATGGTAAGGTGAGCTAACAGGAGATAACATATGTTTTATTTGAAATTTAGTATTCAGTAAGGATTACCGATTATATTTTCTCCCAGACTAACCAAAACAAAACAGAATTGAAATCACTTTTTATTAAACTTAAAAATGAATCTAACCGACCATGTGCATATTGAACCAAGCACTAAGTACAGTTACCATTTCTGATCAAACGCTTGAAAGAATAATTGTAGGGCGACGTATTACACGTCACTGTGAAGCTTAAAATTTTGAAGATATTAAAAATGGAAAGTGGTAAAAATGGAAAATGGTAAAAAAATGCAATGAAATTTTAAGACTTGTTTAATGATACCTCTAGAAAAGTTCGCCCATCATTTAAGATTTTACTACACATTAATTGAGATCTTTGTATGAAGCATCAGCATTCCAGAGTGGGTCAAGGTTTTCCTTTCAAGCGACTTTCATGCAGCCCTCTGTGTGACAACCGATCTCCAGTTACGGACCATCAGCACACCAAAATCCTTTTCCACCGCATCTTCCCATCTCATCTTAGGTTTTCCTCTTCTTCTCTGTCCATGCGAATTAGCTATTTGAAGCATAGGCCATCAAAATATTATGCATGGAATTTAAAGAAAAGACTATTTTCTAACGTAAATTTCAATATTAAGAAAAATCATCTCGCCGATGGCCACGTAGTTGGAAAAATACATTAAGATACAATCATTATTTCATGGGAAACTTGCCTAAACTTGAATTAAGGTCAATAGGTCTTTGCATGCATTATTCTTGTAAAATAGCTACGACTTATTTCACTTAAACGAGAGAATTTCCATTCTTCAATACAAGAGCTATATTTTAATTGTTAATTATAAATATATCTCTTGAACTAATTGCGTTTTTAATAAAAGCAATAGCTGTTTTTAAAAGTCAGTGTCAAATTTACTCTTTGCCAAATTTACAAACAAAAAAATACAAGATTCGAAAAAAATATAAAAATGGATACTCATAATAAAGAAAATTTAGTGATGTGCCAGATAAAAATGAATAAATATAATTTTTACATGGTTACGTTATTTATATCTTTATGAAAAATGTCTAGAAAAGTATGATAGATATCTGTGCAAGGAAAACTGTAAATAGAAAAAAAATCTCGTCATTAAAGATAGCATTTTTATTTCTGAGACTTACTTCATAGGAATATCGATTCTTATAGAGTTCTAAATTTATATTTTTGTAACACAAAGAAAATTAAAAAAATATTCTGCCCAATTGCTACCAACTTTGTATCATACACAAGGATGTGTTTTTGAAGATGTAAACTTCGTTTAATTATAATCTTCTTAGAATGAATTCGTAAAAGAGCGTATTTATCACTTATAAAGGATTGATTCTATAATGAATTCTATGAAATAGTGCTTTAACTACTGACGAAGAACTGCCAAATATCAAATTTTATACCCTTTTACGAAATTTTTTAGAATTTCATTAAAAAGGATTGATTTTATAAGGTATACTATGAAACAGTAACAACTGACAAAGAGCTTACAAATATCAAATTTTATATCGTTTTACGAAATTTTTTGGAATTTCATTAAAAAGGATTGATTTTATAAGGAATACTATGATATAGCAACAACTGAAAAAGAGCTGTCAAATATCAAATTTTATACCCTTTTACGAATTTTTTTGGAATTTCATTAAAATGGATTGATTTTATAAAGAATCCGATGAAATAGTGCTTTAACTACTGACAAAGAACTGTCAAATATAAAATTTTATACCCTTTTACGAAATTTTATTTACCATTTTACTTTCTTACGTATTTTTTTTATATTGATTATTATTTTTTATATTGATTATTTATATTGATTTTTATATTGATAGTTTGTGATCTCATTTGTTAAGTGTACAGTAATAAATAAATTAAAATTAAAAAGACAAAACTGTAACAGATGATTCATCGAAAACAACATTATTTGTATGAGTAAAAATTATTACGTTTTTTTATAAAATAAACCTTAAGCGGCCTTCATAACTGTGAAAAGCAAACACACAGTATAAGTTTTCTTTCATTTAAGTAAAGAAATAGAGTGGAAAACTCGCTTTTACTAAAGTGCAATTTTTCTCATTTGAAGGTGACAAGCGCTTAAATAAATTTTAATAAAACTTAGTAAAATGAGCTTTCTCCAACGTCGAATCGTAGCGTTAGTGGAACTACGATCTTGTTTTAGCTCATCCTTATATTTATTTATAAGCGAAATTACCGCAAAAACTGTCATACAGATAAGCACGATTCCCTAATCATATGTATGTTGATTATAGGGTTGTACGAAGGCAACACGTCCCGAGTTTGAGCTGAGGAGAGTGACGCAATGCGCATTGGCGTGCGGCAGACGTGCGTGCGCCACCTGGCGGAAGGCGGGACGACTGGGGTGTCCATCTTTTATGATTGAGATTCTAAAACCAGTTGGGAACAACATAATCGTATACAGAGTCGTGATGTACTAAAAGTTAAAAAATCTAACATAGTTTTCATCGAGGATAGCCGTTGGCAGCTTCCCTTGTACACGCACGTAAAATCTTGACTTACTTTAATGGGTAAGTAAAATATTTATTGCAACATTATTGTTATTTCTTGTTCGTATACTTAAATTTTCGTTAATTCGTCTTCTCATATTATGAAGACAACTCCTACGTTCGTAGTATCTAACTAACGTTTTATTAGCTGAAGCCCTCGAGAAGATAAGTTTTGACTCATAGTTGAAATATATTAAGAAGAAGTTGAATATATTTGTAAATCTTATAAATTCAAGTATATTCCAGTAATTAGAACGAGTGGTCAAGAAAATGATTTTCGGTCATGTGACAGCATTGTTTAAAAGGAATTTCTTTGAAAAAGAAATAGAAAACGATTAAAGAAAGAGAAAAATAGAAACCTTCTTCTTTCTTATTTTTCAACTTGAATATTTCGCAAGTATTCTTAATATTAAAAAAAATGTTATGATATTTCTAAAGACTATATTTTTCGAAATAAGAGATAGCACCGTTAATTTAGGGACCAAAATCCTAACGCTTAGTTAATAATATCTCAATGTACGGAATCAATCCTCAACAACTTGGCGCACCAGGCAATTCACTCTAATCTGTTCTTTATGTCTCATTTTAGTTTCAGTTTTTATCAGCATTAATTAGAGCATGCTAACATAGAGGCACTGATATGACATTAGCCGTGCCACTCCTCATCATGATTTGTTCTGACAAGTGTTGTAAGTAAAAAATGACTGGATCTTTGCTTTAAATAAAATAATTTTAAAAGAAAAAGCGGGTATCTACTATTTTTCCAATTTTCCAAAGCACCGGTTGAAAAATTAGGATGTGCACACCCAATGCACATCACTTTAAAGTGTAATATTTCGTAAATCTAGGTAGAAAATTTAAAAAAGTAAATGAAAACTCAGTTATTATGGAAGATGTGTTCAAAGTGACCTCGCCCAATGTGGCTGGTGAAAAAATAATCTTTATACGCATGGAAAGATGCATTAATTTTAATATGCAAATAACATATTCATTGAGATCATCAGCATCGACCTGCAAAATTGTATGCACATAGGTCTTAAATTATGGAAATTGTAAGTCTGTGACAAATGGATAGAGAGACATGATGAAATTATAAGGGTTCTCAAAGGAAACTTAAAAAGGAAAAAAAATATCACCAATATTAGCAAGTACAAGACCATATTAGGTAACACAAGTACAATAGAAATACCTAGTCGAAAACAATACAAATGAGCACCATTAATATTCGAAAATAATATTATTTCAAAATAAATATTATGTAATAGACTAAATACACAATATTTGTATAGTGGCGATTGCTGATTCTAAACGTATACGAATAAGTGTGTGTTTTTTTTTAACTAGGAATGCAAATTACAGAGCGTATATTACTTAAAATTACTTGATTCTAAAAATAATTTACTCTGAAAAAAAGACAGTAATATTTACATAGTAATACGGACTTGGATATACGTGATTTATAGGCATGAGACTTGATTCTGAAAAGGATTTGCTCTGAAAAAAAAACAGTAATATTTACATAGTAATACGGATTTGTATATAAATCATTTATAGGTATAAGACGGAAAATAGTAAACATCATTTAATGTGAGGAGGTTGTGTGTTGTGTTGTTACGCTATGGTTGTGTGTTATGTTACGTGTGAATAGAAAATTGAATTTCTAAAAAAACTAAACACATTATTGTTTTTAAAAATTATTAAAATGTTTTCATAAAACACATTACGCCGTATATAAACTTCACAACGAAAAACGACAGTTGTTTAACCGAAAGTTTATTAATTAATCACCAGATGACACTGCTAGTATATTTCATGATTCCAATAGACATAACATTATATTTTTATTAAAAAAAAATATTTTGATCAATCTTATAATTAAAATTCGCCTTGTCTTTTTCTTCAATCTATAATTTGATCTTATTAATAAACTAGAAACAGACCTTTCCGAGTATGCAGTCACACAAATTATGCTCGGGCTAGTCAATTAGTATCTAAGGTTTGCTATCGTCCTAAAACAAACTAGACAACTCGGAGTATTGCAGTGATTCAGAAATTGAAGAAGATGATTGACATTTTTTTATGACATTCTTTAAATTTTTTTAGCGATCATTAGTACCATTATTATCTCCCTAAGATTATCATAATAATCCAACAATCGCAATTATGCTACGACATATGCAAAATTGAAAATTTTGTCTAATGTACTTACGATATTTTGGAAAGTATCAGTACCACACGGTCACCCTATCCTTCCGTGCAGGTAGACGTTACGCCTATTTTACATCGCCTATGTAGTATACAAACAGAGTAGCGTACCATACATACGATTATATTGTAAGTCAACAGAATGAGGTGCGGTCCTTATTTTAATCAAGCGAGTTTGTTACAATGTCATTATAACTGACCAAACGGCTCGCGCTTAACTTTGTCCGAGGGGCACTTTGTAGTGACCTATGTACAATGAAGTGAGAAGGTTCAACTTTATAAACATACGTGAGAAAGAGACGGAACAAGTTTATGTGCTTGTATTAATGCGTAGATAAGCCTACGATGTTTTAATTAGTGGGGGTATTTGTGTAAGCTCTTATGTGGATAATGTGTTGGAGTAACAGAGTCGTGTTGTGATAGCTTTGAATTGGGTTATCTCTTTATTGAAGCTTTCACTTTTCTTCAGTATAGTATATACATATAATTATGCTTGGTATACACGACTATAAAAAGCTTAGGATTATTGTAAGCTTACAATTTACCCTTAGGTCTCACAGTCATTGCGGTCTACTGGCGCATACTTTGGAATGCCATGCCAATTAGAAAAATATATTCTTTTTTACAATAGAACTCATAAATTTAAATCTCTTAAATCAACTCGAGGTTGTAGATTCCTCTAATTTGTCTTCTTAGAATGATCAATATAAGTACAAGCAGCGTCTTTGGAGATATGTGGAAATCTGATATGTGGAAAGTCAAGCAAGACGTTTCAAAGAGAAATTGGTTGAACCAAATCGAGGTAAAACTAAAAAAACAAAGACAACTTATATGAAGCAAAAATCTCTGGCTCTAACTGGATGAAATAGAAAGAACTAGTGCTTCGGCAGCACTTACAGCAGGATACTAACCGGGTGTCGGCTAAGAATCATTCATTCATTCTTTAATTCATTCACAAAAGCGTCACAAAAACGTGTGACCATATACGAATAAAGTGGCTGAAACAGTTGAGTTTTAGTGCCAAAATTGTGGTACATGGCGTCTTTAGCGGGAATACAATTGATTTTTTTACAATTGGATTACAAATTTCTAAATAACAAAGAGTGGAAAATAAAAACGCCCAGGATAAAACAAATTATCCGTAGGATTGGAAAGCAATCCATTTACGACTTCGTGTATATCGCAAATAATGAAATATGTTTTAATCTGGCTTGCACTTGTTAAGTGCACAACAATACTGGGAATTGACGAAACTAATATTTTAAAATTATTTTTTATCACATCCCCCAGGGTCCATGAAAAGTCAGTGGCTCATCAAAAACTATGTTAAAATTACATAATCTCATATTCAAACTCAATAGAAGAGCGCATGTAGCTGTAGCTTACAATAGAGCATTTAATTATATTAAGCTATAAACAGTCCGATATATTGTGCAGTCCGGTTAGTAAAAAGCCGTTAAGTGAGAAAATCTTGAGTTATCGGGAATCTTGAGTGAGGAAATTTTGAGTTATCGGGAAAAACCACAAAATATCTTTATAAATTGTGAAGACTCATAATTATTTGACAAGAGAAATAACTTGACCATTCATATGCTATCGATATAAGTGGGAATTTATATAAAAGGATTCTAATTTTCTTTTTAATTCTAGTTTTTATATTTTAGCTTTGCTTTGCATCATCATGAAATTAATTACAGTAAGGTAACTGCTTATTGAATATAAACCATAACCTATAGCCATTTTTACGTTGTAAGTGAGGAACAATGTGGCATGTAATGAATTAACGAAAAGAGAAGAAATTACAGAAATATGTTTAAACATTTAACTTTCTTTGTTCGATATATTAAAATATGAATCAACAAATTTAATAGCTTATAGTTAATTGAATAGCTAATAACATGAATAATAATGTAATTTTTTGTGCAATATTTTTGTAATGAATATTACCAATATTTTATCCTTCTGAAAATAAAGGCAATGGAAGTTTACTATACCGAATACGAAAAAAGAAACTGGTATTACTTTTAAGTCACTTTTAATTTCTTTTCTGCGTAATGTTATTTTCAGCAATCATTTTCCGGCAGATATTAATTTTACAATTTTTTTATTTAATCTGTCAATGGGATGGAAAATTCAAATTCTATATGCGATATGAAGGGAAACATTTATTGGCTCTATTAACGGTAGCAATCTCAGTATGCTACACTGTGAAACCGCAGCCAAAGAAGCCTTACAACATACTCACCACCTCCCCTACTGCTTCCCCTCTGACTAGCAAGGCTGACCTGCAAACTAAGCCCCTACCGCAATCCGCAAAATGCAATTACCACTCCGAGCAGAAGTGATTGAAAATGCGCCGCCTTCGGTCGATAGTGCGAAAATCGATACGCGATGAAAGTATAAGTATATGTATATGAAGTAAATATATGAATATAATAAAAGACACTTTACCTTTGAAATTAGTGAAATTGTTTGTGTTAGCATGACATAGGTGACGATGTTAGTATGAATGATTGAATTTATTATAAATGATTAGTTTTACCAGATATGTTGCGAGATTACTGTTGACAAGATTGAAAGTACTAGAATGCTTTTGATATACCATCGTAAATAAGAGAGAATGTTTTGAAAGTTTGACTTTGGGATAAACTAAACACGGTATTGTGAACAGATGTGATGTCTGCAAGTTGACAAGATTGAAAGTAGAAAAAACTAGAATGTTTTTGATATACTCTCGTAAATTAGAGAAAATGTGTTGAAAGTTTCACTTTGGGATAAACTAAACACGGTATTGTGAACAGATGTGATGTCTGCAAGTTGACAAGATTGAAAGTAGAAAAAACTAGAATGTTTTTGATATACTCTCGTAAATTAGAGAGAATGTGTTGAAAGTTTCACTTTGGGATAAACTAAACACGGTATTGTGAACAGATGTGATGTCTGCAAATTGACAAGATTGAAAGTAGAAAGAACTATAATCCTTTTGATATACTCTCGTAAGTTAGAGAGAATGTATCGAAAGTTTGACTTTGAGATAAACTAAACACGGTATTGGACAGATGATATCTCTACAAAATGCATAAAAGTATATTTCAGTTAAGGTTTTCAATGGATGAGATAGAATTTTTTTGATGAATATTGGAATTTATAAAGAACAAGTTGACAATTGCGCTTCTCTGCTGAATGTGTATATTTTTAAAGTAAAATATAATTACAAAGAATTTCAGTTATATGCTTTGTAGGCGCGGTCTGTATATTTCCACTTATCCAGTGCATTTTTCAATGTCGCATAGGTTTTTCAACGCATTTTAGCGTAATTAAATATAATGTATGTAATTATATGTCTCCTAATAAAGTTTAGTTTGGTTTTATTATTATTACTTTTATATGATATTTCTAAACTAATCTTCGTTGTCATTTAGGACATTTGCGAAAAAAACAAAAACGTGCAAATATTTGTCACACACGATAATATCCATTCTCTGAAAATATTGTTGTCAATATTTATATAAACTTAACAATGTATGGCGTTATGACAGCGTCCTGTGCTGATGAAACGCTATGGAACTAAGTGACCCATCTGTAAAGAGAATAACATTTTTGATGTGAAGTATCTAATGACGCGTTTGGATGAAAGTTAAAACATTTTGATGGTAAGACGCGTCTTGTCGTTCGGCTAGCTTAGCATCTTGTCCGCTCTTTCCGACTTATTCGGATTAGCATTGTTTTTTATTTACTAAAGCTTACAACTTTACTCGTTTCTAACAATGTGTTGCATTAAACTTTCTTGAAACGTTAAAGGCGTTTATTTATAATAGATTTTTAAGAAATATTTCTGTGATAAACTATTTCACAAAATGAAAATTATTAAGTTAATTAATATTTTATTACTAACAATTATCTGAATATTCGCTTCTTTTCGTTTTCACTTCGTTCAATTAAAAATAGATGTCCCGTGATGGTCCAAAAGTTTTATTTAAAAAAAATTAGATGCAGAAATTCAACGTCTATCCAATACCAAATTACACTTTACAAAATATAGAAAGGCCTGTTTCCTACGGTTATTGCCGTTTATATTATGTTATTTTCTTTATTAATTTTCTAAATTTAAGAACTCTAAGCAAACATATAAACTCCAAATTTATGATTTTTATTTAAAGAAAAAATGCAAATAGGAGTGGACCAATTTGTATGTCTATGTTTATACGTGTACGTAATATAAATTATTTCGAATAAAAGTTTTTCTTCAAAATCGTTTTTAAAATGAGTTGTTTGGTTTATTACAAATAGACTTCGATAATTGGTTGTAATAGTTTTCGACTTTTTTCATTCTAAATCAAGACCTCTAAACAAACATATAAACTCCAAATTTCTAATTTTTATTTAAAGGAAAAATGCGGTCCATTCCAATTTGTTTGTTTATATGTGTATGTAATACCTACAAATTATTTCGGATAAAAGTTTTTCTTCAAGGTTGTTTTTAAAATAAGTTTTATGGTTTATTAAAAACAGATTTCGATAATTCGAATGTAATAGTTTTCGACACGTTTAAAAATTCGCACGTTTTTCATGATCTTGGTGTGATAGTGATGATTTTCATGAAATTTCTAGAAAATTTTTATATATTTTAGTAAACATTTCCATTGGTATCTGCGATTTACTTTTGTATTTGAAATTTTAATACTTATCAATATCTAATTTATATGAAAACTTGAACAGATTTTTAAGGACGTTTAAAGCTAATTTGGTTTTCTTCAACCCTTAAATGTAATTTATTTAATACGTTTATCAAGACAAATGAAACGAGCCTAAATTCTAGAGATTTACATTTTGATGTTGTGGAGTTCCAGTGGTTACATTCCTGTTCAATGTGGCATTGTGGTATTCCAGTAACTATCTTCGAGATCAATCTACAGACCCTTGATACCATATAGGATTAGAATATTTATTGAGACAAATCAAACGACCTCAAACTCGATGGGTTGCATTGTGTCGTTGTGGAGTTCCAGTAACCATCTTCGAGCTCCATTATAAGATCCTGGATACCACCTAGAAACAAGGTAATTCAACAAAAACATTTAGCCAAATCAAACGAGCCCAAATTTGAGGTTGTTTATATTGTCTTGTTGTGGTATGCATGTCGAAAGAACGGATGTCTTGTTATACCGGTGCCCAGTCTTACATTTTCTGTCTTATTTGTTAGTGGGTCCAACATATGACGCAGGGAAATAATATCGGGCGTTACACGGCTGTTCCAGTACCAGCGTGACGTCCATTTTCCTAAAGAAGTTACACTTCATGGACGGATGCTGTGTCAGAAACATGAAGCAGTGTTATAGACGTAGAATATATCACGTGATGTTTGGGTGTTGAATGGCTATTAGGAATGAGCCAATGCGCAGTGTTTAGGTTTAGAGGAATTAATATTTTTTGTTTTGTTTACAGATAGTAACAGGTTTGGAGAAAATGGCTCGCTTATTTAGGCTAAGAATGATTTTGTTGAAGTCGGGCCAGTGAACAAATTTTCTTAACGAACTTTATTACATATATTGAAAATTGTCTCATAGGCGAAGCTAATAACACTTTACGATATGTGACATCATGCCACCATGACGAGTTATTTCAATATAAATCGTGCGTCGAAGATCGATTTCACCACAAAATAACAGATGCAAGCGTCGCCCATTACTAGATCATTTAAATTTTAATGCTGATTCAAGATACATTACGCTACGTCAAAAATATGTTCTAAAAGTACGGCTTAAATTTTACCAATAATCATCTTAAGAAAAAACATGCAGTTAATTGCAAACTAGACTGCAATACTCAATTGCACGATAATTGACATTCATTCGCCTGCTATATACTTCATTAGGGCAGAGACGATTAGCATATGGCTCCATTATTTGAAGCTCTCACGAAGCCAAATACAACTCGATGATTGAATGTGTGCAAAAAACATTCCTCCAATATCTGTATATGAGACAGAATGGTTACTTCTCCTTTCTATTTCCTGTTGATCTCCTCTTTGGTGTGCTAGGTTCCCATTCCTTGCCACTCAGAAGAGAGCGCAGCGCGCTTGTGAAGTCTATCTTCCATGTATTGAAAGGAATATAATTCTATACCCAATATCATTGAGTCAACTTTCATTTTTCGTACCTGATAATTTTCTACGTTCACGCAATCATCACTTTTTTGCTATATCACCATCTAGAACGGAATTATATCGGAACTCTCCAGTTCCCCGCGATATTCAACTGCTCAACCGCCTGATAGCGGTCGTACTAGCGATGAGTGAAAGTAAATTGTCCAAATGTGTAGCCGTTATCTTTTGTAGTTCTTGTGTACTTTTGTATTCATGTTTAATCTAAACGTTTAAACTTTGTTAAGCTATTAATTTCTTATCATTACCAATAGGTCACCTGTAATATAAAGATACACGTATGTGTGTAAATAAGCAAATAAATAAATGTATTTGTATTGTTGGGCTGTCCTCTGCTTATTTTCAGCCACACTCAGCATGGAAAATTTTAAGAAAATCTGTCAAGTAATTTTTGAGAAAAAACTTAATTGTTTTGTGGTAGATACCCGAAATTTCGAAATAATAAATGTAGCAAGTCTAAGAAAAAGTACCCAAAATACCAAATTTCATCAAAATCTGTCTAACGGTTCACAATATGAATGTTTTTTTTTATTTTTCTTTTTTTTTATACTCTATTACAATCGATTTTCATGAAAATTGCGATTTAAATATTTTTTAACAAAGTCAAGATTCCGATCTTATTGTCGCTGCAAAGTAAAAAACTATTATTTCAAAATATTGTATTAGATTCGTTTTTGAGTTTTTGGGACCTTTTTGTGAGTCAGTAATATTTCTAATTATATCCAAGTTTTCATAGAAATTCCTAAATGCATAAAATTTTTAACTCATAGAAAACAAGTGCTTGAATTTGATGTACATTAATAAATAGTTATAAGCCACAAGTGACTCTAGGTGACTATTAGGTTGGCAACTTATAAACCCGCCACTTTTTTGACCGATTTCTGGAATGTTATAGAATCGTCTAGAATATTTCTTGTATGGTATATAAAGAGTGCGACATTCGAACTTATGTTCAGTTTGCAATTGAGTAATCGGCGTGTAAAGAATAAATTTAAAACGGAAGTATTTCGAAGTGAACTTAGAGGACTCTTTCTTCATGAATGTCGTTTAGGGCGAAAAACCAGCAAAGCATCGCGCAATATATACACAACGATGGGTGAAGGTATGTCCTCTTACGACACAGCTACCCACTGATTTCAAACGTTCAAAGAAGAAAATTTTGACCTGTTGGATAAACTTCATCCAAAGCGAAAAGAGAGAAAAAGAGGGCGGAGATTAAGAAGAGTTAGAAAAATTTAAAAGCCCTATTGATACAGATCCCAGATTAAGTTCGCATTGTTTGGCAGATATATTTTCATGCTCTTATACTGCAATGGAAAAAGAACTTCATGCTTTGAGAAAGAAGTGGAAATATCCCGTTTGGCTACCACATGAGCTAATACTCTTTCAACTTCAAAGAAGAGCCTATGTGTGATTGGAGCTACTGAGTTTCCATCGTACCAACGAGAGACTAAAATATCTGTTTACAGGAGATGAAATAGAAAGTGAGTGGCTTATGTTAATTTTTAAAGTAAACGCCAGTGGCTAGGAGCTGGAGAAAAAGGTTTACCTAGACCAAAATATAATATTGGACAAAAGATACTTTTGAGTGCATGGTGGGGTATAAATGGAGTTATTAGTTGGAAACTATTTCAAGCTAACAGTACTTACAATTGGAGCTAAGATCTATTGTGAACAATTGAGCAAAGTCACAGCTAAACTTTTTTCAAATCAAAGCAAGGTTAATTTTTGTTGAAATAACAATGCTCACATGACAATGCTCGACCCCACATAGCAAAGGTAACGCGATTAAAACTACTTTCACTTGGACGGAGTATGCTACTTCACTCACCGTATTCTCCAGATCTTTCTCCATCTAATTATCATCTGTTTCGCTCTTTGTCTAATAATTTACGTGATAGAAAATTTACAGACGAAAGTCACCAAAATCGAACTTCACCGGTTTTTCAATCAAAGGTCTAAAGATTTCTATTGTCTGCCTACACGTTGGCGACAAGTGCCTACACGTTGGCGACAAGCGACAATACCGACGGTGCTTATATAATTAACGATTGGTTTTATTGATTAAATATAAAAAGTTGAAAAGTTTGTGCACAAAGATGGCGGGTTTATAAATTGCCAACCTAATAGTTTGTCGTACCTATCTCGGCGATGTTCTACATGAAGGTCATCCTCAATAGCAACAACTGGAGGTAACATCAATGCTCTGAGACTCATGATATGGTAAACTATAGAATACGATTCTGAGAAAAGCGATGACTACCTGCGAAAAGGCTGAAGAAGAAATGTTCAAGGAAAAGTAAGTGGACTGCTTCTCTGAGTAGTTCCATTGGAAACTAATTTGAAAAATAATAAATAAACTGCAGACCTGCTGGTTGGTTCCATATTTTGACATTCTAAAAACGTTCAGTGTTATCTTTCGTAATGTCTGCAAGCAGAACTTTGAAGACGGTTAAAATATCCGGACAATCGAATTCAATGTTGCCTGGTTTTCAATATTATACTCAATGTTGCCACTGTGAGACATGTAAATCATGGCATTATACGTACAATATAAAAATCGACACCAAGATATATCTAAGTAATTTGTTCTACTTTAAAGAGATGAGATACATCTAGAATATTATTAATTTTCAATAAGAACAAGTGAATCGGAAAGTTTTGATTGAAAATCTGTATTACTTTATACCTACCTCCAAGAGGATAGGTGATTACTCCTAATTTTTCAGTAAATTATCATGAAAATGTCGGTTAATTAAAAACTGGTATTGAAAATAATTATTAAAAGTGAGTGGTGAATAGTAGGTATATAGTCGGGATATTTCCTGTCTCTTTCGCTCTTGTACACTACAATGAGCGTTATTAAAAATGACATCATAATCCAGTATTGATGTCTTAGTCTAAACGATAAGTTTAAATATTATTTAACTCAATCAATATTTAACCTTGTCAAATATGTTTTCACTTTTTGTCAGGTCATACTCTTGAAATTATGATTTTGAAAATTAAAAAAGAAAATTGTCAATTACCCTATCGTCCAATTGAGTATTGCAGTCTAGTTTCCAATTAACTGCATGTTTTTTCTTATGGTGATTATTGTTAAAATTTAACCCGTACTTATTTATACATATTTTTGACATAGCATAATGCATATTGAATCAGCATTAAAATTGAAATGTTCTAGTAATGGGCGATGCTTGCATCTGCTATTTTGTGAAGTCGATCTTCGACGCACAATTTATATTGAAATAACTCGTCATGGTGACATGTTGTCACATATCGTAAAGTATTATTAGCTTCGTCTACGAGAAAATTTTCAATATCTGTAATAGAATTGATGACATAGATTGAAAATCCTTTAAATTATGCAACACGAATCAAAGTTTTTGAAACAATTTTTTTGCTACATCCGCCATATGCCCACGAAAAGTCAATCACAAATCAAATCTGTCTCTCAAATCAATGATCTCAGTCAAATGATGCAGTGGGATCTCATTGACTGTATATATGTATTTAATAGGACCATGTGCTCGGTTATAACTCGCTACTGAACATTTGCTTCCGTTAAGCTAAGCCGCTTGCTGCACTCCAATCAACGATGGTGCTGATGTCATGCTGCAACCGTTCACCATCTGCTGCATCTTCAAGAACTGTAAAAAGTTTCAAACAACACGCAGTCTTTACCGTGCAACCACTATCACTTTCCAGAATAGTGAAAAGGAGAGGCCAGAGAATCGAACCCTGGCGCACGTCATACGATCGTGTAAAGTTTCAGATATAAAGTTACCCACTGGTAAGTATTGCTTTCTATTCATAAGATACGAAGAAAAGAAACTGAAATACACATTATAAGTCTAACATTACAATATTACTGTGAAGTTACAAACGACATAATACATGTAATTACAGCTTCGTGTTTCAAGAGGAAGTAAGCGGAGAGTGGCTGTATATTTATTTCCTCTGTTGTACATGGCATATTGTGGATTGTTTTCAAAATTTAAAAGGGCAAATAAAAAGTATCATCTTGTTAAATTTGTGTTTTGTTCTTGGTAAAATATTTTTTGGCAAACGACGCTCATCCCAAAGCCTTCTTCTTTCTCTTAGTTTGTGAACCGTTTTAAAAATTTACTAGCATTTTTTACATAATTTGACTTTAATACATAGTGATGCACTTATTTTGTAGATATTTTAACTGGTTAAGTGCCGACGAGCGCCATCGAGGTCGTGCGTGTACAAATAAAATTTGCCACGAGTGAGATGGCGCTCGCCAAATCAGTTGCTGTTTAGCAGAAATCTCGAAATCAGTTTCTGTTGGAGGTCGCTCGAACGCATCGTTAAATTTTTTAACTTTCTACATGTTATATAAAGTTCAAATTATAATATTATTAGTAATTACAATATAAAAAGGATCCAGGAAAAGAAAATTTTTAACCCATAATGTCGGAATACGAAAATAATTCGAGTGAAAATGATCGTTTTTCAAGTTGCGAAGAAAGTGATAGTGGGAGTGACATTGTGGTGCGCTCACAATTTGGTGTAATGCAAATTGTGAGTGATAGTGATAACAGTGACGATAACAATTATTTTGCTGATATGGAGGATGTACCAGACTGCGAAAATACGAAGTGACCTAGATTTCAGTTTTTGTTATAATTTTTGTTCACAATATATATTTCCATAATTTTCTTTGTATTTTATTATTCTTGTACAAGTTTTTATAAAGAAAACACGGAAAAAATTATTAAAATTGGATAATTTTTAGAAGTGATACAGTTTTTTTTCGAAACAAGGATTAATAACATCAAAAACAAAAGATTTCTTTGGCATTTTTAAGTATATATGAGTAAAAAACCATGGCACTAAAACGGTTAAAATTTCAAGTGATATTTTATGAAGGGAATTAAAAATTCTGATGCTTCATGGATATACACATTTTAATTGATATAATAGTCCTCGATAGGAATCAGAACGTTACACAAGAGGAAAAATTTAACAACACCATCAACGAGTACAATATAATATTTCTTAACAATTATCCACAACTAAATACATAGTTACATAACCTGTAATTCTAGATTATTCACATGATTTATCCAAAAAAATATATAATATTGTTATTAAGTACAAATATACAGACTCCGCTACAAGGAACAGTTACATTAATAATATCAAGTATATTTATTTATCCATTAAATCGTGTAATTAAATTATATTATGGTCATTCTTTTTACAGTTCTTTCAAAATAACAATTTGCTTAATAATAAATATTAATTTTGCTACTTCCTTTGTTTTTAAAACCAATAGTTTTGTCTTAGAAGAAAAAAAAATTTCTTTTAAATACCTAATGTCAACTGTCAATATAATTTCAACATAATGACGAAAACAAAACATTGTTACACAAAATAACATGTTACTTTAATTGGTGGGCAATTATGAATTATTGCAATAATAGAATCATCTAGTAAGCTATTATTATATTAGTAATTAAAATATGATTGTAGTAAAAAGTATTCATTAAATGAAGTTACCTTCATTCAACCATTTAAAGTTGGATTCAAAGCTCTAAAGCACTATCTAAGCCTTTGAATAAAAATAAAGCAATAACAAAATAATAGAATAACATTCTTTCTCATCTCACATACCCACGTCTTGCTCTATTTAGGTCATTTATGTTGGTAGCATGTATTTTATCAAACATTGGCCATCTTTCATTCGTTCATTTTTATACCTTACTAATTAGTAATTGCTACTGATCATAACTGAGATATTTTCATAATCAAATGATTCCGATAATAACATTCATAATTGCCCACCAATGAACAGTTCCATTACATTTTCTTGTCAAGTAAAAAGGAACTAAAATTAACATTAATGGTGGTTTTAACTTGCACAGGCCCTAACAGTTCTTCAAATTACCTCAAAAAATATTTAAATATTGAAACCTGTCTTCATTTTACTTTCTAATATTTTAGTATCAAGTGTTTGCCTTGCATACTATCTGTTAAATAATAACTCAATATAATAATCGGTACCTAAGTAAGGAATACGATATGTTCACATAAGAATATAATGTCATGGAAAAGTATTGAATTGCTTGTTAGATTCATTGTGAAGTTAGTGTCTTGTAGAAATTCCTGTCTTAAGACAAGTTATTTTCTTGTAGTATTCATTGTGAAGTTACTGTCTTGTAGAAAAAATGGTATCATTCGTCAAAATATATACTGTGGAACAAATGCCCTTTACCAAAAGTGAATTTTTCGTCATTTTTTCCTTTAGTCAATTAAAATAAAACTTACACCAAACATTATTTTGTATAGTTGCAAATGACATAGTTTATTTCGAGAATATAAATTTCACTAAATTTTTCCCACGCAAATCAATTGTTCAAATTTTTTGTCTTAATTGACATTTCCCTTGATCACTAAACTCCTAATATATAATTATAAACTCAATAAAAAACATCAAAAAACCATAATGAATTAAACAATTTCATGAAAGACGTCTGAAATTATACAACAATTTGTCAATATTCAAGTAATTTGCAAGTCACTTTTTCTAACAGATTAAATTGGGTGCCATCTTTATAAATGTGTGTTAAATTGCAAGTTTTATATCAAATAAAAGAAAAAAAAACAGAAAAAATTACTTTTCGTAAAGGGCTATTATTTCATATTTTCTATAAATTTCTTGCTGTTTATTTATTTTATGTATCCAATAGCATCTGAACAAATTTTTTTTAATTATTAATATTATAAAACTTTATACTCTTTTGCAATAGGGGCTTTGTAAGAAACATGTCATTAAAAAACCATCTAAGCTTATCAGTGAATATAAGAATAATTTTATTAAAAACTAAACATTGCATTGTTTAATGAATTATTTATAGACTTTTATACAACACATTACTCCACATTTAGGTATTATAAATAATTTTAATTGTTTAGGTACTATATGTGCACTATTGACAACAATATATACGATTTCATACAAAAAAATTTTGTTACAAAGCGTTAAATTATAATTTAATAATTTACTTCCAGGCTATGCTGATCGTATTTTACATGGTTCTATCTCCCCTAGAATTCCAAGTCTTTATATATTCAATGATAAATCTCACGTCTATTCTAATCAGTTTGAGAAGTAGAAGGACTTCTAGATGTGTAAGAAGAGAATGAAGACAGAAAAGAAGCATGGGTAAGTAAAAAATTACATAAAATACTTATGATTTGACTTAGTTGTAAAAAGCTAACAAGTGATGAGTGACTAATTAATATAAAACTTTTGACTGCCGGGCAAAAAAGCAATGTCCATTCCTGTATGCCAAGCAGGTTTTTTATCCCAAAATAATTTTTCGTCAATTATGTATAAAGCATCCTTCTGACGAAAAATCTAATCAAAGTAATCAAACCGATAACAGACTCATTTAATTACTAAAGTCTAATGTCTACGCACGCAACACCCGAACCCTATCAAAAGTCAAAGTCGGCAGTGAAGCTGTTAAACTTAAAAACACTTACAAGCATGCGTGGAAGACTCCATAATGATCAGACATATTAATTAATAGCACTGAAAAGTGAATTAGACACTGAACATTTTATTGAAAAATGGATTAAACACATTGATAATATTACTAAAAAATGGATTAGACACATTGACCATATTACTGAAATGTGAATTAGACACTTTGATCATTTTATAGAGAAATGGATTAAACACTGATCATATTATTGAAAAATGGATTAAACATATTAATAATATTACTAAAAAGTGGATTAGACACTTTGATCATATCATTGAAAAATGGATTAAACACATTGATAATATTACTGAAAAGAATATTAAAACCATTGATAATATTACTGAAAAATGGATTAGACCCATTGATAATTATTATATTACTGAAAAGTACATTAAATGCACCGATAGTATTACTGCACGCAGTTAATTTACATAATATGCTAGAACATATTGTTTTTAAGATCCAATGCAATATGATAAAATTTCAGAAAAGCAAAGTAACCTATTTTGTATTTACCAAGTAAACCTTTCTTAAGAAATTATATTTTCAAGAATTAAGTATTTGAGAAGATAACTAGTCGTATCAAAATGTAAATAAGAAACTCCGTTTTCTTGTTAAAACTTGAAGGACGATACAAAGACAAAGAAACAAGTTATCAAAATGGAAACGAATGGATATACATGAACTTGAATTAAATTTGTATAGAATAATGTTTTTATTCTATTCAATTCTAATTCACAATAACAGCTTGTTTTGGCTGAATGTGATATTAGAATGGCCTTAAAAACAGCTAGGCAATTGCCTTGTCTTCTATATATTTATCCCTTTATGAGTATGTATGTACTATCTTTGGTTTTCTATCATTTTCTTTACAGTCCATGCGTGGGCGCTACCTGGAGTCAATTATATATTTGTTTTAGAATAATTTGTTTGTATAACATCATTGCTTATATTGGTAAATATTTACCGAAAAAACTGAATGCTTCGCACATCAAGCATATTTGCTAAGTAATTATATGAAAATCATTGATACACCTTATGAAATAAATTTAATTTCATTCTGAATATTGAAATTCAACATAAAATTAAAATTTCATAAATTATGAAACACAGAAAAAAATTCCGTGAATTAAAATTTTAATAAATTAATTTTTATTCCTTTGAATCATGACACTTGCATTATATACGTTCAGTCTATCCATATATTTACAAGTATTCTGGGCACTGCAGTAAACCCAGGAGATTTCGTATGATGATCAATAAGTTAGAAAAATTTTAAAGGAATTGAATACCAATGCATTAATTGTATTGCTTTCTTATGTTAAGAACAAAAACTAGAATATACTAAGTTTCTGACAAAAACTGATTTCATAAAAAAACTCAAAGACTTGTTTTATACGTAATGTGTAATATTATATTACTGTTATAAATTAAAATATTATTTGAAAATAAATAACAATACCAAATCGTGATTTTGAATGCATTTGAAGTAATTTTAGGTTAGAGCATAATTAAATGAGACAAGCAATATTCAGGCCTTATTGCAGCCTATTATAAAATCTTTTTACCCATTACCGGATTATAATTATTACCATAATGTCACTGATGTAAACAAATTGCTCAATTAATATTGCCACACCAAAAAATAGTGATTTTTATTTGTCAATTTAATGGTAATAGTTTTTTAGATACATAACAAATTTACCTATTCATCAATGCTTCAAAAGTATACGTGCATTTAACAAGTTTCTTAAAACTGACATAACACAGCTGTCTATCTACAAACTATTTATATTGCTAATGTCAAATTACGAAAATGATACTTTTTCAGACAGACAATCAGGCAATGTTCGACAGACGAAACATTGACTTATAAATACAGAGAATATATATTTCAATTTTACATGTACAATTTAAGCAACTCCTTTTAACTTAATCTACTACATATTTTATAATATTTATTGCCCATATCCACAAATACATTACAGTAAGTCACACATTTTCAGATGAAATTATTTTTATCGATACAGTAAATATAAATTCCAAATTTCCAATAGTATCATTTTGATAACAATAAATTACCATGATATTTATATATCTTCATATATAAGAGACCTATAGTATTTATTAAGTCTTCCTAGTTATATTAGCTACATATACTATAGTTTATGATCATTTTCATAAACAGATAATGATATAATGATAATGACAGTTTCTTTTTAATACTTTACAAAGAGAAATAAAAAAATTATATTTTGTCATTATGCAGTTTTCTACATCTGTCAATATTAGATATTCCATATTCAAAATTCTATACGTATGTATTTGTGTCAATTGTTTATGTGTTACAGGATGGTTTACAATATTATATATTCCACATTCAAAACTCTATACATATGTATTTGTGTCAATTGTTTATGTGTTACAGGATGGTTTACAATATTATATATTCCACATTCAGAATTCTATACATATGTACTTGCATCAATTGTTTATGTGTTACAGGATGGTTTACAATATTATATATTCCACATTCAAAGTTCTATACGTATATATTTATGTCAATTGTTTATATGTTACAGGATGGTTTAAATTCACTAATTTTCCAAAATAGCTTAAATTATTATACATAACGCATAGTAAGATAAGCTTCTTATTGGATGAAGCCGTATAAACAAAATAATAAAACCTAGTTACATGTCATTAATAGACGGACACTCATAAATGAGAACTTTATTTTACTTACTGAGTTTTATATATCCTCTCACAACTTACCTCCTGTTTTGACATACTAATATTTATTTCTGTCCATTAGTTCTGAATGTGTCCAAATTATGTTAAAAAAACTTTTTGTAGTGGTTTATTAACGCTAACATATATATATTTTATTGACCATATTCTCTTAATGTTTATACATTTTCTTATGTAATCATTGTAAACAAAAACTGACCAGCTTAATGCTAACAATTGATTGTCCTAAAGACAAATACGCTGCGACATATATGTTATCATTTATAAATAACTATCCCATGAGGGTGCAACGTTGGCCAAATTTGTCAGTATTACAATAGGATGTGCAAGACAGGATAGTGTGCTGCTAAAGTGAGCAGTGGCACTGATTATCTTCAATATTGTATTCCATGAAAACGGGCCCTTAAGAGATGACAATATACTGCATATTACTACTAGCATGAATAGCTAATACAACAAAACACGATATTGTTAAGGGCTTACCCAATCTTTTACAGGCATTATCATTAATCAGAACTAAGATTACTTTTGCATAAATAAAAAACAATTTGAAATTTTCTCAACACACCCTTCACGGCAATCCAATCAAAATGACACCACCTTAAATGGCATCATTCTATGTTTTTACAATGTTTTGAACAGGAGTAGGAACACTATTTAGTAAAGGTGCATTGAGGTTTTTCTTTAAATATATGGTTCAAACAATTTTTTTTAGTTTCAATTTGTTTTGAACTTACAATTTTTGTTTATGATTTGAATATTCATATTTTCATACATAATTTATAACAATATATACTAATATTTAATAGTTGATTTTCCAATTTCCCTCAATTTCCAACATGTTTATTAGAATACCATTTCTATATAACCTGTAATAATACATTTGATATACTTTATTTTTCAATATTTACATAAAATTATCACATAAAAATTTATTTTTATCACAACTAAAAACTTTCATTTGATAGAACTAAACTAAACCTTGACAGAATACTGGCTAAATGTGAATTGCTGACATGAAATTAGCTATAAGAATTAAAAAAATAATAAATGTCAATCTGTATTTAATTATCATCTCACGAAACACACTATTAATTAAAATCAACATATAAACCCGATTTAATTGATTATAAAATATAAATGTGAAAGAATGCATAAATGAAGAAGAAAGAAATAAATTCAGTTTAGCGAGAACATGAATTTCCCATATTTTTTGCTTTTAAATGCATAAAATAGATAAAAACGAACTAATAACCAAAAGTAGGGTCGGTCGCGATTATTTTATTCAAACTTGACATAAATTTTATTATAAATTTTTACGTAGTATTATAAATTTTTCAACTTAATTGCCATTCTTACTAATACCAAACACAGAATTTGCAAATACAAAGAGGAATTGATATATAAAAAACAAACTCAAAAAATAAAAAGATTACTTTTTCTCTAAACTGAATTTATACTGAGAGAAATAATGAAAGAGGCACTTAGGAAATTACAACGTACTGCACATTAGCATATTACAACTGATAGAATGTGAAAATACTGATCTGATGAGAACGATGTTATAAAATTTTATATAAATTAAGATTAATATAATTTTCGATTTAAAATTTCCAGTCCCTTAAAAAAGTAAAATTATTTTCACTTCCATTTTCAACCTCTGTTTGTGGGACGCGTTACAATTTTAAGTAACCAAAATAAACAAAATTTCTTATGCAATTATTAGAACATTAATTAGATTTTTTACTATTGATTTCAAAATTACAACTATGACCAAACAAAAGCCCACCAGCAACCCATGCCTACCCACAAAACCATATCTTACAAAATGTTACCATAAACCATTTAAACTACATTCATACTGGCATCTTAACAATATTCATATAACTCATATTATTAACAATTTCATATAAATATAAATACATAAAATGACATAATACTATATACAGATAATATGGACATTCTGCACAAAGATTACAAATAACATGTTATACAGTAAATTAAAATTAAATATATAAATTACTTGTGTTTGATAAATAAAGAAATAAGTTTTTACCTTTACATTATTGCAAGTTGCATATAAAAATGAAATGATGCCTGTGATAGCAGTTTGAATGTCAAATTACTAATTTAATTATAATGAGAGTGTCATGAAAATAGATGGCGCCACTGAGGTTTGACAATTTTCAAAACAATTACACTTTACCGTGACAAGTAAGGTAGTGAAAGTTTAATTGGAAAGCTTGTATTCAAAACTATGAACTTTGAACTTTTTAAAGCATAAGCTAAATACAGAAGCTTTAATCTGTGGTACGAAAAAAAACACCTTGGAGGCTAAAGACGATGATGAATGAAGGTAAGAAGCAAAATATAGGTATGTATGTATATGTATGTATATGTATGTATATGTATGTATATATATATATATATATATATATATATATATATATATACATGTACGCACACACACACACATATGTATATACATATAGAGGTGTAAAGAAGAACATGATAAAACCAAAGAGATATTTCTATTTGATGTTTAAATCCCAGGTTTCAAAGTTATTCAAGTTCAAAGTTGATATTTCGTTTCAATAAAAAAAAAATAACAAATTTTCGATATAGACACAAATTAATTCCCTACCAAAATATTTTAAATTAAATTCAGGGCCGTACAAATTCAGAGTTTAGAAAAGCATATTAAACGTTTCATTAAAATAAATTATTTGTAATATCATTTCATGTCATGAAAGTAATATGTATGTTGTGTGCAGTAAAATGGTACAATAGTCTTTGCTGACAATTATATGATTAATCCTCAAGCGGACAACTTATTTTTTTCTCATTTCTCAAATAGTTATAAGTTTTTCATTATGTGAAATTTCAAAAAGACCGTTCTTTTCAGGACATCGAAGAGAATCTATCGACCTATCTGTTGCTTTGTCATATTAAACTTTACACCTTTATACATACATATATAGGCATATATATATACATATGTATATATATACATATATACATATGTATATATATATATATGTATATATATATATATATATATAAGATAATATGGTATATAAAAAAACCAATATTGACATTGGGGAAAACTCAAAATCTAAGATATCTAAATTTAATATCACCCCTGTGCAGTATTGTGGCACTTTATTTTCTCAACAATGAAAGCAAAATTCACCATATTTTCGACTAAATGAAACAAATGATAAAGTTTTTTATACACCAAATAACAGACTACTATTGACAGGACCCCATGTCGCGGTCTAGGTAGTGACTGTCAAAATGGAAATCCTCTTTGTGAAAAGGTAAACATCAAATTTTTCAGGTAGTTATTTTAGTAAATCATACATTTACATAGGCTTGGTATATACAGCTTTCCTTTCCCTAAGCTGTTTCGCATTTGCGTTTATAAATGTCCAATTTATTTATATATCAAAAGAACCCACTACTTGGAAAAATATTACATTTACGCCTTGAAAGCGGAAAGCGCCACGAAATTTAATTGAGACATTATTTCTTTAAACATGTTGAATTTTTTTCACCACAAATCATACTGTTTCCATAGTTTAATATTTTGCCATCTAGAATTGCGATTTCTGTATGGAAATTACCCTGACTCAGTAATTCTGACAATTTTAAATTTGACAGATATATAACCTTGTCTGTTGTGCATGTACTGCTATCATAGACAACTGTCTAAAGTGACAGATGATTTAACCAAATGTCCAAAGTGACAGCGAATTAAACCCCTGAAGTCGCATGAAATAAGTTGAAATTTAAAACATTAATCTCATGACTTATCATTCTTACTGTCTTCCTCGATTTATATTTAAAGAAACTTCCATAAATACCAATTACGATATAATAGATCAATTCAAACATCTGTTTTGGTAGGTATGATAAAACTTTTTGGAATTTTTATTTAGAAACAAGTATGAATTTTCAATTTCTTCTAAATTTTGAAAAGGTATTTTCAATTTGTATTATTGTACTTTAGCTCTTATGCCTTAAAAATTGTTTATCCAAATTCATATTGTATCACTTTTCCTAGGATACTTAATTTTAAGTGATATACGCTATTTACTAAACCCTAAATTTATGTACCTGACCAATCCACATAATTATTTTTAATCATTCTACTTCGGGAACACTCGAACATTTTTTTTAGAAAATTTTGTTTGGTTTAGATTGGGACTATAAAATTACATATCTAGTTGAAATTCCACATAGCTAGAGCATTCACAGTTAAGAAAAAAATTTAGCCGCAACAGACGGACATACATGCAATTAACATAGTTATTATAAAAGGGCTCTGTTTGGATACTGAACTTGAATGATGATCCCAATCAGCAGGAATTTTCAAACAGACACCACAGGCTATTTATATACATAGATATACATATAACAAATTATGACAACAATCACTACTCGAACACGTAAGGTAACGAAGAGAAAGATATCACAGGTGAAGTCAATTCTAATTCTAGCGCCGTGGCCATGGAATCGGCAGCCGCCTCGTGCTCTCCAAGACTTTCTAGGACGAGCCCGAGCTTTTTCCAGATATCTGGTTTGGAGGGTTCAAGGTGGGCTGCGTCTCGAAGAACCTTTTCTGCTAATCGGAACCAGCCTAATCTATGATGGCAGACACCTGGAATTTAAATGGCGTTTTATTCATATTATTAAAATTAAAGATTTACTTTATAGATTAGTTATTTTTAGGGTTGCGTACTTAAAAGGTAAAAATAGAAACCTTATTATTTGACTTCGGAAAGACTTCAAAGTTTGTCTACCCATATAACTTCACTCTTCTTTTCAGAACTAGTTAATTGCGAAAACGCAAAAAATGCATTTAATATTAAAAAATATGTAATTAATACAAAAATTAAGTTCCTTAAAAAATACATATATACTATTATAAAGAACCACTTCCTAAAGTGATTGGCAGACAGCAGTGGAGGCTTCGACCATCGATAACATATTTTTTATTATTCACAAATGGAAGAGATTGAAACTTTGTCACCATAAGCAGTTATGGCTAAGATTTGTAAATGAATAATAAATTCATTGCAATGAACAATATCCAGGGTATGGAAACCTCGGTGTGCGAGTTCTACTCAGAGCATATATTTTATTATGCATTGCCCTAAGTTAATTGTTTGCTTCCTTTAAAATTTAACTAAAGCGGTTTTTAAAATTGTATAAAAAAACTGGCTACATACTTTATTTCTATGAGCAATATTTTTTATTCAAATCTGTCTATTGTTAAAATCATAATGTATAATTATTAAAAAGCTGTTATGTACAAATGGAAAGACATTACTTTTTCTATTGAAAGGTGAGCAAGTTATTTAAAGATCAAAATTAATCATTCTTAACTTTCGTTTGAATAATCTTTAATGTCTTGAGCACACATATCACTCATTGAGCGATCCACATTCTTAACTTTCGTTTGTACAATCTTTAATCTCTCGAGCGCATATATCACTCATTGAGTGAGATGACAACTAGATGGAATACAGTCGTCTGTAGAATACAATAATTTTTGCCGCTATGATTTTTTTAAATTGTGTGTGATTATGCTTTGTTTCGAAATTTAACAATGAGATTAATTTTTGTTAGGATAAATAGTTTTTCTTTTACGTTTACGTTTAATTATTGTACTTAATTTTTTTTGGTAGTTACAAAAATTAAATTTTATAAAAACTGGTTTTTTATAAACTTTTGTTTCTTACAGAAACAGATAGAATTTGTTTTTCTCGTCTTCATTATTTTTTATACTCATAACTACATAAATATGGTACAAACGCTTCGATTATGTTGTAACTACATCCCTTCTCTGTTTAGACAAAAAATTTAATTTTAATAAATAAACACTTGGAATTACTCCTTACTTTAATAGACATGGTGGGTCATCTGTATGCTTGAGGGGTTAATTGGATAAGTAAAAAAATATGTTTAGGAGTTTCCCACTGTGAAGGCTAATAAAATATATTTTTGTACATTTTCTTATAGTAACACTTAAGAATATGTTCACCAAAAATTATGTTAGTATTCACAAAAATTATGAATTTGTTGAATTTGTAACAAAAAAAAAGCCTCAATACTTTTATTTGTCGAATTCTATTTATGTAATATTTTAGAAACCATTAAATGTTAAGTTGGTTAAATAGCTGAAAGTTTACATGCTGTTACTTTGTATCAATGTTACAAGGTTTATTTACTATATTCTTTAATATACTTCAATTTTGTTTTTTTTAAAACGATTCCTTTTGAGCTGGTAGCCAAACAAGCAGAGCAAGGGGTTCACCGAAACTACTAAAATTTTGAAAGTGGTCCACGAGAAAAAAAGTTTGGGAACCTCTGGTCTAAACCAATGTACTGAATTAGCTGAAATTTTGAATATGAAATTTTTTTATGAATATTTTCAGATATTTTTGTCCTGTTTTTCATAATTTGAAAATTTCAGGTATTTTTGATGAAAAAAAATAATTAGTTTCTTTTCATAGCTTATCTACCTTTGAAACAAAGATTATGTTTTCTGTCTGAGATACTTGGAGATAGTATTTGATCTGCTGAACCAGATATTGTTTGATTTGCAATTTTATATTGGGTTTGCTTGAATTATTGGTATACTTTTTTGATGATCCGCTTACAAATCCTCGAAGTAGTTTTATTTATCATATTTTCTACAAAGGCCAAGATAGGCTTGTTAATATATTCGGGCTAAATTCTACGTGTTTTGAGTCTGTAATTTCACTGCCTACATGCTAAAAAATAAACAAAGGGAATGAAGCAAACAATTTTCCATATCTTTAAGGTAAAAGTTTCTTTCACATAATTTGAGTTTGAAGAGATTGCTGGCCTTACCCAACTCAATGACACTGTCCACGTAGGTTGGATGTATCGCAATAGCATTTTGGAAACATTGGCGGGCTTCCTCATATTCTTCTTTAAAGGCATGGACCATTCCTCGCTATAACAAAATAACAAAGTTGTTAGTTTCTTAAAATGTATTTATATATGTAATGTGAATTTACAAATATGGTAAATGTTAATTTTATGATAAGAACTGATTGCCAATTTCAAACCATAAATTATTTTGTAGTTGCCTTATTTACCTATTATGTAATTTGTTTTTATTTTTATTTTTGTTTATGTAGTAAGTATCTGACTATATATAGTGTATAGTATCGATATTATCAAAAATGGGTCTTGTTGGTTTAACAGATAGCACACAAGTAGGTGGATTGGAGCTATCTACATATTTATATCATCGACTGTTAAAATTTTTTTTTATCTCAGTGAAACTTAAGTACAAGGATAGAATGATGGCTTGAACATCCAATATTGAGATATTTTGCGAATCAGTTTAATTTAATACCTTTAAAATCCTCATTCTTCCAAAAATGTCATTGTAATTAGCTTCAGTCTATTTTTCAGACATTTAAACTGTCCAAAATTGCACAAAATGCAATATTTTTTGTGTAAAATATTTAAACACGTTAATTGCAATATTTAAATTTATTGCATTAACTTAATTTAATGCGATGAAATTATATGCTTACACGCCTACTTCCCATATTTTTGCAAAAATATCAAAATATGAGCTATTTATTGGAAAAAGTTGATAGAAATATTCCTCTAACATGTTACACCACAAAATGAAATGGAATGTATGCAGCCATAAAGAATTAAATTTTATGTAAAATTTTTTACATGTTTTAACAAAATAAAATTCAATTATTTATGAAAAATGGTGATAATTTTAGTAAATCACACTCAAATGTTTCATCTCACTTCTATGTCTCTTTCATCAAACATTACGAATTCGGAAAGAGATTGACTGCTTTTGTTTATGACATCTTATAGATAAGATATATTTATATTAAGTATTCAATTTATGTTTACGAGATGTCTTGACAATGTTTACAAAAACATGGAATCAAAACAAAAAACAGACAACAGTTCAAGTAGCACAAATTACCGTATTGGCATCTCTCTTATTCAACTGGATACTTTATTGTTTAAATGCTGATGTTAAGAATTTCTTTACACGACTTTGTATTTTATCTCTCCATTTCACACTTTTAAGCGACAAGTTACATTTCCTTATAAAATGTGTTTAATACCCTCTCCATACATTCTTACCTCTATGATAGTATGACAAAAGTTCAATTTTCTAGAAGAAAATATTGGCCAGCACAAAAACCATATGGTTATATAGAGATAAACGAAAAAGATCTGATGAAAAGAGTGTATAATTTAAACAAAAATTAAGAAAAAATGTGGATAATGGAAAAGTTTCTCAGATAAGAACATATTTCCGAACGGATTGAGATCAGATACCATTATAATAAGCATTATAATAAGTTTTCACCAATTTTAAGTACTATACTTCATTGAGTATAACTTGTTCCTCACAGAAAACCACCAGCAGAGTGAGAGTAATTACGAGCAGTTAGTGAGATTAGGTAGTAAAGAAGCCGAAGTTTATATATTACCTTCAACTTCAAATGAAAAGCTAAAGAAAACCTTATCTTTTCACTTTTTCTTTTCATTGCAAAAAAATAAATAGACTTTGCTTACCATGTGCATGACTTGGTGACTAAAAGGGGCTAATACATTCGCTTCTGCTACACAACCTGCCGCTGCACTTGGACGCTCCAATCTGATAATATTTAGAATAAACATATAGAATTTGATACGGATATGTGGATAGAATTATAATTTTATAGAGTCAACTCTTAATACATATACACAATTGTAAAAAGAATACATCTATATGTAAAGAAAGAAAAATGTGAGGTGTCATGGGACACCCGACAGAAGCAAAGCTTCTTACACATCACATATAAAATTCAATTTTTAATTATTAATTAATATAATGACACTGACATTAATATAATGACAATATTGATACAGTAATATATAATACACAAAATGAAATATATAAAGAAGTTAAGTATACCAAATAATTGTCCACGTGAGAGAATTATTTTTTTCCTACTATATGCATATGCGTGTAGCACCAAGTAGTAGCAAGCAGTTCATCTTGCTCACTCATATGGGTAACAATACACACTGCCCTGCCAATGAGGAGCGTTACATCGCCGCGTTTGTGACGTTTCACTTTTTCTCAGTTAGATCACCATCCCAAATGACCATTAAGAAGTTCAGAAAAGGAAATAACAAATAATGACATTTAGTCTCTAAAAGATTGTGTAATCATGTAACAAATGTTGAATGAAGACAAATTTGAGGGAATTGCTACTTGAAAAAATCTACTAAGCGTCTGTCGAAACACTCTCGCTATTGTTGGTTTTGGAAAAAATAATAGTTTCTGATTAAACTAGTAAATTTAATTTTTTTATTCATTTGAAACGGATACAAGTAACAAGTATCAGTGGAGTTAAACATTTTTTAATTGAGAAATTTAATAAAAATAACTATCACAATTTTTAGTTTTTCCTATTTTAAAAGGTAAGAAGAAATCCGTTACAAAGTAACTCAGACGCCCGTCTGTCTCTCAGTCACAGGAACTTTTCACAGAAACCTTTCGACATAGAAAATGGACATTCGGCATAGTAGAACATATTACCTTGCATATTTCATAATAATAACTTAAAAAATATTTATGTGGAAATTTGAAGGAAGGAAATTGGGTTTAATATGCACTCGGTCACAAGGGATAACAACTTAGAGGGTAAATTATAAGGATTCTAGAAATTTTAATTGTTATTAAATATTATATAAGATAGGTCAAGAGATATTGTTGAAAATATTTTAAAAAATATTGCCCCATGTCTGAAAATACTAAAGTTACAATTTTTGACAAAATGTTGCTAGAAATGAATTTAAAGTTTACTGGCATACCAATTCCAGATCCTATAGCTGTTGACAAATTTATAATAATTTTACTTATATGAAATATAAACTAAGTGACATGTTTACATAATATGAATATTCATATAATTTCTAAGTATATACATATAATTTCTAAGTATAACATATAAGGGTTTATATGTTTAAACTTTCATTTATACCTTTATGTGTTCAAAACCCACTTAGTAAAAACTTTACTCATATTTAATAGGCATTATTATATAATTTTATCATACCATATTTTATCAAATATCATTTATAAAATATATAATTTTATCATACTATATTTTATCACAATGAAGTTAGCTCTTAGTTCTCCCTCGCTATCATAAGCAATATCGCTACCATAAATCATAAGCAAATTGTCACCACTTGTTAATCTATGAATAACATAACGAGCAAGGCTCTTGTAGTTTAATTTGCCAGCTGCTGACAAATCATTTGGCTTAAAACGCATTTAATGCAAATCATAGATTTTTAAATATTTATATAATTTCTACATACCCTTATTTGTTTAAACTTTCATATTTACCTTTGTGTGTTCAAAACCCACTTAGTAAAAACTTTACTCGTATTTAATAGGTTTTTTTATTATACCTTACATTGATATATTATCATAATGAAGTTGACTCTTAGATCTCCCTTGTTATCATAAGCAATATCGCTACCATAAATCATAAGCAAATTGTCACCACTTGTTAATCTATGAATAACATAACGAGCAAGGCTCTTGTAGTTTAATTTACCAGCTGCCGGCAAATGATTTGGCTTATAATGCATTTAGTGCAAATCATAAATTTTTAAATATAGTGACTGGACATTCTATGTGATTGAATATTGAGAATAAAATTATTAGAGCGTTATGCAACCCTGGTACTCTAATACCATTATGAAATACAGATAGTGACAAACATAACAAGTAATACATTTAAAAAAAAATACACTTGGCAACCCAGGGTAATATGCCCAGATTGGCAAACACTAAAAATCAATAATGTCATACAATTAACCAAACAGCCAAAATTTTTCTCCATAAATTTTTCACCTTAATAATTTTGTAATATTAACTTTTACCAGTTGTTAGATATTTTAATAAAATAACTATGCGATGATTAGATTACACATTGGTTAATTTGTTGAGTAGTTAAGTCGGTTTGAGAATTTTGGTCAATATAGTTTTGACACTTTTTTTTTAGTATTTCTTTACTGATTCTCTGATTTCTTAAGACTATGTGGTCTGAGCAATCAAAGACGTGGTTACATAAGACTAAGCTCAGTTCTAGAGTTTCAATTTTGTATTAATTATTTACTTACAGAGCAATTTAATGGAAAATCTCTGAAATACCTTTTTCTGTCCATTCACACCAGAATTGCAGAAGTACAGCAATTATTATGGAGATTTAATTATTATGGGGATCAGAGATTTAATCTAAGTATTAAGATGAGCTAAAACTATCATGGCAGTTATAATAAAAATAATTTGTAGAGCAGTTTAAAATATTTTTATTAAGTAATTCAAATATTAAGGATTCAAATAATTCGAAAACTACAAAATTAAATGGAGAGTTATTTGTACTAAACCCTAAATTACACATTTATTATAGCTATTATAATAGCTATTATTTAAGACACAAATTACACATAAAGAAATATTCTCTAAAAATACATTTACCGCAGGCAGTTTCTTTGTTTGTATGACATTTTACAGTTACAGCTAGAAATGCATTTATTTATTGCAGGCATTTTCTTGGTATCTGACATTTTACAGTTACAGCTAGAAATGCATTTATTTATTGCAGACATTTTCTTCGTATCTGACATTTTACAGTTACAGCTAGAAATGCATTTATTTATTGCAGGCATTTTCTTGGTATCTGACATTTTACAGTTACAGCTAGAAATGCATTTATTTATTGCAGGCATTTTCTTGGTATCTGACATTTTACAGTTACAGCTAGAAATGCATTTATTTATTGCAGGCATTTTCTTGGTAAGTCTGACATTTTACAGTTACAGCTAGAAATGCATTTATTTATTGCAGGCATTTTCTTGGTATGTCTGAAATTTACATTTACAGCTAGAAATGTATTTATTTATTGCAGGCATTTTCTTGGTATGTGTGACATTTTAAAGTTACAGCTAGAAACGCATTTATTTATTGCAGGCATTTTATTTGTACACGTAACACTTTACAATTACAGCACACGCTTTATTTTGTTATTGTTGAGGATTTTGTATAAGACCTACGCTCATTAAATACGCTCATTTTACCCTCATTGCTATAAGCTTCCACCAATTTTTTCATGAAGATCCCTCGACTTTAAAAAACATGATGTCATGTTTATTAAAGTCGAGGGATGCATTTATTGTATAATTTTCACAAATATCTTTTTTAGAAGCTTATTTTCACAAATATTGATTCAATTGATGCTAGAAGAATCCTATAAATCCTATAATTCTCATTCCATTTCCTTCAAAACACATTCCATATTATATTGAACCATTTTTTATACATCATTAAGTGTACTTAACGTGCGGAGATGATCCCAATCGCCCTTTGAAGACATTTTGGCATCCAAACCTACTAACTTTAGTCAATGTCGTATCTTTGGGAGAAAAAATGTCCTAGTTTAATCAGGTGATGTAAATTTATTCTCTCTTTCTCATTTCAGAGGTCCCAACCTCAATTTCTTCATTAATATTAGTATTCGCAGATCTTTCTAAGAATAATCTGCTTCCTGATGATTGGCCACAGACTCTGGCAACTCCTAGCTGCCGTCTTCCTTTACCTCCCTTTCAGCATCATTCCATGTTCGTATTTATTGTAATATGAGTGCCAACTTACCTCCATGTCATGGCAAATTCTATCAGAATATTATTTTCTTCACATTCTTCTTGTGAAGAAGTTGAATAATTTTTTTTTTTAAAGCTACATCATACATTTTTAAAGTCACATCGCTATATTTAGTTAAAAAGGTTCACAACTCAATTTATATTCCAAAAAATAATTTCAAGCAGACACAATTTTATTCAAGCAAGCAGACGAATTTATAAATTACATAACCATGTACGAGTCGTCACAATGAAAACAAAAAACACGCTAATCATCAAGGGAAAGAAAAGTTCATAAATGTAAAGACATAAAAGATATTTGTCTATACTGTAAGGAATAAAGAATGTTTATTTAACTCACCCCAAGTAAAGCTCAGCAAGCAACAGCCAGGCTTTAGCTTTATACAAGGCGGCAGTACTGGTGGCCCTCTCCAACCGTCCACGGGGACTCGATACAGATGACACCACATCTGAAAGAGCTCGTTCTACACGCGATGCCCCTACTGAGGCAGCGCGGATTGAATCTGCATAAAAATCACCAAATTAATGTCAAATCATGAAGCTTTTATGTTCAGTGATGTTGCTGTCATGTTAAAAATAGGTAAGGTATAATAATGGATCTTACGTTACCAAAAAAATTTGAACTTTTATGACACTCAAACAATAAAAAAACTGAGTCTAAACAAATAACACATTTCTCGGTGTAACTTTTTGAATTCAGGCAAAATTTTGTTATACGAAATTTAATGCTTATTTATGGATGTCCGCTAGAAGTAAACATACAATAAATGAAAAAATTCTCTGAAAAAATTCTTACTTTTTCAGGACAGTTATATCCTGAAAAAAAATGTAAAACTTTGAAATGAAGTGTGAAAATTGGCGACCATCTTGCGTAACATGTAAGCGTAAAATGCTATTTATCTCACTGCTTATCACATCTTAGTAGGAAGTACTATAAAGGCAATAAATGGAACAGAAAAAGTTTGTGTCAAATTTATGTAAAAAAATATTTCAAATTTGAGTTATTTTGACTTATGTATTCAAAGTTATACATTTGGAGAGATTACATAACAGGGATGCTTGTAATTTTGCTAATTTTTCAACACACCATTATTGTATAACATTTTTCCCGAAAAATGAAAAATAAGTGACATTTCTCTCTGTGTAAACAAGTAGGAAAAGATAAGAAAATTTAACTTACTGGCATCTTTATTGGAATCCACATCATTTGGTACGTAGAGTACTGACTTGGTTTCGGAGTAGGAGTCCAGTTCATGATACGGCGCCATCTGTTCCGCTTCCATAGCATCATACATCTTGAGAGTTGTCAGCAAGTCCTTGCCTATTGCTAAGGCAGCCTGCATTTGATTACATTACAATTTTTATAAATTATACAAGTGAATTTACATTTTTACCCGACCATGGCAAAGACAAAACGAAGGATTTATTATGTCAATTTCCTCATCACAGCCAAATTGCTTGTCCGATTTTGACAAATAAGGAGTAATTGTCTAAATGAGCAGAATGTCATAAGCTGTAAATTAAATAAAAACCCTGTCAAGTGTGGGTAAAAAAAAATCGACTGTCACATACAGTTGGGCAGACAAACAGACATTTTGAAATTATTAGTTTGGCTACGGAACCCTAAAAATTCAAAATGGCAGCCTGAGATGTCATGTACATTTAAAAATATATTTTTTTTAAAACATGATGGCCAAATTAAAGGTTCTTAGAAGGTAATTTAAAATAAATTTTAACTCAATCCGTCCAGTATGACTACCGTTTTTAATAAAAAATAGAGATTTAATTAAATTCCACAAGTTAATGATAGTGGATAGATTTTATTACGGTGTTGAGATTTGTCCCTGACACAATGAGGCTGTCACGACACCTTCTGAATTATGTTAAATGTTTTGCTCTTAATTGTAAGTGAGTAAATGGGACACATATACAAGTTTCGTCAGCTGCTGACAATATGTAATCCTAAATATATATTATTGAGTAAAATACATTGATATTATAGGAATTATGTAACATGGGATCTTTATATAATATGGGACTTTTACAATCACCAAGTTAGTCTCCTGGCGAGTATAAACATGAACTTTTGTATTGTGATATCAAGTAGCTGAATTGTGTCACAGTGAATTACACTGACACAGTGAATACAATTGACTTGAGTCACTTTCCAAAGTCAGTTTGAAGACAGTGGAAGTCAGTAAAGCAATGATATAATATACAAAATCGTGTAGTTAATAAAGTAATAAAAATGAAGTCAAAAAAGTTTGTAGCGAAAATAATTTTATCAAGTCTCCAATATCTACACAAGTGAAGTGATAGACAAAAACTAATTTAAGATAATGTTGATTCGGTTTTTTCAGGCTCATAAACTTTTTCTCTAGTTTCAAGCATATAATTTTTCCTAAATTATACCCTTTACAAAGGACAATTTGTATGGTGGTTTAGGTTTACTATGTTTTTCTTTGATTCTAATGAAAATAATTTTACATTTATCCTAATCAAAACATGATATGATGAAAATTTTCTCAAATGTTGTAATCAAAACATATAAAAGCTGGGTCAAATTAATCAAGAACAATTTATGATAAGAATTTCTAAACATAAGATTCAATTAAAAATCATAATATTTACAGAAATGAAACTCATGTCGCTCACTCCGATTTCACTACCAATTAAAACAAGGGAGATGGTGTGAATAAACGCTTGTGTCGACTATGTACAATGTAGAAAATTGCTGCTGTATTATATTAATACTAATAAATAAGCTAGCCCAAAGTTAATGCTAATAAATAAGCTAGCCTAAAAAATAAATCAGCTAGCCTAAAAAATAAATCAGCTAGCCTAAAAATAGACATTCTCCTTAATAGTTTAGATATGCAAACAGTAGAAATATGAGGACAGTGTTAATATAGATAATGTGTATTCAAATTACACCAAAACTATAGAAATATTTTTTATGTAATGTAATTTCTAATTTGAATACAATATTTAAGTGAAAAATATAAATCTGACTGTCGCTAGACCATAATTTTAAGCACTGTACAAATTTGACCTTGTGTGACATACGACTATTGCCTCTATACTGCAAAGGAAACAGAATACATATGTCTGATGATACAGATAGATGAACTTAACATAAATAAAGAATAATATAAAAGGCAGTGCCCCTAAAGGATGAGAAAAAAATATAACATTTGATTACCTCCCCCTCACCCCATCGCAGATGCAACAGCGCCTGTGCAGCAGCCAGCCAGCTGCAAGCCGGGTGTTGTGCACGCGCCAGAGCAGCCGCACTCCGTGCTCCCGCTCCCCGCCCCCAGAGAGCAACAGCTAATCGCAGAGAACCAGCCGCATCTCCTCGCGCAGCCAGACTTGCACGCACTGCATCCTGAAGGGAACCGATATAATTAGAACCCAACAAAAAGCATGGTCTTAGCACTCCAAAGAATGCAGGTTATACTGTTTTTCATTATCATCAGTCTGAAAAGATATTTTTTTGAAATATCCCCCCTGTTATTACTAATATAGGTATTAATCAGTTGTTCAATTATTTGAAGCAAATAATTCTGTTACTTTAATTATATGCCACTAACAACTTTATTTATAAGATAGATTCTGAGAAGAGTCGGTAAACCTGTCTTAAAAAAGTCTGTTGTATTAGTTACATATTTAAAGTTTATAAGAAATTTAAACAATTAAATGAAACTACGTGATGTAGTATTATTTCTACTTTCTTTAACTTCTTTACCACGACCTAGGTTTCGTTGTGTTACAACATCTTCAAGTGGGATATTAGCAAAGACCTTTGCTAATAGCCCACCTGAAGATGTAATACAACAAAACCTGGTAAAGAACTTAAAGAAATTAGAAATAATACTACATCACGTAGTTTCATTTAATTGTGAAAAATGAATTTCTACAAAATTAACGCCAAATATATTACAAATTTAAAAAACCCAACATTGATAAGGTTAACGAGACTTCTTGTGTTATATGGCTTGAACAACTGTTTTGAATGCAGACCTCTTATCAAGTAACTCTTAGCAAGCCAAGAAGCACAAGAAAAAGAGGACAATCTTCAACCAGATGGCTTTAAAATATTGGAATGAACTTAAAACTTTGGGTGTAAGAAACTTGAGACCTTTGGCACTTGATAGATTCCAGTTGTGAAAGGTTATTGAAGTAGCCCTAAATTGTTCTGGACTATAGCACTGAAAAAACAGGAGTATTTATAAAATTCTTTTAAACTATTGCCTTCCAGCAGAACTAAATTGAAATGTTTGTCTATTTAATAGCCTTTAATTTACTTCTAAAAACCCGCCTAACTTTATTATGAATGTCTCTGTTTTATCAATAACACAGTAATTATGTATAAAATTATAATATTTCTATAATTTGTGATGCTTACTTGATTTAATAAATATTTGTCCAAGGGCAATAGAGAAACTAGCTTTTCTTCAAGCTGTGAAAAAAGGCCAAAATAGTGTGGTTCTAATGAGAAAGGTTGTACAGGCACATAAGAGCAATAAGGCATTTTATCATCTGTTCACACTTTTAGTGGCACTTTTCCCAATCCTTCCACCCGGGTTGTCTCAGGGCCTTTCCTGGGACTAGTAACAACCTAGGATGTGGAAATGGGACTAGTGTCCCGTATCTACTGTCTCAGTGCTTCCACCCAACAGGGTTGTGTCTTCTAGCTGTGATGGCACCTTTTAGTGGCAGATGGAGTGAAGATATAGATAGGAAGGAATTAATAAGTTTTGTTTTAAAGAAATTATTATTTTTTGAATATTTTCTTTAAAGTAGACCAGAACGATAAGTAGGTATTGATGTTAGTGATGGATATTATCATTGAAGCGTTAAAACCTTGTGGACTATTTAGTGTGAAAGACTACAAATTATATGAAAATTTTTTAATGTACATTCTGAAAGATGCCCAATTATAATTTGTAGGAAACATATTGTACAGTAAGTTGGTGCAAAATTGCAAAACATGCGAAGAGTTCTTCAATGGTATTATTTGATAAGATATTTATATACTGAACACTGACGATGATTTAAACAAATTCTATAATAGCACTCTCATAACTTCCTAGGTTCTTTCATCAATATGGCATAAAATAGACAAAATCTAAGATAATTCAAATAAGTGGTTTGTATGATATTCTGTATAAGTTTGCCTATATAAACATAAACTTAAGTTACAGTCTTTACTCAGTTATAAATTAGGTTACGTTACGTTACAGAGTTAGTCATATTTACACCCTAAGCAACAATGAAAAAGTAATAAAATTATCTATTTGTCTTTTTCTATTCCAAGTCTTTGCTTTGGAAACAGTTTAGTGTCAGTAGAATATTGTTGCAACTCTGCTTAAGCCTCTTGTTGACGGCAACAGATGCATAGCCAAACCGTTGTCCTTCAGGCACCGCATTTTAAACCAAACCGTTGTCCATCAGCCAGTGTTCTATAGACTAAAATGAGTATTTGGTCACTTGCTGAATATTCTCCGATTGGCTGACCACAACGAGAGAATAAACACTCATTCTAGTGTATAGAACATTGGCCAAGGACAATGGTCCGGTGCGTAAAATGGGTATGCATATGTTGCCGTCAACAAGAGGCCTTAGGGTCTTATGCATAGTTTGAAGTTATATGTGAATTAAAACAAGTGCGAAATTCAAATACAGCTGTATTGATTTTATATTTTCCATTATTAGATATAATATTGTCTATAATATATAAACAAAATTTTCTTACAATATCTCCTAATGAAACAATATGCTACTTTTTTGCTTTTTACCAATCTTTCTGTACAGGTCAGATTTTCTCTCTTTAGCCCCATAAGCTTAAACCCATCTTACCTATATTTTTTGAACCCCGAGACATCCGTTGAAGTGGATTGAACACTACCCAATGAAATGTTAAGGAACTCAGACAGATATTTTGTCGTAACTCTCTTGTCTTCTAAAACAAATTTCTCTACTTTTTTGATATTTCTTTCAGTGATAGAGGTGAAAAATCAACCAGAAAGGGTATTTTCACAGGTGAATCTACTCCTTTAAATACAGTAATCAAGTAAGCGACTGTGGAAACAGGTAAAACATCAGTCCCTAGAGTCTGCTGAAAGCCCAAAAAAATTTACTCTGAAAATTTTTTTCTGACGAAAGTACTTTATCATCGCACTTAATTTGTGTTTTTTTCATAATTCAATTTTATTAATAATTCGTTATACAAAAGAACGAAGTACTGAGGACTAGTACGATAGACTTAAGAAACACTTAACATAATTATTTGCGACAGTGATACCTCAACCTCAAAAGATGAACTGCTCTCAAAGAAATATAATTAACATGAAGTTTACCTTAGAAACGCTAAGGGCTTTTTCTTTTGATTCACCTTTATAATTGAAATTTAATACTTAGAACTGAACAATTTATATCTACCCAACATAACTTTAAAATGTCTCTGGTTGTTCACAATTAACATAAAAACAAATAAATTTTTAAAAAGTAGCAAACAAAAATGTGTTTTTTCGAAATAGGGGAGCTACCCTAAAACAATGAATGTGCATCTTGTACACCAAACATCCTCTCCAGCCCAGTTGTTTTTGGAGCCTGGACATGGGTGATAAATAGTGTGCTGAGGCCAGGCAACCTTAGTCTTACAATGATAGAGTTATCATTTGTATGTGGCACCCAAAGAATTAAATATAACCATTTTAACTAGTACCACTAGTTATTGATTAAGGACCATAAATCAGAATCAAATGAATATTATTGGATATCTGTACATAAAAAAAAAACATTCTCACCATAGCTTCGTTCAGCATCCCCATAAATGCGTACTGTAAAGCCAAATAGTAAAGTGCGAGATGATCATTCGGATCGGCTTCAGATGCCTTCAAGAAATGTTTCAAGCACTTGGCATTGGAGCTTTGTTTCACTCCTTTAACGTTGGAACTCTGCGCCTTCATCTGGTAGCCGATACCCACGTAAAGGTGACAGCGGGCAAACATGAAGGTTGGTTCCTTCTTCTCAGTCCTCATGGCAGCTTTACTGAACTTGAGGCCATCGTCGATCTAAGAAAAGGTTTTTTTCATTATTACACAAATATTTTTTTCAAAATTCTAAAATGTTGAACAGATTTCATGGAAATCCTTAACATAAATAACCAAATGTATTTTAAATAACAGAATACTCAAAGGGTTAGACCCTGTAGGTCAATCCTGTAGGTCTCATTCAGTTATCCACCCATCTCCTAATCACAGCTTTTTAGCTTCTATACTACAAATGCGTCATGCATAAAATTTACAAAACTTTTACAAAATGATAATCCAAAACTCAAATTTGGCGAAATACTTTTGTTAGCGGTCTCTAGTATTTGCAAAAGTGAAAAAAAATTGTAACCTATAGACGCGCTCAATACATCGTTGAAAGAGTATTTTGTCCCTACCGTATCTTCACAAATTTATGGAATAAATATGTGAAAAATCCATTTCATTAGTCCATTTCAAGCTTAAACGATAAAGAAGTATCACTTTGAAATTTCATATTATTTCATATTATTTTCACAACTATAAAATATATACTTTCTATGCAATACTATGTAAATTATTATTTTTAATGTTTATTTAAATAGTATTTATAAATAGTTAAAATACTATACAATGCATTATTTTAATGAATGTATAATTGGAACCGATATAAAATCACTCATTTATCTGTCAACATACCAAATAAACTACCATCTGTCTATCTGTGACAACTCAGAAACTTGAGTTTAGCATATTAATTTGCATATATTTCAATAGTTAAAAATCAAAAACTATTTAGAGGGGACAAATTATGTAAAGGGAATTTTTTGTTAATTTCATATGATGACCCTGCGATTGATCCAGCAAGATGTAAGGATTCAAAAACTATTTTCTTTTTCTAAATATTATGTAAGATAATTCTTGAGGTATTCTTTAAAATATTCCCCTCTATCTTTGAAACTGCTACAGTCATAATCATAAAAACTCAGCATTAGTTGAAATGTACATAGAGTTTACCGCAAGATTATACTAATAATTCTTAATGTCATTGTTTTTGAGAAGTTTACAATATTTTAAACGTGTGAAACATTATATTAAATAACTTTAATATATTGTTTACATGTGCTTACTATGAGGGTGCACTTTTAAGTTCGCGAAATTGGTAATCAGGTTATTAGTGAGGGTATTTTAAAGAGCCGTTACAAGTTCAATGACTCATTGTTAGTATAAATAGCAAATTTTATCTCAATCGCGGTATTCGTTTTTGAACTATCGTAGACCAAGCAACTTAATCAGGAAAAATGTCAGAAATATGGAGAAAATTGAGTATGGCGCTGTTATAAAGTTACCCAGCAAGAAAAGTCGGTCCAAATCATATGGAAGTTGGTTCAAATCAGATGGCATCCTTTTCCGGGAATTCTTGCCTGGGTAAAACCATGGTTTATAAGTGACACAGTATCTTTAAACAAGGCAGGAACTCACTTGTAGACGATCCACAGTCTGGGTGGCCGATCAAAGTGACTTCTGTTGTAATCGAAGTGACTTGTGCCAATGGTAGTCACTTCAATCGGTCATCCAGATGTTATTCAAAAAGTTGAAAATGTAATATTGGAAGATGCTAGACAAGAATAAGAAACAGCTCAGAGAAATGTTTAGAGTGTACAACCATTTTTAAAATTCTTCACGATCATCTTAGAATGGGTAAGTTTAGTGCTAGATGGGTGCAGAGAATGCTTACTTCTCTTCCAAAACAACACCAGATGGAGTGTTCTTATGCGTTTTGGACCATGTAAATAAGTCTGCCATATGTTCTAATTTTTTTTCTACGTAGACAACGTCTGACAACACTTCTTCAGAGTTGAATTCTAAAATTGTTTGGTCACGTCATGCATGGAGATAGTATCAGCACTAGACCATGTGGGAGGACGTCAATGCGGTGGACAGACCAGATCAAGTCCGATGTAGGCGGTCTTCTGTATGAGTGCAACAAATAGGGAGAGATGAAACAAAAAAGCGACGACAAATAGGGAGAGATGGAGAGGCATCGTGAAGCGAGTAACAGCGGCCACCCATGACAGTACTACATGCTGACCAAGACCACTCTATGAAGAGCGAAATGACGGAGAAGATTATGTTCAAATAGATCTATAAGTTTACAATAAAGTAACTATTAACAAAAAAGGTATTAATAAACCCAATTATCCTAAGAACCAATTATATCGAAGAATAATACATCGAAGAAAATATATCGAAGAAAAATACTAATTATATCGAAGAATAATTATATTGAAGAAAAATTTTGAATAGTTTGATGTTACCTATACAACTGCTCTCATGATTATGAAATTATATAAAACCTGTCAGGTAAGTGTAGAACTCACGCTACAAGGATTGCATACACATTAAGGCTCAAATAAACATTTAAGTGTACATAGATATAGTGATATGGTACATAGATATAGTGATATAGTACATAGTTATAGTGTGATAGACATATGAACTATTTAAAAATATTAATTTCTGACAACGTCACCTACTACATCTTTCACAGCCGTAAAAATGTGGTGTATATTTAAAAAATTACAACATCTAGAATTATAGTTACAGTTTTCCTACAATATTTACGCAGACTTATAAAAACTAACCCTTTCAAACGATATACCCTACGCTATATATCGAATTAAAAAGTTTTTCTATCAAATATATAATTTGTCCCCACTAAAATTTCCTAATCAATATTATTTGAATTAACTATTGAAATATGTGTGGGTTAATATGTTCTATTACTATGCTAATTTTCAAGTTTCTATGTCAAGTGGTTTCTGAGGAAAACAGCTGTGACAAACAGATAGACAGACATGTAAGGGATATTATAAAAGTTCCATTTTTCTTTTTGAGTTTCAGAACCCTAAAAATAAAAAATTAGCAAACGATGCATTAAATTGATAAACTTTTTCATTTGAAACTGATTGAAAATACCAATATAGAATTACCCACATCAAAATAAATATACTCAATAATTTCTTTCTACACACTATGTCAGCTAGACAGTGTTTAGAAAGTTATAAATTTGAATGCATTTATTTTCGATCAGCGTACCAGTTTATGCACAAAGGAGACTGATAAAATCCATATAGTGTTGGGTTGATGTGTAATAAAAATAAAACTTAGTCTTGTAAAAAAAAATTTAAAAAATTACCCCTTAATAACTTTATTACCCATCTATCAGACAAATGAGAAAATAATCTTATATTTGACTTAATCTTATATTTTATTATGAAGTCAGTTTATTTTTTATAATCAATTGTAAATGCTATTTCTACACAACTCTTTGAATCAATAAGGTGAAACAAAGAGCATATGGTGTTCATATGGCCCAAAAAGTGTAATTGATAAATGCCACACAAAAATTAAAAAGAAAACAAAAAACGTATCTATTTTGACAATACAGCATGAATGTCAATGTCAGTTAACAGTTTATTTTTAATTAATTTAGGTAATAACTATACATTATAAAAAAAGGGATCGATACTGATGATTTTTTGTAATAGTTTCTAAAAAGTTATTGTGTACTTTACTAGATATTATTATTTTTATTTCTCATTACCAATACTTGTTATATTAAAAATGTAATATATTGGAGGAAGTATGATATTTCGTAAATAGCTATTTTGTTTTGTATTATGATTACAAATTATATTTTATTTTTTTTCTGATTGTTCTTCACTGGTTTTTAATATTCTAAAAAATAACAGTTTTTTTTTAATTTTGTTTGTCAAGCACATTTTGCTTGTTTTATTAATTGTTATTTATAAATTGTTTTTTTAAATATACACATTCAACGTCATAAATTTGGGTGATAATAAGTAGGCTATATGAATAGAGTGTTTGTATGTTGGTATGCGCATTACAGAAAAACTAATACAGAAATTTAGTTTCATTGACTGATATATTCCGAAGACCATCTAAATAGAAGTAGTGTTTCACAATGTCGGAAAGTGAAGAACTGTGCATATTTGTTAGTAAGTACTAACAAATATGCACAGTTCGTCTCTTACGTAAACTTTACTGAGAAAATTCAGACAGAAAATGGTTCATCTCGATATGGTGTCAAGAAGTCAGACTATTGATAAAAATTTCATTGGTTTAAAAAAAAATAATAATTTTTGTCATTTATTAGTGGACTACAAAGATCAGTAAAACTGAAAAAAATATTGTGATGTATAAAATCATTTGAATTTAATTAACATTCTATAGTTAAATATTTTTCCTTAAACTATTTGTTTTATTAAGTGTACCATATAGGCCCCACTCACAATTAAGGAAATAACGTTTAAAAATAGGTACACAAAATGCAAAATAAATTTCTGACTCACCCAACCGAGCTGATAACATGTTTTGGAAGCCAGCAAGTTGAGTGTGGAGTCATTTGGCCGTAGAGTGGTCGCATGAGATAACACAGCTTTCGCTCGCACTGCTGACACGGAAATGTTTTTATCTGTAATGCAACAAATTCATCCAGTACAAACTTAGGTGCATAAAATGACCCGCATAATAATTTAAGGTATCATTGACTATAGATATATAATACATTTTATTTATTTTAATAAATGACAAAGACAATGTAATATTATGTCTTTATGAACTTTGCAAAATACTTTATTCATTAATTTTATTAAATATCAATTGGCCTCTTGGTAGTAGTTACGATATTGTACTGTATAAGCCAAAAAGTATAACTTTACTTTTTAACCAAATTTAAAAAAGGAGTTTTTCAATTGTCTTTTTTACTATACTGATTATGCCAGTATTCTCAAATAAAAAAAAAAGTCTAGGGAAAAAAAAATGTCTACATTAAGATAGATACGAATCTGGTAAGTATGAGTGGAAATCAAGCCACAATGATTCACTTAGAAATGTTTAAATGTGGATGTTGTTATGTCATGTTAAATATATTATCATACAAACAAAACCTAGGTCGTGGTAAAGAATTTAAATAAAGTAGAAATAATACTACATCAAGTAGTTTCATTTAGTTTAAAAAAATTTAATTAACATTTAAATGTACTTAGTAATGGCATAAGTCTTAGCTTGATGCAATGCAATACTGATTTATTTATACTTTAAAGTATAAAGTCGATACATATGACGGATTTATTACTACGAGAGCAATCTCTTACAGTCAACCAGAATACCAATTCAGCCCCGCTCAGCGAGTGGCCGGGAATAGAGCCCAAATCCTCGCAGTGCTCTGCGCCATCAAAGGTCATATAATAGTGATCAATCCAAGACAACATAGTAACAACATTTACCACACAGAATACAAACTGTTAGTTATTGATACAAATAAGTGAGTGATTTTTTAAACATTTTGCTATGGAGCTCTTCTTAACTATCAGGTACGACCCTATTTCCACTATAAATTTTGCCATTAAAGAATCTGATAAGAGATAAGAGGAAATAAAATAAGTATATGAGCGGAATAGGCCGACCATAGATGTTATTTAATTTTCAACATGGCTAGTTTAATTCAGAAGATAGGTCGGCCGAATCATTCAGGTCGGCCATCAGAAGATGTCACCGAAAAAACATAGAACTTGTGAGATGCTATATTTGTGTATATTGAATATGTCTCGATGAAGTATTGGAAGAATTATATCGGATCATCTAAAAGTTAGAGAACTTTGAAACTTTTGGATACACAACGAAACAGACCAATGCCCAGTGGGCCCCAAAGTGACTTGGTAAGTAAATTGAAGTCTAGGAAACACGGTGCTCAGTTGCTAATATTTTTTCCATTTAATAATCAAATCACAAAGCAAAGTGTGGCTGTTTGACGAAAAAGAACAGCCCATGTCTATTTTTCTAAAGTCTACTTTGCCAAAAATGGTTCAATCAGAAGAATGGTAATATTATTTGTTCGGAAAATAGATTTCGTGGCTGACAATGGCTAATGTTATGCTAGATAAAAAGAAGGGATTTAAAACTCTTGATATATTTTGTAAGATGCAAGTACAAAATGATAAATTTTGTTTGGCGTAGTTGTTTGTAGTGGTGAAACGTTGGGACCAAGGTTGCCTCTGTGACCTTGTATCTTTAAAAAGACAACGCATCGACACATCATACTCAGCAAACTCAAGATTTTTTGAAGAATCTACAACCCAAGTCTAGGATCATTCACCCCATAATCCTGACTTTGCGTCATACGACTTGATTTCTTCCCGCTTGCTACATTGTAACTAAAAAGACAAAAATTTAGGAATTTAGAGTAGGATTGGCCGTAGCCTGGCATTCAGTATGTGATTCTACTGGGAAGAAACAACGGAAGTGCTGGTTTAATAACTGGTTCTTGCGAACGATTAAGTGTATTAAGTGTGGTGAAAATTATTTTGAGAAACAATAAATACTTTGTTCTTATAACAATATTTATGCTGCCACCTAGGTGTTTCTATTAAACTATTTAAAAATATTATTTTCGCTGTCAGCGTCTATCATTCAGTGTCTATCCTCGACACCTTTTTTCCATAAATAATGAGATTTATATTTGATTATTTGCTTAGTAAATTATGTATGGGGTGTATCAGGTTGAGAGGTGTGTAATATTATTTTTATGAATTGTTTATTTGAAAGTCAATTGACATTTTATTTTGAGTTTATAAATTGTTGTCTTTATTATCTCTGCCATGTTGCTTATTAAAAATTTTTGGATAAATTTTTCATTTTAATTACAGCATCGACATGATTTCGTATATGAGGCAAAAGCCTACTGTTGCAATGGATCGTGAACAACTTAATTTGCATCAATAGTATGCATAAAAATTAGTTAATGTTTAAATGGTAATTACAACAAAATTTATTTTCAGCAACCTTCAAAAATCTTTTTTCCAAACTTATTCTAATGTACTTAAAGTGAAAACTTTATTAATAATATAAATGACTGTACTAATTGCACCTAAAGGCATAGACCTAATAATCGCAAAGAACTATCTCCCAACTAAAAAAAGTGTTGATTATTTCATCATCACTACAACTATACCAGCTGTCCAAATAACTATGTCATGTGAATAAATGTAAATATGACTGTTCTCTAGTACGTTTTGTTGTTACAAATAGCAAGTTTAAGAGGTAATTAAATTTAATTAACGTGTTTAGCTCATGTTTCTTTGTTTTTACATCAATTATGAAATATAATTTAATAACATTATCAATTAATATGAAGTATAAACATGGAATAATGTTGAAAAGCATTAAATAAACCTTTACTATCGTAATGGATAGTTCCTCTTTTTGTTTAAAATTAAGTAAAAGTTATTTATATTGGAAACAGTGAGTTTAGATGCAAGTTTTTTATGATTATGGCATATTTATCATTCATATAGTACTTATATATGTTTACATGAAAAAACATAGAAAAAAAGATTTTATGTGTATTGCATTTGACATTTATGAAAAATAATATTAGTTATATAATTAAGCAGCATTAAGAATGAAAAAGTAAATTACAAATATCATTTTTCGGCGACTTACATTTTTTGTATCAAAATTTGTTAGGTTCGATCCTAGTTCGAAATTTTTATTTTAGGCACTGTGTATTTGATGCAGATATTTATCAGAAATTATTCGCTTTTTTTCAATTCAAATAGAAAAATGGTAGACTTAAAAACCTGAAGAATTCTTGACCCGAAGGACCATGTCAAACATTGTTTGCTGTTTGAGTCTCATGTCAATAATATGATGATTTGAAAAAATTCTCCGATTTTGCAAAGGAAAAAACAGTTTTATGTATTTTTACCCTTGAAAATAAATAGAACAAACTTGTATAAACTATTTTTAAATCGATTTTCTCATTCATTACAAAAAAAGTTCCTAATTCTGATATAACTTTTTGGCCTCAAGATTAAGTGTACAAGTTTAATGCAAAAATAAATTTCAAACTGCTCAGATTTTTAACTAGAAAAATTTCATTAGGATAGGATTCACTAACATTATTACTTTTAATTTATCAAGAAGATATATATAAGTAAAAATAACTTACTATGGTTGTTGACGATCATATTGGGTGCTGTGAAAGGGAGACTGGGCGTGCCACTGATAGCGCAACACAGTGCTCGTTGCCTCCATACGTGCGGCTCACCGAAGGAGAATTTCATGGCACGTTCTAAAGACTAAATAAAAAATTTTTTACAATTCCAGGAATATACATGGCACATTCTAGAGACTTCATGGTACACTCTAGAGACTGTAGACAAACAATTTTGCATAATTTTACGAGTATACATGGTATGTTCTAGATAGACATATATGGCATGTTCTAGAGGCTGTAGACAAATAATTTTGCATAATTTTACGAGTATACATGGCATGTTCTAGAAAGGGTAGATATACATGGCATATTCTAGAGACTGTAGACAAATAATTTTTTATAATTTTATGAAAATTCATGCATATTCCAGGGACTGAGACAAATAATTTTTCATAATTTTACGAATATATGTGGTATGTTCTAGAAACGGTAGCCAAATACTTTTTCATAATTTTACAAATATACGAGTACATGCCATGTTCTAGAGACTGTAGACAAATAATTTCTCATAATTTCATGAATATACATGGCATGTTCTACAGACTCTAGAATAAATAATTGTTAACAATTTTATGAATATACATGGCATGTTCTAGAGACTATATACAAATAATTTTACATAATTTTATAAATATACATGGCATGTTCTACAGACAGTAGAACAAATATTTTTTTCACATTTTTACGAATATACATTGCATGTTCTCGAGTCTAGACAAATAATTTTTCATAGTTTTATGAATATACATGGCCTGCCCTAAAGACTATAGACAAATGACTTTCTTAATTTTACGAATATACATGGCATGTTCTAGAGACTGTAGATAAATAATTTTTCAAAATTTTAAGAATATACATGGCATGTTCTAGAAATACTTTAGAAACACTTTCTCGTAGATTTATAAATTTAAGCAGTGCATATTCTCAAGCATTACTTAGTGGGTATTTTCAATTATTTTCTGTACTTTAAGTATTAGGAACTATTTATCAACAAAATGAGGTTAATTTGTAGACTTTCAATCCTGTGTCTCTGGTTTACAGCAAAACCAAAGTAGAAGAATGTACAATGCTTACATTAGAAAGAAACCTTTTTAAAAAAAAATTTCTTTCATACATATTCACTGGTATTCTCAAATTGCTAATAACATTGTTCTTATATAATCGACGATAATCTTTTGTAGCTCTTACTAATAAATATAAAATATTTATTCATATATTAATTATATGAACAAATATTTTAAACCATCAACCTAATGGACAAGTTTTTTAACCCATAAGGAATTGTGTAAAAGAGCGTGAAGGAATTAGGGACGTGGGATTAATCCTGACAAAATAGCATTTCATTAACACAAGCATCGTGTTAACAAAGAAATAAGCATATCTAATTGAAATCTGAAAAACTGCAAAATAGGACTTTAACATATTTAAAACATCTACAAGACAACTGGAATAAAATTAAAGGTACTGAACAGGACTATATTTACATATTTAAAACATGGTGATAAAGAAATTGGTGGCATATTTTTGATAATTCAAATCCTGTTATTAAACAAAATTATGATCAACGCTTTGACGGACGTGCGCTATCATACTAATTACAATTTAATAGATAAGTGTGAGTCTATGACTCTATATCTAGTATTCTACTATATCATTAAACGAATGTAATATTGGATGTTTTTTAACGAAAAAAAATTATAATTCTAACGAAAAAATTTAAGACAAATAAATAACATTAAAGGAAGCTCCAATACAAAAGATAATACAAATGTCGACAGTTTGAATGTTTACACTCATTATTTCGCATTTTCACAATCAAACTTTTAACTTGTAGTTTTAAGAAATGACTACATTAAACAAAACAGAATGTTAAGAATAGTTAAGAACTAACCTCATTAAGCAAGCAGGCCTGACCCCATCGAATAGTTGCTATTGTTAGTAAATCATATATAGCCGTTGCATTTTCGTACGAGCGTAATCTCGCTTCCTGAAATTCCGGGCTCTGCGATAGAACAGCATCTCGGACGGCCATCGCCTCACCGATTAGAAGTAGTAATATAATTTCTTCACATTCATTCCTTGGTATAAACTGAAAAGAATATTTTTAGGGTAACACTGATATGAAACAAGCAACATATTGTAATATGCTTATTTGCTTTGTCCCCTACAAAGGGACATCATAAGTCTAGTATACTAGTCAATGGGAACTTAAAGTGTTTTTTTAATATTGAAGCAGGATTTTTAAAAATGCATCTTTTCATGAAGTTTTCCATTCAAATAGCACAGAACACATAACGAAATATTGTATATATATTGAGATATATGTAAACAAAATATTAGCCAGTGTTTTGAAAATATTGACTTTACTATGAATACATTCTACAGAAGAAAAAGTAAAATGTATTAGTTAATATTTTTAAAAAAGAAATAAAGTTGTAGTTTTTTAGTTATAAATAATTTTCTCCGTCTAAAAATGGTCTCATTTAATTCAAATAGTGGCGTCCAAAACATTACGTTATGTGAAGCAATTTTCGTTTCAAAATTTTCCCCAAAAAGAACAGTCAGTTTGTTGGTAGGTAATCCCTAGATGACTCAAAGTGTATACGGTTAAATAAGCAAGTTTTAAAAACTTACTTAAGCCTAACAATTTTTAAGTACTACATAATTTCTATATTATACAATATACAATGCAATAATGTCCAGGCAGTACTGCAGCAACTGTTTGCGCACTACCCGGACCAGAACAGTAAGAACAATTATGGTCCGGGTAGTGCGCAAACAGTTGCTAGTGCATGAGGAAAGATTTTGTTAATTATAAGTGTAGTGTATTTTATCATTGCTGTAACTATAGAGTATGACAACTTCTTTTATTAAATTTATATCTAGAAATTTAGTGAAGAAATATACTTCAATTTATAAATGAGTTCAATAAAATGTTGCCTGTAGCTACTTAAATATCTTGAAGAATAGAATGAGACTTATTGTTAGCTGTGCGAATGGAGTTTCTATTTAAACAAAGGATTTCATATTTATTTTAATAAGTTAATTTACATAATTATACCAGCAACAATGCTTCATAACACTTAAAATAAATTCACAAACGTGACCCTCTCTTACGGTCATATTTTTTTATGTGCATATTTATCTATACAATAATTTGTATACTTGAAAACAAATAAACGGAATGGTATCATTTTCTCTTTCTGTCATATTGATTTCTTAGTAATTGTCATGAAAAGAAAAAATAAGTATGAAATTGGTAATCCTGAATACATAAGTAAAGTAATGTTTAAGTTACTTTCGAGGGTTGCAATAACTAACACCTAAAAAGAAAAATACAAAAGCTTTATATAAGATCACAAGATTTACAAGATCAAGATTTACATAAGAACACAAAATCTGTCCATTCGTCACAGTCGAACGGACATCGTCCGTTCTGTCTGACATAAAAGCTTGAAATTTGGATAGCAATAGATCATATTAATCTGCATATTTTGCAATAACACTTTTAAATATTTTTGTGGGAATTTTAGACGGGCCAAATTAAGCATTTAAAAAAAAAATTTCATTTGGTACTTACATGGTTTGTTGGGTACCTATCTCGATGGGTATTCAATTTTTTTTTCATTTGGTACCTATATATCTTGTTGGGTACCGTTTAAAACAGCTAATTACAAGGAACTCAAAAATATTCTTTTTAGGATTTTAAAAAACATATCCTCAGAGAAATGCAATAAAACATGCAGAAAGGATGTATGACTCCCCTATTTCCAAAACTTAAATAATGAAGAGATAGGATTGGTAACACTGATTGAAAAGACAGAATTGGTAACCTGACCAAAACATTACAGGAAACTTTAGCAATTATCATAGATCCTACAATTTTAGATAAATTGACAATAGTCTTACATGTATGAAAAACATACTAGACAATATATTAATATGGTGAAAAATAATATTGCCATTAAAAAAAAATAGTTAAATACAAACACTTAGTACCCTTAAATGTTCAAATATTTATATGGGTACCCATACATGTACAGAAACCTTGTAGCGTAAATTTTACTAGTACTAAAAATTTAAGTTACAGCTAAGCAATTTTATACCAATAAAATTATTTTAGTTTACTATATTCTCGAAAAGGAAGCCTCCCAGATAATAAAAACTAAACTAACAAATTTAGAATCATAAAAAAAAATATTTTTTAAGTATAAAAGATGGACATGGAGGGATGGATTTTTAAGTATAAAGAGGACACCTTTTAATATCATGCCTTTAAGTTGTACCTATTAGTTTGACTTCTAAGCTATTGTACAAATACAATTGACACCACACTGGTGTCGTGTGAAAGTTATCAGTCAGAACATTTATTTACATATATCTTCAATATTTCAATAGGGGCAGAATTAAAAACTAATGAGATTTTCATATTTTACTAAGATGTTTTAAGATTTCATAAAATACGGATCTATACGAAACCTACCAATGCCAACAGAAGAATCTCAGTCACACATGCGGATGTAAAAGCGTTAATTATTTTTATAACATGATTTTTGTTAAATAACGAAAGACTAATCTCTGTTTCAATAATCCCACTTCTTTGATGTTTTGAAGCAAGACAATTAAAAAAAGCACATTTCCTTAAAGTTTTCTCTGACAAATTTTAAAAATGTCATAATAGCAACTGCAAAGTAGTGGTTAAATATTTGAATTTTTGAGTATCTAAATTTGGAATTTAGGATTAGTAATCAATAAAAATTTAAAAAATACTCTTTGAAAATGTTAAAAAAAATGGAAGTAAAACAAAATGGTTGCTTCGAAAGGCTGCTGTCATGTTTACTACTAAAGAGAGCAAATTGTATGCCTGTTTATATCCCTCTCATTATAGCCAACAAAGTTAATGTTCGAGTCACAGCGTTATTGGATATTAAAGGCACTTATCAGTCAATATCGAAAGTAAAAACAAAAGAAAGTAATAAATGAGATGACATATTTGTTGCTCCTTAAATCCATTGTGATAAAATCAAGTAGTAATACTAGTTTCAAAGTCTAACTAAACAGCCCAATGTCGCTTGTTTTGTTTAACCGTTTGAGTGCCGATGAGCGCCATCGCGCTCGTGTGCGTACACTAATTAAATTTGCCACGAGCGTGATGGCGCTCGCGAAATCAGTTGCTGTTTAGCGCCCGGTAGGGGAGATTGCTCGCACACATCGCTAATTTTTTATCTTTCTACGTGTTACATAAAGTTCAAATTATAATATTATTATTAATTACAATACAAAAAGGATCCAGGAAAAGAAAATTTTTAACCCATAATGTCGGAATATGAAAATAATTCGAGTGAAAATGATCGTTTTTCAAGTAGTGAAGAAAGTGATAGGGGGAGTGACATTGTGGTGCGCTCACAATTTGCCGTACTGCAAATTTTGAGTGATAGTGATGATTATTTTGCTGATATGGAGGATGTACCGGACTGTGAAAATACAATGTGACCTTGATTTCATTTTTTGTTATAATTTTTGTTCACAATATATATTTCCATAATTTTCTTTGTATTTTATTATCCTTGTACAAGTTTTTATTAAGAAAACACACAGTTTTTTTTCAAGACAAGGGTAAATGACATCAAAAACAAAAGATTTCTTTGGCATTTTTAAGTATATATGAGTAAAAAACCATGGCACTAAAACGGTTAATTGAAATAGAATAAATACATTTCTATGTTAGATATAGACTATGTTGTCATTTCTGTACTTAAGTTAATAATGCTCAATTGCCTATAGCCAGCCTAATGTTCATAAAAATCTGTCTGAATGGAAGATGCAAACTGAATTTACGTAACTGTTACAAAACGGAAGAAGTCTTCTTTCCTTTAGATAGATATCATTTTTATCATTCTCTTCCTTTCAAAATTATATATGATTTATAATGAAACAAGTTGTTATGTATGACTTCATCAGCGTAAAACTTATTTATGACCGAATTTGTGACTTAAAATTTAGAAATTCAGTGCAGCGGAAATTCTGACCAAGCACATATGTATGTCCTTCAACAATGTGTATTGACATATGTGTAAGCTTGGGTAAGCATAGTTTGCGACATGCTTCTCCTTGCTTCAGCATGTTACTGATATCACCTGTGTGTACACAATCCCATGAACGTGAACCTACTCTTAGGTCCATATTGTTAGCGTCTTGTTCAAGTGTAAAGTTTCATAAAATGTTATTTATTTATTTGAAGTGTGTGTGGTGAAAGGTCATGATAGGTGGTGCGTGTGAAAAAGGAATTTGTAAGTACAACTTTATTTCTTTATTTAATGTGAACATTGGCACGCACGATGCACGAACATTGGCACGCAAAGATGCTTCATAGAAAATACATATTTTTGTCTGTAATGGGGTAAATTATATATTTTTATATTCTACTCCCCAATCCCTTCCATTTCATAACCATATCAAGGAGCGTACTGAATAAAAAAACAATCCTCCATATTGGAACATTTATATATTTAATTTCTTCTCAATTTGAATCTTTTTTTAAAAAAAAGGAAAACATAACGACTTTTCCCTAAATGACTCATTTAAAACTAAAATAGCATATAGACTATTTTTTTACTTATTTACTATCCGAAAAACAATTAAAACAATACTCTTTGAAAATCTTAAAAACAAATGTAAGTACCATTGTCCAAGGTGCTTCGAAAGGCTGCTTTCATGTTTACTATTAAACAGAGCAAATTGTAGACCTATGTTTATCCCTCTTATTTTAGCCAGCAAGATTAGTGTTTAAAACTTATTGTTAGTGTTTGAAACTTATCAGTAAATATTGAAAGAAACAACAAAAAAACTAATAAATTATTTGACATATTTATTGGTCCTTAAATTCACTGTGATAAAATTAAGTAGTAATACTGGTTCAAGGTCTAAATAAAGGCCTAGCCTATTTTGTTTAAATGAAATAGGACAAATACATTTCAACATTAGGTGTAGGCCAAATTATTATTTATATATCGTAGTTAATGCCCATTAATCTCTGGCCAGCCTGATTGTTAAATAAAATCAAAATATTTATAATTCCCCCTTATCTCTCTATCCTGAAAAATTGTTATGTTCTATGTAATAGAATGTATTTACAATGTTAACTAGAACGTCAACTATCATCTAAACGTCGAAATACCTGAGACTTCACAATCTTAAAGTAACAAGAATTTTAATCTAAGATAATTCCATTATGATTATCAATTGTAAGATAACATATCTACATTTATTATCCCGAGTTAAACAAAAAAATTCAAAGTAGAGTGTGTACAGGTGCTTTCATCTACTACTGTAGTAGAAAGGGAAACAAACATTAACAACAATCACAATTAAATGAAACTACGTGATGTAGTATTATGTCTACTTTCTTAGCAAAGATTCCTTTGAATCTTTGCTAAAATGGGCTATTTTGGACCTGAAGATGTTGTAATACAACGAAACCTAGGACGTGGTAAAGAACTTAAAGAAAGTATAAATAATACTACATCACGTAGTTTCATTTAATTGTGAATAATGAATTTCTACAAGATTAACGTCAAATATATTCAATATTAACAACGATATTAATGTAGATTGCTATTTTAAATAGCCATTTATGAACAAAATCTTTTTACGATTTTTATTAAAACATTTTCCATATTTACCTGGTTTAATCCAGTATATTTTTTAGGTTTCCAAGGTCCTTCTGTGACATCAGTCTCTTTCCTCCTAGTCAGCGTACCTTGATTAGAACTCATTCTTTCTGGTGCTGTGTAAACAGTGCCAGACACTCCTCGCAGCAAGACCTCAGCTAACTGTCGGGTAAGGGTTAACCTCAGTGCTTGTGTTGCTTGCGATTCAACTGCTGATAACATTTCTCTATATCTGAAAGAGAAGTTGATATTTAAAATGTTCGTTTTGCTGCATCATATTTCAAAACAATAAATATTATTAATTATATTAAGATTTAACAGTGCCCCACTTTCCTATATGTTTATAATAAGCTAAGCTCTAAGAACACTAAGCTATCCAATAACACTACCAATAAGCTATCCAATAACACTACCTTAATAGCATATCAAAATATCAGACAAGCAATAACAAAAAATGTTGCATTTATTTACATATTCTCATAAATTTTACAGAAATTGGGATAGGATTAAAACCTATTATGATTTTCATACTTTATTAAGAAGATATTTTATGATATCTCGAAAAAGCCACCAGCAAGACTTGCCAGTACCAAGACTAGCTTCACCTACTGGTACTGGACAAAAGAATCTTGGTCCTATATACAGTACAATATCGGTCTATTCTCTGATAAAAACTCAAGTTGTGTTGACTATGTAGTTACTCTGATGTGTTAATAAAAAATCAATATATATCACACATGACAATGGAGTATTCTAAACCAATATTTCCCCACAATTTGTATATAAGAGTATCTGACAGCACCTAATTGTATTTCGTATATCCATTTAATATTCAGATGAAAGAAATGTTTCAAACATAATTCCCTTACCTATCCACGGCTCGTTGCAATCTCTCCGCCCTCATATGGAGTATAGGAGCCCTTTGCAGGGCCGTTTCAAGTATTGGTCCCACTAGTACATTTGACGAGCTCGTATTTTGTAAGTAAAGTAACGTCAAATCCGATGCTAATTCGTAACAGTTTATCTAAAACATTGTTGAGAAATCGTGTAAAATTGAATATAGTTATCTATATAAAATCTAAATCACTTTCCTAATAAATTGCTTGTGTCAATTCATTAAGTAAAAAAATAAACCAGGAATTAATTTGCTGCGAACAGTACATTTGGTAAACTTGTATTTTGTAAATAAAGTCAGACCAAATCCGATGCTAATTTGTAACGGTAAAGGACAATTGTTGAGCAATAATGTCAAAATTAATATTATATTAAAGATATTAATATTTAAGTTATCTTATATGTATCAAATCGAAATCACTTCCTTACTAAACAGCTTGTGTCAATTCATTGAGTATAACTATTTAAAAACTAATTTACTAAAAGTATAAGTATAAGTAAAATAATGTCAAATCCGATGCTAATTTGTAACAGTTTATCTAAAAGACAAATGTTGAGAAATAATGTAAAATTGATTTAGTTATCTTATATAAAATCTAAATCACTTCCTTAGTAAACAGCTTGTTTCAATTCATTGAGCATAACAATTTATGAAATTGTGTTTTGTAAGTAAAATAACGTCAAATCCAATGCTAATCTGTAAAATTCATCTAAAAGACAAATGCTGAGAACTAATGTCAAAATTGATACAGTTGTCTTAAACAAATCTAAATCACTTCCTTAGTAAACAGCTTGTATCAATTCATTGAGCATAACAATTTACGAAATTGTATCTTGTAAGTAAAATAACATCAAATCCAATGCTAATTTGTAACAGTTCATCTAAAAGACAAATGTTGAGAAATAATGTCAAAATTGATATAGTTATCTTATATAAAATCTAAATCACTTTCTTAGTAAACAGCTTGTGTCAATTGATTGAGCATAACAATTTCTGAAATTGTGTTTTGTGAGTAAAATAACATCAAATCCAATGCTAATTCGTAATAGTTTATTCAAAACACAAATGTTAGTAAACCCTACTAGAATTGATCTAGTTATCTTATATAAAATTTAAATGACTTCCCTAATAAACAGCTTGTGTCGACTCATTTGTTATACAGGAATTAATTTACTCTGAACTAATTTATTGAGGACTACTACTTTACTTTAGATACACCCGCTTGTGAGTTGACAATGTAATTAAGGAGAACTATAAAATATAGGTCAGGTGCAATTCTTTTAAACGTAGAGTTACAAATGGCCATTCTAAAAATTAAAACCATCAAGAGCAAATATAGTCCACGAACTTTGAAATATCGACACAAAGTATATATAGAAATAACCTCACGAGAGAAATAAATGATTGAAATTTCCTTTAGTACCAATGTGAACAAAATGCAAAAGTTTCTTTTTAAGTAAAATTTAAGAAAGTTCTTTCTAATCAGTTTTATCATAGTACGATTTTTATCTAAACATGGCAATATTGCCAGTATAAAATTCTATTAAAGACATAATAATTTAAACACCTTTGCTTAATTTTTATTCATTGGAAGTTACATAATCTTTCTTGCATTATTGTATGGAAGTAAAGATGTCTATTCATCTGAAAAGTCAACAAGTTGTCCATAAATGTCTCTAAAGGATTTTTAAAAACTACTAATTTCTGATGTCAAAATGCATATGATGGAATGGAATTAGGATGACCACTATTCAGAAAAATAGAAAAAGTGTTGCCTAAATGCAATACCATGCTAATAAAACTTTAAATAACACTAGTGAGTGTACGTCTTAGGAGTTCAAATTCATAGTAATAATACAGTAAATATACAATTTTGAGGTCCTAATGGTATAAAAACTCACTTTTTGGATTAGTGGACAAGGTTTGCAATTCTCAACACAGTATAATGACTTTAAACTATAGATTCTTCAGAGAAGTCTCTTTTTAAGTATCTTAAGAGATTACCAGTCAAGTGATATAGCTGATAGGAGAGTGTAACAAAGAAAACTTTATATCAAATACTATGCAGGCACTTCTTCGATAATAAATGTTTTCACTGTGAGGATATGGGTTGCGTCATATATTCTAATTATAGTTCAATGTCCAATTACAGTAGGTCACAGTAGTAAAAAAAGCAAATAACTAGGCTTCTCAAAAGTGTCATTTGCAGCCAAATGCTTGTGCGATTATACAGGTCATTTTCAGCCAACTGCATGGTCACACAGACAAATGCTTAGCAGTGAAAAGGTTAAATTTAGTTTTTAGTATTTTCATGTGAAGGCATAATAATTTAGATCAATCAACTCTTATCATTGGATTAATGGAACTTCACATGACGATAGTATGTTTAAAAAATTGGGAGTTCATTAAACTATATAAAATCGGACTTCTTTACATAAGGAAAAATAGAACGTTATCGACATTCGGCATCAGTCTGTAAAATTAAATATGTCATATAAAAGCTTAAAAATAAACCATGTAAAATTTCTCATAAAATTTATACAAATGTATGTAAATGATCATAAAATAGAGGATGATTGTCTACAAAACTTTAGCAGCTCATTTGCATATATTTTAATTATAGTTACCATATCAGACTCCCGCTCAGCTATTTTAAATCGGCTGCTTCCAGGTAGTGAAGATTGTTCCAAACATAAGCCTTTTATTGCATAAGATTCGGCAACAATCCTCAAGCTTCGGCTGTTAACATATTACAAGAACATATATAAATACATATATCTATAAACACCTGGTAAAAAAATCAGCTACCTTACAAATTTCAGTGTAAATAAATTTAAATAAAAACAGGTTTGGAAAAGAAATTATTAAACACTAAATTATTTAATAATAAGATTAATAAGGTCATGATAGAACTGAATCCATAATTTACAATGATGTACTGAGATGGAACCAAATCTAAAATTACTCAATGACAGAAATGTTAAACGCTACAATATGTTTGAACATTTGTGAATTAGTAAAGGAAATAAAGGAATTGTGTTAAACTAAGTGATTGGCACTGTATTATTGTTGCCTACCCAATATAGGGTTTTATCGTTGTTGAAAAGGTTGATACATTACAATTAAATAATTATTAATTTAGTACTTTACATTTTTTCTTTACTAACATTTTATACAAACTATTGATTTCTTATATACTTATAAAGAAACATCGGACTTGGTATCAAAATAAACCATAAACTAAATTTTCTACAAGTAGTTTCGCAATATAATGGTTCCATACATTCTTAGGCATATATAAACATTTAAGGGTATGTATGATATTTCGATTAAGCTATTTAATAATATTATTATTTTTTTCTATGGAAATATGCCATCTAGTATATTTTTACAGGTGTAAAAATATTGTGAATGTTACAAAAGCTACGAAAATTAGAATCATCACTACGGTTTTATAGTAAACTTCAGATAGTCTTCTACTCTTTTCTTTTCATAATTTTAGAATGAAAAAAACTACAGCAGACGAAAGAGACACATGCATAAATTTTTAGAGTTCTGTTTTTTCCTTTTGCGGAACCTTAAAAATAACAGTTTAATTTTCTTAAAATTCATCATGTATACTAATCAATTGTGAATAACAAAATGGATGTAGTGATATCACTGCAATGATTGATCATTAAATCGATGCTGCCAAGGAAGAACATTATAACTAAAATTTTGTGCTTTTATTGGTTAATGTGATAAAGTTTGAAAAAGTTATACAAAAATACTGAACTTTCATATTTCTTCACATCTTTTGACACTATTAAAAACTGGTTACAGATGAAAATGAACAACAAAATATAATTATAACTCAAAACCACGCTACGCTTCTTCGGGTGTTGAAATATTCTAATGATAAAAGACTTCCTTAATTGTTCTAGAATTTTAAAAAAATTATCAGTAAAATGGTCTAGAATATAATAACAAGAATGTTGCATAGTCTGACATAGAAGGAGATCGATATAACGAAATTAATTACCACACTTGGTGATACCCACACTAACAAATACTACAAAACGGATATTTACTAATCTAACAATTTATCAATTTGGGACCAGGAAATCACTCGTTAAAATGTCTCATTTTTATTCTTTTATTATAATTTCACAGGATTATAAATAAAAAATAAAGCTAGGATAGGACTTTAGAATAAAGAGATGTCACTATAGGATACGAAATACTAAGTTTTAAAACCTTTTACAAGAAACATTTGTTATTGAGGAGTACAAGGATGGACAGAATCTATATAGCTATTTTATTCTGTGTCTTCAAAGAATAAAAATAAAATAGAAACATTTTATAAGATATTATTGTACTTTGAAGTTTTATCAGAATATTATGAATAATTCAGGCCTAAATAAAAACTTTAACTCTACTCAGAATAGACATTTTTTCTCCATATAATGTGTTTAAACCAATAATGTAACCAATTATTTGTTTGGATAAAACACCCTGTTAAGTCAAAACAATCCTAATTTTTTGAAACACAAGACAGGAAGTAGTCAGGCGGCTACTTTCAGATTACTATATAATTAATACAAAATGTGTCCCACATCCGATTGTAAGCAAGATTGATGAACTCAACATTTTGATTGAGTATTATTTTATAATACAAATATGACATAACATGTAAAAAAATTTCTGGTTAGGTTGACATTTTCAAACTATAAACAAGTCTGGCTTTTTCTTTTACACTAGTTGATAATGTACACAGTGTGTGTTTACATTAAAATGTGAAAACTGCATTATAAAATCACATTTTAGATTTTTTACCCATCATACATATTTGCTAATAATATTACATTTAATTTAACTACTATCTAAATTGTATTAGACACATATAAACATTATTTTAAAAGAATAACTTTTTTAGATTTATGTATAACATTTTATTATGCAGAGAACTAATATATGTCATATGTCATCACTTGTATAAATATCTACTGCTTCTCGTAATTTATTTATTATTACAAATAACATTAATCATTAATTAATAAAAAAGACTTCAAACAAAAAAAACAAAACACTTACGTTGGGAGCTCTTTTTCAGTCAAAGTGTGTAATTCAGCCAGCATATAATTCTTAAGTGATTCTTCATAATTGCCAGAAGCATAATTCAATTTGCCAAGAAGCAAATGTGCATCCAAAGCAACGCCAGCTTTCTTTCCATTATCATTTGCAGCTAACTCTAGATATTTTTTAGCTTCAATTAACGCCACCTTAGATTTATCGTAATTCTCTTTGACCGGAGCGCATTCTTCAAGGTAAGACTCGAGTTTTCCCTCGCCAATGAGAAAATTTGATAAGCATTCTGAAATTATGTCACCGAGTATTATAAAGGCACTTTACACATACGTTAATATCATAATTAACAATAATTACCATAATTAGGAGAACGAGACTTCAACTGTTCAGCTAACTCAATAACTTTCTTCCAGTTTGACTCTTCACGACTTTTTTCAATTTCAGTTTCGATACGCACAGCATTTTTAGCACGACTTGTCATTTTTATAACTTAACGATAGCAGTATAAAGCAAAATTAATGAAGCAGTGTTTGTTACTTGACTAAACGAAAACATTAAAACAACTTTAAGCACTTATTTAATAACATTTAACACTAACTGTATGCTATGACACTAAATTGTGACAAATGACATTTTGAACAACATGGTACATAGGTTCAAAAACTCAGCGAATGTCACTTTATTGTCAATACCGATTGCACAAACAAGGTCATGTGCGCAATGCTTAAAATTCTATGAAAAGTTAAAACCATGAATATTTTTATTATATGAATAAATGCATAGACATTATTTTTACGTTGTCTTTATGTAAATAGCATAAACAGTGACAATTAATTTATCAAATTATTATCGTTGAACATTCCATACTTCATTCCATATAGTCTAATTTTAAATGGATGAATATCTGTTAAAAAAATAAAACGGGTTATAGTTTTTAATTTTTTTTTCGGAAATGTTGATTTTTGTATAATATTTTGTACAACTAATAAATTTAAATTATGTTAAAGATTTTAATTACCATCCATAATTTGAAGAACTGTTAATTTATACAATTTGAATTTTTATAACTTTGTGAACAAGTAAATATTTATGTATCAAAATGCTAAGCAAATATTAAATTAATTTAACATTTTGTTTAAGTCAAAATAATGAACAAATGAAATAAATTTGTATTCAGATGTTTCGACAATTCTTACATTTATATTAAATATATTATTATTATTATTATTATGGAAATATTTGTAATTTATAGTCACCGACATTTATTTTAATTTCTAACGTACAGTAAGTAGTGAAATTTTATGTACAGGTTTGATTGAAACAACAAATAAGTCAAAGAATTTCATTATATTATACGGAAGATAGGTATCCGAATAGAATATAACGTATAAATAGCTTGCTTGCATAAACATTTTTTATGTTATTCCATATAACTTCGAGTAAGTTTCCAGCGTATTTATTGTAAATTTCCAGCGTATTTATTATAAATTTCCAGCGTATTTATTGTAAATTTTTTGCCAAATTGTTTTATTAGTTCTTTTAAACTCAGAATGTCGGTAAAGTTTAAATCATTGACCTGGCAGGATTTCCTTTTTTTGACACATTGTATTATTGGTTTTCATTGAGATGATATGAAAACTGATCCATTTTTTAAAAAATTCGTTATTTCTCTTGTTCTATTATAGAATGAACATTATCTCCCTCTTTCTGTGTATGACCCATAACAAAATATTTGTGGGTGATGGACTTAACTCCAAAAGCACGCATAGCGTCAAAGTAAATATTTATTTTTATTCTGTACAGAACAATTATCTGTATAGAATATCATATATTTCTTGAACGGAACTCTTTAAGAAATTGCATTATACAACTTTCCACTACCTCGCAACTTTTTCTTCCCAGAAATTCGTCCCACAAGTAGCAGTGTCCTGCTTTATTTTTGATGTTGTATACAGTGCAATTATACATGTTTAGCCGTGGTTTATAAAAACAGAGAAGCATTACCCGCTGAGGTTTACAAGGCAACCTTCGTGTGGAGGCAACAAATTATTTTATTATTATCCCGTTTGCATGGCTCCATATCCATTTCCTTCTCATCTGTGCATATTTGTTTTTCTTTATGATAACTTTAAAAGCTAACCTATAGTTCTAACTTGTCTTCAGGTATCGCATTGTTATATTAGCAACACAAATCTACAGGAGTTACACTTATTTAAGTGTAGTGATAAAATAAAGTAAATTAGGGAATATTTTTTTACACCTTTGAATAAAATAAGTTTTGCATGAATGTTGTAAATGTTGCAATAATATATAATAGATTTCGATAAAATAAATCATTGCTTTATTAACAACTTATTAAATTAAATGGAATTTGATTATTGAATATATTTGGCATTAATTTTGTAAAAATTAATTATTCACAATTAAATGAAACTACGTGATGTAGTATTATTTCTACTTTCTTTAAGTTCTTTACTACGACCTGGGATTCGTTGTATTACAACATCTTCAGGTGGGATATTAGCAAAGAATAACTCTTAGGAACATCCAACAGCATTTATATGTTTCAAACACAATAGCGGAAGCCGGGTTTGTGTGGATTTTCCCACTCCTTGTGTTTGTGAGTTTATTGTAGGTGAGCGGTGTAGGTTTTATTATATTTCCGAGAGTTATACGGTACCAGTATTTTAGTGAGGATAATAAGTTCAATTGTTATTATTATATGAGGTTGTACAATGCAAATGTTACAATGTTGCATACAAGGTGTATGTAATAAAATGGAAGTTATTCTCGGTAATATATTTATACAAAAGCAAGGGTATCTGAAAGATAGAACAAGGTTATACCACTAATTCTACATATCTCCGGTTTTATTTATTCACATATTTATTTCTTTATTTATTTTTTTTAAAATTTTATATACTTATATTTATATGTGTATGTGGGCTGATACAATTTGAAGAGTACTGTAGTATCAATGTTGTCTAATTATATTATGTCTAGAAGATATTAAGTATGGGTGATGTTATTATATTTAGTTGTTCATTTAATATATTAACTTTGGTGTCTTTTTTATGTCTATTTATTTCTAATACTTCTAGGATATTAAGTTTATTACCTTTTGTATTTATGTGTAATATATAGGGGGCATTATCAGATCTATAAACTTAAATGTAACGACTGTAATAGTGTATACATAGGTCAAACAGGAAGAGATTTTACCACAAGATATAAAGAACACATTGCCAGCTGGCGAAATAACAAACCAGACACATCTCACTTTGCTAAACATCTCATTGAAAATAACCATCACCCTCATACTGTAAATGCCCCCTATATATTACAAATAAATACATACGTAATATTTTTAAAATTTTCAATTTGAATTGAATTATTGTTTCCGATCGTCAACAAATAAAACCGTTTACAAGGAATTTTTAAATAAACGCACACAATCTTTGATTTGGAAATATTTTTTGAGAGAAGATAATGGAAAAAATATCATTGCAAAAAAGTATTAAAACCTCTGGCGGTTCATGTAGAACTTTACATACCTAAATGCGTATCAAGCATATCACTGAAATACCAGAGCACGACTCTGGAAAAGCCAGTACTTCAACTACTTCTTAAAATGCTCAGGACAAGTCAGAAACACATAAATGAACCTCCAATAAAGAAAATGAAACTTACAAATTTCTATTCAAGAGTGCTATATATGGAGACTTGTGTGACCAGAATGGCAGCACTAGATGGAATTCCATTTAAGAAATTGTATAGTTCTGAAGATCTGATACATCTGTTTAAACAGTCTGACTATGATTTATCAAAATCTCGTACAACTAAAATCAAAATAATTCTAGAAGAGAGTGATCGGACAAAAAACAAATGAGTTGAACAATTTAAAGAAATTAAATGCCTAAATGAAAGATCCACTATTACTTTTAACGAATGGACCTCCACCGGAAAAAGAAGGTATTTAAATACAAATATCCATAATAAATACTTAGGTTAAAGCAAGTACAAACAGCTGATGTAACCACTAAATTTTTAGAACAGCATTCCAGTGCGTTGGTGCTCAATCTCGACAACGTCATTTCTTTCACTACAGACGGAGCCAGCGTGATGGTATTAAAATGGGTAAGGATTTTTAAGAACACGTTACAACACATATTATGCCAATGGAATACAACTTGCGGTGATCGATGCTTTGTATAAACCCAAAGAACTTTAGGCATGCAATCGGAACCCGAACTCGGAGGCACTGATACTGAAGAAGAAAATGAAGAAATTGATAATGGATTTTTTATAAATGAACCTAGATTTCCAGATAAGAACATTTTTTATAAAGGAATTATTAAAAAAGCTAAGAAGAGTGGTTAAATCTATCCATGAATCGCCCTTGAAAAATTACATATCAGAAAAATATACTTTAGAAGAGAACTGAAGAGAACTGCAGACTGAAGGCGTTACTAGATGCGAAATCCAACGTAAAATTTACAGGTAAAGAAATTGAAGATAATTGAAGAAAGATAATAAAATTGCAGACTTTATAAAATTAGCCGTAATTTAGATGTAAAAAAAAACAACAGTGATGTCTCTGTGACATCATTATTCAAGTTATGGACGCTACATTACGGTTTATGCTTAATATCTTAGAACTTCAGTCAAACGAACTCAGTGAAAAATTTGCTTTATCTCTCAGAAAGAAAATAAAAGAAAGACGAACAATTGCATCTGGTGTTTTACAATATTTGCATAAAAATAAAGAATTTTCGCGACCGCAGCTACGAAAACATCCAAAAAGACTCGTCAGTAAAATCAGAACATTTATTGTACAATTATTAGAACGACTAAAATTTAAATAAACATAGAGAGTCCACAAGAACGTCTGCAACAACCATAAATGGAAGTTGTAACCACAAGTAGTGATGATGGACACGAGGAGTAAACCACCGTAAAAATCTAGAGAAAAACGTGGAATCTATAATTCGAATCGAAATGTGCATTTATGATTGCTGGCGGCAGACTCGGAATCTACGTAACAGCCGTGAACAATTAGTTTTTGTCTATATCATTTATAAGTGTTGAAGTCAGGCGAGCTTTTTCTTCAGCCGGCAATTTTTGCAATACACTGAGAAGCTCCTTAGCTGATAAAACATTGAACGCCTTATCATATATGCGATCAAAAAAGAAAAAGTAGAAATGAAATATTTTCATTTCTTTTATTTATCATATTTTATTCTTATTGATTTCATAAACATAACTTGATTCTTTAATGAAAATGTGCCACAATATTACAACTTGATTTTTATTGATTTGATATGATTAATTACGCAATTCGTTACTGGTTACGTAATTGACATACCCGTAATTTTGGACGCCCTACTTATATATCATTGATCATCGTCCAGATTTTGTTTGTTTGTGTTTGCTCGACAATGGTGCGACTCTCTTGTGAGATATGAATACTTTTTTATATGTTCACATACTCCGCCTTTCTCTATGTCAGCTAAATCTTTTCCATTGCGCATTCCTCTTATATTATCTAAGACTGTATCACTTGAGGTAGTTTTCTTTCCTACCATTGACAAAAACGAAGGGCCAATATTCAAAGTTGCTGCAAAAAAACGTCTGCACATTCTAATTATTTCAGAGTTCAATACAAAATATCAAGCCACGTTAAAAAATCCTTTACTGTTCTCATTATTTAAATATACTTTGGTTTCCCCTCTTTCATGAACTTGCAAACAAAATCACGCTGTCTAGAAAATTCACCTAGTTTTCAGAAATTATTAAATATAGAAAGTCTTTGTTCTCCATAATTTTTTTCTGGGTTAATCATTTTTTAATCAGTCAATATCTTTAAGTGGATATTTTTCTGCGCAAACAGGTTCTAACGCCTTGGCTGTTTTACTATTTCCCTTGTTACTCACATCAGAGTTTCCTCAATGTTTCAAACATTTCTTTTTATTTTTCTTTCAGGTTGCACGATGTTCTTATTTTTTTCTTGTTGTAGTCTTTCTGTCATTATTTTCATTGATTAGTTTGGTCTGCTGTTCTTCCACCTTATTATAATTGATATGGTTTTCATTTTAAATTTTATCCTACAGTTGGATATTTTCAAAAATGGCGGCATTTACTACTTCTATATTTTGTTCAAGTCCATCATCTACTAAAGTGATAAAAATAACATAGATCAATATACTATCTAACATGATTAAATGAGTAAATTTGTTAAGGTATTCAATGTAATCACTAGAACATTTCGAATTTCATTCTACCTTAGTACTCACTTAGGTATGTCTTGTATCCAACAGCTATGAGTATAATAATTTGGTATACTATACATACATAAGGTGGGTTGAAGGTGCTGCTACTGGCTTTCCAGAACGAGGATAGATGGGCTAGGGCCATCGATAATGTCCCCTAGTCCGTAGCGTCTGTAGATTCGAGGCATTTGGGTTGACTTGTTTCTAAACCAAGTTATAAATCTGTACAGAAGTGTTAGTTCGTTAAGGAATAATGGCTTAGTGATATTATCTTAAATAGTGTGATCAACGTCACCCTGGTAAGAAATAGTGACTTCATCAATGGTTTCTGGCGCTTTGAATGTGTGCATATCAAGTAAACACTTGACTGGTGGTGGGTTTAATAATTGAGCCACCGATTTGCCACCAGGTATGTAATAATCAATATCAGTTCACTTCTGGATACGTCTATTCGCGCAATTATGAGAAATATTATTAGCTTTAAAGCTAAATATTAACATGCATGATGCGTGCTTGAGCCAGAATTGCAACCACGAAAACATATTTGTAAGTTGTGCTTTCTTCCGAATAAAAACTAACAGAGAATAAAATTTTACACGTCAATTACCTAGACTAGACTGGTGGTATTCTCTGGTTGTATCCATATTCGTATCACCCAGTGGTGCCACATATAATTGTGTACCACACTCTAGTGGTATTGTTGACGGTAGCCCATCACTGGACACGGGATGGACAATGAAAATAGTACATCGGGCTGAAAGCTTACTTACTTACTTTGTGAATCGATGAAATGTTTTTAGTCTTATTTAACTTAAATAAAAAGATAGCGATTTTTTGTTTAAAAATGCAAATGGATACAATTCATAATCATTTCGTTAGTCTGTGTATGAAACAACTTAGGTGTGACACATTTATATATAGTGGTGCGTACTCTCTGAGGATCTGGATCCACTTTACCTAACCTCTTTGCTCGAAGGTGACGAGCTCTCATCATACGTATCTCATATTAATTTTAAATTCAATATCAACGTCTGTTTTCTTCGGTGACAAATCAGTGATTGATATTCGAGCGAGGTCAGTCAGGGAGGCATGAATGGAATAAAATCTTATACAATTTAATAGCTTCCAGAAAACATTGGGACGTTTCTAAATGTACTTGATAAAATCCTTGATTTTAGGGAAACTTTTGAACGTCTCGAAATAACACAATAATGAAATAAAAATGTTTCACAGGGCTATAGCGGTTTATGGCAATAAGCTCTGTATTGACTTCGAATTTGAGTTATTGGGATAGTAACTTAGAAATATTGTTCGATGCGTAACCCAATATCATAGTTATCATTAAAAGACCTAAATTTTTGAGATGTTCCTGTAAAGTCTTAGACCGACTATATATTATACAAATCTGTGATACACAATACCGATTTGATAATTATTCAAGAAATTTATTGATGTTAAATTACGATGACGAATTTCAAATGACTAATCACCTACCTAAAAGTAAAAACGTACTAAATCATTAAATGACTTCATATTATTATAATTAAAATATTACTTTGCTTAATTTTGTGCAATTTGTAAATTAACAAAATACCGCGGTTTAAATACTTGCTGAATTATAATTATGCGTCATTTTTCAGTCAAGCCTTAGTCAATTGTTTTCTTGATAGTCAGATACAAGATATGTGTACTTATATACATCTTAATTTTCTGTTAGAACTTTATTAAACAAGCTAACGCAATTGTCTATGGTTTTGTTATATACCACTGTGTTTTTCATATAGTCCTGCTGGGTATTCCATATAGATTTATATCGTAAAAGTGCATATTTACTACTTTAACTTATCAAGAAAAATTACGCTCGAGACATTAAGCTACAGCAAAATATTATTAAAAAAAATTATTTTACGTTATTAACAAAGTGCAAATACATGCTGTATACTGCAAAGAATTATTATCGAAACAATATTTTTACATCGACAAAATTTTACACCTAAAACGATTTATAACATTTACAAAAAGTACGTAATGATTCATTGAAACACCAATTGGTTCAATTATTTTATGTTATTAAACAAAATAGAAATGCATGCTGCATAATGCAAATAATTATTATAGCAACAATATTTTTACATCAACAAAATTTTATACCTAAAACGATTTATAACATTTACAAAAAAGTTAGTAATCATTCATTAAAACAGTAATTGGTTCAGTAGGTTTTTACATTTATATTGCCCGATGGTTGCGTGTATTTTTATTTGTTTTTTTTTCTTAATCTGTCAAATGTATGCCATTTGATTTATTAATAATACGATTTGATATTTCTTCATAATACGGGATAGTATTTTGTCACTTAATACCTAAAAGGATTTATAACATTTACAAAAAGTACATAATGATTCATTTAAAATACTAATCGGTTCAGTAGGTTTTTACCTTTATTTTGCCCGATGGTTGCTTGTAATGTTATTTATTTTTTTTTCTTAACCTGAAATGTAATTCAATTTGATTCATTATTAACTAGCTAACCCCGTGAACTTTGTACTGCCTCAGAACCAATAAATTTTGTGTTAACTTATTAGCTGAATTAAATTAAGTTTTTTATTAAGATAAAATGAATACTGAAAATGAATTAAGTTCAATAAATGGACAAAAATCAAAATAAAAAGTATTTTAATTACATTAAAATAATAATTCACATGACACCAAGGCATTTGCTTTATTGAAGCGAATCGAAATGATTCGCGTAGCATTGTTGCACTACTTTCTCATTGCCAACCGAGTCGTTTGACGTAGTGCGTTTTTTGTTCTTGTGTTGGTGAAGCACGAATTCGGGTCATACTAACGCGGGGCTCTTCTCTTGCGATTTCTTGTTCATCTGCAGAGGATTGATTCGCAATATTCCTAAGTCGAATTACATTACGGCTTCGTTGTGAAAGATTAGATTGTAAATAAAACTTTCAAATTAATCACACAATTCAAAATTACAATATAAGCATTTATCGATGCGCCCACAATCACAAGTGTCATAATCTCAAAAGTGAACATCTTCGAAGCCACAACGATTCACAATGTGCACTTCATCAAACTTAACTGTTTGAAATCACTTTTCGCTGATGAATGCGAGAAAAAACTCGTTTAAAGAGAATTAATTTCATCGAATTCAAATCCAATAATGGTCGAAAACTGAATAAAAGTTGTTGAAAACCAAGTATAATTTTTATCCGTATCTGTCATTTATGACATCCTTTTTTCTTTTTTTTATGTCATTTATCACACATTACGTTTTATATTCATTTAAATTATTCGTGATTTTCTTACTTTTCCAATGCGCGAGGAAACTTCTCGAAGGCTAGACAAAGAAAAAAAATATTCATAGAAATCAGTCAATCCGTTCTCGATATATCATCAAAAAAGCTATTCTATACAAAATGTATGGGAAAATGAATTTTCTTCATAAGTTCTTTTTTCGTGAATTTTTCGGATGTTTTAATAGTTATTCTGCTATTCGGGGCGTAGACAAATCCAATAAAACGAAGATCATGAAAATTGGTCCAGCCGTACTTAAGTTATACTTAAATGGTGTAACTAACCCTACTTTATTTTATATATGTAGATATAGGATACGATTTGTCATTTATTCATAACACGGGTTAGTAACTTGTCACCTTAATCACACCAATGGTTAATGTTTCGTTATGACGTTCAGCTGTATTTTGTTTAAGCCGCGGCTTAATTTGAAAATTCGGCATCCTTTATAATACAGGAGGAACGACTACCTTACATAAAAAAAACAGTGAGCCGTCACGGGACGCCTGGCAGATATGAAACATCGTGTTCGTACAAGTAACATGCATAATGGCGTAACTATACCGCTCGAGGCCCGTGGCAAATTCATCGGATGGGCCCCCCAATATAAAGAAGCTGAACCAACTATACTTAATATTATTTTTTATTCTATAAAACTTATTTAAGTATACACTTTTACTTGTCAGAGTTTAATAATAAATCACTACGTGATGTCATAATAAATCACTACGTGATGTCATACGATCTTTATAATTATATTTATTTGATTTTCTAATAATACACTTTAAATTAAAGATACCTTATTTAAAGTACATATCGAACTGAAATCACAATTGTAGTTTAAGTACACAATTACAATTATTAAAATTCCTTTCTTCGGACTTTCTGTTCAGCAAAAGTGTTAATGACATCATCAAAGTTCAAATTTCGAGCCACAGAATTTTCTATGGATAGAATAGCAAAGTTGCTTAACTGTTCTTGTTCCATAGAATTTCTTAAATAAATTTTAATCAATTTCAGTTTCGAAAATGATCGCTCGGCACTAGTGGTAGTCACAGGAATGGTAAGAAAAAACAGAGAATTTCCTTGGAAAACGAGATGGATATATCTTTTTCATATAGATGGACAAATGCCAAAGCCTTTTCCAATAAATCAGTATCATTCAAATTTTGCAAAGTGGCAGGTTGCAAGACACTGAAATTGGAAACAATTTCATTCATTGCAAGGAAACGCGATCTCAGTTGATTAATGATGATGTCTAATACACGATAGAATACGTTCACTTTAAACAAGCTTTCAGGATCTTGGAGACGTTCATCCTCACAAATTTCATCAAAATGACGTTTCACTTTTCTCTGACGAGTTTTAGGAAATTCATGGTTTATAGACCATTTCACTGCAATACTATTTGCTTCCGTTTTTAAATCTTCAAATTCATGTCGATACTTTTCAAGTTCTTCCAGACAGACTTGCAAACGCTTTGAAGCATTTGAAAGATCGATGGCTTTAGACTGAAGTGCTTTAGAAGCCGCGTCTATGGTTTGTAAGACTTTACAATGGAAAACCAGCAACATAATAAAATTGTAGCTTTCTACCTTCTTCTTCAGCAAGATAGCTTCATTTCTCTCATCTGCTTTGGAACTTAATAAAATGGTTTTTGTAAGCGTTTTTTGAACATCAACAAACCGAACTTTTAAAGCAAACATGGCATGAAAGCGTCCTGCTCATTTAGTTGGATTCATTGTTTTTAATGTTACTGAATTTGAACATACCCCGGTATCTCCTCCTTTGCCATCATATACTAAACTAGATAATATATTCCATCGTCTAATACTATGCCCAAAAAAATTATAAATTTGTTGCACAGTTTCGAATAATATTTGTATTTCTATGATCTGTTTTACTGCATCATTTACCACCAAATTTAAATTATGAGCAGCACAATGGACATACACCGCATTTGGCTCTATATCTCTTACGAGTTTTTGAACTCCGCCATAAGTGCCTTTCATGGTTTTAGCTCCATCGTGATCCTTGTCCACGGCACTTATTCAGAGAAATATTTTTGTCATTTATGGATTTTATTATCTGCTTGGACATTGCTAAGGCAGTTTGATCCTTAACCTTATGAAATCCTAAAAATGACTCTTTAATTACGAGCACCTTTGGAGTTCCATTTTCGTATTTCTCGATTACACAGTAACGGTAAAGTTCACATAACTGATCTGTTTTGAAAATATCTTGAGTAGTATCAAATAAAATAGAATAAAATGGTGCGGTTATTATATTATTTATCAGAGCATTTTCCACTTTTTGAACCAGAACAGCAATGAGCTCATTTTGTATGCTTGGACTTAAGTAATTAATCTGGCCCTTTGGTTTACTTAGCAACGCTTGTAAAATAGGATCGTATTTGGCTAATAACTCAACAATACTCAAAAAATTCCTTTTGGACCTGAATTGTTGCCATATACCGTTTCTCTATGGTCACGAAAAGCTAAATTACATGTTGAAAGTGTTAGAGTAACATCAAGGATCTAGTGAGTACTTGGCGCCAAATTTTTTTGATTGTAATTTTTTTCGATGTACAAAACATGAATGCAAATGTTCTTTCGATCTCTCATGTCTTTCTATGGCTTCATCATAGCCTCATAGCCTTCCTAATCATCATAGCCTTCCATCCTAATATTTTGAATATTTTTAGATGTCCTATTTGTGAATAACCAACATGGTTCACAATATGCTTTTTGAAGCAATAGGGAAAAGGACAGCCATGTACGTTCTCTATTTACGCCAGATTTAGAAACAGTGTGATAATTTCTATTCAAGAAAGATCTATTGTTACTGTCCTTTAAAAAGGGGCCTTTTGGTTTAGTGTCCGTTTTCGATTACAAACCGTCTTACTTGATCATTAAGTTCTTAAAGTTACCTTTATCAGTAACATACGGTAAAGATTTTAATTTTTCTATATCCAAAAATGATTCATTTGAAGATTTGCTCGTACCTGGTTGTGGTTGCTCTGAATCTAAATATTCACTGTTATCGAGCTCTGCGATATTGCCACTTATGACGACATCATTTTTTGCCCTTACGACGCGCTGTTCATTTGATTCTTCTATACTATCTTGATTCTTAAAGTACTGACTTATTTTAGGTAACTTTTTATTATGTTCTTCATACTCCTTCTTTCGCTTTCGTTTTTCGCTTCCACTCTGATACTTTCTAGAACAATACCGTAAAAAGTTTACATACTATAGTTTTCATTAAATGAAAAATTTGATTGCTAACAAATGCCAAAAAAGCACCGTAAAAATGTTTCTAACGAAAGTCCACCGATTGTTCAATGTTCAATTCAAGCGTGCAATTTTATCTTATAAATTATTTTAAATATTAGAATATAATTCTTACGGAGTAGACATGGTCAACCTATTTTCAATTAACTAATTAAAAATTAACTAATTAAATTTTAATTATTAAAATTAAATATATCCTCACTCCTCACTTACAACAAACAACAAACAACCAATTCTTACAATAATAAACTGCTTACTGCATGAGTACTTGCGTAATAGAATAATGGAGTCTTTCATTTCATTATAAAAACTTGAATCGGGGATTCCCCGAGCATCAGCAGTAATATCAATGGTATTATAGCTGATGCTCGGGGAATTACCAACACGGTTGGTATTACACGAGTGGGTGGCAAGCGTGTTATTATCTATCGCCTCTATCGGATACATTTTAAAAGTTGGTAACAACTTTTTTTTACAAATGCATTGAAATTTAATAAATTTTTTACTTGTGTATGCAACTAAGTAGGTAACTTAAATAAATTAAAGACAAAACTTTCTTTTTTACTAAATGTGTAATAGTTGGGAGTTGGGATTCTTCTCTGACCAGGGGCCCCTTCCGGCTGGGGGCCCGTGGCATTTTGCCGACTTGCCACCCTGTAGTTACGCCACTGAATATGCATAAAAGACAAGATTATTACAGGAACTAAATATAGCATAATGAAGAAATAAAGTATTACGAATTTCTTACGTAAAATGGTGACTTTATTTAATAAACATTTATTTACAATTAATACAAAAATAATAAAGCACAGGTTATGTGTACCGTAGTAAATAACAGCGTCGAACTGGGTGAGGAGGGGGTCGCGTAGTCGGTTGCGCATGGCGACATGTCGCCATACCGTACACTCTACTACATATAGACTATATATATATACCTTAGTATAGCGTGGCGACCCGTCGCCACTCCAACGATCCGGTTTATACCTGCGCCTATAGATGTTTCACATAAAAAATGAATTCTACTTTACGTCGTCTTGTTTTCGGTAACGTTCTCCATCTGTAAAAGTACTAAGCAAAATAGATAATGAAAGACAAAATAATTTCGCTAGGAGAACTGATTATTATAACTATAATTTCTATGAATAAAACTTACATCGGACGATGTAAGTTTCTCGATACTCAAGATGCATTATTTTGAAAAGGATCATAGTGAGGATTTCTCCTTGCGTCTTCAACTGACTGTTTCCGCTTTCTTAATCATGTGGCATGATTGAAAATAGTTTATAAAGGAACTTTATTGAATTAGATGAATATATATGCAAAGAATATTAACTATTACTGCGTAAAGAAGGGACGCTCGCCTCCACCCGTCAGTTTAACGTCATCCGCATATAATGAGTACGCGTTCCTAGGTTGCCGCTTGTGATTTGGTCAATTTGCGATGTTTGGTTGAGTTTAACTTGGTCTTAATTGATTATACTATTTATAATAATTCAATTTAACAATCCGTTATTGCGCTGTGTACGAGTGCTTAGAAAGCAATAAAATCACTAAAGATAATTTTGTTTTGTATCACTAACTTATTTGGTTAGTACCTATAATTTTGTGTTTACAAACATGTCACTGAACTGTTTTAAATTTTAAACTGTTCTTAAAAATCATTATTTTGTTTGAACACGATGTGGTTGGGAAACGTATCCTTATATTGTCGGCCATAGGCCTATTACATTGTTTATTAAGAGATCTTTCTCATGAGGCAAATCTAATCAAGCTAAAAGTACAATGAAGACAATATTTTAGTTTGTCACATTTATAAACAGACAAAATTTATTTTTATTTAAGATTTCATTTCGTTATTACGATGCACACTAAATACGTTTTTTCAAATTGTATCTTTATATTTATTATCAAGTATTAATTATAAAGTAGTTTGCGCCAGTACAAAATTACTGCGCCGTGCTATCGAGACAGTCATTCGAACGACGCTATTGGTTAGAAAGAGAAACAGCTATGTTGCTGACGTATAGCATCAACTCGCTTGATCGGCCCGATTGTCCGCAACGATCGAGACCGATATATAATAATAGTGAACATTCTTTATATGTCAAGTAATGTAGGGCTGTCAGCAGCGTGCGCTGACAGCCCTACATTAATTTATGCGCACACACATACGGATACGGATAGGCGAGTATGTGTGCAATAGTGTAGAGAGATGGAAATAACTGTTATTTCCCCATACCTATTATAATGAATAGCATCATTATTCAATAACATAGTATACCTGTTACAAAATAACATGTTATTGGACATTATTGGGAATAATATTGGTTCAATACGTTCTTAAACGATATGTTCCATGAAATTAATTTTCCTTCTGGATGTGTATACAAAATATTTATAGTACATGCGTACTATAATCGATATCTATATTCAATACTTATATCTGTCTGTTTGTAGCTGGAGAACCGCTAGTTCAATTTTAATTTGGTTTTCGATAGAATTTAGGTAATTTTTTTGTGAAAGGTTTTAATCTATATTTGAATAATTTATGTAAAAAGAAAGCCAAGCAATGACCAATACAGTGAAAAATTACATTTTGAACCACATAGTATTTTCCTAGTTCCATATTTGAACAAGATGAAACAATAACGCATAGAAATTGATGATTGAATGACTATAACATAAACAAAATTCAAATAACAGGTATGGATTTTAACTTTGTAGTAATTAATTGTTTATAATCATTCGGTAAAAATTCCATGTCATTCGGTAATGTTCCGTCAATACGAAACAAAAGAATAAAGCATAAAACAGATAATATACAAAATAATGAATTGCATTAAGAAAAGGAACGCACTATTTCTTGCTCTTTTTATTCAGACGACGAGTGACGGCCGCTGCTGGACAATAAAGCAATATAATATTTTAACATGTTACCAAGCGTAATGTTCTTAATAACATAATGCGTTCAATCCAATCGGTAATAGGCATGAATCACATAACTGTTATGAACTTTAACGTTCTAATAACAGATTAATCTTTCGGTATCATTCGGTGATGTTCGGTAAATACGAAAGGAAGGGCAATGCGAAAACGTGCTGTCTCGCTCTCTCTGTAGTCAGCGAGTGACAGCCATTGTACGGGAGTCGCTTGACAATACCACCGTCGTAACATAATATTTTAACATGTTAGTCGAGCGTAACGTTCTTTAACAACATAATATCTGTAAATCGTCATAACATAATATAATATACGATCGATATTATGTTATCCATACCTGTTACGTTATAATTCTGTTATCACTCGTGTTGGCAATTAAGTCTGTTCGCTAGTATGGAGTGTCACACATGATCTGTGGTATGACATATGCATGAAACGTAATAATGAGGGTTTATTTTTAAAATAAACCCTCATTATTACGTAATAATGAGGGTTAAGGGCCGTCATTCTTGATTAAAGGATAACTCATTATGTAATTTTATTATAAATTATCACTTCTACCTTAATAAGAATAATTTCTTAAAGTAGAAGTAGATATTACTATATGTAATAAGTATTTAATCTGTATTTAAGATAAAAAATTGTTTTTCAAACTTTTCCGAAGACTTTTGCGTACGACGTCATATCCCGTGATCTGGTATTTTATCGTGAATTTTGAAAGCATATGTTTGGTTTTACTTTCATTTATTTTATTTCATTTACTTTCATTTAAGAATATAGAATATTATTATTTTTTCTTTCAATAGGTTTATTTCCCATATTGAATACATTTGGCGTTAATTTTGTAGAAATTCATTTTCTTTAAGTTCTATACCACAAGTGGTAAAGAACTTAAAGAAAGTAGAAATAATACTACATCACGTAGTTTCATTTAATTTATTTCCCATATAAACTTTCACTATAAGTAAATAAAAATTAACAAACAAGTCCTCCATTATTCGGTATTAGGCTTATTCAGCCGTATTTTTAGTATTCTACCGAATACCGAAAACTAGGACACTATTGGATTAAATACCTACAATGTATTCGAACATTGAATTGTTTGATATGAAATTAAAAAAAAACAATTATTTTAATGATTCTTTTTGTTATTTACCCATAAAAAGTTTTTATTGTTGTTATTGCTCTTAAAAACGTAATTAAAATTGTAAGTAGTTAAAGTTTAGATATGTCAGTACGTTTTTATCTTTATATTGCTGTTTTATTCTGCATCTGGAAGCAGATATTAATTTTTCTACTTCCTAGTGATACAAAAAATTAATATGGTGGCATTATTATGCATGGTGGCATTATTATGTAAAGTATTAATTTTTGAACGGTTTAGAAATCCATCGATTTGCGCCATTCGATCGAAACTGTAGATGGTTTTGACATTTTGGCGGCGCAATTTGAAACGTCGCGTTGTAGTAGTCGCTTTGAATCGCTCAAAACCAACGTCAAATTGTCAAAGAGCGTAATTGACGTATGAAATGCGCGGGAGAATAGTTTGCGCCACAGATAATATATTAAATGAACGGTTAACTTCTAACTATTATTCGATCGACATAGAATGCTTCTAACTTTTTTTCTTAATTGTTTTATATTCTGTATTTTTTGAGCTAGTGACGGGCCACGAGAAGGCAACACCTCGATAGATGTAATTTTTCATATTTTAGGTTATAAACTCGGATATAAATATATACAGGTGAATAGGGTGACAATAGGTATGGTGCCGTGAAGTGATAGTGAGTCTAGTCGATATTATCGGCGAATTAATTCGGAGCCATGTCGATTTGATGCGCTCCTAATAGTGACTTCATCAGTATCCACTTTTAGACTCTTGATGGAAAAGAGTGCTAAGTCACAATTTTAGGTGAATTGCTTTACGGTACTTCCTGTGTTTTATAGATTGTACGGTAGGTATATAGTAATGAAAAAACCTATTTTATATTTCGTGGACAATACAAAATTTAGCGGAATGTGATTAATAATTTTTCTGAAATGAACTAATTAATTTATCAATTAATTATCCGAGAAGAGGTTCGTTGTGGTTTAGCTCTCTTTACCACCAAAACTACTATTTTAGCTAGCTGTCTGTCTTTGACTTTTATTATCTTCTTTTCTTTAAAAAGGTTTCTAAATATGCAGCCATCGGCCTTGCCGAATATTTATGATGGAATATCTTGCAGCCAAAATTTAATTCATACTTTGAAACACTTGCGGCCAAAATTTAATTCATACTTTTATTCAGAATTTATTATTATTCACAAAGGATATTTGTTGAAAAACGCATCTTATACCATCATTATTCTTGTAATTTTTCACAATTTCTAGTAGTAATTAAATATTTAATATTTCTTGTTTTATTCGAATAGCGCAGCGCCGCGGGTTTATTTTAACAACTGGTGTGTACGTGCGACCATTTAATATTGCCTTCTCCCGAATATTATTTTTGTGTGACGGTTCCTTTACATTTCAATAACAACTAAGTTTGTTAGCGTTTTTTGCCCCACTCTGATACAATTTATTGGAGATTGTTTGAAGAAATAAATAATTTATAATTTTTTTTAAGTGTTTATGTGTCGGTACGAGTACGTACCCAAGAGTATTAATGTTTACGTGTCGGTACGTACCCAAGGTAGTATTAACCGTGTAATTGTAAGTATTGTCCGGGATTTGGGAAATGTTCAAGTTCATTTGTTTGAATGGATGTCAATTAACATAATATCACAAAATTGTTTTAACTTTGTCATCTAAAAAGTGTTTTTCATTAGGGCAAGGTCAAAGTGTTTTTCATTAGGGCAAGGTCAAAGTGTTTTTCATTAGAGCAAGGTCAAAGTGTTTTTCATTAGGGCAAGGTCAAGTCATTTATTTATTTTTTATTTTAATAAAGGAAAATATTAACAATACACCTTTTTTATTCCACTCTAACTCTAAGAAATTCTACTGGTTATTTTTAAAATTGACGTATATTTCGTAGGAATGACATTCAAAATGTTCAAAGTTGTCGAGAAAACTTTTAATCGTCATTTAATTAAGATAAAATTAACCACATGAAAAGCAGTGCTTCTAAATTGAAAATATTTTTTTATTTAATGGTTTTTCGCAGTTTAACTTAAAATAATTTTTTTACAAGTAAACCATGGTAATTATTGGATATATATTCCAAATGTCAAATGTACATAAAAATCTGTTATAATTTTTATGTATATTTGATATTTGAAATATACATCCAGTTTTATTGTGAAAAAAATTATTTTAAGTAAAAATTCGAAATTTTTTTTACGAAACCAAAAGAACTTTTAGAGGCGGCAATAAGTGATTATCATGATATATTATTTCGCGTTTTTTTGCCCCACTCTGATATCATTTTTTGGAGATTGTTTGAAGAAATAAATAATTTAAAACGTTTTTTTTAAATGTTTATGTGTCGATACGTATCCAAGAGTATTAACGTTTATGCGTCGGTACGTACCCAAGATACCTAGTATTAATTGTGTAATTGTAAGTTTTCTCCGGAACTTGGAAATTTTCAAGTTCATTTGTTTGAATAAATGTCAATTAAAATAATATCACAAAGGTGTTGTAACTTTGTCATTTAAAATTTGTTTTTCATTAGGGCAAAGTAATTTACTTATTTTTTCTTTTAAGCTATATTTAGGTTTTATCTTCTCCTGATCCATTTCCCGGACATATAAACAAAATTAGATCCATTTTAGATTATTTAAATGTCAAACAATATTCTCATAAAAATTATCACGGAAAAGCGTTGTCTTTTTTTTTAAATGCAAAACATAACTCATCTTTGAAGTTAGGTGCACATATGTACGTTTTTTGGCAATGCAGTAATGCACGAAGCAGTTATCTCATTATCTACTTGTTGTGGGTTATATACTGCATGCAGCTTTGATAGTTATTAAAATGTCATTTGTGACGAATGAAACTAAGGGTTGAATACAACAAAAAATATTAGGAAATATGTAAACTGGCATTTCCACTAATATAATATTATAATGAAAAGTTTCAAAAAAGAAAATGGCATGAAAGAAAGACGAAAACTGTCGCGACAATAATTGGATATTTCAATTAATTGTGAAAGTGTCGCCTGGGGTATCACTTGAAAAGATTTTTATGAGTAAAAAAATAGAAACATATTCTAGAAAATATCCGAAAATGGAGCGTCTACCTACCTTCTTTCCGACACTACTAAAATAAAAACATGAGAAAAAAAGGCTTGATAAAATATGACTAGAAGATACAGGAAAACTATGTTATTTTTAAAATATGGACCTTATTTTTACGCCTGTAAAACATATAGCAGGCAATGTATTAAAATTGTGAAAAATAAATATTTGTAAATAATTTAATTAAAATACTATGTACCTTTAAATCTTTGTAAGTGCCTAAAGATGTACAAAACCTTCGCAGTGTGAGTTCCACTCGAACTTGACAGTTTTTTAAAATTTTCATTACATTCGATAGTATTATGAGTTGAAAAGAACGTTGGTCAAAGATTGCCGCGGTTTAGTTTGATGGCGCGTACTAGACTTGGGCGATACGAGTATTTTGAGATACTGAGTACGACGAGTACGAGTATTATAAAATATCGATGACAGATATCGGTGACTAAATACTCGACGAGTATAAGCAGCGTAATTCCATTGTGAGAGGACCATATTACAAATGGCTATACATTTACGGTCACGGGAGATGTGAAATAAATCTTAATTACTACCTACCTATTATGAAGAGTTCAATGCTAATATCCTTTATTTCTTACAGCTAAAATTGGCAGGAATTCCTATAATTTCTAAATGATACATTTTTAATAAAATACACTGTTTCATTTTTCCTTCATATTAAAATAAATATCTATGGCTCCGGGCTTGGGACTGGCAAGTAAATGATTTTAGATTGCATATTTAAAAATGAATCGTGTTATTTACAATAATTACCATTAACTTAAAAAAGTTGATCACGTTATCAAACAAAATATTTTAGAAATTTTTGCCCTGTTTATTTTAGCCAAGTTTTTTTTAAATAATGTAATAAGATGCTCGGAACAAACAATTTGGTCCGTATTGAATATTGTTACCCTTGGATATTTTCTATTCAAATGTTTCCTCAAATTAGATGTAGCTGTCTTGAATGACATTTTAGTTTTGTAAATATTGCAAGAAGCAAAACAATCGCCCAAGTCTGAAACATACTTTCATACCGAATTGTATTTTCTTGTGGACATAATAACGAAATTATAATTTAACCTAATTAACAGTTAGTTTTTATATACACTAATTATTTGCAATATTTGCACTATAAAATAATAAAGCTCTACTGTTTCAATAGAAAAACGGAGAACTATTAGACGAAAAGAGCATCGTACTTAAAATACTTATATTAAAATGTACTTGTCGTATTGAGTACATATATGTCCACGAACTGCGAAGTGTGAAGCAATACTTAACATAATGAGTAAAACGAGTATATGAGTATATTTAACATACTTTTATTACATACTTTTAATGTATTACGACTTACGAGTATTTAAATATTCAGTTTGTTCCGTATTTTATATGCGTTTTAAATATGAAAGAGCGAGAAAACCTGTACGATATGCGTGAGTGAAATAGCTGCAGCTAGTTACACAAAAAGGGGTAGGGTTATGCCGCAGTCCGACTGTACGAACGTCCGGTCGGCATATATACAAGTATTTACGATACCAAGTCTTTTGTATTTTGCATACCGAGTACGTATTTAGTCGAATTTTAAATGACAGTATTATTTCAAGTGGGCTGAATGTCACGTCGCATGTGGCATTTGATCTTTATACAGTCAATTATTTTCAGTGTATTGACATGCACCTGAAATTTAACCTAGCCTCAGGAAAAGTATCGGTTAAACCACATGATCTCGGTGACCAGTTTATATCCATCCAAGATGAAAAAGATTGGACTTTCTCTTTGAAAAGTCTATTGTTTTGCAGATGTAGCGCAATTTTACTAGAACCACTCATTGTTGAGATTTCTACTTTCCAGTTGAGGTCCAAATAATCAGCTTAGCCAGTGAAATGCGTAGCCTTTCCTCGTACGTTTCCGAAGTAAATAAGAACCAATTATTCCTACCCTAATAAACCCACACGAAACGGTTATTATTTGGGATAAAACGTCTTTGAAACTTTATTAAGCTATCGTCACTTTACACGTGACCATATCGTATATTACCAAAGCCACAAAAATGAGTTTCATCATTGGAGATATTTTACCTCTAAACACAGTGTCTACTTCCAATTGCTTCAAAGCTCAGTCGGCGTGTTGTAAAATTGTGCAGCTTTCCATTTTTATTTGTCAATATTAATTAAACGGACAATATACTACACAAAACTTCCATCAACATTAAATTTAATCCGATACAGAAATCATAGGTTTCAAACTAATACTTTGCTAAAATGTAACGTTTAAAATAAAAAAAGAAGAAATACAAAAAATCATAGATTTAAACAGTGATGGATATCTCATATTGATCAAAATAAAAATTATATTTCTCACAAATATAATTAACTTATTAATGTAGCAACCGAGCTACAATCAAATACAGAAAATTCCGCTACAAAATAATCACTGTTTAATACGTTAATCTGACCTATAAAATAACATAATAGCAACGATAGCAACAATACACCCGTCTTTGTATTGCGTGCGTACGGTTTTTATTACTTTAGTTGAGAACCTGCCAGTGAAACTGAAGTACTAGGAAAAATCCGTCTTTTTTACTAAATCCCTGGAACTGATTTTCTCGTTTTAGATAAAAAAATACGAAACATTTATGTACCTAAACAATAAATCTGACATTTATTTGGTTTAGATCCAATAAGTTTTTTTTTTCAAATTTTGTAGAACATATGTTAAAATTTTAAGAACTTATGTCTCTGAAACCGTAAGGTTTTCCAAAGCTTGAAATATACCAGTGCATACGTGCTATTAAGCACTATGGCACAACATAAGTTTAAAGAATTCGGATAATTAGTTTAATTTTGAAGAGCCTTTAAAAGCTATGCGGTTCAACTGAACGCTAAAGTAAATACCTTCTTCTTTTGATAAAATTACTTATCTACATACGTACATACAGACAGAATCCTATGTGATTCGTACTTATTTACTATCGTTTTGTCCCAAAATAGTCTTCTTGTCTGATTTCCTTGATCTCCAACAATTACTGATTGCTAACGCAAATACTTTCACCGTTTTGATAAAAGAACACACTTATGTAACTGCATACGTACATTAGTTCTAGAATCCGATATGATTCATGCTTTACGATCATTTCGACTTACAACACCTTTTTTATCTGATTTTTACGGATTCATACTGAGAGCTCACGTAATTTTCTTTTTTAATAAAAAAAATATGGGTAAAATTTAACAATTGTAGTATCTCAAATATGCCTACAACGTAAACTGTCAAAAATAAAACGTTTTCATCTGAAGACCCTAATAGATGCGTTCAAACTACAGAGTGGGGGTAACGGAATCGACCGCAGCGCTCGCTGTAGCAAAAATGGAAATATCTAAAGGCGCCTGTCAAATATTGTCACAGATAATATAATTTACTTACATACGTTTACTTCTGGAATCCGTGCAGTTTAACAAAAATGAGAATTTCACTGATGTCTTAATGAAAGAATATACATAAAAAACGATTTATTTAAAAAAAATAGGTCTTGATAATCATTATTTTATTATGAAAAATTGTTTGGATAAAAAATTACAAATAATACCTCCATTTTTTATATTCCAATTTTTTTTCCACTATTTTTACTTTAAATGTACAATTAAATATTACATATTTAACAACCAGATAAATATGAATAGTGATAATGAGAGAAAAAGTTAAATAAGATATTAATAACAATTTACAACATTTTAAAAAGATGATGTCTATCTCACTTAATATTTACAAAAACATTAAATTCCACTAATGTTAAAAATTTATTATCAAATATTGAATTTATGATTTTTTTAATAATAAATTAATAATGGGCACCTAATACGTTTTAGCAACAATGAGAATTTCACAGTTTATCAGCCCAAAAAATAAGAAATTTAAAGTAACTAAAAAGGATCCATAAAAATATGATTAAAAAAATGTTTATATTATAAACTAAATATTTAAAGATTATAATTATTTACCTTTTTAATACTTTGTAAATTGTTGTTATTAACATTTTTGTTTAGACGTTTGTTGAGTGTGAAGTTTATAATTAAAAATTTAAAGTGAAAATAGTCAAAAATACTTCAACAATAACAAATAAAATAAATGTTTGCAATACTCAGTTGTATTTTTTAAATACATAATTTTTACGTATATCCTTTAACTTAAAAAATCACTAAAATTAGTATTTTTGTTGTATTGAACTCATATCTAACTTTTTATGCCTTAAAAGCAAATTTTCTAAATATGACACGATAGTTGTTTTGTAGTAAATTGTAAAAATACTTCAAGCAATAATAAATTCTAATTTTACAGATTTCCAATATCGGATTGGAAATTAGGTATAAAAATAAATGTTTAGTTGGTATAAAATGGATTCCGTCTTACATTGTTTGAGGTTGAAATGTTATAATATGGGTAATATCTACATATATCATTTTACTCATTTTGTTGAACTTAAAACGAATGGATATTATATATTCTGTGTACGGACAACTAAAATGTTTTTATTATTCGTTAATAAAAACATTTATTTAAATGTTTTCCGTTATTTTTATATTATTCACCTGAACATTTACAAGAGCCGTTAATTTGAAGCGTACAGATAAAATTGAAGCGCCGTAAAGCTGCTGACGCTAGGCAGCGCTGATGTCACGCACCCAGCCAATACGTCTCATTATATTCGAAGTTGCTGGTTATCAACATCGTGTGACCATATTTCTACTTAACTAATTGTATTAACGTCTGCATTAATGGTGCGCAAAATGTGAAAGATGTATATCACTCAATTATACCTCTAGCTCAGTATCTCAGTACCCCCAGTTATTAACGAAATTATTTGTTACGCATACATTAACCGTTGAACAATGTCATAAAACATGGTGATAAATAGTAATGGCTGAACATTACGCACTATTGTTTGAAAATAAAAATAAATTCTATAAGAGCATCCATTTTGCTGAATAGGTACTTTGCAAGTTTAGGATTTAGGATTGTCAACCTAGATTCAAATTATACATAAAATAACTTTAATGATAATTAAATAAATTGGAATAGATTGGTGTATCTATACAATTATAAATTAGAATTTTGAAATGAAACAAAAAAAGTGTTTACGCAAATATTTTGAGCGAACTAAAGTATACTTTACCACAGCGTTCACTCACATTGGATGGCGAGTAGCTACGTTCGTCACAAAGATACAGTTGCATATTTGACTAAACAGTTTGATCGTCGAAAGAGTTTTTAAAATTAAAAAAAATATTTATTTAACTTATATTAAAAAAAATGGCGTGATGTAAATCATTTTTAATACTTAATTTGAAAAAAAATTAAGTCAGGTTCAAAGCTTGTGTGAAATTATGTATATTATTAGAACCAGAGACCCTTTTAAGGAATATACTTTAAATTTTTGTTAATGAATAATACGTTTTAATTAATAACTTTAATTTCAAGTTTTTTCATTTGTTATATTAAATCACGGTGTTTGTTTTTGTTCCACTTTTTAACGATTTCAACAGAAGATATAAAATCTGTCATTTCTCGATACGTTAGATATATTTGTACAAAAAATAAAGTCGATACGTTGCTGTTCTACGACGTGAAAGAAGGACACACAATCACACTTTCTCAATTACATTATTAGTTAGGACAATTTGTAATAATATTTGCAGCAGTAATTGCAATAAATTATAGCTTGATTTGTTTAAAATTATTAGTTTATTTTTACCACTGAAGAATCTATTTTTAAGATTTTCTCTACTTATGACATGCATAATAAAAATGGTTCGTACTAAGTCAAATATACAGTTGTCACGTAAATATTTGAAACTATTTATTAAATCAAAAAAATATTTGCAAAATTACCAAAATAATTTTGTAGATTAATGTGTAAACACATACCCATACGCGCGCACGCACACGCACACACGCATACGTACATGCTCACGCGAACGCACACATGCTCACGCACACACATGTTTAATGATAATGTATTTTAATACTCATTTTAATCAATAAAATGGTAAAATGTGACAGTTTTTAAATAATTTTAATCTAAATACTTTAGCTATTGGTTGTGGTCAGAATAAACATTTTATAAATTTAACATGGCGGCCTTAATAATACTTCATATGAGCCAAGCCATGACCAAATAAATCGATCCAAATTTGAACCGTACTGCTGCAAACAAATATATTTATATGTGTCGATTTCCTGAAGTTGGTGGGTAAATTTATTCTGCAGGTAACACCGTGCGCATAGGGTGGGGCGTTAGTAGTCGGAGCGCGGTGCTCCCTTCACTGATTTATGGCTTCACCGCGACCGCGAAGAGATTTGTGCGTATGCGCCTTCTAGATTACTCTATCTTCTAAGATGTGAGCTATATCTTTTATATCTCTTATTCAAGAGTTATACATCTCTCGTCTTCATGTGTATATGATGTTACCGTGTATGCGCTCGCGCGAGCAAGCTAACGTGCGTGCTTGAAACTAATCCACTTATTTTTTTCCGTATTATTAGTACTTAACATGCTCAATTTTACATTGTTCATTTCTCCAGGATAAAATCCGTTTAAGATTGTTTTTATAGGATTTACATTGTTCCAAACTGCCACAGGGGTAGCTGCACTGTTTATTTCCGTTTAAAATGCTCAACCATTTGACTGTCATTAGATAGAAGTGTGATTGAGTTGTGAGATAATAAATTTATTGAAATGTCACCATTATTTACAATAAATGTCTAATGATTTGTTTATTTATCGTTATAGAAATGCATAAGTAATTTTCCAACTGTGATATTTTTCAACAGTATGGTAATAAGTGGATGAATAAATGCTGTAGGTACTCCATGACATGGTGACAACTTGACTGTTTTTAAACAATTGTGAAATAACCATATCAAAAAATGTCTTCATTCATATTTCAATTAAAAATAATACGATTTATTGATGTGAAACATTTATAGGCGCAGGTATAAACCGGATCGTTGGCGTGGCGACGCTTGCCGTGGCGACGGATCGCCACGCTATACTAAGGTATATATATATATATATATATATATATATAGTCTATTTGTAGTAGAGTGTACGGTATGGCGACGTATCGCCATGCGCAACCGACTACTGGACCCCCTCCTCACTCAGTTTTTTTTTAAATTTATTTTCATAACGTAGATCATAAGGAAAATTTTCTTTAAAATTTTAATTTGTTTAGGAAAAATTGGACATTGTTACACGCCTCTTTAATTTGTGCGGAGTGCTCAAGGTTTCTCGCGCAGATAAAAACGGCCAAGCGGTGATTGCGCACAAAACAATAGCCATCCGTGTTTACGAACGTCAATAATATTTTTAAACGTGCAGTTCATCATTAGCATGTACCTGAGTAATTAAAAAATTATTTAAAACGCATCTAGATTATCGAGTGAAAAAATTAATTAATCGAAAATTGAACGGTATTTTTCTCAATCGGCAAATGTGTTTTTCCAAAATTTATTTTTAATATTCTTCAAACTTCACCAGTGCAATACTGGTGAAGTTTGAATAATATTATTTAATTAAGATTTTTTCTTACTCAAACTTTGTTTTTAACATGAACATAGACAAAGAATGTACGCGGCTTAAGCATGAATATGGTTAGTGGAATGCGTGTAGATCAAAAACTTTAGAAAGTGTGAAATAGTGACAGACGGACGTACGAAAAACATCAAATTGTAAAGTTTTCTTGTTTCACTAAAGAACTCAAAATCGATATTTTAATTTTTAGCGGCTATAATTTTCTTTCACATAAAATGATAATAATAACATATCATTGACAGATCAGACGTGTTTTTGGTTTTTATTTTATATTAGATGATTTTACTCGCTGTAAACGCGGTTATCTCAAATACTAGTTACAAAAACACGATGTGGAAAAAAACCAGTTGTACCACTATAGTTTTTTTATTATCCCTTAAACAACTTGATAATCAAAAAGAAAGATTAAACAATATTTTTATTGAAAACATATTTTTCTTAAATATTCCATAATTAATGTTAAAAAAAACGAGCACACGCTTTAGACCACACTTCAAATTCACAAAATATGAACTTTAAAATGAATTTACAATTTTATTCACTTTAAACGTAGAAATTTTAATGTACTGAACAAAATAAATTATAAATAATAATAATTTATAAAATTGAACGAAATGAAATTACAAAATAATAAAAAAATCGCCGTTCGCGTAACGCTAGCAAACTCGCATATATATATATATATATATATATATATATATATATATATATATATATATATATATACATTTTTCATGCTCTGGCTATGAGAGGAAGAGAGAAAGAAAATGTGCGCGCACTGCTCTCTCTTGCTCCTACAGTGTGATACAGACAATAGGCTTGTACTGTGTCTTAGATATACGAAACATAACTGGCTATGAGAGAAAGAGAGAAAGAAAATGTGTGCTCGCACCTCTCTCTCTTGTCCCTACAGTAATATACGAAACGTAACTCTCTCTATTTCTATCTTCACTAACATATCTCCCTCTCAACTTCCGTTCGCCTTGCCCGATCACACTTTTCGTAACGCTCTCGTCACGCATTCACCAGCTTACACCCCAAGTCAAGCGTGCGTAAAGAAGTTTTACTTTAAAAAAAACAAAATTTCCCTGTCTTAACAGCAAATAAGCTTAACTCCTAACTATTACTATGGCTGAGCGAAAGAGTTTTTTTAATAGTTATCAATATGTAATTTCATAAAGTCGGACAAAGCAGCCCATCTCTAATTTAATTTGTTGTTTTGAACTAATTACCCTAAATCTATTACATATTATTGTCACGGAATATTTTATGACCTTTGATAGCGAGTCCAAGAACAGAAATCTTGAATAGTCACGTATTAGCAATTGGAAACTAAATAATATGTTCGTTCTTTTGTTCGTTTTTGCCAGTGTTATCTATGGAAATAATTACAAAGTACATATTGTAACCTTTAGTCTGTGGCCAGTATATCGGATGTTAACGAAATCTATAACAATTACGTTGCGATTAATTTAATGTGATAACAAATCTTGAAGACACACGTGTGCAACAATTTATATGTGTATGTGATTACGCGGAAAAAACAGTAACGAAATTTGAACCGTCGAAATCCATATTATCATACTAAAAGTTAATCTTTTCAATCAATTGGTTAGTATCTTCGATATCTAATAATCGGGTGACATAGCGTGATTTTTTACTTATTAAACGGGTTGCTTTTGTATATTTTATATAATTAACCTTGAAGGAAATGGGTCAATTATATAAAACTGATCAAGTGCGTGCCAAAAACCTGCACAAATAGGGTCTGCCAGTTATTCATATCTCCTAATAATATTTCGCGAAAGTCCTAATAAAATGCTAGTTTGTGAAATTTTCTATTTCAAACCGAATTGTTGAAGAGTTAAAGAATGGAGGGCATATTGAAGATCACCTGGAACTAAATATTTTGCAAGAGGTCTTGAAAATAAAAAAAAGAGTCAGTTTAATTTGAAACGACCTATCCCATTATACTCCAATGCTAGGGGTGTGCAATAAAAAGGATTCCCTCTCACTGTATTTCGGATAGGGTTGCCAGATTTTTTTCGCATGTAAGACATCGGTAATGAAAGTGAAATAAATACAGGATTTCATAATTGAATACGAGACCTATTATTTTTTTGTAATACATATTATAATTAACGTCATAATTATTATTTAAAATATAACTGAGACAGCATTTATTTCGGCGAGGTTCAGGCGGGGTGCAGAACGACGCTAACCAGGACGTCTATTGGTCGCCGTTTGTCACTCGTACTAAAGTCAATGAATATTAACTATTACTACGTAAAGAAGCGACACACACCTCCCCCCCGCTAGTTTAACATCACCCGCAAATAACGAGTACGATCAAGGGTATGCTGTTTCAATATAAGGTATAATGTTTCAATATAACGGTCCGATATTGCGCTGTGTACCAGTGCTTAGAAAGCAATAAAATCAATAAGGATAGGAGATTGTTTTGTCTCCCTTTTTTGTTTGTTGTAAATAATTTTGTTCTGTATCACCTATTTGGTTAGTAGCTATAATTTTAGATCTACAAACATGCCACATTTATAAATGAACAAAATTTATTTTTATTTAAAATTTTATTTCCTTTTTTAGTACCTTTTTTTCAAATTCTATCTTAATATTATTATTATCAAATCACTTCAATTAAATATATAGTATAAATTATTTATTTACATCATTTCATTTTTACTATCAGGTAATAATAAAGACGTGCGCCCCAGTATAAACTTACTGCGCCAGCGTGCTATCGAGACAGTCATTCGATCGACGCTATTGGTTAGAAGGAGAAACAACTATGTTGCTGACGTATAGCGTCACCTCGCTCGATCGGCACAATTGCTCGTAACGATCGAGACCGATATGTAGTAATAGTAAACATTATTTATCAGCACGCTGCAGACAGCCCTACATTAATTTACACAAACACACATACGGATACGGATAGGCGAATACGTATGTGATAGTGTAGGCAATTAAATGTGTTCGCTAGTATGGAGTTTCGGGTGTGCTAACGTTATCAATTCGTTTTGTACGTATATGGTCTTGTTCGTTACAAACTCCAGAAATAGAGGACAGCCTTTGTCTCGTCAGGACAGTTAAAATGTGATTAAAGTTGTGGAGTATCCCGGGAAATATGGGACTTGACACAACGCTAATTGGCGTGGTACATTCAATTATTTATGTTTTGTATATTTTTTTATCTACATAAACAATTTTAATGTGAGTATTTCTAAAACTGTAGAAACTATGAGACTGTGGCATACGGATGGACACGATGAAATTGTAAAGGTTTCTTCGTTCACAACGGAACCAAAGGAAGGTAGGTAGAACAAATTAGTACATGTTCTTTTGCAGCATCAAGAAGTGCACTCTTGAAATCTTATATATTGATGTAAATACAATGAGGGAGTTTAGCAAATGAAAGTGGAAAGTCTTCGTAGTTTTGGGACAAGTTTTTCCTAGAATAAAAATAATACTCTTTTATATAGAGAAAATTAAAGAAAAGTCAATCAGATAATTGAAAAAAAAACACTATATATTTTAATAAAAATCAGTTTTTCTTTATAGTCATTAAAGGCTATTCCTACGGAAATCTTTGGAACAGCGATATGAAATAATATGGTGATCCGTTGTATCCTCTATATAAAAATCTAACATACTAATCCATGAAACTCGCAGGCCCAGAGAGTTGCTGAAAAAAGTCACATAAAAAAGAGCGAAGAGCGTCTTTTTTATGTGTCTTTTTTCAGCGATCCCCTGGGCTTGCCAGAACAACAAAATGAATATCAATATCAGTTAATAGTTTATTTTTAATTAATTAGGAAATGGATGTATATTAAAAAAAAACGATCGAATTTGATTATTTTTTGTAATAATTTTTGAAATGTATTTAAGTATCTCGTTACATTTTTATTATTATTTTCAATTCTTATTAATAATTATTTATATATAAAAAATATAATACACGTGCGTTCATGGAGATAGTTTTTTCTTGTTTTTTATTATGGTTTTACATTGTATTTTATATTTTGCGCTTTCTTTATTGTCAATCGCTGAATTATTTGTTTTTTTAAACTTATAAAAAAATGTCAGCTTCTTAAGAAATTATATGCTATTTCTTTAATGCCCACCCTATTTTCGTCGATCTCCTTTCATATTTACACCAAAAGTCATAAAGGTTTTATAGCTTTTGAAGTCTTAAGAAATTCATAAATACTCGGAAATGTTGAAATAAATATAGCGACTGTTTTCTTATAATAGCTTAAAATAGTTAATAGTCATTTAATATTTGCTTGTTGAATGGCATTATTTATGAGACTTATTGACACAAAACTGTACAATTATTGGAAAAAAAGTTCAGAAACTTACTAAAGTTATTCAAGTAGGTTAGGTTCAAGATATATTAAGCTATCGTATTTAGATTCCTTTCTATTGTTGAAATTATGATAAATGTCTCATAACCCTTTGTCGGAGTTGGACACAACATGTTTTTCGTTTGTAGTATGAGCGACATATCTTGATAAATTTAGTGTACTTATTTTGTACATCTGTACTTTCTGGTCACCAAAAATGGAATGAAGCATATTTTAGTTTACACGTGCGTACGTCATGATAATTTATGGTTCGATAACCATTATTAATATGTGTATAAGAAAAAAATGAGTGGATTTTTTAACAATTGGTCAAAATTCAAAACCTATTCGATTTCTTTAAAGATTCAGAAAGTATTTTGATTTTTAAATTCTAAATAATTCTAAATAATTCTAGAAGTATAGATTTATAATTCTAGAATTAAATTCTAAATAATTCTAGAGTACCATCATATCTTCGATTCTAATTCTAACACTTATAGGTACATGGCCCCAAACTGTATTCTAAAGACGAGAATACCCCCTGATACATTAGTATATAATATATACTTGATTATAATTTCACTGTACACGCAATCGGATTCTGGAATTGACTTAATCTAAATTGAGTGTTGTACAACTGCTGTGCCTTTATATACACAATACATTTCAAATAACTTTATTTTCAGTATTCCAATTGACAAAAACGAAATCCTTTTCATTTCGTCTGGTCCATTGTTTATTCGGATTTTCCGGCATCTTATCGATATCAAAGTAAGACCGATTGCAATGATCTTTTATAGCAAGACTTAGTTAAATAACGTGAACATGTTAATGAAGAGTACAAAAAAGTGTAGAAATAGATTTTTTTTCTCATGGATTCCATCGAGTGAGTTATATTGGGAGGGTTTCTTTTTAAGGCAGTCAGATGTATTTAGTAATATTTTTTGATACGGAGCCTCCCCTGGGAGACGCGAGACTTTCCTGAGGAAGTGTTTTTTCCAGTACTTTCACAAACCCACTTAAACCTGAAAAAATCAGGTTGACAGCATTCAGTAAGCACTTTTTTAAATGCGGTTCATTTGTGATAAATTAAAATGATATAGGCAATAAAGTTGTTTATCTCACGTCAGTGAAAGATAAATCAGGCAATATATTTACATAGCCAAAAATAATATTACTATCTATTTATAAATCGCTTGATAGAAATACTATCCATCCACGTCTTTAAATTTGTATACGTATCAAGTGTGTACGAAACCCTCGTAATGCGATTTCTACTAATGTTAGTTTTAAGATGTTTTTTCCATGTCTTTCTCTTTTACTTTCGAAGTATTATCTCTCTTTGTCAATAGAGATACTAGATTTAGTAAATACAATAATTACATATTGAAAATACAAATGTAGTAAATGTATTATCTAGCGATGATTTCAAAATATCTTAGAACGTAATGTAAAATTAATTATAGCGCCATCTATTAGGAATTACCTTTATTTTGCTTCCCTTTTCTAATGGAAGTTGGCGCGATCGTTTGCAGACTGTGTCTTATTAATACTTAAGCAATTTTTAGTATTCTCTAAAAAGGGATGTAAACGATTGCTACAATATCGTTCTGTTTAGCAGTCTGTCACATCTATATAAAATTTTGTACAAATTAATACATGAACACGAAATTCAACTTAAGCACGACTGAAGTACACAGTTATTTAGAAGCGTACGTGGTTGGTTATTCTTTAAATAATTTTTGAAGTAAAAAAAGATGTGGTGTGGCTGTGTCATGGACACGGCCGTGTGTTGTACGTGAATATGTCTATATAACTGGTTATATTATTTAAATAAAATATTTTTGATGATATTTTTTATTCAACACCTTATTATATTCACTGCCACTAATTTAAATTCAATTAATACTTTAAACTAATGTTTTATATACAATCGATAGATTTTGATGACAGCTGACAGTTAAAACTTAAACGAACGTCGTAGCTTTTCCGAATCAAAAGTTATACTAATTGCAAATCTCGATACGCAGCAAAATAACCTCAAAATGGCGGCGCTTCCCCCTCCACCGCGCGCGATGAGTGTTCTGGCTTATCGTAATGAATTCTTTGATCCTTTAGCTATCCAGTGGTATAATTTTTGATGTAGAGGATAGATTCGAAACTGCAACGCCAAACTGTATCCTCCGATTTTGTTATCATTAGGTTTTTTGGTTTGCCCCCGTATGGTAGCAAATTTAAAGGCGTATTCACGTCAAAACGTACATTATTCTCGTGTCAGGAAATTAAATAAACATGTGAACATTTTTGTGTAATGTTTTAAAAAGTTAGACTTTTATACATTTAATTAATCATTAATTATATATTAATATAAGGGAAAATTAGGATGGTCTAAGAGATTATCAGTATAACAAATGTTAATCTCAATAAACAGTTTATTATTAATTAATATAAGCGAATGGCTACATATTTGAAAAGCAATTGAAACAAATAATTATTTGTACTCATTTCTGAAAAGTTATTATATACTTCATTGATTTTTATTATTATTTTAAAAAAACGCACGCACGCACGTACACCAGTTTTTTTTTCAGAAGATGGTGATAGCACATAAGTCGTAATAAGACGTAAACAGTACGTACGTATTTAAGACGCACACCTAAATTCATCATTTTACCTTTTTTTATATTTTTTTTATAAATACAGTATAGTTTCTTAGACCATCCTAATTTTCTCCTGCGTCATTAATTCAATGGATAAAAGTCTAACTTTTTTAAACATTGCACAAAAATGTTCACATGTTTATTTAATTTCCTGACATGATAATAATGTACGTTTTTTATTTTAAAAATTATGTAAAGTATTACCAGCCAGGTACGCTTCTGAATAACCGTATTGGCTGGGTGCGTGACATAAGGGCCGCCTAGCGTCAGCAGCTTTATAGGCGCTTCAATTTTATGTGCACGCTTCAAATTAACGGCTCTGGTAAATGTTTACGTGAATAATATAAAAATAACGGAAAATATATAAATAAATGTTTTTATGAAAGGATAATAATGAAAAGATTTTAGTTGTCAGTACCCGGAATATATAATATCTACTCGTATTTGTTTTCCATATTACAACATTTCAACCACAAAAAATGTCAGGCGGAATGCATTTTATACCAGCTATCTATTTAGTTTTATCTAATTTCCAATTTAATATTGGAATTAGAATTTGTTATTTCTCGAAGTATTTTTACAATTTAATACAAAACAACTATCGTGTCATATTTAGAATATTTGCTTTTAATGTGTAAAAAATTAGATATGAGTTCAATACAACAAAAATAGTAATTTTAGTTAAAGATCTACTAAAAAATGACATATCTAAAAAATACGACTCAGTATTGAATAAATTGATTTTAAAAATTTATTTACTATACATATTTTTATTTTGTTATTGCTGAATTATTTTTCACTTTACATTTATAATTATATACTATACACTCAACAAACATCTAAAGAAAAGTGTTAATAATAACAATTTGCAAAGTATTAAAAATGTAAATAATAATGATCTTTAAATATTTAGTTTATAATATACAAATTTTTTAAATTATATTTCCATGGATCCTCTTTACTTACTTTAAATTTATTGTTTTTTTGTGCTGATAAACAGTGAAATTTTCATTGTTGCTAAAATGCATTTATTACCCATTATTAATTCATAATTAAAAAAACTATAAATTAAAGATTTAACAAGAAATTTTTAAGATTGGTGGAATTTAACGTTTTTGTTAATATTAAGTGTTATAGACGTCACCTTCTCAAAATTTTGTAAATTGTTACTAATATCTTATTTAATTTTTTTCTTATTATCACAATTCATATTTATATGTTTCTTAAATATGTAATAACTAATTATAAATTGAAAGTGAAAATAGGGAAAAAATTGTAATATAAAAAATGGAGATATTATTGTAATTTTTATCCAATCAATGTTTATCCAATCAATTTTTCATAATAAAATGATAACTGCTGAAACTTATTTTTTTTAAAATGCATCGTTTTTTATATATATTCTTTCATTAAGCAATTTTTATAATTCGCATTTTTGCTAAACTGCACTGGTTCCAAAAGTAAATAACAAAATGTACGTAATTAACTTATATTATCTATAACAATATTTAACAGTCGCCTTTAGACATTTTAATTTCCGTTACAGCGAGCACTGTGAGCAATATCGTTACCCCCACTCTGTGGTTTGCACCCGGCCAATACGTAAGTTGTGCTTAACTTAAGTTGAATTTCCTGTTCCTATATTAATTTGTTCAAATTTTATATAAATGTGACAGATTTCTAAAGAGAATGATATTGTAGTAATTTTTTACATGTTCACTTTAAGAGAATGCTAAAAATTACTTAAAGTATTAATAAGAAGCAGGCTGTAAATGATCGCGCCATCTTCCATTAGAAAAAGGGAAAGAAATAAAAAGATAATTCCTAATAGATGGCGCTATAATTAATTTTACATAACGTTCTTTAAGATATTTTGAAAACATCGCTAAATAATACATATACTGCGTTTGTATTTTTAATATGTAATTATTGTATTAAGTCTAGTATACTTGAATTTTCAATTTCTTGAAATTCTTTGACAAAGAGAGATAATATTTCGAAAGTAGAAGAGAGAGACATGGAAGAAACAGCTTAAAAATGTTAAACACGTGTAGAAATCACACTTTTAGAGTGTCGTACACTCTTAATACGTATACAAGTTTAAAGACTTAAAGACGGATTGCACTTCTATCAAGCGATTTATAAATATTGATATTATTTTTTATTATTTAAATATATTGCCTAATTATTATAATATTTTGCTATAATCGCCGAATACGCAGTACCTACTAATGAAAGTAAAATAATTTAATTGTATACGATTCCGATTTTTATATTGAAATAATAAAAATAAAATGATTGTAAAGTGCATAAACTGTTTATTTTTGTAACAGAAAGACGACTATCGACTGTTTATACAATGACACGCCCATATGCACCACACATGGTCAAGACTGTCAATCAAACTTATTGACAGTTAAAAACGTATTTATGTTTCTTATTAACTGATAGTCGAGTTGGAACAAGAGTCTACTTTACCGACCGTGCCCTATTACACGGTTCAATGGTAAAGTATTCAGACAAAATAAGTTTTTACTGTCAATAAATCCGACTGAGTGTCCTGGCCATGTATGGTGCATACAGGCGTTATTTGTCATCACGGCTGAGTGCGGCATCACTCAATTGTTACACTTTCTGTGTAATTTTTCGTGTGTAGTGGGGAAAATTAGCAATAATTTGAATACAAATATTGTAACGTTAAAACTTAAATATATTAACTACCGGAGTTACGTGTTTTCATTATGCTGTTTCTTGATAAGTGTCATTTATGGATACGTGTGAAATTTTTATTGAATATCTTTATAATAATTTTAATCTTTAAAATAATGCAAGTTTCGTTTGTGCACAATTAATTGTTTTCCTGGGCCCATAACACTTTATAAAATAAGCGGGGTCCTTTAGTACTACGACATTGGTATAAATGGCTCAACCTTTATAACAAAAGTGTTGCTCAGGTATATCGAAAGCCCAAAACCTACACGTAAATCCCACTTTTGTAATAAAAAATCCACACGTGCGAATTCGCTAACAAAAGATAGTTTTTTTTATATATAACTGCCACTGCTCCAAAGGGACTGACCCTTTGGGCTATTATCAGTTTTGTTCGGTGAAAAATTTGGCATTTAGAGCTCAGAGGCCAATGTCACTGTTACTCAATTACAATACGTGGCTTCTTTTGAGCCTGTTAATAAATTTGGTATTGTCCAGCAATTCAGAAACTAGAGGGTTTGGATGGGTAGTGAGTCGTTTTGGGTATCTTTTTCTGGATCTGTTAATCTCCTCAAGAATTATTGTGATATGCTTATAGATAAATATTTCCCATGAAACAAGTGATGAAAATGTACAACTGAAGTCGATTTTAGACCTGCTCGGTGTATCCAGAAATGAAATGAAAGTTAACTATTTGCTAATAGAGATGATCACGCAACATCGATGTTGAGTAATAAAATCCCTATATTTTAACATCGATAATTAAATATACGCGCGTTAGTGACATAGGCGATATCAACAAAATATATAGGCTTCGATGATATTGAGTTACGGCTTATGTAATTTGAACATCGAATTGAATAATCTGCGAATTACCAAATGTTGATAACTTTCACGAATGCTTGCAATGTTAACATCGTGTATAATTTTTGAACGGGTTATATAATTATTAAAGTAAAAGGAACGATATTTGTTTCGTCGTACTTTCTCTTTTATGTGATGCCAGGCTGTCCTAGTTTTAACTTCGATGTTAATGAACACCGATATTTTAAGTTGGATAATAAAGGGTTATCGATGTTAAGCTGGCTATATTAATATTGATGATCTTAGTCATTACTTTAAAAGCAATAATAAACCACAAATATTTTCTTTCGTCAAAAATATAGGCGGAAATTAATAAATATTACGTACGAGTTTTTAAAAATTAAAGTTCCGCTAAAAGTATAAATATAATAATATTTATACTTTTAGCGGAACTTTCATTTCTAAAAACTCGTGAGTAACATTTATTAATTTCCGCGTATATTTTTGACGAAAGAAAATACTAATAGAAAAATACTATCAAATTGTTATTCTTAAGTATTATGGAAACAATGAAAGAACTTAGTTAAAGGTATGTATTTTAGAATCGCAGCCATTTTGGTTATAATCACATGTGTAAATTGGAATATTTTGATTAACACTTATTACCTAAATTTAATTTTTAAAAATTTTTTTACATGACAAAATATTTTAAATTGATGATGGGAGTGTAGAGAACATCGCGCACAAATGAGCGACAGTTGCTGTCCAAGTGATTTCAATCTGAAATACTCTGCTAAACATAGATATAGCGTCGCCATCTTAGTCTCATTTCAAAGAGAATAAAAGTTGGTATCAGTGCCTTTATGACATTATATTTCAGCTGCTTTTCAAAATTAAATACAACAGAATGCTGTGAGTTTGGATTTATTTGTGGCATACACCTGTACAATCTTTAATTGCAATTATCAGTTAACGATAACATTACAGTGAAGTCTATATATATATATATACATATATATATATATATATATATATATATATATATATATATATATATATATATGTGAATTTAATAAGAGTTACTATCGGAATATGATATATATTTAAAACAGCGATTAGTTGAATACTGCGGACGAAACCGCGAGGCGTATTAAGGAATTTGGATTGTTTTATACATTCCTATAACCTTTATTCATGATAACCAATAAAAAAAATAAATTTACCGGTAATATACCAGTAACTAACTATTTCAGTAACCATTTATTTGTCTGTTGGTTAGGCCTCTACGATAAATTTGCATGTACGCCACGACGCATATTACCTAGTTTTAGGTGTATTACCGTGATAATAAAAATTGTTATTCGCGTCTCAACAAAGTTACAAATAATCCTTGTTGCTTTATGTGAATAAGGAGATAATAATTTCCTGTATAACGTGCGTTTTTAATTATATATTATAATCAGTATCGCATGATATCCAATAATATAGATTTGCAATGGATTGCAGTATCGTATACCTACATTTGGCACTATTGGTCGACGTATTGCAGAGTATTAATTGAAGTGTAAAGATAACGAGTTAATGCGTATACTTAAAAAAAAAAAAGAAAAAAAAAAAGAAAAAAAAAAAAAAAAAAATATATATATATATATATATATATATATATATATATATATATATATATATATATATATATATATATACATATATGAACCATTTCAAGAAATCCTTGTTATATATTCTTTTTAAACATATTAAGAATATGTATGTTTACACATTCTTATAATCTTTATTCATGGTAACCAATAAAGAAAATAAATTTACCGGTAATATACCAGTAACTAACTATTTTGGTAACCATTTCTTTGACTGTTTTCGTTGGTTAGTTCTCTCTATGATAACTTTGCAAGGACACCACGACGCATATTAGTTTTAGGTATATTACCATGTTAATAAAAAAAAAGTATAATGGCGTTTAAACAAAGTTACAAATAATCCCTGTTGCTGTGTGAATAAGGGGATAATAATTTCCTGCATAATGTACGTTTTTAATTATATATTATAACCAGTATCGCATGACATCCAATAATATCGATTTGCAATGGATTTCAGTATCGTATACTTACATTTGACACTATCGGTCGACGTATTACAGAGTATTAACTGAAGTGTAAAAATAACGAGTTAATGCGTATACTTAAGAATATATATGAAACATTTCAAGAAATCGGTATCCAGCAGCTTCTGTCGACCTAAGCACAAACTCAAGAAATTATTTCACCATATCTCAAGGTGAAACTAAAGCTCCGTAGAGTGCCTCGTCGAGCAGGAGGAAGTAGTGGGTACAAGAGTGGACGGTCGCCTATGCGATGAACCATCCAGGTCAAATTTTCTTTTGACAGTCTTTTACACGAGTGCACCAGACTGACGGGAAGCAGAGAGCAATGACCATGGCTACTCTTCTAAGTGCGTCGCCATAGAGAAGAAGAGATGAAAAGTCATTAAGTATATCATCGCTGTATTCCAAAATTATGAAAAAAAAATTATAACATTATAAATTATTTTTTCTTAAATATAAAAAATATTCTTGTGTGTATTTTTATTAATTTTTTTCATATTTATTAGACTAAGAGTTCGAATTCTAAACAGTAGAACAGTAGAATCTACAAAAAGCGAGTAGATCTAATGATAAACTAGGAGATCTAACAATAGTGACCGTAACTGGACAGTTGCCGTGGGGTGCCCCAGTCTGCTATAGACTTAGTAGATATGACCAGGTTTTGATTTTACCAACGACAGGGCAAGCATTAGATGGAGCCAGACTCGATTTGACTATTGGTTTAAAAAGAGATATTAAAGTGTTTTTTTGTCACTTTAAGATAAAATATTGTGGGTTAATTATGGATTATAACTAGGGTAACCATAAACAGCTAAAAGATATAAAGTTATAAGCTAAAAACCCCTGACATTGTGTTAATAACTTCAGACATTTGAATTATTAAAGTAAGTGCTTATTTTTTATTAAAATGAAATAAAAAACGGTTAATGTAAATTATTCGTATAAAACTGATCTAAATTATTTTGTCTGTGTCGAGTCTTACTTACCGTAATTATCATAAACAAATAATAGTATATATGACCATATATAAAGTAATTATTGAAGTGACACTGGTTTGGGCGCGATGAGAGTGAAAGGTTAAGATTAAATTTAATACAAAGTGTTTCATGCAACGTTATGTTGTAACGTTGGAATGTAACGAATATATTCCAAGAAAAATGGAAAATATATACTTAGCTAACAACTGAGAGAGATAAGTGAACACTATATAACAAGACGAGAAGTGTACGTATGCGCGAAAACAAAAAATGACGTTCACTACATCTATCAAATGTTTTGTATGTAATGTGCGACAAAAAAAACTTTCAAAAATTTTCCCGATTTATTTATCTATTTTTGATTGATTTATTATTAATTTTGAGTGTACTTCATCCATTACAAGATTAGCAAGCATTACAAGATTAACAAGCATTACAAGATTAGCAAGCATTACAAGATTAGCAAGCACTACAAGATTAGCAAGCACTACAAGATTAGCAAGCATTACAAGATTAACAAGCATTACAAGATTAACAAGCATTACAAGATTAGCAAGCATTACAAGATTAGCAAGCACTACAAGATTAGCAAGCACTACAAGATTAGCAAGCATTACAAGATTAGCTTAATTTATTTGTAAATCCGCACTCAATTCGTCAGCCGCATTTAGCCGTGTGACAATTGTCTATATCAATTTATATTAAGATTTTGTTACTAGTTTACGTCGATTTGTAATGATATTTTATTAATTTTTTTGAATGCAAAGTATTAAAATATTCTTCTATGGGCTTACACTACGTACTTACTATAGTAAGAACCGCTGTTTGTTGTGATGTTTGTGAGCGGAGGTTTAATCGAGGTTTAGATCATCAACGTGTACCACAACACGTGTACCGAGTTATGTGCGAATTTTTTTCTGTTTCATTCATTATACAAAGAATAGAAGAAAATTCAAGTCCAATCAACGTCTTTAATTTAAACTCCGAAATTTAAATCAACAGATAATATTATTAGTAACCAAATATAGACATAAAATGAAAAGTAGAAAATGACTGCGGTCAGACCTTACCATATTATCGATTATGACTAAATGACAATTTGCCAATTCTAATCACGGTACTTTTATTTCAAATTTTTAATAACTTAAGTTTTAAAATTCCTGGTAAGTCATTATAAAATTATAGTCAGTCTTAACAATTTAACACACTGTTTCTGAGAATGATTAAATTAATGTGTTAATAATATGTTAGAAAATCGCTTAAAGACAGAAAAGCATGTCTTAATGCGTCACTGAATGGAGTAAATATGAGAATCTTATACACACCCTAGCTAAAAGAGTTATTACTTAACATAGTTATAAAGATTTATCGAAGTAGTTTCGATATTAAAAAAAAAACAGTAAGCCGTCATGGGACGCCTGGCAGATGTGAAACATCGTGTTCGTACAAGTAATATGCATAAAAGACAAGATTATTACAGGAACTAAATATAGCATAATGAAAAAATAAAGTATTACGAATTTCTTACAGAAAATGGTGACTTTATTTAAAAACATTAATTTACAATTAATACAAAAATAATTAAGCACAGGTTATGTGTACCGTAGTAAACAATAACAGCGTCGAACTGAGTGAGGAGGGGTTCGCGTAGTCGGTTGCGCATGGCGACACGTCGCCATACCGTACACTCTACTACATATAGACTATATATATACCTTAGTATTGCGTGGTGACCCGTCGCCACGGCAAGCGTCGCCACGTCAACGATCCGGTTTATATCTGCGCCTATAGATGTTTCACATCAAAAGTTTACATTTAGTTTTATGCATCCACTCTTCAAAAGTTTGTATGAGCAGAATAGCATATGCACGGTACACGCATGTGGGAGCGAGACCCAGCATCGAACGTCATTTAAGATGTTTGTGAGCGGAGGTAGGGATATGTAAAGCAATGTAATTGGTGCGTTCTAAACACAGTTTGGTGACATAAATTACCATACAATTTGACGAACATGCCATCACATGCCATTTCTATCCTATTATTTGTTCTGTCGGACGTCTCTATGTGCTTTTAAAAAGAAGAGTGTGTCCGGGGGAAAAAGGACGAATGGTAACCTTAGTAGTTTTCTAAAAAAATACCGACAGGGATTGAAACCGGTATTTAAAAACCGGTTTCAATCCCTGATTTGTCATGGTTATATAGCAGAGCCTGCACAGCTTTTAAAATATATTCTGCGAAAGCTTTTGGGATACAATGGAAATCATACTGTACTGAATTAAAAGTTCTTTAGTAGCAAATGGGTTAAAGATATGGTAAACATCAGTTTTACTTCGTAAAATTATCTTCAAAGTAATTTAATTGGGGAAGCTAATATTTAACTTAGTTTGATACTATTTTAAGTCATTTTTCTCTTTTGTGGAAAGGTAATGCTGTTATGCGGATAATAACGTTATGCGGATCATATTGTACTAAATTACAAGTTCTTTATTAGCAAATGAATTAAAGATATAGTAAATATCAGTTTTACTTCGTAAATTTTTTGTCAAAGTAATAAAATTGGGGAAGCTAATTTTTAACTTAGTTTGAAACTATTTTAAGTCTTTTTTCTCATTTGTTAAAAGGTAATGTTGATATCGGGGTAATTACTTTTTACCTTATCAAATTGTTTCACTCAATGTAATTCATTTGGAGAAAGTAATTTTTTTAACTCAAGTCAGTCTGACATTTTGACCTTTTAAGTTTTTTTTCTCTTTTATCTATAGGTGACGTTATTACCCGTATAATAAAATTCCCCTTTTCTTATATTGATAAAAAGCTACATTTTGTTTATTCACGTAACTTTATTACATAAAAATCAACTCAATATTATACTTTGCTTGACTGAAATTTAATAGGAATATCGGTGTTCTATAATAGAGAATTGAAACCTAATCACGTAATAAAATCGCAGTATTTCTGAATGCTGAATATTTCTTTTCAAATCGATTACTCCATACTATCCATAATGAATGAATATAACAATAACAATTTTTAATTATATTAATTTACACGTACGTAAATTAGTTTTAAATTCGCATTTTATTAAGATTATTTAACGAAATATTCTTTATCATAGAGATCGCGCTATTGTATGGTAAAATGAATTGAAAAATTACTGTTATATCAACAAACTAAGCGACAGAAAAAAAAACTTCAGTTGCTAGTAGATTTGCAAATGTTTTTTTCTGTAAAAGTTGTAACATATAGTTTTCTAGCATTTGACAAAAATTATTTTTGAAAAATATTTTTTTTGTAATTTATATATATATATATATATATATATATATATATATATATATATATATATATATATATATATGGGAGTTAAGTGCGTTCATGGTAAGTATACATCATATAAAATATTTCGTATTGACTTTGTAAGTTTATCTATAATCGGAATACCAAAAATGCTTATTTAGACTTATATCCATGTAAATAAGGCTTTTTGGAAACGCTATCGATATTTATATGAATACCCAATTTATATGAATACCGCGGGGGTAGCTTAAAGGGGAGGTGAAGTTAGTGGAATACATAATCATCTGTTTCTTTATCGATCGTTATATTTGTACATGGGTGAATAAGAGGAAAACTAATACAAGAATAATTTGAATTTCGAATTATTTTTATTCCGTAGAAAGAAGTGATAAAAAGTATCACTTTCGATGCCCGTTATGGAAGAGGCTTCTATTTTAGAGGAGGCTTTGTAGTTCCAAGAGTATATGCATCCTAGTGACAGGGAAAAGATGGGACACCCTACGCGACCTGTTCATCGAAACAAAGGATGTAACAAATAACACAATATAAGAATTCAAATTCAATGTTATATTATCTCATTGTTCCATATTCAAACTACATCACACAAAGGAAGATTATCTTCACCAACAAATTATCTTCACTTAGGTTGTATCGCTTCATGAGCGTATCAGGTTTTAACATTTCCATTATCAGCATATTCAAAAATAAAATAATATTTTGTATTATCAAGAAGTGTTAGTTGCTGTATATGTAATCACTTTAGATGCTGCACTTACAACTCAGATTGAAGTCGAGGTCTTTCTTCACGATCTCATTATCCCATTGAATGCAGCGAGTCCGAGTCGAGACGAGTCCTATCGCGGTCGGCGCCCTGCAAACAATGTGACGAAACGGCAAGTGGCACGTTTCGACTTTGATTTTAATGATTTAATGCCCACAGAAATCTTCCATAGTTATCGTGCGTGGAATCGTTCTGGTTATCTGTCCCGTGCACAGGTTGGCAGTTTGAGATACTTTAAGTCACGTGTGTACGGATAATGAAGACGAACTCGCTCTGAAAATGCGGATTATGGCAGGCAATTTTTCTGTAATTAAGGATAATTTAAACGTGTTTACTCTTGCAAATATATAATATTTTCATATTCATTCAAAGCTTAAAAAATGGAAACATTTTGCGAAATTTTCTCGTTTATTTGCCTGTGTTCAAGCCTAAACTTTTTGAACATTTCATATAGGAATGTGAAATTTGGAGTACTTTACTGATTTTTGGATTTTACAAGTATACATTATATCAATTTTTTCACACTGACGTTGTAAGTATATCTACAATAAGAATACAATAGTTGATGTAGGAGAATATTCAAGGCCCTTATTTACAGTTATGTACATAGAGGTACGACCTAAATATTTCACAAATAAGCTTCAAAATAAAAATGATCTCGGGGACTTTATTGAAAAGTACTATTGAATGATCTATTCAAAGAAGAATGCATATATCAAATTTTTCACACTAACGTTGTAAGTATATCTATAATAAGAATACAATAGTTGATGTAAGAGAATATTCAAGGCCCTTATTTACAGTTATGTACATAGAGGTACGACCTAAATATTTCACGAATAAGCTTCAAAATAAAAATAATCTCGGGGACTTCAATTGAAAAGTATTATACAATGATCTATTCAAAGAAAAATATTAGTGTCTACTATTTACGAGCCGCCCTACAAATGTTTTTTTTTAATCATTATGGTGCATGTTAATTTTTGAGAATAGTTTTACAATTGTATAAACTGTAAATATGTGATAGACAGACGAACGAACATAGTCTTTAGTTTAAGGAAAATGACTTTATTTATCTTAAGTTTTACAAACACTGACTTCCTAGCAAAATAAACATTTAATAATGCATATATACATATATACACACACATATATATATATATATATATATATATATATATACATATATATATATATATATATATATATATATATATATATATATATATATATATATATATATATATATATATATATATATATATATATATATATATATATATATATATTATAAAACACGCACAGTGGACATTGACTTCCTCTCATCGACGACTTTTTCTTTCGTAAAATAATTTTTTTCTCAAATAGAATAAAATTAGGTGCGTGAATTCATATTGAAGAGGTCAATTATGCTCCTACTCTTGCCAACAAAATATTTTATTGTAGTTAAACAGATACTTTAAGAAAATAAGTAAATTATGTTTCGATAAAATACTCTAACAAATAATAAATATGAACTTCCACACAAAATTTAATCCCTCATTTTGAAGGGTTGATTTTTTTAAAGTATATAATATACATGTCCCATTTTATGTAATTGTCTATCTGTATGCGAAATTTGATACAAATATAGGCAGTACTTTTGCGTGATTGTCAGTTAAACATCCATACAAACAAATATACAAACTTTGACATTTATATATATGTGTATATATATATATATATATATATACATATATATATATATATATATATATATATGTATATGTATATATATATATATATATACATATATATATATATATATATATAATTGCGAATATCTCAAAAACTATAACGTCTAGAATCATTGCTGTAATTTTCTTATAGGCTAGGCTATAGAACAATCGTGTATGTTTCTATAAACCTTGTTTTCTCATAAATTTAGGGTCAGTAGTTTTGGAAATGAGAAGGGAGGGACATACTTTTGTACATATTTTTATTATATTTCTGAATACATACTAAAATCATTAAAAATATTTTTGGGTCTCTCATAACTAATATTTTTAAACTATAGACTGTAAATGGAACATAAAATTTTTTCCGAGTATTTAATTTGTCAGAAAGAAAATCATATACATATTTTTAAGTGTTACTGAGATATAAGCGGAATAATATGTTTTATTACTGTAACAAATTACAAATTTGTTCCGTTTTCGTTTTAATATAGGGAATCTTAAAAACAAAAACTTAAAAAGAGAGTAAAGAAATAATAAAAGAGGCGACTCAAAAGATAAGCAATAAGGATACCTTACTTTATTGTCATTATAGGATATTTAAGCATTTTACAAATGTATGGACATCCTTATTACAAAAACTATTCTACCGAAATCATATGTGCTGTAGATTTGTCGATATTCATGCTTATTTTAATTATCGATACGACTATATTAATTAGTGTTAAGTAATGAATTAACTATTCGTTACTGTTATCGAAAATTTAATTTATTATTTAGCCTTAATTAATACAGTCATAGGTCTATGTACAATAAATCGATAAGTGAAATCAGGAAACTGTTCAGACGGTTTTTGCAGATACATATCAAAAATCTCACATTTGGAATCCTATTTTCCATATGAAAGGAGGAACTTATCGGTTGAGTAGCTCTCAATTCAATTTCCACATAAAAAATGTAGAGATGGATTTGAATGACCAAAACAATTTTACGAAGACATTGAAATACAGCATGGATTTTAATATTTCCATGGTTAATTTGATTTTCTTCTTTCAATGTACGGAATAACGGAAACATAATTTTAATATACGGGAGAGGAATAAGATCCTTTGGTACGTCGCTCTAACATCAACATTATTATTTCATATTTTTCTTCTCAAGAGGAATCTGATAATTTATTTTCGGGCTATCCTGGGTAGTTTTTCTTCACCTTATATCGAAACAATTTTCACACCAATATATTTTTTTTTTCTTATATCTAAAGAATTTAGCAGTGAATTTCTTTCTGAAGTAGCTGAATAATTTTGCATGACGTGAGCACGTCTACAGAAAAAATATAGGTTTATTTTAACTTTCTAGGTTGTATCAAGTCTATTGTTGATTTTACTGTCGAGATCACAATGTCTGCAATATTGAAAATCTCATTAAAATCTGTTGAAGACAAAAATGTTAATAACCGTATTAAGTGATAGTAGAACTCACACTAAGGTTTCACATCCATTTAGATGCAAATAAAAGTTTGACGTGAGTACGTGTACAGAAAACGTATAGACTCTTTCTTAACGTTCTAGGTCGTATCAATAATATTGTTGATTTCACTGTCGAGATCACAATGTGTGCAATATTGAACACCTCATTAAAATCTGCTGAAGACAAAAATTTTAATTATCATATTAAGTATTGAATATATTTGGCGTTAATTTTGTAGAAATTCGTAATTCACAATTAAATGAAACTACGTCATGTAGTATTATTTCTATTTTGTTTAAGTTCTTTATTACGACCTAGGTTTCGTTGTATTACAACATCTTCAGGTGGGCGATTAGCAAAGATAAAAAATATTATTTAAAGGCACAAATATAACTTAGATTTGTATGAATATAAAACACGTGTTATGTCTTTACAAATACCTTAATAACTGTTATGAATATAGTATCAGTCACTACACGCATGTTTAGTGAGCAACTTCATCCTATAGATTTATGTTGCATCGTGATTTCCCATGAGTACATCGTCAAATGAAACTCTCATATTTTTTTTACAACGTGGCTAAAGAAGTATAACTTCAATAAATTTTATCTTAAAAAAATAATTTCATTATACTTTTCGTCTACTATAGGTATATTTACGGCATGTTTTCGGTAATTATTTACTCTGACCTCTTATTTTATTATATTTTAGTATAAAATATTTGATTATTACTTTAGTGCAAAATTGGTAAAGTGCAAAATATACAGGTGTCTTGTAAGGAGTGGACCAACAAAACGTCGGTTATAGAGGGGTTATTACACATACGAACCAATAAATGTTATTATCCTAGGCCTAACAGTTTTAGAGATAAGACTTTTAATTTTTGTTATTGTGCATGAAAAAAAATTTTTTTATTAGATATTATTATATCTTTTTTTTATTGTCCAAGATCTTAAGGAGAACATAGGCCTTTCAAATTAAAATGTTATTCATTCGTTATTATTGGCAACATAAAAATTAAACGCTGAAACGTGCATTTTCTTAATTACAAAACACGAAAAGTGGTTTTTGAGCAATGCTAATGCAAAAAAATGTATGGCAACCTCGTGGAACTTTATTTCAAAAATATCTACAATTCACACAGATTCCAAAAGGGTAACATTGTTATAATTAGTTTTGTAAACATTCGAAAAATACCTGCTTTATTGAAATAACTCCGCATTCGCAGAAGTGCTTACTGTTAAAGCAACCGCTTATCAGAATGGTTTCACTATCTCTTTTCCACGTGTGGTCTTTTCATTGTTCTCGGCCATCAAGCGACCCCCTCTACTCATCTCTCAACAACTTCGCTTCTTTAATGTCTTGCTTATCGCTCGGAGCTAACAACCGTTTTTTGCTGTTTTTTTTCCTACCCTGTTTTTATTTGTTAACCTACATTTGAATTATACTTTGTTCGTGCTTATGATTTGGATATGTTTAATTAACTGCATTGCTAAATGCCTCAGACCTACACTGTTCGCGAATATGTATAAATGTATTTCATTTACCGTCATATTTATATATATATATATATATATATATATATATATATATATATATTTATATAAATATATATATATAAATATATATTTATATATATATATATATATATATATATATATATATATATATATATATATCTTACATCTTATTCCTGCCCATAGAAAACTTTTCTTATTATCGGCGTATTACTGGGTTAATTGCATAAATAAATCGATGAAAACTTAATGTATATAACTTTAATTGAACGAAGTTTTTATCGATTAGTTTGTTACAATGTCTCACCTCTAAAATTAGTTGCGTGGACGCTCGCTACTGTGGACGTTCACTATCAGCGCCAAAATGGCGAGAATCAAATTGCTTTGCTACGATTTTATGTAAAGTTAGTCCAGCGTACTAGTATAATAGAGGTCGGTGATAAATAATGTTAAATGTTTGATATACACATTGCGCCGTCTATTGACATATTGCGGTATTTTGCTAAAACATCGGGTGTTCCTATATGATTAATGTTATTACTCGCGTTGAAAGTGACCATGTCCGTTTATGAATATCTGTCGTACCGTTAATGTGTGACAGATTAAACTTATTTTTCTTAGTATTACTATTTAATTTGTGCGAACCGCGGATGAAACATATATTACTTCGCTACAGGAAATATACGCTCGCTAATTTGCTAGTGATTCATTTCCAGATTGTAAGTAATGAACAAACAAACTTACGAAAATATGATATTAGTAGTATTCAATATTAAAGACATTACACTGTACTTTTTAACACAAAATTAACCTAAATTATTTTTTCCGTTATGAAATTAGTCTATAAAATGAATTTTTGTAAATATTCCACCCTAATGATTATATATATTTATATATATATATATATATATATATATATATATATATATATATATATATATGTATATATATATATATATATATATATATATATATATATATATATATATGTATATATATATATATATATATATATATATATATATATATATATATACAAGGTGGATTTGAGCGTTCGACATTAAATGAATCTTCATATACCATATGATAGTCCTCAACCGAACACCGAAAATCAATAAAAAAAAATTCAGTAGTTTAGTCCCAGAAATAATTTTAATTGGTTTGTAATTTCAAACACGCCGCGCTGCTTTGCTATCGGCGCTAACAACTACGCGTCCTTGCCGTTTGGCAGTAATATAAACATTGCAAATGATGTTTACATTTTGTTTATATTAAAATGCTATTCAGTTTGTTTCAAAATTTGTTTATTTTGGCATAATTGTTTACTTCACTAGTTTATAGTATTTATGACAACTACTACTGACTGGGTTTTCGTTTTATGTCAAACGGTCAAATCCACATGTTATATGGCTTGTATTATTCTAAATTTCAGCTAACGATTAGGTAAAGCTCCATTTGACAGTATGAAGTAAGAGCAAAGGATTTGAACGTCAAACATAAAACTATGTGAACAGTTTTTAAAAATGTTCTGGTAACTTAAACAAATATATACTTATAATTTACCACAGTATCCATACATAATTAGTGTACGATATCATTATAATTTGATGAAAACTTTATGTAGATATTATTATACTATTATAAGTATGGATCATAAATTATCATTCCTATGCCGCTTTAATTTTTCGAAGCCGGTGGCATCTTCCACGAACTTACTTTTTATTTTATAACTGAATTGTTAATTAACTATAATCATCATCTGTCATCGTGAGCTTGAAGGCTTTTTATAATTTAGCTGCGAAAGATATAGCCATTTCTTATTCAACCCACCCAGAGAAGCACAATTATTATTAACTGTTCTTTTATTTTTATCTTCCGCATGCCGACGTTGATTAAGTTAGACTGTAAATGGCGCCCGGGCTTGACGTTAACTGATTCGGAGGTCTTTTTTGTCATGGAGTAACTCACAGATAGTGTCACGACGCATCAACGTTGTTGTTTTTTTATTGGATTTATTTTGTTTAAAGTCAATTAAGATACCGTTTCTTAAATATTTACTTTTTAAGGCTTTTTTGAATTACGTAAGGCTAATCTTAAAATGAATTAGCTGGTAGAATTGATTTCATCAGACAAACGTCTAAAAGTTACAGCGGAAAAGTAGGAATACGTTAAGTATATGAAAATTATTATAGTTAATTATTTTATCACAAGCTAAGTAAATTTTTCTTAGAAAAACTGCCCTGTTTCCTAACTATGTGGCGGCGTTTTCTTCGCTTTTAATCTCCTCACCCCTAGACGATATTTTTCATCACTGTTTAGATTAGTTGCTAATTGATATTGATGGTTGATTTCAGAAGTCCAGCCCTTTGAACACTGTCGCTTCTGTTAATACTATTTATGCAGTGTATAAGGCAAATAGCATACTCAATCCTTTTCAAGTTGAGATTGATCAAACGTTATGTAGTATTAACACCAGCATGTGTTGGATGTATTGGATTTAAAATAAATATCCTTGAAGATATGAAAGTTATACTTAGATTGATACGTCATATCAAAATAGGTGAAGTTTAATTATTAGAGCAGAGATAATAAGTCTTATCCATAAATCTGCATGTGTGTATAAATTTACAACGACTCGCTTTCAGAACATGAACATTTGGAGAAGAGATTCTTTTTGCGTAGGAAGTATCAAGTAAATCAGTGTATTATTATTGGAAATTTTCTCAAAGGATAACACGATTATCGCTGTTAGAGTACCAACTGGATATTTTTTAAGTGAGTCAGTGTTCATGAAAAAATTCTCAAATGATAATATATTTATCGACATTACAACATGAACCCGATATATCAGCAGGGAATCAGTTTTTCGATTGGAACTAGTTAGGGGTGTATTAGTACAAATTTAAGTTGGTTCACTTGCTCAAAAATGCTTTAGCTCAAAAATCGTTTTTCTTAAATATCTCGAGAACAGCTAGACAGATGTCTATAAAAAAATCCCTGACCACTGGACTATACCCTTTTAATTCAAGAGGGGGAAATTGCCACAGAAAATATTTATGATGACAATTAACAAGTCTCCAGGTTAGATGGTAAAGTTAGATCGGTTCGATTTCTGGAAGGATTATGACAATTAACAAGTCTCAAAAATAGACGGTAAAGTTAGTTCGGTTCGATTTCTGGAAGGATTATGACAATTAACAAGTCTCAAGAATAGACGGTAAAGTTAGTTCAGTTCGATTTCTGGAAGGATATGACAATTAACAAGTCTCAAGAATAGATGGTAAAGTTAGTTTGGTTCGATTTCTGGAAGGATTATGACAATTGACAAATCTCAAGGATAGATGGTAAAGTTAGTCCGGTTCGATTTCTGGAAGGATTATTTTTCACATAGGTAGTTTTACGTGGCTTGTTTGAAAGCGAGCTCACCTAGTATCTTATTTGTCCTGGTGGTAGTAAAAAAAGTAGAAACATTATTTACAAAGAAGTATAGACAAAATATGGCGATTTTAGAAGCAAACTTTTGGAACATCAGGGCTTTCAGACTCATTTCCAATTCTACGCAGGCGAATTTGTGGGTAACTGTTGTGAATTTGTATTTGCGGATTTTTCTTTTCAAATTAGTATTAAACAACAAAGCTAGGAAATTAGGAGCGTTAAAAACCATTAGAAATGGTTATAATTACATTCTAGGAATAATTTAAGTAATTTGCGGGTAACTGCTGAATTTGTATTTGTGGATTTTTTCTTTTCAAATTAATATTCTATAACAAAGCTTTTGACAAAGCTAGGAATTTAGGGACGTTAAAACCATTAGAAACGTGTATTATTAGATTCTAGGAATAATTTAAATTGCTAGATAGGCTGATATAATTTAGAGATAATTTGTAGAAATATAAATTAATTTGGAGGCAGGGGTACTTGTTTGATTTGGAAAAAAGGGCTGCAAAATAATGGATCAAGAAGACTTGGTTAAATTTATCAGACGAAGTGATTATGTTATAATAGGGAGCCAGAATAGATTTATTACATAATCACGGAAGAGGGAGATAACGTAACAATTGGCTAGATTGGGACGTGGATGCTATAATAGTATAAGAATATGCTTGCATCATGCCTTTATTATAAATGATATGCACAATTAAATTAAACTACGTGATGTAGTATTATTTCTACTTTCTTTAAGTTATTTACCACGACCTAGGTTTCGTTGTATTACAACATCTTCAGGTAGGCTATTAGCAAAGATTAACTCTTAGAAACATCCAACAGCATTTATATGTTTCAAAAATAACGGTGGAAGCCGGGTTTGTGTGTGTTTTCCCACTGCTAAATTGTGTTTGTATCCTTGTTATTTAGTCACAACTAAATAGCTGGACAGATTGATTTGCCACTCGACATAGTTTATGACTCGATTTAATACGCAGGTTTTGAAGTGAAAGTTCTTTAGGCGCGATGAGAGTAAAATGTTAAGGTTGCAACGTCCTTTATGCAACGTTCAGTTGTAACGTCTGAATGTAACGAATCTATAGCAAAAAGGACGGAAAATATTTACTTAGCTAACAACCGAGAGAGACAGATGAATAGAACAGAATAAATAAAAAATGGCGCTCACTACTTCTATCACCTGTTTTGTACATTATACGAGTATATGCCAAAAGTAAAATGTCAAATTTTTTTCGATTTGTGTATCTATTTATCAATTATTGATTTCTTACTAATTTTTCGTGCACTTCATTCATTACAAGACTAAATATATATATATATATATATATATATATATATATATATATATTTGTCTCTTTTAATGTGCCCACGAAAGGGTAACATATAAACTAATCGTCATCAATATTAAACATATCGCACACGCAACAAGATTACTAGACTTATCAACAAGGATAGTAA